>JAAWXA010000012.1:16623472-17120755 GCA_038090715.1 Florisuga fusca
AAGGAAGGAAGGAAGGAAGGAAGGAAGGAAGGAAGGAAGGAAGGAAGGAAGGAAGGAAGGAAAGGGTATTTATACTATTTATAGGGGTAAACTATTTATTTTAGGGGTATTTATACTATTATGTGTATGGGATGGAATACTCTGGTCAATCTTCATCATTTATCTTGCCTGTTCCTCCCTAGGGGAGAGTTTGCAGGTGTGACCTCTTTACTCCTCTTCTTCTTCTGAAGAAAATTCTTCTGAAAGTTCCTCAGAAATGAGCAGTGGCCTTGGTTCTGCATACCAGTCTCTAGCACTTACTATAAACATTGAACATTGTCAGTCCTAGAAGCATACACTGACTGAGAAGATTGCTGTTAATTTCAGCAAGTGCAGCTACTTACAAGATACTTATCTGAAAACAAAAGTACGACAGAAAATTACCCTTATCCTGGACCAAACCAGGAAAATTAGTAATATTTTTATTTTAAGATTTCTTTCCCCAAAGAAAGCACTGTTCTAAAACAGGATAGGGTTGCAGCTTATAAAGTAATTATAGTTTCTTTCTGATGTAGATACTGTCTAGTGCCTATTTTCTATTATGCATTCTGAAACAGAGGGTAGATGTAAAATTTTATGATATAAGATTGAAATTATACTCTAAATTGGTTTAATTTCTACTAAAGTTGCTGTAAGAGTCATCAATTTCATCTAAGCTTTCTATCTTGCAAACACTACTAGGAAGATTAATTAATATGAACAAGGAGTCAATAGAAGCATAGACATGTAAATAACTTGCAATTTAGAGATAAGGATATCTTTTTAAGAAAGCAATCAGATAAGAAAAGCTACCACTGAAATACATGCAAGCAGAGCAGCTGTTAGAGTATACACTGAAAGTCCTGAATTCCTCTTATATTACTTTATTTATAATAACTGATGTCTAGTCATACCCAGAGGAATTAAAATCAAGCATTATTCTGAAGAAATATTGCTATACCCATTTATACATTTTCTTCAAAGTATTTAATACCAAAATAATTGTAAGCCTGGTGCCTAAAGTTCATTTTTATGTTCCAAATATCTCTTTTAGACATATGTCATCTACAGACTTGTCTTAGAATTACGTTCTGTGAGTCACACAATAGGTGCAAGATCAGCTCTTTCACTGGCAAAAATGTCATTACTTTTATTTAAAATATCATTTATTTCACCTGCTACTTCTTTTTTTTGTTGTTGTTGTGTTTTTTGCTTGTTTATTTTGTTTTTGTTTTTATTTCCCCTTCCCTTTTCTGAAAATCTCTGCTTATTCTTGTCTATGAAAGGAAGTTGAAATAATTTGTGAGTCAAGTGGAGTGAATGTACAAAGGCTCTGAACATGTGTGAACTGATGGACTTTCTACAATCCTACTTTATTACTCTCCTAAAATTTCTTGAATTAATTGAAAAGTATTTTAAAATCCTGTGACAGGAATATTGGGGAAGATGAAGGAAAATTATCTTAATTTTCCAGTAATTATTTTAATATATCTTCCCTAATGAGCTTGAAAAGTTTTACTACGCTCTTATACTTCTTTCCCACGATTTTTTATTCCTTGACAAATAGAGGTGACATAAAAGACAGTATAAATTATATTTATTTTTTCATTTTAGGTGCTCACCTAATTACTGTGAACATGGTGGTGAATGCTCACAGTCCTGGAACAGCTTCTACTGTAACTGTGCCTATACTGGCTACAAAGGAGCTACTTGCCACGTTCGTAAGTCTAAGAATTTCTGTCAATTTTTAATTTTTTTTTTCTAATTGTTTTCACCACAAAAAAATGCACTTATATTGATCACTCATATCAGAAGATATTTCAGTCATGTAGGCATGTGTAAGCTGGTTCAAGGTAGAGGACTTGAGAATTTTATATATGTAGCAGCAAAAGCTCATTGAAAGTTCTAATATTTATTTCTTTCAGTTTCACATTTTTGGTTAGTAATATCCTCTTCCATCTGTATAATGCCACTTTTTGAATCAGCAAATCATATAGAATTTTTAAAAATTTATCTTTATTCACCACAACATGTTCTGGGAATCAAAATAAATCATTACTCTGACCATTATATGCTTCTAACAACTAAACAATTTATGAATTTTTGCAATTGAATAAAGTATTGTTAAAATAAAAAAAGATTGCTCTAACAGTAAGATAATTCAACTGTCTTTATAAACTGTCCCTATAAAGATAGACAATCCTCATTTTATGAAGAGAACGTGTCTATAAACTGTTTGTTGTTTTGATTTTAGAAGACTGCCTATTAAATCTTCCTTGTAGACAGTCAACAGTAGTGTTACTTCTGTAATTCTTTAATTGTAAAGAACACAGTGGCATAAGTAACAATTAAAAAAAATTATAACAGAGAAAGCATACCAATAGTACAGATATTTTTTAATACCACAGTACAAAATATAAAAGTATGGCAAGCCCAAAGTGAAGATGAAGGTGATTTGATAAATTATAATTGAAAATGTATGTTTTGAATCAACTGATGAGGAGGACAGATGGAAGCCATCATTCCTGATGATTAAGAGACTCCATGAGAAATATGATGAGTTACTGAATTCTTGTTACTTTTCAAATATACATCTAAAAGCCTACCAGGACGGTTGTTTATAATTAAGTGTTGTGTCTATGTCAGGAAACAGAAGATTCTCAGTACTGGGTTTTTGTTTGTGGTTTGTTTTTTTTTGTTGTTGTTGTTGTTTTTTTGTTTGTTTGTTTGTGTTTGTGTTTGTTTTTGTTTTTGGTTTTTTGTTTTTTTTTTTTTTTATTTATTTAGTTCTTCAGTTATTTCAGGCCTAAGATAATTTTTGGCCACGTCATCACACTTCTGTATAATTTCAAAATAAATTTTAAAGTGCCCCTTGAATTCTCAAAACAATATTATTTTTATTATTCTATTTAACTAATCTTAAAATATTTGTGTTCAAACCGTCAGGATCAGAACATAATGAAAAGCTGAATCTCTTTTTTTCATGTTTAAATTTAACTAAGACCATTTACCACAGGGAACCATAAAATTCTATTTGAAATGTACATGCATTGTGCATTCTGAATATTTCATAATATAAGCATTCTCAACGAACTGTTTCTTTTTGATAGGTGTTGCCATATAACATCAGTAGTCATCAGGCCAAAAATATGAAGATCAGACTCTTCCAAAAGTAACTTCTTTTTAAAAAACAGACCTCTTTTGTAAAACTGTACTGGTACTTTATGAATTTATTTTTAAATTTGAAAAACCCCTGATTTTGCATAGATCAAAATCTTCTAATATATTAATAATTATTATGGATGTATGATTTTATTTGTATACAGCTTTTAACTTTTTTTTTTTTCCTTAATCTAATGGCTCTTTCTCTTTGGCATAGTGTTTTGAGTTTTTAAAATAACTGGTAGATCACACAGTCTAATTTTAGCAATGTAATTGTTAAAGGGGAAGTTAAGATAATGCTGTCTAGCAGTGACACTATCATCAGTAGTTCCCATCCCTTTAGAGTGCAGAAGAGGACTCATAAATCTTTTTGATAGTTTTTTTATCATAAAGAAGACATCACAGACTTTTCTTCAGGCCTTGACTGATATAAGTATACATGACATGGGAGTAAGGAGCTGTCATTTTTTTCTGTGCTTATTTAGTGCTTTAACTGTGATATCTGACAAGTCATTTTCCGTCCTCTTTATAAAGGGAAGAAAATAAGAAGTGTGAAAGCAAATAAAGGCCAGAAGAAATTCAGAACACACTACTTACCTTCTGTTTTATATAACAAAAACAAAAGCAACAAAAAAATCTGATTTGTTTCAGGTAGTTAGTGTTTGTTTCCTCAAATCTGATTACCAGGATCTTGGTAGTACCCTTGGCATTTACATATATTTGACAGTTTTGACAACCATTTACTGACTCACAGTACATTGTTTTCTCCTTGAAAGTTTCAGGCTGAAATACAGAATGAAGTGCTTGAAAATGTCCCTAGTGATCTCCCCAGTAAATAAAATCTAGTGTCTAAGCACAGGTGTGCTTTACAAATTCAAATGAAAGTATAGTTTGGATTATGTAGTTTATTCTGTATTCTTTAGCAGCAAACACATACAATTTTGTCAAGTTGTCAAGCTCCATGCACTTTTTTATTTTTTTCATTCCCTGAATAAAATGTAAAATTATGTCATTACATTTGTGATGCAATGTGTTCTTTTACAGCCATCTATGAGCAATCATGCGAAGCCTATAAGCACAGAGGAAACACTTCAGGCTTTTACAATATTGATTCAGATGGAAGTGGACCCTTGGAACCGTTTCTTGTATACTGTAATATGACAGGTGAGGTGATAAACTTCCTTAAATCGCAGCTGAGTCTGTATGCCTCTTCATTATGTTCAAACATGAGTTACCAAATAAGAAGACTCTGTAGATTGTGAATTTAATGTATACATGCACAACCAATGAAGAAATAGAGAAATTACAATAACAGTTTTCAGGGTATGAATTCCTGTTGTGCTTTATATCAATAAGATGTGTTCCATATGGAGACAATGTCATACTAGATCATTTTTTGGGAAGCAGTTTTGATTTCATAGAAATTACAGCCTCTTGAGGACATTTAAGGAAATGAGAAATAAGTTATGCTTTGAGAAAAAAATATTGATTTTTCCCAGTAGCATTCTGAAAATTGTAATTCAGAACCAGTATTTGTTATGAGAAATGTAAACATTAAACTTAATTTTTCACACTGCAAGTAGATCTTTTGGAGAATGCAAATGCAACCAATGGGACTCTCTTAGTCTCACTTTCAGAGACTCTGTCTCCTTCTCTGCAAACAGTTATTTGAATAACCATTTATCTCACTAACAGTTTTAGATATCATAGTTAATCAACAGTCTACTTTTCAACAAACCAGTTGATATTCTCTCTCTTTGTCATTGATATTTTTCCCTTCAGTGAAACTTACATTTAAATGGCTTTTTGAAAGTCATTATTGTTTAATTTGTGCATGTTTCCTTTTATTTTTACATAGCCTCTATTTATTTTAATTGCTTTCCAATCAAAATTATGGAAACAATTTGTTGTTTTCAGTGAAGAAAATATATTTTTACACCATTGTAGCTGCTTAAGAGCCTACATAATTAAGATATAATTGAATATGGTTTAGTCTTGAGAACTTAGAAACTTTAAAAGCTTTTGTTGTTGGTCTGTATACAGGTTACACCTGTTTTTTCAGAAGCTGACAGAACTCCATCTGCCAGTGGCATCAGCTGTTTTCCATAGTGATCTATAGTATGATTATCATACATGTTGAAATAGTAGAATTCTCATAATTAAAGTTAGTCTGTGCAATTTAACAAGGTTATGTGATCTTTGGCTTCTACAATGAACTGTTCTAGTTCACAGTGGGCACACTTCAGATTGGCACAGGCTCTTATAAAAGAAATATCCTAATGTCCTATGAGACTAAAAGAGACCAAGAATCATGACAGAAAGTTGACAATTTTTTTAAGTGGGTGTAGCCCTCCAAGGTCCAGTGTAGTGTCTAATTTACCCTTGTGTGTCCATGAACAGCTGTTACTGTTTTCCTCAGTCACTCCTTATTCACGACATTAAGCAAACCTCATTGATTAGTTGTTCATCTTGAGATTCAGCCTGACAGCATGAGTCTTCTATATTTGTTTTGTTCCCATTTTCCTTGTGACTTTTTTCCACCGGAGACAGGGAAGGAAGATGCCTACATTTCTACATCACTGGCTTGTCCTTGACACTCATGGGGCTCTGTTTTCAGGCATCTGGAAGGAGGGTGTCTTTCCCCAGTTTTACTCTTGAAGGACAGTTTCAGAATGAAAAGTCCACAGTCCATACAGCCTGTTAAGATGACCAAACTTTGCAGTGACCTTTCTTGCAGTGACTTTTCTTGTTTTGTATAAATTTGCGAGTGTAACAATGGGTCTGATAGCTGACCTATTTTCTTAATTTTAAGGTTTTTTCATATCCATTAAATATAATTGTTTCTGTGTCTATGTGCACGGAAAGAATTATTTCCAGCCATCTCCTTTTTGATATCACGAGAATGTACTTATTAAAATTGTATAATATGACCAAAAACTGGTAAGCACTTACTAAAAATATAGACTCCTTTTATATTTTGAATAGGCATCTCGCCTTGATATTTACTTTCTGTTCCTTTAAGTCACCTTGGTTCTCTTCCTCTTTAGATATCTTATAATGTCAGCAATTTTTGACCTGCAGGAAGCTAATGGAATAAAATAAAAGTCTATTAAATCAATAGAAATACTACTATAAGAATATCAGAAATACTATAATCATAACTAGAAGTTAGAAAAAAAGTAATATTTTTAATATCTACTGAATTTGGAATGAACAATGAAGCTAAATTTGATTTGACTGACTCAGAACAGCTTTAACTGGGAGACTGCTCACCCCTGCCTTGTGGTGGATTTTAGTTATGGGGATCAGTCTGTCACAGGATTTGCAAGAGAGTAAATCCAGTGTTGCCTTTTTCACAGGTGAGGGGGCTTGGACTAAATACAAACAGAATAACCACATGAGCCTTTATCAGCTATCTATTTCAGAGACCACAAAAGGAGTAATATCTGTAATCCCAAGCAGACTTTTTGATGTTCCATTGCGTGTTCCTTGTATACAAACTACAGGACAGAGGGACCAATTGTGCTCAACAGTTTAATTCTTCCCCTGTCTCAGTGTACAAGAAAATTATTTTTGTAGTCTCATAGTAAATAAATAGTATTTAGCCTATGGCTTATAGAGTCCTTTAATGTGATGTCTTTATATAAGTATTGTAACATCATTTGGGGGGTTTGAGCTGTCCCTTTTTGCATTGCACAGAGGTTTTTTCAGTTAAAAATCTCTCCACAGTTGCTGCAGAAAGTTAAAAGAGGACTTCTAATGAAAGAATATTTGTAAAGTGACAATATACCAGGAAAGCTGTTCAATTGTTTTGTTGCTTCACTCAAGAAACAGGTCTCAGAGTTGGAGAGTGTCTGTTTCGCAGCAGATGACACATCTTAGAAAATATTTTTTTATAAATGTGCACTATATCGTTTACTATTCAACTATATGTGTTATATGTATATTTATACGCAAGTAATTTTTGCTTTTTATTGCAAAAGCATTACTTCAGAACATATTTTTTTAGAAATCATGTTTGAAGTACTGCATGTTTACTAGTTATTCATGGGAGAAAAAAATCTTGCAGACATACTTCACCTTATTCTGGAATAAATATTCCGGCATGCCACAATTTACATGAATAGTAAGGACTGTCTACACAATACAATAAAATAAAATACATAGATACTTCACTGAGAAGTGTCTGAGCTAAAAGTTGACCAGTGTGGGTTTTTTTAAGGAAATGCACCTCTCACTTCTGAACTTCCGCACATTACAATACTGAGTCAAGTAAGCCTACCATGGTGCCTGCCATAACAATATTGCATCAGGTGTTTGGAAGTAACTGTACTGAACTTTGGAAGTTGAGATTCTTAATCCCTGAATATATACAGGTTTTGAATAGTTCTTTGAATAATATCTACCATTTGATTTTATATGGCTAGAATAAATCACCTTCATGTAATCTGAGTTAAATAGTAAATACAGTATTTTCAAGCTACTTTTGCTTCTATGTATAATAGAAAATACATACATATAGGGAACATAGTGTAAGTATTACTTTTTAATAATTTTTCATAGTAATTTACTAAGTAAACTATATCTTATTTCAGAGACAATTGAGTGTTGTCACTTATAGTTTTGCTCATGCAATAATCATAATAACCGGATACTTCTTACAGTTATGATATTATAACCTACTTATAAATAATTATTTGTTGCTGCAATTGTTGTTTGGTAATTTATAGCTCTGTTCTGTGTGTTCAAGAGCATCTTTTGTTACCCAAGGAGTCACCCTGACGTCTGGATGTTTTGTTTTTTTTAAATCAACTTATGAAACTACTACTCATTCTTTACTATTTTTCACATGTGTTTTGAAAGACACAACGTGGACAATTATACAGCATAATAATACCAACCTAACCAGAGTCAGAAGTGCTAATCGAGAGAACCCCCACACTGTGTTTTTCAAGTACTCTGCCAGCTTAGACCAGCTTCAGGCTACAATTAACCAAGCAGAGCACTGTGAACAGGAACTTGCTTACCACTGCAAAAAGTCAAGGCTTTCAGATAAGCCAGGTAAGTAAAACATACAAATTGTAATATGTCTCACTTTATCTTACTGGCTACCAAAGGTACTTATTTCACATCAAGGTTACGGCACTTTGCTACCATGGAATTCGAACTACTTCATCTATCAAGTTCTCAAATTTTTGTAAGTCACCAGGAGATATTTGAACCAGAAAAACACAAATGTCTGTTCATAATGATATGAGAATTAAGTGCTCTCACATTCAATTTCTTCCATAAGCAGAGATCATTATTAGCAGAGCTCCTGTTGGTCTGCCTTCCAGAGATTTTAAATGAAGCAATTACTGAGGAAATACCTCTTTGAAGAAACACAAGCTAGTGTGTAGGCGTCAGCAGAAGTTTATCACTGAACATTTTTGAATACTGGTGTACATATTGTGGGTGCCTGACAAAAGCACTGGTAATATCAAATTTTTACTGGCCAAGATAAGCATTCATAGGTTAAAAGCAATAGTTAAAATGTGAAGTATTGGCAAAAATATAAATATTTTAAGGAAAAATGGATAGGATTCCTTTGACTTATTTTAAAATAAAAAGAAATTATATAGTCTACTTAAATCTTAACTCTCGTTGACAAAGACATGCAGTTAAAAGTGTTAACTGTGAAAATCCAATCTACGTATTCAAGATACTATGAAAGTAAAAGTCTCATTATTTCTGTGTTTTTTAAAACTAAGTAAAATTGTTTTACTTGTCCATCGAAATTCTGAAACTGCTCAAATTGACCTATTGACATTCTTTCCTAATAACCAGAGATCAGGACTCTGAGTGCAGTAGTCTCTGGCTTTGTCTCTAAACTTTTTCCTTAAGTATTTCTCCTTTATATATGTCATGGACAACACTGGATTTATCATACCAGAATTCACTCTTAGCAGAATATCTGCTTAAAAAGATCTCTGCAGCACAGAGGATCAACCTACAGCTTAAGATATCCCACTGACTTTCTCTTATACCTCTGAACTCAAAACTGAAGTTACGGTTCTATGTTCAAAAGCTGGGTCTATACCAAGAAGAGGGCTTCAGAACTGTTCTCTGTAGGTGTTTCAAATCCTTTGTCTATTAACTGTCACATAGATTAAGTGAAAACCAAAACCAACAATAAACCCCATCTTTTGAACTCCCCATTTACAGCAGAGTGATTAAGCTGGAAATCATGAAAAAATTAGGTCAAAGAAAAGAAGAGGAAAAGACCTAGGCAAGCAGGACGATATGCTGATTCACCTTTATTCACAGAAAAGCAGGTTTTCCTAGAAAACTAAAAGATCCAATCCATCAGTTGGCTAAGTCACCTAAAATTTAGAGCTTTGAATGCTAGAAGTAAAAAGTGGGTTCTGCAGAAAATCACTCTTTAATTAAACACTACCATAGACTGTACCAAATGTAATTTGCTGTTCCTCTGAGGAATGGGTTTTCGTTTGTTCTGAAAGAGAGTGCTCTTTCAGAGAGGTAAGAGAAAAATATTATCTAAGTATGCTCAGTGGTGGCTTCTGAAATGAGTCTGCTTTAAAAAGCCACTGAGTTTTGTGAATGATGATGATGATTTAACAACACTTACAGAAAGCTAATGCTTCAATTTCTTAAAGCCACATTTTTATAACACTTTAGAGAATGTATTAAATTTGTCTCATTTTTGCTAGCATTATTCATTAAAACACTTCTTTAAAATAAAATTCTGAATTTTACATTCCATGATTTAGATCTGTCCCTTTTTATTTCAAGGTTAGTTCACATTAATAGATGACTTAATAAGGACAGATCCCCTTTAACTCATTCAATCACAATAACTCTAAAACCAGATGAAATTCCTGGGAGAAGAAGTAGACACCCTATTGTAGATATAGACTGCTTTTGAATGGAAGTTCTTACCTACAAGAAAAAAAAAAAACAAAAAAAACCAGTGGGGATTTTTCAAAATATATGTGGTGGTACTTTTTTTCAGGGAACTCAGTTGTCCGTGCACCTAAACTGTGCATTGAAATAGCCATTGTTCTGAGTGTCTGTACCCAATCAGCAGCAAATAGTATGAGTTTTCACAGTTTTAGTATCACAGAATTACAAATCTCTGGGTAGCTGAGGTTGGAAGCAACCTCCAGGTGTCGTCTGGTTAAAAACACGCCAACAAGAACCAGTTACCCAGAACCATGTGCAGACATCTTTTGAATGTCTTAAAGGATGGAGACTTCACAGTCTCTCTGAGAAATCTGTGTCAATGCTCAGTCACCTCCACAGTGAAAAGTGTTTCCTGATGTTCACGAAGAATATCCCATGTTTCAGTTTGTTGCCACTTCTTCTTATCCTGTCACTAGGCACCACTGGAAGAAAGCAGCTGTATTTACACTCTCCCTTCATGTATTTGTGTGTTTCTTTTTTTCTAAGCTATACAATTCCTCTTCTCCCAGTCTGTCCTCAGAGGAGAGATACTTTAGTCCCTTAATCATCTCTGCTGCCCTGTGTTAGATTCTCTTCAAAATTTCCATCTTTGTTTTGCAATGGGGAGCTCTGAACTGGACCCAGTTCTCCAAGTGTGACTTTACTTGTGCTGAATGAAGGATAAGGATAACCTTCCCTAACATGTTGGCAAGACCTCAGTTCACTAATGCAGGCCAGGATGCCAGTAGTCCTCTTTGAAACAAGGGCACACTGCTGGCTTAAGTTTAACCTTTTGTGTGTCAAGAACCCCAAGTCATTCTCCATCAAGAATTTTTCCAGATGGATGACCGCCAGCATATATTTCTGCCTGTGGCTGTTCCTTCTCAGGTGCAGGTTTTTGCAGTTCTCCTTGTTTAACTTCATGAGGTTCCTCTCAGCCCATTATCTTAACCTTCCTCTGGATAGCAGCATGACTCTCTGGAGTATCAAACACTCCTTCCAGACTCTGTGTGTGTATAGATAGCCAACATGTTTGATAAATGTAGGAAGACCAGCATTATTTTTACACAGTGATCACCATAGTGGATGTAGCTAAAGAAGACCTGACAAAACCACCTTTAAGCAGACAAGCTATCTACAGTTAAGCAAAACTAGCAATGTCTAGATAAAACTTAGTTAACAATGGGATACATCTAAACTGACAAGAGTTAGTGTATTGTGAATATATGCTAAAGTATTTCAAATCATTTTAGTCTTTGAATACAAAAAACCAGTCTTTTTTGTCTCTGAGGCTATGTAAGTTTTCCAAGTATCCTCCAATTTACCATCTTTTTCTTTCTACAAATAGTCATCATGATAAGGGAAAATTCTATTTTTATCTTCTGAAAATATTAAGGTCATGACACCTATTCCAAAGCAGGGATAACAATCTGGGCTAATCATTATGAATGTGCAGCATTTCAGTAAATACCCAGTTCTTGCACTGCTATTTGTACAAATTGCAACCAGCTTTTAAACATACCCCAATGTCCCTAGTCAAAGTCTGGGAATGTTAATTCCTAACTACAATATTAAGGCATACTGTTGAAACAGCAGAAACAGCCTCTTTTTTACAGTCTTAGTTGCTGGAAGGTTTTAATGTGTTGTCTGATAAATTATTTATTTATCTTCAGGTTTTCTTCCTCCTGTGATGACTCACAAACATGAACACTTATAACAGACATAGGTGCTCTTATGCAAGTTTTACTTTCCCAGAAACCTCTCACATTGTTTTTAGGCCTGATGGGCTTGCAGTTGTGTGGTAATGAATGCAATATGCTTACAGTCTCAGATATTGTCAATGTAATAGAGAGGCCTTATCTAAGAGTGAGATTTAATAAACAGTGACAATTTTAAGTAAAGCTGAGATTCGGGTATATTTCAGTTTGTTTCTGGGGCTTGCTGCTGAAAACTTGGAGCTTCAACAACAGTGAATAAAAGTGCATCTATAAGTAACTCTAATTTAACAGTTCTTGGTTTCTTCTCATGTCTTGATTTCTCTCATGCATCTGTCACCCTTTTTATTACTAATTTAAGGTGATTTGCTTTGCTTTTCTATGCTTCCTATCATCTGTTCAATAGATATTTCTGTGCTTGCTTGGCACCATCTTAAAGCTTAATCTTCAGTACTCAGTACTGTAATATTAAGGAACTACCCAGTTTTACCATTTTGCTATAAAAAATGGTGACTGGATGAATGATACAGGGGTGTAACAGGCTTGGGAAACCTCATTTGTTTTCATCAGATGCATCAATTTTCTTATGGTAGGACTGCTAATATGACTTCTGCTGTGTCTAAGTATACAAATACTGAATTTGCTGCCTCTGACCCAAGGTTGTCTTTGGTCATTTCTGATTTCACTATTCAGCTACGTAATGTTCATCACAGAAATGGGTAATATTAGTCTACAGCACCCTTGGTAGCGGGATGAGATAATTTCTGCATTGCTTTCGAGTAAAGTTTCTCACTCCATTGCTGATAGTTCCATGATCTGAAACCGATCTTTACTTGGAAACACAAACTATCTTGATTTTTTTGACAATAGTATCTCTTATTTTCATGGAACAATTTAAAATGAATTACATAAACTGACTGCTTAAGATAAGTGATTGGCTGTGAATTCCCTTTTCCACTAATACAAGCAAAAGCTGTGACAATAATTTAGTACCTGATAATTGCATATTAAAATGAATAATTACTTTAAAAGTAAAGGTAGAACTATTTTTTCCAGTTGCTGTTTAAAGATTTTAGATCTGAGAAGTGATTTTTCTCTGCTTAACCCTTTGGACAGTTGCTTGGATTAGAAAGACTGGCCACTGATTTTCTCTAACCTACCTTTTAGATGGGATGCCATTGAGCTGGTGGATTGGAAGAACCAATGAAACACAGACTTACTGGGGAGGTTCCTTTCCTGCTGTAGAAAAATGTGCTTGTGGATTCGAGGGTACCTGCATTGATTCCCAACACTACTGCAACTGTGATGCAGACAGAGATGAATGGTGACTTTCTACAGTTGATTATTTACATTACTTTTTCCTGAAAAGTAAATTAAAAAAATGAACATTTAAAATACAAGACTGTTGTAAATTAAAATTACCATAGTGTCACCTGCTTCTTTGACACAGAACACATTTTCTTACAAAATTGTAGCAATATGCATTATTCTTGCTAATTCTTTCCCTCTGAATTCTGAGGGTTTAACTTTATACAGATACTTTCTAGTTCCTTAGTATATTCCTAGTTATATATTAAGACATATACCTCAGTCTTTTGTAAAATTTCAGCTGTTAGTTTTAGATTACTGAATAATTATAGGTAAAAGGTTCACTTTAAATAATCAGTTAAGTTTTAGCATAAATTTAACTACATTTTTAAATTTAGACCTTTTTCTCCCTTTTTTGTCATGTACAATTTAGGTAATTAAAATTGTATGCTGTTGTTGTCATCAAAGCAAAGCACTAATATGGACTCCTAAAAGGATAGAAGTATTTCTAAATTGTAAAGCTTTCACTTGTACATCAAAAATTAGCACTTAATTTTTATTTTTTTTTTCATTAATCAGTTACAGAAGAAAAGCTTTCTAAAAAATATGTACATTTTTTGTACACTTAGCTCCAGGACGTAAACAAAAATTCATGCAGGGAAGGTGCTAATGCTCATAAACAGGGGGGGGGAGAAAAGAATCACTATTTCATCCAGGACAAGGAACTCATGGTATACTGATAGGAAGGGTTGTTAAACTCAAAAGTGTTCTTAGAGAAATGTTTCTTGCTTGCTTTGAGGTGTGTGTCTCACATTTAATCTCTAAGCAATGTTAGTTCCAGATTGTCTTCTCTCTCTCAGTTTTTACCCATTTTGTTTTGCCCATTAAAGAGAAGATTCAGCTATGAATGGATTGAACAGGAAGATTGAATTTTACAGAATGGCCTTGAGTGACTGAATACTTCCATGGGTCCAGGGGAAATGAAAATTAGGAACAAAACTGGTGCCTACAAAATTTAGAAGTACAGTTCTAACACTAAGTTAACAAAGATTTTTAAAAAGTTACTGGATGTGTGCTCTGAGTGGTAGGTTGCGTATTTTTTGCCTACGAGTTACATAGACTTTTTTTTTTTTTTTTTGACAAGGTGGGAAAAAAAAAGTTAGACTTATTTGAAAGTTATACTAAACCTTTTAATAAAGAAGAGACAAGCTGTTGTAGATCTGACATGTCTTCAGAAAAATAAAATTACTGACACTCGCAAACACATCATCGTACGAAGTCAGTTACGTACCCATTTATGTCAAAACCAGTTTTCTTATGCTTAGGCAGATAATCACAACCATAAAACTACCCACTTCCCATTAAATTGTTTCATTCATGTCAAATGATCACAGTATCAATGCCAAAACATGATACTTATGTATTCACAGTTGCTTGTATTACCCAGGGATATGCAGCACTTTTTTCATATTTTAATTCTTTTCCTTTTCCCATAAATGTGTAAAGGATAATGAAATGTTTATCAGAAATATTTAGGATAGCTGTTGCTTTTGTTTTACCTTTTCAGGACTAATGATACTGGATTCCTCTCCTACAAGGAGCATTTACCAGTAACTGAAATTGTTATCACAGACACTGACAGACCAAATTCTGAAGCAGCTTATAAACTGGGGCCTCTGCTTTGCCGTGGAGACAGTAAGTAGCAACTGCAGAGTTTTACTAAGCAGCAATGGGTTTTCACCACAATAAATTTTAAATGTTTGCTAAACAGCCTAAGATGCACTTTTGTAAAAATGTCATCCAGTTCCTTTAGAAATAAGAACCAAAAAAGGCAAAACTACATGATCCAGTGCAAACGAGGATAAAACTGTGAAATAGATTCTTTTATGATACATAGCAATAATGAAGGCATAAATAGTTATACTTTTCAAACATATATTTTCACTATAAATGCTAGTGTTTTCCTGCAACCTTAATTAAGTTACAAATAAAGAATTATATAAAGGGGAATTCATAACTTGTTACCTTATCTTGTGAGAAACATATCCTTCACTAAATATAGAATCATAGAGTCAGATGGGTTGGAAAGGACCTCTGAGATCACCTAGTCCAACCCTTGATCCACTATTACTGTGGTTACCAGACCATGGCATTGAGTGCCACATCCATTTTATTCTAAGAAACCTCCAGGGATGGAGAATCCACCACCTCCCTGGGCAGCCCATTCCAATGTCTGATCACCCTCTCTGTAAAGAATTTCTTCCTAATATCCAACCTAAACCTCCCCCTGGCAGAGCTTACGTCCATGCCCTCTTGTCTTACTCTGTGCTCAGCCTGTAATGCTGCATAGGGTTGTTTCAGGCAAACTGTGTGTACCTTCATCACCAAACCTTATGCACATTAACTCCTCTGAGTATCTGTGCACAAGGAGAGCTATACTATGAGATGTACATTCAGTATATGCACTATCTATGACCAAAATTTAAACACATAAGTATTTAAAATTTAGAAAATTGTACTGTAATTCAAAATATGGAGTTTGTACATCCTGAATATATATGAAGTAACCAGAAAAGTATCATATTCAAAGAAATAATTTAAAGATAATGAAAAAAATGGAACAAAATCGATTTTTATTGAATATCTGTGATGACTTCTGATTTCACTAAATACCACTGACAAAAAAAAAAAAAGATTTGGATTTTGCCTATGCCTGAGTAAAAGTTAAAAATACTTAGTAAAATTCTTTTTTTTACATCAAATGCAGTCCTATGAGTTTCCATTAACTTCACTATTTCAAATACTTACAAATTACTATTATGATGTTGTGTTTGCTTTCTAAATTTCTTCAGCCTTTATTAATAAGATAAAATGAATACTAGTAAAGAAGTATCGATCTATACTTTGAGGTTCATTCAAGAGAGTGCATAAATAGATAAATATAAATAGGATGTATTTATTTTCATGTCATTTCTACTTTCATTCCTGTGATTTGTCAGGGTAATTATACCTGGAAGATTTGTTAACAGATGTGTGTTACAGCGATGCATTTTAATTTTCTCATGAAAATTTATGAGAAAAAACTGCACTCTGTTGGGTGCTTCCTTCTCTAATGTCTGATATCTGATTATAAGCTGATCATTTATCTTACCTATGAAAGAACCGTTAAATCATGGGGTTACAATGTAGGATTATGATAAAATTCAAAGTAAAAACAACCTAGGAAGGTCTCTTGTTTGCAGCAGAATCATCTGTGAGCTCAGGCCAGGTGTCTCTGTGTGATTCTGTTATTCTGTGATTCTGTCAAGCCCTTGTCAGATAGAAGCTTGAAGAATCCAAGGCTGGAGACAGAACTTCTTCTCTGGGCAGCTTACTCTGCTGCTTGGCTGTCCTCACTGAGCATATCTTTTTACTTCAAACCTGAAACTGTCTTTGTTCAGCTTATGCCCATTTGATACTCACACTTTACACTGATGCAAAGAACTTTACCCTGCGTCCTTGAAAATTTCTCCTTAGGTTTTGCAGGCTGCTGTCAGATTCCCCACAAAGCTATTCTTCCTCTAGGCTGAAACAGTCTGGTCCGTCCCTCAGACTGAAAGGCAGGAAAAGTGATCCAAACCTGAACATTCTGGTGGCCTTCTAGTGCTCACTCTTGTTTATCAATATTTTTTTCTGTACTGGAGGGCCTAAAATTGGAGATGGTACGTAGATGTTTTCTCCCAAGTGGCTGAGTAGAGTGGAATAAGGACTGAGGGAATAACCCTTAGTTAACTGAATGTTCTTATATATCAGCAGGCCAACACTGTGACCAGGGACAACGAAATTAGGGACAATTACAGTAATGAAATACAATTATTTACAGCCCATGTTGTACTATTAAGGGGGGGAATTTCAGTTTCAGTACTCACCAAATTCTCAACTACTAATGGTTACAGAACCTGGCCCCAGTTATCTCACATCTTAAAAGACAGAAGCAAACTATCTCTCCAGGGTGAATGTTTAAAACACACAAGCTGTTCACATACTCATTCACCTCTCTGCCTTTATGTGGTGTTTGCTTAGTCTGAGTGATTGAACTGATGATAAATTTCACACTGATATTAAATAATCACAGTATTTCTAGACAAGTTGCAATAGAGAATTTTAAAATATCATGAGAACAAGCATGAGAACTCAGAGTCTGAATGTCAGATCAAGAATTTTGTAATATTAGGAAATATTACAGAAGTTTACTTCAGATAGAAACAGTTTGGGACTGAAATAGTGTCAGTGAAAAGGCCTTTCAGAACACAATAGTTAATGATAATAGTACAGCAAAAAACTTGAAAAAGCGCATTCACTTAAATTGTTAAGTAAGAGCAAGAGTAATGTAATTTTTCTTAGCTTTTTACATTATAATGAAAAAGACAGTAGAAAACAGCTCAGTATTAGGGAAGTAGGAACAAAATTTTGAAAAAACGATAGATAACATATGAGACAAAATAAAGTAAAATCATGGAATTTTGACATAAAACAGTGCAACAAGGTGTTTAGTGAAAAATTAATGATACAATAATACATAATAAAATACGTAAGTATGAAGGATCATACAATAATCTATATAATCTGTGCACTTATTTTCTATCATGTGTCATATATTCTACATATGTAATACTATTATCACATAATCTTTTCTGTATATATTACAGAATAAAATATGTGTTAGAGGATATATAACATATAACTGATTATACATTAAATATATACTGTTATATTAAAAAAATTCTCATATATAACACAAATTTATTATATAAGTTACAATAAATATTATATTCTATTATTTCAGCCATTATATTGGAAGTGACAGAGTGTATGACTTTACTAGAGGTTTTGCAACAGTCTTTACCTATCAGCAATGGTTTTTTTAATATTTTTTTTCAAATTCAGTATTTCAGAAAATGTAAAGAGACCTGAGTTGCAGTAATGTATGTATTCTACATAAAATTTCTACATGAAATTTTTAAATTTCATACTAGACAAAACTAATTAAGTACAAATTCTTTGTAAGATCAGCAATAATATTAGCAACACTTTGAATCTGTGGGAAAGAAGCAGGCCCTTATTAGTATTTTTTTTTTTTTCTATTCTGAGAATGCAGACACCCATGAGGGTATATTTAAATGTGTGTTAGTAACACTTATTTTCTTCTGCACCATTGAATGAGTGGAAAACAGAAAAAAGAACAAGTAGCAAATACCCATCTCTCAGAACTGTTGTCAAACAAGGAAAAATAAATATTCATATTCACAAGTGTGATTTGAATATTCTCTAGAGAGATTATTGGTTATTTATACTTCTGTCCCTATCTGAATTACACAGTTTTCATAGGTTATATCCTTTTATTAAGCATGGTAGTTTTTTACCTTTCTGATGGACATAAATTCTTCAGAATAACTCAGTACTATACCATAAAAAAGTGGAGTAGCTGGTTTACTTTTGTTTTTGAAACCCTTATTACTTCATTAATCCAAACCCAAAATATGTAAATTCTTATTGCACCAATAATATATTCCATGGAAGATAGCTACTTAGGTGCAAAAGTAATTTTTTATTCCCATACCAAAATAAAGTAAGCCCATAAATACTTCATTGAATTGAAGTCTCATAAACCCATGCTCCCTTGACTAGGTTTCCAAGGTAGAGTTAGTTCATTAAGCACTTCTAAGAAGCACTGCATCAGAACTCAAGTGCAGTTTGGTAGAAGGTGCATATTCACTGCATATTTTTAGCTTTCACTCTTACTTAATATTACTTACTTGGTTTCTTTATGATAGATTTTATGAATTGACTACCTTCAATGAAGTGTCTAACTTAAAGAAACTAGAACAAACTAGGAAAGAGTAAACTCATATAAGAGAAATAATAGCAAAACCAATATCAGTATAGTTCTTTTTATGCTTGAAGTTCTATTCAGATAAATTATTTTTTCCTCAGCCTTTTGATAGAGATAGCTAAGATGCTGAAGTGTGATGAAAGTAGTAATGATACAGATAGACAAATACAGCCTTTTAAAGAAGTTCGATCACAGGATTTGATGACACTCAGTTCTATACATGTGAGCAACATTTACACATTTCTACCACATTTGAAATATGTCTATATTCCCTTTTCTGCTGTGCAATGCAATACATCTAATAAATTGTATGCCAGCACTGCTGATATAAAATTGAAAAATATGTCTAAATATAATGAAGGTTAAGATTCAGTTAACCTATGTCAAATGAGTCTTGTGTCAGAAAAGATTTTAAAGCATATTAGGACAAAAGCAACCTTTGTACAATTAATAGACATAAATACAATGGTTTTAATTAAAAAGAGGCATCCCCATTTTTTTGCCATTATTCAAGAACAAAGCACATGTTAATTAAATTCTAATAGTCAATTAGTATGGGTAGACTTTCAGAAAACCAGAATATTGGTTGGTTGGGTTGGGGTTTTTTTCTATTTTTTCCTTGAAAGAACTGTCCAGAAATACTCCAATTTATTATTATGAAGTGCCAAAAAGTACTAGTATTGCTAATATATCCAGAGCATGGAAATAAAGTTAATTTCTAAAATTATGTGTAATAAATGTGTAATTATATTCTGTCAACGTCAGACTGATTCTTGGCCCCAAAATAGAAGCTGGAGGCAGTGATACATGTGGGGCAGCTGAATCCCACAGTTCCTCAGAGGCAAACATTTGCCAGCTGCTCAGACTTCATAATGATGAGAGGATAGCTTTAGAAGAAGCAATTTGCACAGCTTCTTAACAATTTGGCCTTCTGTCTTCTGTGCTGGATTACAATTATTTTTTTTACAGGTGGTAATGCTGACATAAATATTGGGCAAATATAGAAAGAATTATAGATAACTAAAACATATAATAGGAAGTGATGATTTTCCTACTTGGTTTTCCACAGGAATAAAATGAAGCAATCTCCCCTTTCCCAACTCCACTTCCAAAATAAAACAATACCAAACCCAAACAAAACAAACAGATAAACAAACAAACCTATTAGGATACAATAATAAATTATCACATAGTGTAAAAATCAAATAAAGAGGCCAGATACAGATGATCATATCAAAGGCAGCAGGCAATGTCTTGATCAGCTACAGGTAGTTTAACCAGTTAAAGGTTAATAGGATCTAAAATTTACAATAAGCACTCTTTCTGCCATGTAAACTTCAAACTTTACTATAGTTATGCATTTGTAATCAGATCACAGTGACGTTATAGTGACTTTCAAGTATCCTGTTGATGTAACAGAGATCAGAAGCTGGCTCTTACATAGAAGAGCACTCTCAGCTGGAAAGTCTTTCAGTATCTTTTAAGTGTTTCACAAAATTTCTTTAAGAGGAAGAACATGGGAAAGATGGGAAGTATATTAAATGACCTCTTCACAAAGGCTACAGCTGCTTCAAAAATACAATTAGCACCTCCAGATTAATAGCAGTGTGCCTTAAGTGTGTCAGAGAGTAATAGTCAGATGAGTAGTATGTTTTCTGTCATTTTAATTCACCATTTTATTTCTTGTTTGAAGAGAGGGAAGACTAGTAAAAAAATACATACAGAAAATGTAGTTTGGCAACTTAAGACCTTTATTTTGTCTTCCTTAGCACTTACTATCCCCCTGAAGTTTCACAATGAACTAATGAGGGGTATAAAATTTAGAAATATCAAGAATTGACACAAATAACAACAAAAAAAAATCTTTGAATGAAAATTTGGAGCATTCCACAATTTCCACTAGCACAGTTATTTTGAGAGCTAATTTTATTATCCTAATGGCTAATTTATCTCTCTATCTCATTTGTTCCTTTTTCAAGGTAAAATTTCTAGTTAAGAAGACTAGTTGATATATGCCACAATCTAAAATAAGTTTTGCAATGTCAAAATGATGCTGTTTTATTTATAACAAACATTTTTTTTTTTTTTTTTTTTACTCATAGGAAGTCTGCTGGCTTGCTACTCAGAAAAAATGCTGAATATCATTGACTTTCTAACTACATGGTGCTTGGCAGCTCCAGAAAACTAAAAAGGAGGCTGCAAGCCAAATTCTGTAAGGGAAAGAAACTCTATTCCCATCCTGAGTTACAACATCCTAAGAAAATTTGTAATACACTTTTGCAATATATTTTTGCTAGATCTGCATTTAACCTGCTTTATTGATACAGCAGCTTAACATTCATAAATCACACCATTTTCAGAGCTGGATAAAATAACAGATAGATAGGAGAAGACAGGAAATTAAGAGAAAAAGAATAAAGCTTCCTGTCCTTGCCCTCCTTAGGATCTTTACAAAGATCATTCAGAAGCTTCATTGAAGCTAACTGTATCATTACTCTGCTAGACTACTGCTGTTGTTATTGTGTCTCTTCTAATTATTAGTAATGTTTTACCAACTTTGAATAAATTACTAGTGTTAAACTTCCAATTGCACTTGAATTTACTTGTAACAACCAGCCCATTGTTTTTAAATAACAGTTATATATTTGTGTCATACCTGTGGTGAAGTTTGTTCTATGGGAGCCATGACCTGAAACAATTGAACATAAATAAATAAAATAAATGACATAAAATAAATGAATAAAACTGATCCAATATGTAAGGTCACTGCCTTTGGCTGACTTCACTTTGCACAGATAACTTAGAGGAGCCCATCAGGCAGCAAAGGAGAGATAGGTGCAAAGCCAGACTTTCTTCTCCCTGCCTAAGCCATCTGTTCCCACCTCTGCCCTGCCATGTAAAAGTTGTCCTGATGGCTAATTTGTGGTGTCTTGCAGTATTCCCAAGTGGCAAGTGTCACAGCAAGCAATTGACATAATATGTATGAATCTCCTGCAATGTTTCTTTTCTAGGTGAGAAATCCAAAATCAAATGAGTGAATGGACTTTGATTTTACTTTGCTGGTCTGTGGACCAGGCCTCTTTGTCCACTGTATCATTAATCTTGCAGATGAGAGAGAAACTTGCAAATTTTTATTTATTTTCCCTCCTCCCTCCTACTGTCCCCCAAAACACAGTGTCTGGAGGAAATATAATTTTGCATAGTATTTAAACTCAGATTACAGCATTATCAGCAGAATGTGAATTGGTCTTACTTAATTACACAGGAAGTTATTGAATGTCTCATTTGATCTAGACAGCAATACAGCTTAATAAAGAAACACAGATACATCTTTAAGAATTCAGCAATCAAAACAAGGTACTTCTAGGTGAACAGCATAAGTTCAGATTATGTTCTTATTAGAAGAGGGTGCTATTAGAGATTTACATAAGCTTTTTAATAATCAAGAACAAATCCTAACGGATTATAATTAAACACCAGATTTAATAGCTTGTCAGTAGAACTGATTTGCATTGGATTTATCATGTAAATAAGAATGCATATTAATTTCTAAACTACAGTTAGATAAAGAAGATAACTTCGGAAATATTTAGTTTATCTTATTATTCGTTCCACAGACATTACTAGGATCTGTATCCTATCTTCTTTGTGGTACCTGGTAAAACTTCACTAGAGTACAGAAATAACAAAAGTCTTTTCTATTTTATGTGAGAAGTATAGACAACTGTCACAGTTACAACTTATACCTGATAGTGTAGGTATAACACTTAATTCAAAATTGTTATAGAATGATAATACTAACCGGACTATCTAGCTGAGATGTCAGACATTTCATTTCACGTTAATTGTCTGGACTGATGGTAATTACTCTTGCCAAATCACTTTCTGTCACTTCAAGAAACCCTAATTTTTCTTTATAAAGCTACACAAGAAGCTTATGCAGAAATTAGACTCTGAACATTGCAACCTGTTGAAACTTGGGCATTTTCATTTGTTTAATATATCTGTGTATCTATCACTTCTCATCCTTTATTTTCACAACCAGGAACATTTTGGAATTCAGCATCCTTCAACACAGAGACATCCTACCTGCATTTCCCTACCTTCCATGGAGAGCTCAGCGCAGATGTCTCATTTTTCTTTAAAACTACTGCTTCTTCAGGAGTCTTTTTAGAGAACCTGGGAATTCAGGACTTCATAAGGATAGAGTTATCCTGTAAGATCTTATCATTATTGTTGTTGTTGTTTTTATTGTTTTCAATAGGACTAAATTACAATTAACTTAAAGGGAGAATAT
This sequence comes from Florisuga fusca, assembly GCA_038090715.1. Lineage (NCBI taxonomy): Eukaryota > Metazoa > Chordata > Aves > Apodiformes > Trochilidae > Florisuga > Florisuga fusca. The sequence goes on from JAAWXA010000012.1 coordinate 16,646,787, forward strand.
TCTGAAACTGTTCTCTCGCTTTACCACTGTTAATACTGCTATTATAGCATTATCATTCCCCCCAAAATCCCACCACTGAAATTATAAGAGTATAGATAGCTTCAAGGATAATTTTTGCACCAGAAGGTTCTAAGAGCACAGTAATCAGCTCCTGACTGCTCAAGCTTTTCTTCCTTCCCGTGCTCATTCCATTCCTGCCACTGAATTGTCTCCCTCCAAATTCCAAGGCCAGGTATTACACGTGGCTGCTGGGAGACTGACTCAGTTGCAATGCGTGACTCAGATCTTCCGTGGCATGGTATCCTTACTTAGTCATACCTTCTCATTTTTACTTTTATTTTTAAATATCCTTTGTGCATACTTAAATGTTTAGACTTCTACACAATAATTTTTTGTTGTCATATAATTGAGAAAATTATATGTCTCACTAAATTTAGTAAGATGACTAATACAGAATGAAAGCTTTGTCTTAGATGACTCAATGTTATAGTCTTATATTGCTCATTTCTAAAAGGGAGAATATTTCAAAGCATAAAATGTTTCAAATAACTTTTGGATTAATTTGAAATGGCACATCCATGAAAAAGTCTTATATTTGGCAGGTGCCTCTGAGAGTTCTTTATTACTCTTTTTACATTGGGGTTAGACAGTTCCTCAAATAACTCAAGTATTTTCCAATGGAGAGTACAAATATATATATGAAATGTATATCACATAATGCAATATATTACTATAGAAACATTAATGCATCTTTCTTAAAATGTAAAACATTTTGTTCCCTTGTTTATTTGCCAATGTTAATGTCTTACGTTATAGAAACAAAACAGAAAATACTACTGTGTTCTTCTGTAGGAAGTTTTTAAGCACATTATAAAATCATGAAAGGTGCTTTGGAAATGACTCAATTTAACGCAGGCTACACATAATCTTAAAAATTTGTTCTTAGATAGCTGTACAGTGAATTTGAGTGAACAAATATTTAAAGCAAGGAGACAGTAGAAGATGCTGATAGGATTGCAGTGGTGATAATTTAAATAAAGTTATCAATAGTAAAGTCAATTAACATCTAACCAGGAGATGCTTTTTATTCAAACTGAAAAATAACAAGGCTAACACATTTCATTGTTTCTGGACAACTATATTCTCTAGGGGTTCACAAATAGTTTTTTTTCCATACTGTTGTTAAATCATCATTTCACTGTCAATGTGTGTGAAGAAGGAACTTAGAGGATAAGACTTCTGAAGTAAAATTTTTGTCACACAATCAATCAAACAATCAATAAATCAATCAGTAGTAACCCATTAAGCAGTAGGCTATACCTTAGAGTAACTTGTTCTGCCACTTAGTAATTTTGTGTATGACTTAAGTATTATATAATTTAAATGTCCTCTTTTACTGTCCTCTTTCTAGCTCCATCTGAAGTGATTTTTTCATTTGATGTTGGAAATGGACCTAGTGAAGTTTCAGTGCAGTCACTCACTTCCTTAAATGACAATCAGTGGCATTATGTGAAAGCTGAACGAAACATCAAAGAGGCATCCTTACAAGTTGATCAGCTTCCTCAAAGGTCATACGCTGCTCCACCTGATGGGCATATTCGCTTGCAGCTCAACAGCCAGCTTTTTGTAGGTAGGCATTTATTCAACAGAATATTCCCTAGCTATCATAATGAAAATATTAAAAGGAGGGAAGGAAAAAAGATGGCAACTGGGCCTTTTGAAAACAGTTTGTATGATAGGATAAGAACCTTTTAGAAAAATCCATGGAGATTTTATTCTGTTCAGAGATTAAAAATTCAATGCTTTAGAATATTGGTACTGGCTTTCTACCAGAATTTTCTTTTGAGTTTTGTTTGAAGAACAACTAAAGGATCTTCATTTGCACCATTTTTGTGAGTATGTCATCAAATGAATGAAGATGTACTAATATTTTCCTGTAATTTCAAGGAAATTTAGTTGTCTCTCCTTATCCAGGTTCCCAGTAAAGTTGTGAATGTCCCGTCAATGAAAGTATATAAGGTCAGGTTGGACAGGGTTTTGAGCAACCAGATCTAATGAAGAATGTCCCTGTCCAAGGCAGGGGGTTGAAGTAGATGGTCTTTAAAGGTCTATTACAACCAAAACCATTCTGCGAACATTGTCTTTGCTGGCTGCTGTTTGCTACTGTGTTTAATCAGATAATCAGACTGTTTTCTTAGTATTGAAAACAAAAGAAAGGGATTATTGTTTGATTTCACATAACAAGGAAAAATCCAGTTCCATGGTTAATTCTGTCTGAAATATGAAAGCTTAAAAGAAGTGCATGTAATATTTCTGCCTTTGCTCTTTAGCAAATACATCAATGCATTCAGATGCAAGATTGGAAAGGAGAAATGGAATAAAAAACCATAATTAATATTGATCTAGCTATTACATAGAGCTACGAAGATCTATGTATCACGTACACGGTATTGTTCTTAAAGTAATATTTCTAATTACAAATTTTTAAGTTTCTTCTATATATGTATGATGGACAGTATAAAAGAATGAGAAGTCTGCCCTACTTTTAAACAGATATTCCCTGAAACACATCATATTAAATGTATATATTTCAATCTATACATGCTGGGCAAGAGTGTAGGAAAAAGGAACTGTGCTATGAAATGATAGCTACAGAAAATGAATTCTTAGGAAGACATTAAATGGAGAGGGAAGACATTCTGTGCTGGGACAGGAGTTCTGAACTATTCCACAACAGGCACCAAAGATAGTAGATGACTACAAGACCTAAGATTGAAGAATTTTATATTTTTTTATTTTAAACTCTACTTGTATCTTTATATTTATATTATTTTATATTTTTATTAAAAGCAGGGGGAAGGATTTTAAAACAAAGATATCCAAGATATTAGCTATAGTGCAGTTAGGAGAAATCTTAAAAGCAGTTTATATTCATAGTGAGGGACTACAACAATAAATGTAAAGATTAGGAGATTTCTGTTTACTATATTACAGTAAATTATATTGCTATCTTCTTGACATACCATATTGCAGATATTATATAAATAGTTCAAATTAGATCATTTTGTGTTGGCAAGGTCTGATCTGTGGAGCCAAACTACGAAATGGTAATTCTTCAAGTGTTAATGGTAACATCAAGCCTAAACAGTTTTCTAATTCTTTTGACAACATACTATCTCTGGTTCTTCTGACCTCTCTTTCAAGCAATGTAATATTGTACTAAGCCATATTGACAGATGCACTTTCTTGAAATTTGTAGGAAGTAATTGGCCATTAAATAGGGTGTTTTGGGTTGTTTGGAGGGGTTTTGGGGGGTTGGTTTTTTTGTTCGTTTGTTTTGGATTATTTTTTGTTTGGATGTTTGGGGGTTTTTTTGGGGGGGTTGTTTGGGTCTTTTTGTCAAATAACTTCTAGTAAATTTGTTTACATTCATCTTCTGTATGAAGGTGACAAAAACAATTACCTACAAGCAAGCTGTCCAACTTTTCTTTATATAATATTCAAATAAATAATTATATTAGCAAAACTGATTCAGTTGTTTTGTTTCTGGTGTTGTGAGTTTTTTCCTCTCTGAAAATCTTGGATATCCAGGAAGTAAAATGAAATAAAATGCACTATAGCACTGTGTGCCCTGAAATCCCCTAAGACTTTGTACAATTACTTGGAAATAATTTGGAGCAAAAATAATAAAAATGACATTTGTTTAATATTATTCAGTCAAAACAGTGATTCTGAAGTGTGATATGACAAATCATAATGGTTCATTTCAATCATTTGTGTCATGCGTTTCCTGAATACAATTTGCATGTGTTTGTTCTGACTGCAGTAAGTTTTTCTGGATAATCTGCTTCTGCAACAAGTCACATACTATTGTGTGGATCAGTATGGTGTCTAGTTTATTTTTGGTATGAAGTAAAAGTCTTTTGAAAATGCAACTTCTTATAACTCAAAATTCTTTGTAAGATATTTTCATCATTTCAATTTAATACAATTTTCTTAAATGAAAGGAGTAATGAAATTTACTGTTCAACTACTTCCACTGACAGTTCACTGATAGAGACTCAGGGTACTCAAGTCTGTGAAAGTATCTAGAGAAAAATGGAACACACAGTGTGTAGAGAATGACATTAGAAGATGCATGCTAATTAAATGTCATCTCATTTCGTAAAATCTGCCCTAGTCACCCATCAGCCATTCATTAGCATAATACTGTACTCTCTTCAGGCTAAAAGAGTCATTATTTCTTAGATGTATATACTCCAGTTTTCTTAAAAAGACAGAAGAACTGAAGCCTAAAGTTGCCATCAAAATGCTCATTTTAGCAGAGACAATAAAATCTTCATTATTTTAGGTGTTTTTATGCCATTATGTATGTAAATAGCAGCAGCTATGTCTAGATAAGATTTTACATAAAACAACAAGAGATCATCACATCTATTTTTTTTTTTTTTTTTTTTTTTTTTTTTTTTTTTTTCTGTTTTTTTTGTTTCTTTGGTTTTTGTTTTGATTCTGGTTTTTTTTTTGTTTGGGGGGGATTTTTTTGGGGGTGGAGTGGGTTGTGTGTGAATGGGGAGGGCTGTACCTTTCTTTTTTCTTTTTCTTTTCTTTTTTTTTTTCCTCTTTTTTCCCTCACTGTGTCTCTTCTTTTCTCCCTTTTCTTGTCTTCCTCTCCTCTCTCTCTCTCTTTAAAAAAGAAAGGAGAAAAGAAAAAAAAATAAAAAGAAAAGCACTTCACATCTGGGTGTTATTTCTTTGTTAAATAATAGAAGGATCCATCATATCTTGGTATCTTTCTGTGCAAAATACTTGCTTCCCATTAAAATCTTAAAGGGTTAACTTGGTTTACTTGACAAAAAAGAAATCAGATATGGTTTTAAAGCTATTTATAAATATTTTCACATGCATAGTTTTGTATCTTGGAAATTCGAGTAGATTTTCAGGGGCTGTAAACCCGAAAGAGGTTTTCACACATCAATTCTTCTAAATTTTCATAAAACTAATATGAATTTATTTCAGGTGGGACGGCATCCAGGCAAAAAGGATTTTTGGGATGCATTCGTTCATTACAATTGAATGGAATGGCCCTTGACCTGGAAGAGAGAGCAAAGATAACGCCAGGAGTTGAACCAGGCTGTCCTGGACACTGTAGCAGTTATGGTAACCTGTGTCACAATGGTGGAAAATGTAAAGAGAAGTACAGTGGATTCTCCTGTGACTGCACTTTCTCTGCCTATGTTGGTCCATTCTGTAAGAAAGGCAAGCATATCTTTTAGATTTGGAAATTGTTAAATGCAGGACAATGTAGTCGAGAACAAAATCTTTACAGCTCTTTAAAGATATATGAAAATACTTGCAAAATAATTCTGTTTTAATTAATGTAGAGAAGCATTCAGCTGACTCTGTTTAGTAAAGGTAAGTTTGTTAAACACTTGTCTTCCAAAGATACATTTAATATTATACTGTTTAATGAAGAAACTGCAATGACTGAAAGAACCAGCATTTTGTCTGTATTTTTACAGAACTCCTGTGATTCCTTAGTATCATATTAAAGCTAAGAACAGCAGCTTTACTATAAACTTTTAAATTTCTTATTTCGTCCTAATCTTAAAACTTAAGATTAAATTTGGAAAATAAATCATGTAACACAGGACCCTTAAAATTTTTTTCTGCTATAAAAAGATCATTTGAAACAAAACTGAATCCATGTTTTCAGCCATTCTAAAGGAGTTCTTTGGTGATGGTGTCACACTGGTCTATAATCACAAGTTTTCAAGTTTGAATTCTATCTATAACTTTCACAAGTATATAATTCTTATCTGATAAAATTAATTCCTTCATGGATTAAATGCATTCTGGAAAGTACCCAATGGCTCAAATGTTGTAAATCCTCCAAATGTGGATGTTTAGAGGATAAGTGACTCTAAATAAGAGTCACTCTAAATAAGTGACTACAGTATCTGTCCAGCTACCACTGCCACTGCAAGATTAAAGGAATAGTGTGAAGCCCTTCCCTATCCATTTCTCTGCAGCTAATAATATTGAGTGTGGAATGATACTTTATTTCCTCTCCTCAAAACTGTAGCAGAAGAGACAACTGGTCACACACCATGATAATTATTCTGCCGCGGCAAAGCAGCTTCTCTTTTTGAAAGTGTAGTCAGGTCTACAGTAATAACTTTCAGTCACCTGCTGTCAAAGAGACTGAGCCAAATTACAGGAATTTCCAGAATTTTTTCTGAAATGTGGAGGGTAATTGTAGCAGACAATGTCCATGAGAAATCACAGAGGTACAGCATCCCTTTATTAGTGATTCATTCATAACAAAGACCATAATCCAGTTTCTGTTCTCTTTTTCTTTCTTACACTTGACCAGACTCTTTTTCGACAAGTGTGTTTCAGGTGTGATCAAGTTCAATCAGTATGTTATGATTCAAACTGGTGCACCCTTTTTTGTAGGAGCAGTAGATATTGGGTTATATATCTTGCAGAACAGGATATATTGGTCTTAAGGATATGAAAAACAGGAAAAAAATGGAAAGCATGTTCAACACTCTACAAAAACAGCACTGCTTCAGATGTAACAGATATTTAAGACACATGTATGCGCCCAAGTTTGGTCTTTTTTTTGTCTTTTCTCTAGCTCTAAATACTAGTTCCATTTCTATTTCTTTTTCATCTGTATCCAAAAAATAAAACTACATTTCATTTTGTCTTGTGGCAGGGGAAAAATCTATATTCTTGTTTTACATGATATTTAAACAACAAATTCTTTTTTGTTTCAGAGGTTTCTGCCTATTTTGGGACTGGCACTTCTGTGACATACAATTTTCAGGAATACTACACCTTAGCTAAAAATTCCAGCTCTCATGCTTCTTCTTTCTATGCTGACATGACACTGAGCAGTGAAGCAATTACATTTGCATTCCGAACAACACGGACACCAAGCTTACTGCTTTATGTTAGCTCCTTCTACAAGGAATATCTCTCAATCATTCTCATTAGAAATGGTGAGTGTTGAGAGAAGCTCTCTCAAACCAGTGGGAATGTCATAGTTGCTAACTCAGATTCACTCTGATTGTCAGAGGTGAACCACAAACAATATTGTCCTCATGTTGCTCTGAATGGTCTATGTACTTTTCAGATGCACCAAGCAATGCTTTCCACATGAAAAGCTTACTTTTTTGTAATTTCAACTTTTATGATTATTATTTTATTTGTCTGTTTTTAATTATGGTGACTAAAATACTTGTTTCTGAAAATCCTTTGGAAATGCTGTACAGGACTTCAAGAATATGTTTTTAAACATTTGAAATTAAAATTTTTTGGAAAAATTTTTAAAATTTATGTCCAGTTCTGGGCCCCTGAGTTCAAGACAGGGAAGTGCTTAAGAGAGTTCAGCACAGAGACACAGTAATGATTAAGGGAGCAGAAAATCTCCCTTATGAAGAAAGGCTGAGGAAGCTGGGTCTCTTCAGCTTGGAGAAGAGGAGACTGAGGGGTGACCTCATTAACGTTTACCAATGTGAAAAGGATGAGTGTCAGGAGGATGGATCCTGGCTCTTCTGAGGGATATCTAATGGTAGGACAAGGGGCAATAAGTTGGAGCATAAGAAGTTCTGTGTAAACATAAGAAAAATCTTTTTCACTGTGAGCATGACAAAACACTGGAACAGGCTCCCCAGTGAAGTTGTGGAGTCTCCTTCTCTGGAGACATTCAAAACCCACCAGGATGCATACCTGTGTGACCTAAACTTGGTGGTCCTGCTCTGGCAGAGGGGGTTGGACTCAGTGATCTCTAGAGGTCCCTTCCAACCCTAACATTGTGTGATTTCTGTGATTTACATGAAATGAGATTCAAAATATAGTTCAGCTGTCGTCTACTTGTGATACATTTTAATTGCCATCCTCATGATAGATAATGAAATAAACTAGTTTTTAAAAGTGCGTTATTATTAATGATTAATCAAATGTGATTTTATTCAACTGATTTAATGAGTTGCTTACTCATTACCTATGACACTACACAGGTACATCTTCAAAAATACATAGTATGATTGCTGCTTCCATGTAAATTGAATATTAAATGTAACTTGGACCTTAATTCTACACCTAAATAATTATGCTTATTCATTTATTTATATTTTTAAAAACAAAACTACCCACAAACTAAGTTTAATCTTTCAGTTTATCAGAGTCTTTACAGTCACAGTAATTTTGTGGTTAAATAAGGCTCTGTGCCTTCCTGGATACAGATTTGGATGTAGAATACCTGCAGTATCCTTCTCATCTTGTGACAAGGAACATGTTTTACTCATGAGTGACCTGGATCTGGCCTGGGCCTTACTTTTCAAAGAATATTAGAAGAGAAAGTGGTAGTCCCTCCACGGCTGGTAGTAATCTCTGACAAGGAAACCAGAGAGCCTTTGTGTTCTCTGAAAGCATCTCTGTGTGATTATTTGCATAAAGTCAGTGTGCTGGGACTTATCAAACAAGAAATGGAAATTGAGTTAAAAATCATTGACTACCTCCTACAGAATTGACACGTGGTCAAAGGATTACAGGTCTGAGATAGTGCAGACATTGTATATGATGTATACTGTCCATTGTGTATGTATTGTACTATACCTTTTGCTCTATTTATCCCTGCAGGAAGTTTACAGATCAGGTACAAGCTAGATAGTCACGAAGATCCTGATGTCTTTGGCATCAATATTAAGAACATGGCTGATGGACAACTGCAACACATGAAGATTAACAGAGAGGAGGAAATGCTCTTTGTAGAGGTAATTCAGTTAGACATCAAAAGCAGGTTATATAAAAAAAAAAAAGTAGAAGATCCATACCAAGTTGAGGTAAATATTTAAAACAAGACACTTAGGACAAATAAACTGAGCTTTAATATTTCTGAAGTAAAGCCAAGGTTATCACTCTCGTGATGCACAGTGGAAGTCTATGTTAGATGATCTCTTTGGTATTTAGATTTTATGTTTCAACAGGTCAGTATTTCCTCACCATTTTGTATGGAATTTCAATTGGTTGTCTTATGTGAGAATGTTCAAAAATTTTGAAATGTTTATGATTGCTGTTATTTGTTCTGGGTCTTGCATGTTTTCTGTTTGGTTTTTGCTTGGTTTCTTTTTTTTTTTTTTGTATTTGTTTTGTGTTTTTTTCTTTTGTTTTGTTTTTTGGTTTTTTGTCAAATTATGCATCAAACTACAAAATAAGTAGTACAAGTACAGTATTAAGATAATACTGTAAGCCTACTTGTCTACTTTTATTTGGCCCCTTAACAGCAAAGAAATCTGACTATTAAGAAAAGAAGCTCTTACAGAAATTCCACTATAAATTAGGAACATTTAATTTACTAGTAGTAGATAATAACATATAAAGATGACTTAATTTTTAAATTAAGATGTTTTAATTTTTAAAGTTAAAATAAATTTTAAAATTGATGTAATGTTAGTGTTTAGAGACTAGAGGTGAGTTTGCGTAATATGTTGGTACACGACTTGAAGGCAAGTGGTTACTCTGGAGGAACATTTGCAGTAGAATATTTTCTTTGTGAACTAAAGGTTGAGTGCTTCTTTTAATTAAAATTTACCATTTTTATTCACCTTATATATGAGAAAGAAGTAACCAGACATATCAGTAAGATAAATAAAACTTATGAAGTGTGATGCTTAAAAACTATCACATCTATAATGAGCAGTGTGAGAAAGCTGATCATCTATTTCTTGATTAGTCTTTTAGCTATAACTAACAAATGCTTCCCGCAGCTCCTTTTATTTTCAACCTTGATTTTATCTCTTTTTTTCCAAATTTTCATTGATATCCTCTTAAATATTCTACTTTGTTCTTCACTGCAACATTCTGCAGGTTAACCAGAATGAAAGAATGAAGTTTATTCTGTCTTCAGGCACTGAATTCAACGCAATAAAGTCTCTTACACTTGGCAAGATTTTAGGTAAGTAGAACATCACAAGATTTTTAAAATATAAATCAAAATATCATCACAGAACATAAAAAGTAGTAACCCTAATCTCATTGAAAGACATTGTTGTCTTGGATTTAATTAGACTGTGAGTTACAATCAAGGTAGAAATTTCAGTCATCTTGAAATAAAAATATAACAATAGGTAAGTATTACCTGAAAAATTATCAAGTATGATTGATATAAACATTAAAATAATTTCATACTTCTCTCTTATTTTGCAATCAAGCATTATAAAACACCACCATTTTTTTTTTACACTAAGGAAAATATAAATCACAAGGAAATCATACACAATGACTGCTAAATACTATTAATCATGTACTGCATGTAACTCTCTGTGATTAGATTTTGATGTAAGCAGTTAGGGACAAAGTAATATGAGTTAAATCTTTGTTGGACTTACTTCTTAGTTACAGGTTAAGCAATGACAAAATAATTTGTTTGTATACAATTAACCAAAAGCTGTCTTTTTCTGTGATGCAATAATCAAAATGGAATTTAACTATTTACATATTCATCACATCAGGAAAATACAATGATAGAGCAAGATGTTGTGCTGATAAAAAATTAAGGTGTATTTCTTTTTCCTCTAAAGTAAATTAAATCTGTACTGCTACATTCCCATATCAAGTAAAGGTGCCTTTTTGTATTTTTCTCTAAAAGCACTTTTTGTCACAACAATATGAAAACACAGATGGTATAGTTATGTACAATAACTAAGGGTGCACTGTCCTTTTCACCATTTTGTTGTTTGACTGATCATTTTCACCTTTTCACAAGCAGTCTTGCAATAAGTGTAAAAAAAATAAGTTTACCAAAATACTGGTTATTGGCTAAATTTATAACTAAGTTTATAGATCCTAAACTTTATAATTTCATATAGAACACAGGTTATCACCATTAATGAAAGCAAATATGTTCATTTTTAATAAAATTGATTTTTAATACACACCATGAAGCTTTTTTCAAAAAAAGATTTGGTAAAAGAACTGCCTCCCTCTCTAAATCTTTGGTTCTTGAACATTTAGCTGGTGTACTGCCCGCAAAGGGGTAATGGTTGCCCATTTTTAAAAAATCACTTTAAGTGACCTAAAATGTTAACAAATTGTTTTTGTAGAAAATTAATTCAGAAAACTGTGATATGTGGCAAAGAAAAAATGTACTTTCATCTCAAATTAGTAGAGACTATATCTGATATCCAGTTATGGTGCTTTTCTAGGTTTGTATGAAATATGTTTTATATTTACATGTTTTACCTACCCTAAACTTGAAGCCTGAACACATTTTTTATCCATATCCAGTTGTATGTGGCTTAGTATAGAAAAACTTTATTACTATGTTCCTGAGAGGCCCCTTCAGGATCCATCTATTTACCACTTTTTGTACAGTACCTTTGAGAATAACAGCAGCTTTGGTAAATCAATGTTTCTGACATTGTAACAGACCTAGAGATACTGTTCTGGCTATGACAGTAGAAAATACTGTCAGTTTTCACAAAGAATCTCCTGCTGACAAGAAAAGCATTATCTGACATAGTCCATCATGCATTAGGTGGGAGGCAGCAGGCCTCCCCCAGTTTCTGTCTACATTTGAAAAAATAAACAAATACAGAACAAAATGTGTATGAAATTACTTTGCTATTCTATTCTAAGCACAAATTAGAGTTTAACTCTTTCAGTCACACATGTCATTGACCACACATATACACATGGAAATGTGTTCCAAATACAGACTCCTGTATGTATTCTGATCTAGAAATAAATGACTTAATTTTCACAAGGAAGCATAATTGGATGAATTCTGACCTATAATTGTTTAATACAGTAGATTCACAAGGGGGTTAACTGGGATTTGAATGTGTCAAGTGTAATTGATTTAATAGGCTAATGTATAAAATATAGACTTAGAGAACGAAACCTTGAAAGATCATTTAGTTCCAGTCCCTGGTGCCAAACGCAGGGAAGTCTTTCACTAGATCAGATTGCTCAAAGCCTCATATAATCTGACCTTGACCATTTTCATTACTAGCAGATCCACAGCTTCTCAGGACAACCTGTTCCACTGTCTCAGCATGATCACAATAACAAAACAACCAAACAAACAACCAAAACAAAACAAAAACCCCACAATATATCTTCCTCGTATGTGTTATAAATTAATTCTTCTTCAATTTAAAACTGTTGCCTGTCATACAGACCCTTGAAAAAAATTTCTTACCATGTTTCTTATGATCTGCATTTATATATTAAAAAACTGCAAAACAAAAAAAAACCACAAAAGAACAACAAAAAAAAACCAACAAAAAAAACCCCAACCAGTATTAAAAACCAGTATTAAAAGTATTAAAGACCAGTATTAAAGAAAAACTAAAGATCAATATTCAGAGATTTAATAATGATAATTCAGTTTGGTGAAGCAATTCTCTTGGTAAAATATTTGACTTCTAATTTTGAGGTTTTTAAAATTTTTCAGTAAATGTGACAAATGACAGTTCCACATGTAATATCCACTTGTGACTCTTGATTCCTGGATTTGTACCATTGAAAAAGCAGGAAAAGGGTCCATGGCAGTACAATCTATTACTCCCTCAGAATCAGATTGCTTTCTTTACTGGCATTTTATTTCATCAGTAAACTGCTGAGACAATAAATTAAGGAAGAAGTCTAAACCATTTTGGAGTGCTTTAAAAGGATATTCTTTTGTTCACAAAAATCAGAAAAATTATGTTGAAATTATATATTTTTCAGTAATTTCTCTCATTCTGGTCACTTCAATCTGAATCATAAGTTAACTAAGTAAAATAATGATGTACTTACTTATATTACAAAAAAAGTAACAGTGTACTAGCATTTATACAGTAACCTATTAACAACAGGGGAAAAACCTCCTCCAACCAACCAACCAACCATTGATTTCAACTGAAATCAATTGGTGTATAGGCATTATTAGTTTTTATTGTAACAATCACTTTTGATGCAAAAAGTCTGGCCCTAATAACATTTTAATACTTACATAGTCTTATAGAACAAATATGAAACTCTGTGGCAGTCCACTCCAAGAACATTGTTAGTACCTCCAGCTGGTAATTTAATTGTGAACATCAAATGATCATTACTATTTTCTACTGGGTGGATCTGTAGAATTGTAAAATTATATAGTATTGAGAATTGTGAGGGACCCGTAAGGATCACTGACTCCAGCTCCCTATGCCTTGCAAAACTACCTAAAACTAAACTGTGTGGCTAAGAGGGTCATACAGATTCTCCTCATCCCTGAGGATCCAGTTCTAGTAACCAACCACTCTCTCAGTGAAGAATCTTTTCCTAGAGTCCAATCGGAGCTTCCTCTGTTGCAGTTCCATTCCATTTGTTTGAGTCCTGTCGCTGGTCACTAGAGAGAAGTACTATCATCTCCCACTCTGCTGCCCATGTTGAGGAAGCTGGAGACTGCCGTGGGGTCAGCTTTCCGTGTTCTCTTCTCCAAGCTGAAGAAACTAAGTGACCTCATCTGTTCCTTATAAGACTTGCCCTCAAGACCTTTTACCATCTTGACTGCCCCCCTCTGGACATGCTCCGGACACACTCTGATAATATGACTTTTTTCTTATGTTGGGGAGCCCAAAACTGCACTCAGTGCTTGAGGTCAGGTTGCATCACTGCACTGTAAAGTGCCCTCTCTTACCCCCTCCCTTAACTGGCTAGCTTTGCTGTGTTTGATGCACCTCAGGACATGGTTGGCCCTTCTGGCTGCCAGGGCACACTGTTGACTCATAGTCAATTTACCACCAACTTAACTGCCAGATCTCTCACCAAAGTGATACTCTGAAGCCTCTGATCCCAAAATTTCTAAGTAGGATTGCAAGTGGACATACAGTACTTCCTTTTGTTAAATTTCATACTGCTAGAGATTGCCCAGCCTTCTAGTGTATCCAGATCTCTGATCTAGACTTAAAGGAGACCACAGATTCTCCTCATTCAGTATCAATGGCAAACTTATTTAATATACATTTGACTCATGCATCCAGATCATCTATAAAAATATTAAAGAGCACTGGTCATAAATTGTGCCCTAGAGAATCCCAATGGTGACAGTCTTCCAGCCTGATGCAACCCCATGTATTATAACTTGTTGACTTCCAGCCATCAGATGATAGTTCACCCAATGTAGTCTAATTTTGAGACAAAATAATATTGTACAGGAACATGTAAAATTTTACATCATTAAAGCTGAAATGTCAAAGCCCGTCTTTTGATTGCACAGTTCTTTTCTTGAAATACAGTGCAAGAAGCTATATGTCTTCTGACTTCCAATATTACTAAAATGAGAAAAAATCATTGGATTAGAACTAAAAGAGGGTTACTCAGTTGTGTTTTGCAAGGCAATGTAGGAGTAATTTGGTCTGTCTTTACTGAAAAATTTGAGTATACTTAGCAAATTAACTACTGTAAAGATACTTAAGGATGCGTAAGTGCAGTTTACTATAAATTACAGTCTTCCATAAACAACTTATGTGTTTCATTTTCAGACAGCTAAATTTGACTTAAGAATAGACGATAAGGTTTGTCTTCCGTAAACCTAACTGTTTTTAATAGGAAGATTTCTCGATCAAATAAAATTTTACTTTATCCCAGCAGTAATTTAAATTGAGTCAGGTAAACTATAAGGATTTTAAGTATCTAATTTCCTTTCATATTTACACATAGAATGTTTACCACATGATTTGTACAAGAAATTAGAAAATAATAAGAAATGCTTCACTCTTGCAGTTATCATTTCAACTTATAATTATAGATTTAAATTTTTATTAGATGGGGTTTTGGATATTTATTTCTTACCATATCACTTCAGTATCTTTCCTAAGACATCCAAATCTAATAAATCTTTCAGTGTGGTGAGCCAATCATCAGAAGCAGTGTATGCAACAAAGAGAACAGAAACAGTTAAAAACAAATTTTTATGTAATCCATCACACTCTACTTTATAACCATTGTCTATTGTCCTATTGTCAGTCATCCCTGAGAAAAGCTTCACTCTGTCCTCCTGGCACTCCTCCCTTACGTATTTATAAACATTAATGAGGTCACTCCTCATTTTCCTCTTCTCCAAGCTGAACAGACCCAGGCTCCTTCAGCCTTTCCTCATAAGGGAGATGATCCACTCCCTTTTTCATCCTGGTCACACTGTGCTGGACTCTTTCAAGAAATTCCTGTTGCTTCTAGAACTGAGGGCCCCAGAACTGCACACAATATTCCAGATGTGGCCTCGCCAGGGCAGAGGAGGGGGAGAGGAGAACCTCTCTTCACCTAATAACCACTCCCCTCCTAATGAACCCCGGGGTCCCATTCAGAAAGGAAATTTAAGAGAATAAGAATTGTTGGGACGTCTCTTTGTTTTTTATTAATTTTTTGCCCTCTGTGGAAATGATGATTCTTAAGTAATTTTTAAGATGAATGGTGAATTGGAACAACCATCATTTTTTAGAAAATATCTTGACGGTTCTCCAGGATCTGAGAGCTTCAGAGGTTTTGTTTTGATAGACTTGATGATGATGGGATGGAGTAGATACATGATATCATCAAATCGTGTACATCAAATCTTAGGAGAAGAAATCTAATGAAAAATGTATTTTTCATGAATGTATGCTTCATCCTTATCTTTTTGCAGAATTAAAAAAAATGCATTTTAATTTAAATACTTTAATTACATTTGAATCTTTTTGGTTTGAAACTTGCAATTTTAAAGCTTTTCCCTCAGCAGAATACCAACTGTCATCTGTCAAAAAAAAACAAAAAAACAAAAAAAAAAACCACAACCAAACCAAAAAACCAGATTTAATATATCTGACTTGTCATTAAAGACAGACTAGAAAGGAATTCCATGTATCTACCTGTGTTGCTGTAACTCAGATATACTCAGAGGAACACAGGTTAATTATTCATTTATTCTTCTGTCACTGTATTTTGTACATTTGCACTATGATTAATTATGTTCTGTTCCTTTTGATTAACAGAAAACAGCGATGTAGATGAGGAGACTATGAAGGCAAACTCTCAGGGGTTTATTGGATGTCTCTCTTCAGTGCAGTTCAATCACATTGCTCCTTTGAAGGCTGCACTGTACCACAGCAGCTCAGCCCCTGTCATTGTAAAGGGACACTTCACTGAATCCAACTGTGGCACTTTAGCTGGAGCTGACTCAACATCAAGTGAAACAACCCATTCATTTGCAGGTAGCATATGGTTATCACTTGTTACACTCTCAGAAGCAAAATCTAAATTTCTCGTGACCTGAATCACAACTGTTGGGTTTTTTTTCCGTATGCATTAACATCTCAGGAGTAGTTTAAAAAATAATTCAATTTTATATGTACTTGTTCCTTTTCTCTAGACTTTCACCCCTCTGAATGTTTTTATTTTTCTATTTATCTCTTGAAAATATAATCTGCATCACTATTCCTCTTGGCATGCTTACAGACTCACGGTACTGACACTCTACCATATTGTACTTAAGTTGTGAGAATTTATTGAAAACCTTTCTTCAGTTTTTCACTTTCTTTTTTTCTTCTGCAGATCACTCTGGACCAATAGGTGAGGGAGAGCCCTTAGCTAATGCAATCAGAAGTGATTCTGCAATTATTGGAGGTAATACTGACTATAAATACTCCACAGAAACATTTTTTTTTTCTGATAATTGAGTCTTTTTGATGCTGAAGTAATGTCAGTGTTAATTTTGTGTGTATAAGGAAACTAGTAAAAAGGTTTAATTTTATTATGAGTGGTAGACAAAAATCAACACTTGCTTTAAAAAGCATTTAATTCCTGTCATATTCTCTTACTACATAGATGATGTATCAATGATCCTATTAACTGGAATATTCTGCTGAAACAGAAGATACTAAGAACAACTAATGTCTATGACTCATTCAATTGTCTATGTCTGTTCAATTTCTACATTGTGACAAATAGCATATTTTTAAGAAAGAACAATCTTTGCTCCTTGACTATAGGAAAAAATTCCATTTTGTTGCACTCAGTTCAAACTTTTCTTTAACAGATTTGAGTAACAAATATGGCATAAAGCTAGGGACAGATGTCTTGTGCCTAAGTTACAGAACTGATAATCAGGACATGCAGGTTCCATTACTGTGTCTTTCTGACTGACTGTTGTTGAGCCATGATCCACCTCTGTTGTGATGGGGAAACCTCTATGTTCTGTATTTTTAGCAGGAATGAAGAGTATTCAAGTGAGCCTCAAGGGGGAGAGTCCAGGATTTAGGGCCTTCAGGAGAATTTCAGCTCCTGTAACTGTATTGGAGAAACTGCATGGCTATGTTAGGTCATGTGATTTAAAAAAATAAATAGCATTGTCTCTTGTGACAATCATCCCATCAAGATTTCTTACTTCCTTAGGAGGAAGTAAGGGAAGGAAAATAGTTTCACTCATGAGGATTGTATTTTCACGGTATAATAAACTGCTTCAATTTCAATTAGTTACTTCAACAGAAAGAGGGCAGGGTGAAGGCAAGATCATTCCTGTAATTTTAAAATGCTGAACAGGTTTCCTTTCTAAAGGTCTTAAAAGCCCCAGCAGACAAATGGTACAGCGGGATTCTCCTGCAGAGAATGACTTGGGGGTATTGGTGGATGAAAAGATGTGAAGGAGCTGGCAATATGCACTTGCAGCCCAGAAAATCCCCTTTATACTGGCCTACATCAAAAGAGAAAGAGCCAGCAGGTTCCTCTACTCCATTCTTGTGAGACCCAACTTGGAGTATTGTGTCGAGATCTGGAGGCCTGAGAACAGGAAAGGCCTGGATCTGTCAGAGCAGAGCAAGAGGTGGGCCATGAAAATGATCAGGGGGATCACAGAATCATAGAATGGCTAGAGTTGGAAGAGAACTGAAGATCTTCTAGATCCAACTCGTCTGCCATGGACAGGGACACCTATCACTAGATGAGGTCCCTCAAAGCCCAGTCCAACTTGGCCTTGAACACTTAGAGGGAGCAGGCATCCACAGCTTCCCTCGGCAACCCGTTCCAGTGTTATACCTCTCACACTAAAGAATCTCCTCCTAATGTCTAATCTAAATCTCCCCTCTTCAAGTTATAAACTGTTTCCCTTTCTTCTCTTGCTACACACACTTGCAGAAAGCCCTACTCCAGTTTTCTTGTAGGCAGGTTCAGGTATTGGAAAGTCACTATAAGGTTTTTTCTAGCCTCCTCCAGGCTGTACAACCCCAAGTTCCTCATCCTGTCTTCACAGGGGGAGTGCTTCAGCCCTCTGATAATTTTAGTGGCTCTCCTCTGGACACATTCTATGTCCTTCTGTGCACAGTACTCTAGGTGAGGTGTTGCAAGAGCAACGGGGGAGAATCCCTTCCTTCGAGTGGCTGGCCACATTTCTTTTGATGCATCCCAGTAAACCATTGGTTTTCTGGGCTGCAAGTACACATTGACAGCTCGTGTTAAGCTTCTTTTCCAGCCTCCAGGAATCCCTGGGTTTTTTTTTTTTTTTTTTTTTTTTTTTTTTTAGCAGGGCCTTTTTCAGTAGATCAAGGGGTAATGTCTTTAAACTGTGAGTAGATTAGGCCTAGATATAACGAAAAATTTTTTTACAACGAGGGTGGTGAAACACTAGAGCAGGTGCACAGAGAGGCTGTAGATGCCCCATCCCTGGAAACCCTTAAGGTCAGGTTGGACAGGGCTCTGAGGAGCAACCTGATCTGGTTGAAGACGTGCCTGCTCTTGCAGGGTGATTGGACAGGATGACCTTGAAATTCCATTCTATTAAATGTCCCTTCCATTCTAAATTATTCTATGTTTCTACGATTCAGCAGAATAAAGCTGCCAAGGCTTCTGACTGAGGATAAATGCATTAGGTCTGGAAGGTGAGGTCAAGAAAAGAATCTGTAGTGACCTGTGTTTCTGTGACTTAGATAACAGTCCCTGTATGTTATGACCTTTAACATAATAATGAGAAAGAAACTGAGAAGCTTTCTTCATCGTACAGTGATACTTGTATCTGTATATATATTTTTGTACACACAACTTTGAGGATTTTAGCACTGAATTCAATGAGGTCAGATCTTATATATTTGGTTTCTGATTTCTTCCACATGTGTAGCTTTGTAAAAAATACTTTGCTGTTTTAAAAGTTAAGTATTATTTTACATAAGTATCTGTACATAAATATAATTTTATATAATGGGTAATTCAGAGTGGGTGGAATTGTTTAAGTGTACTAACAGCTAAGTTGGTTTTGAACTTCAAGGTATAATACATACAGTCTTTTCAAGGTAATAATAACTGCAGAAATTTATTGTTATCAGAAACCTTTGGGAATATGCACTCGCAATATTTCTTCTGCTTAACTTCATTTGTTTCAAAGTCAGAATAAAGCAAGCTGTACAACATTCACTGTAAATTTAATGAAAATACCCCTAAATGCAAAAAATTGAGAAGTGTACCAATTCTTCTACCTCAGAAAAGACAGGTTTTTATACAAAAGCACTTGCAGTGGGATTGTACTGTGACTGAAACAAAGGAATATCTTTTCTAGTTAATCTAAATAAGAACTAGATTTACTCAGATTTGCTATACCAGAGAAGGATATAGCACACAAAGATGTTTACATTCCTACCATTAAGTAGAGCTACTCATAGCAGAGATTAAAAAAATGACAAATGTTGAATTTTGGATAGTCTGGTTTTATTTACAATACTAAGATACTATGTATTTTAATTTTTCTTTCATTAGTGGTCAAGTTATGCAGTAGATTGCACCTTCATTTAGTGCAGCTGATCCCCTGCATTACAACTGTTTCCCAGGCTGCTTAGTGCTTTTTTCCTCCCTTCAGCTTAGTCTTAATTTCTGCCTCTTTAACAAGCACTTTAACTCTTTAACAAGCTCCCCTTATGTTTCATTTCTCCTCAAATTTTTCTCCTGCTAAACCTCATGTATTTAAGGGCCTCAGACCATTATGAGAGGAGACAGAAGAGCTGCAGCTCTATAAGGTCATGTTTATCTGTGTGGGAAGTATCTCTTTCCTTACTGTTCCTAATCTGCTGCACTAGAAGCAGCATGCCCTGGTAACAGTTCAATAAATCTTTAATAATCAACTTCAAAATTTAGTGGTCATTCAATTTAATCTCTCATGTATTAGGTATGTGACACATATGGTACCTCCTGATCCCCTATATAAATCTTATGCTCCTGCCCCTTTATGTTCTAAATGATCAGATAAAACTACATAATGCAGTTGGGGAACCTTGTTTACTTTTCAACCCAAGGTCACGTAGCCATGAAAAGTGAAACCATACGTAGGATATCAGAAGAAGAGCTACAAGCCTGAAGGAAAGAGGAGGAGTCAAACTGTGATTTCACTATGATTTCACTTATTTCAATGTGAACATGAAGTGAGCCTTGATTTTTGTATTATTTAGTATCAAACAGGTGTAGATTCTTTACAAATATGCTGTTACAGTCATGTGAGTCCTACCTAATATCACAGAAATCACAGTGTTAGGGGTTGGAAGGACCTTGAGAGATCACTGAGTCCAATCCCCTATCAGAGTAGGACCACCTAGTGGAACACATCCAGATGGGTTGTCACTCCACAACCTCCCTGGGCAGCGTGTTCCAGTATTTTTTCACCCTCACAACGAAATTTTTTTTCTTATGTTTACACTGAACTTAAATACATAATGAAAACTTTTCATTCCATTATGATGTACCATGGGCAGAGAAACAGAGCTGAGATTTACTTCCATGAGGCAGAATAAACATTGTAATTTCTGTCTCATTTGATCTGAAGATAGGTGGCTATAAACATTGACCAATTTCCACTGGAGTGCATGTGATGAACTTTTTAACATTTTCTTTTATAAATTCTCTTCATTTACTGATTTTTTTTAGTCAGAACCCGTCATCTGCATCTGAAATAATTTATGTGGAGTAGTGGATATGAATGGGACTAATTCTATGCAGTCATTTTTATTGTGAATCATATGAGGGTTGCACTTTGTGGTGTAAAAAACAAAAGTTAATATAGGACCTGGTTCAGAATTCTAGGTTGGTATCTTTGTCTTTACCCTGTTCTTCTTTACCTCTGCCCTCCAGACTCCTTCCTCAGACTTGGTGCAAGGATACATCTGACTGTCAGGTGAAAGCTGATGGTGGGACACATGTCACAGTCCTTTCTGATTACACATGGCATAAGAAAAGGTCCTGAGAGACATGAGTGACTGAGGGGAGTACTTTGGCCAATAGTCATAGGACCTGAGGAAAAGAAGAAAGTCATAGGCCTTTATGCAATCCCATTGGATAGACTTTCTGGCAGAAAAGTCTCTGAAGAACAGATCCTCAAATCTGCAGTCACTTGAATTCTCCAACTGGCAGAGAGAGAGGAGCTGACACTAAGGAAGGACAAAACCCAGCCTGGTAGACAGTACCTTTTAGGTTCCTACTGGTTTTCCATTCAAAAGTTTCAAAAACTATAGTATTCTCTGGAGTTTAGTTTCTGTATTAGTAGTGTGCAAAATTTCAAAACCATCACCATCAAGCTTATTCTGCAGTGCTGTTTCAGATCTGAGGGGATTTCTTGCAACTTCCTGCATTGTGTGATAGAGCCATTCCTTCTTTGTCCTACTCTGTCCCACGAGTTATTGTCTATTTTTTCTCCTGATTTTTTTCTCTTTTCTTCTTCTAGGTGTGATAGCAGTTGTGATATTCATCCTGCTTTGCATCACTGCTATAGCCATACGCATCTATAAGAAAAAGGGCATATACTCAAAAAATGAGACAAAAGGATCTGAAAATGAAGACAGCGCTGAATCTGCACTGAAAAGTGAGCTCAGCATGCAAAACACAACCAGTGAAAATCAAAAGGAATACTTCTGATTGGCATTCATGATTTAGTTTAATTTAATATAACAATGTGATGGTCTGACTTTCTTGCTAAGCCAGGGGCTCTCAATGGACAGAAAAAGCTCTTGTACTCTGAAATAACTGCAATGGGTTTGACACTTATTATACTCCACATGTTTAGTCTCAGTGGTTGCTATAGGGGGCCTCTTCAAATTACATTCATTCCTTTACCTTTATACTTAAATGCATTTCATGTAACAGTGAATTAGATATTGTAACCAATTTCATTGTTGATAGTTTCTGACCATTCTGATGTGACCTGCTACAACTAAAGTTTAACGTACATACTGAATATGATTTTTGAATAGGAAAATTGTTATAGATTTATTCCCATACTTTCTTTAGCATTTGATTCTAGAATTTTGTTCAAGGTGAAAGTTGGATTCTAAGACTTGTGTTACTAAAGAAATTCTTCTGTGTTGCAGTATAGTGATCCTTCTTACTTCTTCAAACTGAAAATGCCTTTTGAACTGCTGTTGGCTGATGTCAGCATCTCCTTGTGAGTTACAGAGTTTGGTGTCCAAAACAAACTGTATCTCTTTCCCTTGGTGTGTGACCAATGTTATTGGGGTTTTTTTGTTTTGTTTTGTTTTTTTTTAAGCCTAACAGGACTTAACACTGAAGGGTGTATAACCTGCAGAAATGCTGTAAAATCTTTTTTGCACTAGCTTTTCACTTACAGTCAAGTGAGGGCACCAAGATACGCTCATGAGCATTCTAGGCATTTGGAATAATATTGGGATCAGAAGAGGCAAGAAGCTTGCTGGGAAATTCAAGAAACATATGATCAATAGTTAAATTATCATGAATGAAAACACCAAAAAAATCATAAAAATAATATGATCCCTGGAATATAGTGGTGCTCCTTCTATCAATAAGTATTGTTCTGTGCACTACCTGTGACATACGCTCTTGAAAAATCTTGTCCATGAGGTGTTCCAGACCTCAAGATTAAGTTGTTCTGAATTATACAAATTGTTTACGATTATTATGATGGTGGAACTAGGGGATCTGTAGTCTCATACAGTGGCTGCTACTTGAACACTTTTGTTCTTCACACTTAATGGTACCTACTGTACCTCTGTGACATAAGGTCTGTGTATACCCTTCAAAAGTATAGAGGTGATTAGTCTCCTGACAGAGTAAATGAGGGAAGTCTGTGAAGCTGTGTAAGCAAATAAAGTAGGTTTAAGTTGTCTAAACAGAAGATTGTATAGTAACTTTATATACCATTGGATATCTGAAATATCCATGTGTCCTGGTGGGAGTGTCACAAGTTCTGCAGAAGGTATGTGTGTTTTGGAAGAGACAGCTGGAAACTGTTAGAATATCCCAGAGCATAAAAAATGTCACTAGATACCATTATTTAAGTAACTGATACACACACAAAGGTTTTTTTGCATTGCTAAGAGTCATTGTTTTTTCTCCTCTTTCAGTGAGGAAAATCAAAGCTAGGACCTAGATTGTGAAGTTTAGAAAATATTAATGTGCACACCCAAGAACATTATAAAGACAGGGAAACCTGTCATGGTCTGCCAAAGTTTTAACATGTAAGCTTCTTTACATAAATGGTAGTTGTTAATACGAATGTCAGGCATTATCATCTTTTAAATTTTATTTAATTCCATCTGCCTTTAAGAAATCTGCAGTTCCTTTTCTGCTTCCTCCTGTATAACTTCATTTCTTTTAGGAACAAATTATTTCCTTATTTTGGTACCTGAAGGCTTTGCAAACAGAGCTTTTTCAGATTAAGATGAAACTGCTTTCTTGTTTTTCTCATTTTTGCTATTCTACATTAATGTGTGGTAGATCAATAAGGTTGAGGATCCAGGATCAAGAACTAGGAATCTGCATTATGTATTTATTAGTGTATTTGCTGATACAGTTTTGTCCATGACAATAGGTCACCTTTAGAAAAGGATAGAAAACGGCAAGGGAATAATGCTGGACTATTTTGGTAACTGATATTGACAAGAATATCCTGTTTTCTGGATGG
Source organism: Florisuga fusca (assembly GCA_038090715.1). NCBI lineage: Eukaryota > Metazoa > Chordata > Aves > Apodiformes > Trochilidae > Florisuga > Florisuga fusca. Next base: position 16,670,701 of record JAAWXA010000012.1, read on the forward strand.
GGAATGGAGAACACAAAAACCTCATGTGGGTGATGAGAAGACCTTGAATTTTAACGTTTGCTACTTTGGAGCATCTCAGTCTAGCTAGTTACTTTAAAGTTGAAATTAGGGTTCCTTCTGGTGTGAAATAAATTTGGCTAAATTTAAGGGGTGTCCTTCCATATTCTTCTCTGTAACTCAGAGTCTCTGCATCTCAAGAGGCCTTCCCTTACCTTGACAGATTTGTCAGTGTCCACCCTTTTATGTCACTTAAATCAACAAATCTGTTGTCAGTGATGAGTCCCAGTCAACTCCTTTTTTTTTGTCAATGTGAGGTGTAATAACCATGTGACAAAAAATTTGTACGCTGGTGTTCATTATAATACGTTAGACCCTCAAAACATAAATTTTGATTGAATTACAAAAGATAGAGTATTTCTATGAGTTACCCATATACTAACCTAATAAAACCTAAAGGGTACCCACACTAGGACAAGTTGGAAGTATGCAGATACAAATTTTCAATCACTTGCTTTTACTTCTATTTTCTTGATAATTTCTATTGTGTATTTTCACGGAGAGAAAGCTCTCTTCCCTTTTTTCATTTGATTACAAATTAATACTAATTTTCTTGCCCTATTCCATAGAAATTTTTAAAACAAAAGGAAAAAGAAACCTTTATTCTTTATTTCACAGTCCAATTAATAAAGAGGTGGCAGGGTATAAATGCCAGTGTCAATAGCACATTATTGCATTCAAAGACCTTTTTAATACATTTAATTATACGAGAGAGTCTTAGAGAAATACAGGAATGGATTTTATTGAATGGATATCTGCAGATTTGTAGCAGATAATTAATCACTCTGAAGATGCAATGACCATTTTCACCTGTAGGAAGCGTGACCATATATTCATGAGCTTAATCTGAAATATTCAGTTCCACTATAAATGAAGCAGCATTTTACATTACTTGCTGCATGTCTATTGGTTAAAAAAAAATGGTAACACTGAAGTGTGCTGAGACATATACCATTGCCTTGTCCCTTTCTCAATTCTCTATTCCAATGTGCAACTTTTCACCTCTCTGTTAATAAACACTTTTTAAAATAAAGGGAGGAACATATTTTAAAAAAATTTGTATTAAACTTTAAAACGGACAATATACTGATTTTTTTTTAACAGTAAAATATGTAGTAGTGCACATAATATACGGGTGAGTGTGGTTATTTATAGATATTACGGAGCACTAATGTAACAAATTTACAACACACTGACACATTTTCCATAGCAAACACATTTTTTTTCTGGCGTGCATTAGAAAATAAATAGCATGCAAGCCGGTACCTTTTAAAAACTTTGTGTGGACACTAACTATGAAAGGCTTGCAATTATTTATGCACTTAACATTACCTGCATAAATATGTTCTAGTTAGGTTTTGGGAAAACATTTTCCAATACATTAACTGTTGTGTGGATGAAGAATATGCAAAAATCTAAGTGCACAACTTAGCATTAAATGTACTTACAGTAAAAATAGTTTTATGGTACCGTTATTCATGGCAGTGACATACAAGAAAAAGAGCTTGTAAAAGACAAAACATACAGAATTCCTGGGAACAATCAGTTGTGTAGATTAGACTGGACAGGTTTAGATTTTGAGGCCACAAAGCCTGCAGCACCAGTGTAGGAGAAAGTAAAAAGATGCACTATTCCAACTAAGTAGAGGATTGATAGGAAAGTATCTTTTTGAAACAAAAGTAAATACCTTGAGAGGTAATTGTAAAACGTTACACTCAAGGCATAGTTGTAGCTGTATAAGCCATGTGGCATCACAAGGGAAGACTGTTCTTTTAAACAGAAAAATGTTTGCTAAATCAGAAAACTGGAGAAGTAAATGCCCTAGTTTCTGGGCTGCAATGCAGAGTCTCTGGAGTGAGTGTGCAGAGGCGTGGCATAGTTTTTTCAGATTGAGCTGCTAATTCTGCAGCTGAATATATAATGTATCCATAATATTCCCAACCATTTAATGAGATTGTTCCTTATCAAGAAAGAAGAAAAACAAAAACCCAACAAAATTAGAGCTGAATAAAAAAGTAGAGGTATAAAGGCACTGAAGTAATTTCAGCATTTATTTGAAGTACACATGCTTAAAAGAATAAGAAAAAGAAAGAAACTTTCCTCTAAATTTATTCTTTTCAGACCTTCTCTTTTGGCTTGTTGGTGATGGTGGGAAGGAAGGATCTAAAGGGATTAGGCACAAAAAGTGCTAAGGCTGCTAATACAAGAAACAGAAACAAGAAAATAAAGGTGTTTTTAGGCTGTGCTTTTTTAAGAAACTAGGCTTATCTGTATTCTTGAAGGACTGTCTGAAAAGTAATTTTTTAGAAGAACTGGATATGTTGTCCAAACCTCTTAATATCTGATTTTACCACTAATGGAATCCAACATCAAAACTTCATTGCAGAGGGAGATTCATCCCTTCCCTTCAGATACTGACATAAAATCTTATTAAATATAAACTTCTAGCTTCCATTTATAATGAATTTTTTATTTTTTAATTAATATTTACATATTATGTAAATAACACTGAACAAATCATGCCTAATGGACTCTTTAACTAGCATGTAAAAAACTCCGTAAGCATGTGACCAAATGTGTACATTCACATAGATATGAGTGGGCTTTATTATTTTAGTTTGTTTGTTTTAAGAAACCCTTTGGTAGAAAAATAAAGTATTCTTTCACACACAAACAGTCACTACATTAAACAGCATGTTTCAGCTATTGTCCACTATGTGTCTTGGAAAAATACTTACTGAAGAGTAACCATCTAAGCAGCTGTGCTTTACAGATTCACTTGGTGGACTTCCCCCAGACAGCTAGGAAATTTTAGGAAGCATCAGGACTCATGCCTTCAGACTAGGTGAAGTAGTGACATCAACAAAAGACTCCTCAGAATGCAAGAGAAACAGCTACTCAAAATGCTTCTGAGCTCCAAGAAAATCAAAGAGGAATTGTCCGTGGCTTACGTCATATTTCATAAGTATGCATTTGTCACCAGGAACTTAGTGATAACAGCATTAAAAAGAACTATTAAAGAAATACATATATTATTGAGCAAACTGACCAATACCAGATAGGACTTGGTAATCTTAGCATGCTATACTTTTTAATACAGCATAAATTTAGGGTCATCTAGCTTATTCTGATATATGCAAAAATTTGTTATTTCAAATAAAAAAAAAAAAAAAAAAAAAAAAAAAAGCTGAAGTGCCTTGCAAGCAATTTATAAAATAAATGATAATTTAACTGAATCAGCCATCATAAAATCTTCTGGATTAAAAAAAATAAAGGTGGGGAAAACATTTCTCACTACATTATACAAATTCAGTTATGGATTCCTCTTCATAAATTATTTAAGTAATTAACAGGCTTTCAAAATACTTCTCCATGACAGAAGTGTGTACATTGAGCTCTGAGAGGAGTCAAGAATATTTAATCTACCCTTAAGTGTATGGTGTTGAAAGAAGCCATTAAATTTTACACTCCAATGTACAATATGAAAAAAATACGTTTTGAATAGCTTGATATATTAATATTTTTAAAGCCCTTTGAAGATAGAAACCTTTATATAAAAGGTCAGCATTGTAATAGGAATAAATATTATGCCAAAAGAACACTAATTAATTGTGTGGTTTTTAATATATTTATTTCAAAAGACAGTCCTTTTTCTTTCAGACAGAATTAATAATGTTTTTCCTTGTATTTAATGAATAAAGACAGAGTGACAGACAAATAAAGAGGAAAAAAACAGATTTTGGACTTTTTTTTTTTTTTGTAGTATAGATTTGATTGCATGTTTTGTTGTTTTTTTGTTTGTTTTTTTTTTTTGTTATGAGAGGTTTGGTTTGTTTGTTTTGTTTTTTTGTTTATTTATTTGTTTTTTAATAAGCAAATGAGAGCCCAGAACATTTTAATCTAACTAGATGGGTAATACTTGAAATAAACAAGATAGTTATCATATAGACAAAGACAAAACATGGAAGCATGGATTATAACAACACATGTACATTCCTAGAAAATGTTTCTTTCTAATTGATTATCTCAATGGAAGCATCATATGTATATATTTTAACTGTAAGTCCTAGTTCCTTCTTAGTAGCTTCCACTGTCTCTGTGATTCTGTTTGCTACAATTTTTAGTTACCAGGGAGTTACTTCTATCAACTAGTCAATCCTAGGCTTATCATATTTTAATTTTTAGATGACAGAATAAAAAATTTACTGTGTATCTTTAAACCAATTATACATACGAAATATTACTTATCTAGATAAAATAATTGTGTATTTACTAGCATGCATGTTCTATACAAAGTAGCAAATCCAAAAAGCAAACATCTAGTAGGTTGGGATTTTCATCCATTTTTTATTTGTCTGAGTGTTTTTTTAGTGCACTTCCCCTCCTAGATAAACAGAGGATCACTTCTAGCTTAGTCACAGGCTGCTTGTAAACAAATTATTTTAAAAGGGCAGTATAGAAATCTAATATTAAATTTTAAAAACTACAGAAAAAGTATAAGAAAAATTCAGAATTTGTAAGTAGTTGAAGTCACAAGATATAGTATTTCTCTTTTCTAATTAGTAAACATTCTCTATATTCTGTAACTTTTTCCCCCACTACATTCGGTCCAGAAATACAGGTTTACAATATCTTAAAAAGAGTAAACACTCAGTCATGGTCTTCTCACCATGGAAACTCAAAAATTTTACCTGCAAAATAATATATTTACATATATTCAGAAAATCCTTTAGCAGTTACTGGTTTTTGTTTCTGTTTTTGTGGGTTTTTTTATTGAAAAACATACCAGTTCTTATTCTTGCAAAAGAAATGAAATTAATATTTAAATTAATTGTTAAGAATTGTGATCTGTAGTAACTCATATGTGAATTATTGATATTGTGCTGCTATGATTTTGCTTCTTTAATGTTCAAGTTCATAATATGTGCATGTTTGATTCAAAGTAATTTTTTGTTAACTTATGTCATAAACATGTAAGTGCTATGTTTCAGGTGTTTTACGGATAAATCCTACCAGAAAGTAGCACTTAAGTACGGCATAGGATTTTCAGCATGTGTCATATACTGCTTTACATTACACTTTGATAAAGTTCATTTATTTTTATATAACTTACTGTGACGGATTTATGTTTTATTCCCAGGACATATAGTGAGAATTAAACAGAAAAATTCACAGAAAAGCAAAATAATACAAATCGGAAATTTTATTTGTTGATAAAGCTGTTATTATAAAAGTCCTGAAAAATTGTTTTATTATATTCCTGTACAGCTATTTTTCAAATCATATGAAGTGTTTATTTTAGATCATGTTATCAAGCACATCTCTTTTCAATTACTTCGTTTGTAAAAGCAAGCTAAGGGTAATTTTAGTTTCAAATTGATATCTAGCAGTCTGTCTGTCTCAATAAAGTGTTTCAATCTGTAAATGAAGCACAGCATGAAATATCTAGTATGAACCTTCTCGCAGCAAAATAATAGCATTAATTAATTCCCCCCTGAAATAGAAGGATCTTTGAATGTCTAGAATTGCCTTGACAGTGTTATTGTATGATTATAAGTACACCTATTTAGTTAGAATCTAATTAGGAAAGCATTAGTAAATGCCTGTTATTTAGTACTTGAGAATGGTTAAGTGCTACATTTGAGAAATGAAATGGTTTTTTAAATGAATCAAATTGTGCATATTATGGTCATAATGGTGCCCTTGCACAGGGCATAATGCTTGCCCACTGTGGGACTTTCTAGTGATTAAAAGTAATTTCTCCATTACCAGGTTCACCTTAGGGCTCTGCAGCATACTCTAATACCCTTAAAACCTATTTTTTTTCCAGTAAGCTTGTGTCACTGCTTCATGATAGTCTTTTTATTTCATCGACAAATTTCTTCCTTCTTTGCACCGCTGCTAGAACCATGTAACTAGTGGGGAATCTATACTTGTAATTACATAGAGAGTTGCTGCAGTAGAGGTTGCTTTTCCACTAGGTGGCTGTTGTACTGTGAGTTAGCTGCTCAAAATAGGTCATGCCTGTGAGCATTCCCTTGAGCTGACAACTATCACAGCTGTCCTGTTACCACCTTGCTGAACTGTGTCCTGCCAAACTGTATGGGCTTTGTACTTTTCAGTGTCTCCTGGACTGAATCCCTGGGAAAAAATCCTACTGCTTACCTTCAGTGCACAGGTCTCCCATGCATGACCAAACATCACTGGTCATGCAGTGTTTCTCCGAAATCCTAATCCCAGCTGGATACTGGGAGAAAACATGAATACTGCTGTTTCTAGATGATACAATGATGGAAGGGCATCTACAGCAGCCAGATAACCTGGAGACTTTGTCTTATTACATGCTCAATAAAAAGAATAAGAAAATCAAGAGTGACAACTTCTGCTCAGGCCCCAGAAGGAGGCACATGACCTGACAGGTTGTCAGCAGGGAGCTTACAGTTCAGGCTGTGGCTGAACAATGACCTGGTCTGCATGGGGAACTGGTGGGGAAGGTGCAAAGGAGGGGCAGGAGCTGATTGTTTCTCCTCCTGTTGTTGGAGAGAAAAAGAACAATGTGACCTTTGGTTCACTTTTTTAAGGCTTTTCTAGAGAAAATATTTTAAACAAACAAAAAAAACCTGCATGTTTTAGTTGTTGTGCTTCAAGAAAAAAAAGTCAGACAGTAAGTACCTGGCTTTACTCCAGAGACAGTGACATGAAGCAACAAAACTCCTGCTTGGGTCATCTGAAAACTTACTGAGGGCACACTCAATCCTGTCCTCATCCAGATCATTGAGAAGCCAGTTTCTCCAGCAGAATGCTGTGGAAACATCTGTCAAGATTTTTACTAACATCCACAGCCTTTCCCTCATCCACTAAGTAGGTCACCTAGTCATAGAAAGATATCAGGTTATTCAAGTGGGATTTCTCTTTTATAAACCCATGCTGATTGGGCCTAATTGCTTTGCTGTCCTGCATATGCCATATGATGACTCTCAAGACGGTTTGCTCCATAGTCTTCTCCATCACTGAGGTCAGGCTGACAGGACTGTAGTTCCCTGGATACTCCTTCTGGTCTTCTGATAGATGAACATCATATTTGCTTGCCTCCAGTGAACTGGCACCCTCCTGGTTATCCAGGACTGCTGATAAATGATGCAAAGTGGATTGGTGAGTAATTCCACTGGCTCCTCCAGTGGACCCCATCTTGCCTATGTCTTGCCCCTACACTTGTGTGTGTCCATGTGATGTAGCAGGTTGCTAACCATTCCTGCTTGGGCTGTGGGGGCTCCATTCTGCTCCCTGTCCTTGTATGCCAGTTCAGGGGGACAGCTTCCCAAAAAACAACTGGTCTTATTACTAAAGACTGAGGTAAAGAAGGCATTAAGTACTTCAGCACCACAGCATTTTTTTCATCCTTTGTGACTGTGTTACCCCCACATCCAATATAGGATGGAGATTCTCCTTAGTTTTCTCTGGTTGCTAATGTATTTATAGAAAGAAAGAAAATTATCTGTCTTTCAGCTGTAGACAGATTAATTTCTAGTTAGACTTCTGCTCTTATAATTTTCTCCCTAAATTGCCTGATTCATCTTTCAAAGGCCACAAACATCTTTTTGCCCCTCTGTCCAGTGAGGTAACTTTCCTATTCCCCATTAGCTGTGTCAGGAACCCCACACTTTAGCAACCTTCTAGACTGTTCCCTCTATCCCCTATTGTATTTCCAGCAGATATCTGAGATATCTGCTATGTTGAAGACTCACGTGGGAACAAGGGCTCACATTCATGAGACCTCCCAGTTGATTACAGAATATATTTTTTCTTCTTCAACCTGGTGGGATAGTCTATAGCAGACTTCCATCATGATATCTGCTTTCTTGACCTTCTCCCTGGTGCCTACCCACACTCAATTCTATACTCATTATTATCAAGCTTTGGACACTCAAAATAATACTTAATGCACAGGGCCATCATACACCTCTCCCGCCATGCTTAACCATGTTGAAGAGTTTATAGCCATCCATTACAAATCTCCAAATGTTTGAATCATTCTACCATGCTACTGTGATGGCAACCATACTTCAGCTGGGCTAATGATCCTGATACCTTTCTAAAGGAAGAAGCCCTAATTCCTACCTGCCCATTCTCAGGTATTTCTGTGCTTTCTAAACCATCAATAACCCTTGTGTCTTTACTGATGCATGGCTCTCCATGTCCTGCGTCCACTGAGATCCTATACCAAAGTATTTCACTAGCGTACCATTCCACAAACACTGGTGTGTCATCTGAAGGTTCATGCTTTTATCCCCTTCCTTTTTCAAATATTATAGGGGACTGTGTCAAACTTCTCACAGAAATCCAGGTAGATCATATCTCTTGTCCACTGATGTAGTTACCCAATAATAGAAAGCCACTAGGTTCATCAGGCAGGATTTGCCATTAGTGAAACCGTACCGGCTATCTTGGATCACTTTTGTGTCCTCCATGTTCCTTATCAGACCTTCTGGGACAACCTGCTCCATGATCTTCCCGGCATAGAGGCGAGGCTGACAGAAAAGCTGTTCCCAGGGTCCTCCTTGCTACCTCTTTTTAAAATGAGTGTAATATGTCACTCCTGAGTGAACAGGTCTCAGAGAAGTGATAGGAAACTGAATCAGGGGAGGTTTAGGTTAGATATTAGGCAAAGGTTCTTCACCCAGATGGCATGTGAGCAGTGGAACAGGCTCCCTAGAAAAGTGGTGTCAGCATCAAGATTGTCTGAGTCAGGAAGCATTTAGATGACACTCTCATTTGGATGACACTCCCATTTGGATGAATTACTCTCAAGTGATTCTGGAGGTGCCCTACACAGGGACAGGACTGGGACTTGATGGTCCTGATTAGTCCTTTCCTATTTGTCGTATTCTAGGTCACATTTTTCAGTCATCAGGGATTTTACCTGACTGCCATGACTTTTCAAATAGCATGAAAAGTGTCTTGGGAACTACATCCACCAACTCTCTCAGGACTCTGGGGTGCATCTCATCAGGTCCCATACACTTACATATGCTCAGGCTCCTCAGGTGGTCAGTGAGAGGGACTCCACTGCCCTGGTCCCCACCTTACATTTGCTTTTTTTTAACTTGGGAGATGCTGGGAGAGAGTTTGCCAGTGAAGACTGATTTAAAAAATTGTTGACAACCTCAGGCTTCTCGTTATTTGTTACTAGCTCATCATTCTTGCTCTTCAGGGGGCGGGATTGTTTTCTTTACCCTTCCTTTTTTCATTGATGTGCCCTTCTTGTTATTCTTCACATCTTTAGCAAAGTTCGGCTCCAGCTGTGCCCTAGCCTTCCTGTCCAAAGCCCTAAAGTCTCTCTAGGTTGCCTTCAGGCTTCATGTAGCAACTTTATCACTGCCTATCTGAAAAATAATGGATAATAATCTGAGACCAATTACAGGGCAGAAAGTTTTCACTTTACATCTTTAGCCCAGTCCCCAGGGCAGCAGAGTACTTCCTTAAGAAATGGGTCCAGTCTGCATACTGGGACTTCTTTTCCCTTCCAAACAGAGATTCCTATGAGAGTGGTCCTTTTTTTTTTTTTTTTTTCTTTGCGNTAGAAAAAGCTGACGGGGATCAGACCTGGCACTGGTGTAGTTCATTTTTTTTTGTTTTTCAGAGTGCAGGCAAGGGTTGTACGGGGTATTGGGACTTCTGCCAGGGAGCAAAGGGGGTGGTGGTGGCAAAACCATCAGGAATTTTTTCTCACAATTTTTTTGTTTTCACTACTAAGAAGAAACTTTTCTTTTCAATGGAATCTTCATAAATCCTTCCCATCATATAGGTGTATTCTCTGTTTAGAAACCGGATGGCTAGAACACAGAACAGCCACCTAATGTAAGAAAAGTGTGTAGAAGGTTCTCATTTTCTAAATTCTGAATGCTATTTTGAGCCTTCTGTGAGGTAAAGACTCGCTTTGTATTTTGTTAGGAGAAAGGGGAAGTGACTAGGTTACAAGTCAAAACTGGTAAATAACAATTCCTGTCTTTGATGCAGTTCATAGAATCATAGAATCATAGAATTAGCCGAAGGGACCTCAGAGATCATCTAGTCCAACCCTTGACCCACCGGAGCAGTTGCTAGACCATGGCACTGAGTGCCACATCCAGTCTTTTTTTAAATATCTCCAGGGACGGAGAATCTACCACCTCACCGGGCAGTCCATTCCATAGCCTAATCACCCTCTCCGTGAAGAAATTCTTTCTAATATCTAACCTAAACCTCCCCTGGCACAACTTAAGACTGTGTCCTCTTGTCTTGTTGAAGGTCGTCTGTGAAAAGAGTCCAGCTCCCACTTCGCTACAGCCTCCTTTCAGGTAGTTGTAGACAGCAATGACGTCTCCCCTGAGCCTCCTCTTCTTCAGGCTGAACAGCCCCAGCTCTCTCAGCCTCTCCTCATAGGGCCTGTGCTCGAGTCCCTTCACCAGCCTGGTTGCCCTCCTTTGGACCTGTTCCAGGACCTCTACATCCTTCTTAAACTGAGGGGCCCAGAACTGGACACAGTACTCGAGGTGTGGCCTCACCAGCGCTGAGTACAGGGGAAGAATCACCTCCCTGGACCTGCTGGTGACACTGTTTCTGATACAGGCCAGGATGCCATTGGCCTTCTTGGCCACCTGGGCACACTGCTGGCTCATGTTCAGTTTCTTGTCAATCCAAACCCCCAGGTCCCTTTCTGCCTGGCTGCTCTCCAGCCACTCTGTCCCCAGCCTGTAGCGCTGCATGGGGTTGTTGTGGCCAAAGTGCAGGACCCGGCACTTGGCCGTGTTGAACCTCATCCCGTTGGAATCGGCCCAGCTCTCTAGTCTGTCCAGGTCCCTCTGCAGAGCCCTCCTGCCTTCGAGTTGGTCCACACTTCCTCCCAGCTTGGTGTCATCTGCGAATTTGCTGATGATGGACTCAATCCCTTCGTCTAAGTCATCGATAAAGATATTAAACAGTACTGGGCCCAACACTGATCCCTGGGGGGATCAGTGACATGCTGGTCAGAAAGCTGTTGCCGTTCCTTGCTGTCCTGTAAGTCACTTCAGCCATTCAGGGAGAGGATGGGGAATCCTGTTTTCCCATAAAGCCTGTCAGGGAAAGTAGGGTGCAATTCAATTAGTCTATTTCTCTCATACTCCTTTTTACTCCTCAACCTACTCACCCCCTCATGAAGCTCCACCACTAAGTGGAGGAGCTCCTCTACCTGGGCACAGCTCTCACAGATGTACTCACTGCTGTCTTCCATACTGGCATAAGAGCAGGGCACACCTGCATCTGGACACCTGGGTGGCAGCACGTTCACACAGCAACTCCACCTGGAAACCTACAACAGTTTTTGTGAGTGCAGAGATTAAAGAGTCCATGGCTTTCTGTTGGGGGGACACCATTGTTCCCTGGTTGAGCTGGAAGAACTTCATCACCTGTATGTTGTGGCCTTCCTGCACACCCTTCTGTGTAACCTGCATGCCAAGCCTGTTCTGATGTGACACACCAAGTTTGCATACCTGGGTCAGGACACTTCTGGTCCTGTATATATCTTAGGAACTTACACTAATATTTCTCTTGTAATTCAGGATTTTTCTTCTGAAATACATCGGAATGTTAATTATGGGATATAAAGTTTTTATGCTTGGCCTTTATCTGAATGAGAGATCAAAACAAACAAGAAGGAATGAATAGCAAAACTTTTGCTGCTGGAATAGTAATATCAATTGTTCCTGATTTTTTAATGCAGACTATAAATGTTGTTTTGCTTTCTGGATGTGTGTTTTTTTGCGGATGTGATGTTTTTTGGGGATGTGATGTTTTTTGCTCGTTGGTCAAGCAGTCAGCACCTGGCCTTTTTATTTGAAGTTATTCTGGCCATCTGCACATCCAAGGCAAGAGAAGGAATGTTAAATCAGATTCCAGTGAATGCTTTCCTTGCAGGGTGGTGAATATATTAAAAAGAACAGAGGAAATTCAAGGTCTTAATACTAGTGCAAGGCTGATGGAAATGACACATACTTACTAATTGATAAATATTTCTATTTAAGATCTCCAAAGAAAAGTGCAAGATTGTCAATACAAAAGAAAATATGTCCCCCTATGCTGTGTTCCAATAGGCATTGAAACTTAATGAATATTGTCATGTTCCTCTTTTGTAGATTAAAAAAAGCACAATTTCCATTAACCCATATCGCAGTCAATATTAGATAGCGTATTTTTGATACTCTTATAAAAAAAAAAAAATGTTCAACTTGCAGATCGTGTTAGATGACTACAGTAAACTGATTACATTCGGTGAGGCTGTAATATATTGTGGTCTCTTTACAGCTTCCTGCCTATATATAGCTCTTCAAATGGACTGTAAAGTTTCTGTTTGCTGTAAACTAAGCATGTTTTAAAAGAAATACAACCTGAAATAAGGAATTTAGAAAAAAAGGGTAAAAATGTTTTTTAGGTGCTTGTTCTTGTTTCTTTTGAGAGAGCTAATAAATTTTTCCACAGATGTCTCTTTCAGTTTATTATAGTGTCTAAATGTTGCCTGGTTCTAAATGAACAAAAATAAAAGACATTAAACTGGTGGTATACAGAGGGTTATTCTATGCACAGTTTAACTTTTTCTATGAAAAAGTTAAATATCCTCTGCCTTTTTGTGAGGCTCCATTCAGCAGAATTTTCTTTGCTTAAAAAGACAATTAGCAAGTAGAATATTGTCAGATTACCAATTATAGGAACAATTATTTCCCTGCTGAGGAAACAAACAAATTATGTTAGCATAAAGACAAACAATGATTGGAGGGAGGACGCACAGTTGGGAGCATTCTTATGGAATGAGAATCAAGAATTCCAACATAGTTTAATGTACAGCTGCTAGCATCTCCTTTGAACTCAGGAATCCTGAAGTGTTAACACAACATCACTAAATAGGCTCAAAATGGGGATTTTTATTTGTTATAATTATGATGCTGTATTGGTGTTGTGTTTGTGGTAATGAGCAGAAAATAGCTTTCATCATTATTGTGTGGATTCTTGTTTGTAATAGTAAGCCTTGCAGTGAGTAATATGAGGCCTGCTAAGAATTTTTTTAGTATTGTTACTGAATGTTATACCACCAATAATTTCAATAATTTTCTGATGGGGCAATTTGAAGTGCCCTATCCTAAAAAATGAACAACAAACAAACAAACAAAAAAACAGACATCAGTTTGTTAAGTGCACTTTCTGAACAGTTGAACTAAATACACTTGTGAAGAACTAAATTTACAGGTACAGGAAGTCTCAAGGATGTTGCTACAGAACCACTCAGCTTTGGAGGTGACTATGCTTGAAGAACAAGGAAGCTGGAGTGAAGATGCTAAGTCTGTGGCTATCGTCTGCCTTATGATCTTTGGACTCATGGGATGCACACTGGTGTGAACATAAAATTAACAAGCCATTTTTATTTCCATCCATTTAACACCTGACTCATGGGGTGATTTGGGATATGTTTTATCCTCTTTTGTTTTGCGGACCTGACTGAAGAAGGAGGGATGTGTGACAAACTAAGTGTGTCAAATTTTTGATGGTTATAGGACAATGTAAGCATATAGATTATTTTGTGACTTTTATACTTCCTCCTGACCACCCAATCATTTTCATTTCTTCTATTAAACTTCCATTCTTCTCTCCAACACTCTCTCTTGCTTCCTTTCCTGTTCCCTCTCCTCTGCCTCCTTTAGCTCCCTGCTATTACCACCCTGAGACTGTTTAAAGTGTTATTTGAGCCACAGGGGAATGTGAGGTTCTGTCACGGTTTAACACTGGCCCGGCAATTAAACCGAAAAACAGATTTTTATATTAATCCCCCTCTCCTCCCTGATAAGGAAAGGAGAGAGAATAAGGGAAAGAGACTTATAGGTTGGAAACTAAACTACACAACTTTAATGAAACAGGAATGATAAATAGGAAAAATTACTAAATATATACAAATATACAAATATACAGGAAAAGATTGATCCCACGTTCCTCCCCCCTTTCCCCCAGTAACTCTCACGTCACCACGGAGGCTGCAGGGCAGCCCTGGGAAAGTTCAGGCTGGACCCTGGGGTCAGGAGCAGTCGGGAGCTGGAGGCAGGAACACACAGATTCAGGTTGGCACGGATCAGGACCACAGGCAGACGAACGGATGGAACCCTCCCAGGATGCCGAAGCACACAGGGAACCCGGTGAAGGAAGGCAGGACGAGAAGCAGGAAGGGAAAGAAAGGGAAAAAGGTGTCGACCCTCGTGATCCCTCAAATTTATACTGAGTATGACGTGTATGGGATGGAATACTCTGTTTGGTCAGTTCTGGCATCTATCTTGTCTCGGGCCTCCCAAAGGAGGGGTTCAGGTGGGACCTCTTTACTCCTTCTGCAGGGTAAAATGTTTTCCTCAGAAGCAACAGTGTCCTTGGGTCTGCATACCAACTTCTAGCAATAACTATAAACATCCAGTGTTATCAGTCCTAGAAGCAGACACTGTCTGAGAAACTTCTGTTAATTTCAGCAAGTGCAGCTACTTACAAGAAACTTAGCTGAAAGCAAAAGTGCAAACTAGAAAATCACCTTATCCTGGCCCAAACCAGGACAGGTTCCATTCAGCAAAATTGTCTTTGCCTCAAATGACAAATGGCAAGTGGAATGTTGGACATTTTTCTCCTGCTGAGCACAAAGACTTTAGTGTCAGATGAGGGGTTTCACTGAGATAATCAGTTAGTGAGCTGCCTTCTGTAGAGATGGCTAAAAAATGTTGGGCAAGATGAGGGCTATCCCCAGAGAATAGTATTCAATATGTTTACAAAGGGAGGGAAGAAATGTTGAAGAAGCAACATTCTTTAATTCTGAAATGTACAAGAAGAGCAGGAGGAAACTTTGTGAGCATTTAAGAGACACGGGTGTGCACAGTCTTTGCTGCCTAGGACCTGACCACTAGCCTGCCTAGGACTGGCCCACCACCCGAGGAAGAAAGGTCATGCGGACATCAAAGGATCCTCAGGTGGTGATACTGTTATCTCCTTATCTCTCTCCCTCTGTCTTTCTCAATAGACTTGCAAAGTGTTTGCCAGGTCACTTCATTTTGCTCTCCACAAGATGAAACTTTCTATTTGCAGCTGACTCTTCATGGCTCGACTTTGCTCTTACAGGATCTGAATTTTAAGTTACATCAGCCACGGGGTGGATTGCAACACTTTTTTTCTTTTTTTTTTTTTTCATAATTTATTCTGAAATATGTAAACATTTTGTCACATGGAGTGAAATCACTTGACAACGTGCAAGCCCACACATGGCTGAGTTGAAAAAAGTGTCTTTAACTCCAGATAAAGAGAAACTGCATTTTCTTGTGGTACAAAGTTTCCTCTAAAGTACCCATAAATTTTATCTGGGAGTAGTTAAGCTTGTAAATTTCATAAAAAGTACAAAAATAACCTAAACAGTGAAGTCCTTTTCTAAATAAACCACTTAAGAATTATAATGATCCACAGAAAAGGAAATGCATCAGAGGATGACTGAAGTTTATATCATAATGCCTAGACTTGCTGTACTTTAATGTCACCATGTCACTTGCAAGAAACTACTAATAAATTGCTGCTTTCCTTCTTCTAAAATGTGTATACATATGTATATTCTTGCCTACTTGTATTAAAGTTAAGCATTTCTTTTAATTTAATTTTCTACATCTGTATATTATGCTTCATTTGTATGTATAAATTAAGAAGTGCAGCTGTAAACTTGAGAATTTGAACACAAAAACTCCTACACTTTTCTTTTACTAAAAAATTAAGTCACACCATTGATTTGCCTAAAAACTACAATCCATTAACCTCTAAGAAGTTCACATATATAAAAGGTTTTAGGCTACAGTTTTTGTAATGTGAGAAACTTCTTTACGAATTAAAAGGAAGCTGTTAGGAGTTTATGTATCCACCAGCTAAAAGGATTCTTTGGTATCAGATAACTGAAGCAGTTTTAGTGATACTCACTACAGCCATAGCATTGTGTTAGAGGATGAAGGCTGGAAGAATATCTTTTCTGGGATCTGAGGCCTTTCCCAGTGCCCGTGCTCACTTAACTGGAAATGGCCTCCTGTGGTAGCATTCCACTCCTGTGGAATATGTGAGGTACACATTCCTTACAATGTGTAGGAAAGACAAAGAGGTGATCAGGTAGCTGCTGCCATTCTTCACTGCACCTGCTGGATCTGGGTATCACCCTTCCACAAGTAATGACGTGGCTTTGAAAAGTGAAACAGTTCTTAATAGAAATCCAGGTTAATGCACCGGGACAGGATAACTCATGCTCTGTCAGAAATTATGAAAGGCAATTTCTTACTTCCTGTATCAGAACTCATTCAGTTGAGAGTAGAGACAAGCAAAGAATTAATTTAAGGATTTTTAAGGAAAAGTTACTGGAAGAGATTGGAACAATCAGCGGTACTATAATCAGACAGAGTGGAATAAAAATTTAACAGTCTCCTAGGTCTGGTTAAAGATGGTTAAAAGTTCACAAATTTTAAAAAATTTGCAATTCAGAGAACAGAAAAAAACATTTTTAGAAATTGTTTCAGTTTCTTCAAGACCTCAGCAATACACAGACATGCAAAATTTATATCTAATATAAATATATTATTCAAAACATTTCTTTTGCCTCACTTTCACTACATCAAAGGAATAATTTGTGTTTCCTCAATCAAAAGCATTTTGTGATTAGAGCAGGTATGATGACTTTGTAACTTTCTATCATGAAAATAAAATAAATAGATAGTTTTATTTTGAAAAATAGATAGTTTTATTTTGAAAAATGTATTCTGTCACTGCAGTGCTTAGCATGAATTCTGCTGGAATTTCACATTTCTTAATGCAATTAGGATTCACTGTTTCTTATACAGAATGAAAGTGAAAAAAAAAAAAAAAAAAACAACAAACAACTTTGTAAGGTTAGATTAGAAAAAGCCCATATCTAAACACAGAAAGTGACGCATTCATGTGCTGTTGTGGAACATAAATATGCAACAAACAGAGAAAGAAAAAATATTGTAGTGACATGACGATAATACTAACTTTTCATTTAGTAGTGGCTTATTGTAATATAGAGAAAACACAGGATATAAAACTGTGGTAACATAGCTTGTAGAAATTCTGTTGCTAGCACTGTGGTTTTTCAGCACTGCTTCCCAGTTTTTAAGTATACAAGAGCAAAAGCCAATGTGGTATGTCATGGTACAAGGCAAGAGGGAAATGATCAAGGCAGAAGTTCAGCTGACTGCTTGACTGTCTTGCAGTCAGAACCTTTTTCCTCTTATCAGAAGAACTGTTCACTGCCCCAGAGCAGACCTTGGACATAAGAACAGAAATCACCTGGCTGCCTGCAGGGACAAAAAAATAATCTAAAAATAAAGCCAGACTTTTGAACACTGCTGCTTCCAACTGGAAGCTTGTCTTTAATCTTATATGCAGCATAGCTGTGTCTAGAAATTTCCTTTTCCACTAAGAAAAAGAGATTTTCTTCCTTTTCTTCTTGCAAAGTCTGGGGTTCTTTGAAAGCTCATCCTTTTATGTTGAAAGATAATGCTTAAAAATAAGGGAGGACTTGCAAACTTATCACTGGTGTGAATTTGGGAGAGAACGGCTGAGATTTTGATCTAGTCAAGTAAGAATAGATTCATCATGTGATGCTACAAATAAATAATGACACATACAGGCTATGGCAAGTGGGTTTATGACAGAGAACAGGTGGAGAATGCCAGCACCTCATTCTGTACTTTCTACAGTTGCTGAGGAAAAACAAATCCCAAATCATTAATAAAGGATGACAGGGTTGAGAATATGGTATGTTAATTCTGAGGCAAAATTTACATTATGAGTACATAGTTGCAAAAATGTAAGCATTTTAGTGAGAATTAAGCAGATATTAACTTAGTTCCAGATGTGCAGTGTATAATTTACAAACTCCCAGGCAGTAAGAAAAAAATAAAAATAAAAAAACCCAACCCTGTTCTCTTGTGGATCAAAAGGAAAAAAGATTATGATACTTTACACCTTAAGGAGAGATACTTATATTGAAAATTTCTTTCTCAGCTAACCTTAATAGTAAACAAATGGCTCTTGCCAGTGGCAATGTTCCTTGGCTCTATAAACCAGACACATTACCAGGCTCATCTTAGACTTTGGTGCAAAAAGAGAAAGAAAGGAATCAAGACTTAATTTGAAAAAAAGGTCTAAGAGTCACTCTAAGAAATACACTTAATAGTTCTATTTATTTTGCAGATGAAAATCTGAAAATACATGAAACACATTTGTCTACAGAGGATACATTTTTTTTTACTTCTATTTACTCTAGGAGATGTGATACTCTGAAATATTAAGTGGAAGCTAGTAGCTAAAATGTCAATCAATTTTTTCTTGCCAGTGAGTATTTAATGACATAAATTTGAACTGGAAAACAAATATTTCTATTATTTGCTACCTTTTTAAAAAATAGAACATGGTCTTACACACCTGCAAAAATAGGTTGTTTAAAACAATACTAGTCTAACATTTGATAAAACTTTTATTACTTTTGTAATAGATAAAAAATTAGGCCCAGCTAAGGTAATTTCTTAAAAAATAGGTTATGTATGAGTTAATCCAATATATTTTAAAAGAGCATTCACTGTTCCTCTTTGCCTGTATTTTAATTTCTGTCTCAGTAAGATTCAAATGCAGCACTGGATATAAATATCGTTTGAATTCATAATGCAAAACTTTGTCCTGCAGGTATATGTATCTATATTACATCTATATACATATATATATACATATATATATATGTATGTGTTCATAAAATCATTCATGACAAGGTTATGGTGTTTCTCCTAATCTATTTTCATTGAATCATAGAACTTTAGGGACTGGAAGGGGCCTCAAAAGATTGAGTCCAACCCACCCCTGACCAAGAAGTGTCACCTACAGGAGGTCACACAGGGATGCGTCCAGGTGGGCTTTGAATGTCTCCAGGGAAGGAGACTCCACAACCTCCGTGGACAGCCTGTGCCAGTACCCTGTCACCCTCACTGTGAAAAAATTCTTCCTTTTTTATATAGAGCTGTCTATGCTCCAGTCTGGAGACAATATTCCAGATGTGGCCTCACCAGGGCAGAGCAGGGGAGGAGGAGAACCTCTCTCCACCTACTAACCACCCCCCTTCTAATGCACCCCAGGATGCCATTGGTCTTTGCCACAAGGACACATTTCTGGTTCATGGTCATCCTTCCATCCACCAGCACTCGCAGCTCCCTTTCCCCTGTGCTGCTTTCCAACAGCTCAGTCCCCAACCTAGACTGGTACCTGGGGTTGTTCTTTCCCAGGTGCAAGACTTTATATTTGCCTTTGTTGTAATTCATTAAATTTCTCTCTAACAAACTCTCAGGTCTGTCACGGTCCCTCTGAATGGCAACACAGCCCTTTGGAGTGTCAGCCACTCCTTCCAGTATTGTGTCATCAGCAAACTTGCTCCACAGAACACTCTATTTCCTCAACCAGGTCACCATTAAATATATTGAATAGTGCTGGCCGCAGTACTGACCCTTGAGGGACACCATTGGAAACAGACTTCCATAGAGATTCCATCCAATTGGCTGCAACTCTCTGGCTTCTGTCCTTCATTTTCTGTAAGGTTAACTCCACATTTCATCATTTCTGCAGATTTTATGATTATCAGTTTGCTCCTGCTTTATACCTCTAGTGTAATGATCTACACCAATACCCATAACGCTGACAGCTCTTTAAACAAGTAACTTGTGCAATGTGGTTCAGTACAGCATATTCAAATGCTGAGATGTTAGGAACTTCATGTACAAAGATATGAAAATATTTCACTGACTGAAATTTCATGCCTGTACTTAAACCTTAAAAAAATCCTATGATTTACTTGGTAGTTGTCTAAAATTACGAGTAAACATCTGGCAAACATTCATTACAATCTACCACAGAGAAAGTAAGAGAGAGGCAAAACTTTCGAGGAGCTCCTTAATCTAAAACTCAGAACTCAATACGTATATGGTGAGAGAACACTACTTACAATTTTTTTCCAGAGCTTTATTGATTGTGAGGATCTCAGTTTTGAAAATGGTCCTCTTCTCATGGCTCAAGCCTAACTGTTGCTTCTATGCCTACTTTACTATTGCTACTGACATTCTTATAATCTAGACATGAGATCCAAGAAGGAAGAAAAAGTGCACTAGGGCCATGGTCCCTTCCATCAACTGTGTTGTGACCTAAGTCTATCAAATCTAGTGGTTTGATGCCAGATTAGATTTCAATGCTGTCAAAAATAAAGACTTTCATGAGTCACTAATTAGAATTCCTGAATTACCCCCTTTTAACTAGCTTGACTTCACCAACAATATGTTTTTTTCCTATTTGAAATGGTGTCCGAAAGCTCCTCTATAAAGTATAATAACAGAAAAAGAAGTCTGCCAAAGGAGAAAAAATGAAAAACTGTAAGTCAGCTTCATCACAACATACACTGCATGCATCTGAAAGTATGTCTGTATAAACCTTGGATAATCAGACATGCCAATGAGTATGCAGTAAGAAATAAATGTAGTTCAGAAGTTTTGCACTTCCGTGTCTATTCTTCAAAATTATAGTCTCAACTTCAGTAACACTTTTACTGTAGAAAATTAGTTTAAAAAAAAAAAAAAAGGAGATGCTTTTAATATTTCCCTTATATCCTATAAAAGACAAAGACAGATACTGGATCTCTTCAGCTTGGACAGGAGGAGAATAATGGCTCACCTCATTAATATTTATAAATATGTGAAGGGCGAGTGCCAGAAGGACAGAGAAATGTTCTTTTCAGTTATGTCCAATGATAGAACAAGGGGCAATTGGTATAAGCTTGAGCATAAGAGGTTCCACATAAAGATAAGGAAAAAAATTTTTACTGTGAGGGTGACAGAGCACTGGAACAGGCTGTCCAGGGAAGTTGTGGGGTCTCCTCTGGAGACATTCAAAGCCCACCTGGATGTGTTCCTGTGTGACCTGCTACAGGTTACCCTGCTCTGGCTGGGTGATCTTTCAAGGTCCCTCCCAACCCATAACTTTATGTGATTCCTATGGTCTTTTAAACAATACATTATTATAATCTTATCACAGTTATTAGTCCAGTACAACTAACTGCTAAGTGACAGATTCTTTCAATTTTCATCAGTGTTACCAGTATGCGCCTTTTTTATCGCTGATGTGAAACAGAAAAACAGACTTGTGTTAGTTGTCCCCAGGTAGTGTGCGATCTTAGGGATCATACAAGGACACATACATGAAATAGAGGTGGAAATAGAACATCTTTATGCTTTACTACTTTTCTTTTTTTTTTTTCCTTTTTTTTTTCCTTTTTTTAATTTTCCTCCCACATACAAATACACCCAGCTGAGGCCTATGGAGACCAAGAAGTGGTCTATTGTCTATACTGTATACCCCCTACTCAAGTAATGTGCTTCATAGTAATCTTTGTGGGAACAGATCAAAAAGTAAAAAGCAAGTTGACACCGAGTGACAGCTCTTCCAGTTCTCAATAGCCTTAAAGTTTGTTAGATGAAATGGCTGACATGAAAACATCAGTATCCTTTTTACGTTGACATTTGAAAACTTATCCCGTAACCCTATGCATTATATAATATATAGAGTATTTAATAAAACACTGCAATGCCTACATCTCAAGAAGGGTTATTTTGCAACAGAATTTAACTGGTGTTAAATGCAAATTGACTAAAGCATCCTCAACAGAAAAGCTGATACATATTTAATTCACAGTTCATTGAATTTTGGAAGAAACTTCTGGCCATTAAGGAAAAATTACAGTGCTGTCAATGGGTGATTTTTCCACATCCTACTAGCTACAGTAATTTATCTGTGGTTAAAAATTAAATCTAAATATGTTCCTCTGCCCAGTTTGTTCTGTTAACAGCTTCCACTTTCAATAATATTGCAATTTCCCTCATTTTTATTACCTCTACAAATCATCCCAGGAGATATATAAGCAACAGATTCATCACCTCTTGATTTAAGTGTATCATGGATTCTTCTTGGAAATGCTCAAAGGCAGAAGAGGTCCCTTGGAAGAGCAGCTGAAGAACCTTAGTCCCTGGTTTGTTAAGGTACTTCATACCACTTACCATCAATTTATATAACTCTGGACATGATATAAAATGCAAACTACATCACTCCTGTCCAATTTGACTGATCACAGTGGACATGATTTATTTGTGTAACTGTATATTCTTCTCATTTATTTACTAGTGTTTTTTAAATGGCCTGTAAACTATAGAAGCACATGGTGGTGGTACAAAAAGGTGAAAAAGTACAAGAAGTTAAATTTTTTAACCATCAGGAGTTTACCACAATAACCTGTGAATGGAATTCAGCTTCCAGCCAAGGAAGGTCTGAGACACATGGGACTTCACAATAAAAGATAGCCCAAAAGAGACTGTCACACTCATAGAATGTCATCTAATGACCATTTTATGGTCAAATGGTTTTTTTGGTATGAATTTGAAAAATAAATTATTTAATAATTTTTGCATTTGTGTGTGTACCACTGTGTGGTTGTATGTGCATGTATGCACAGTGCATAGCCTAAGAGAACATCAATCCATAAGTGAAACTTTGATGTTTCATTGCAACACAAAGAGAAAAAAATAAAAGTTCATATACATGGAATCACAGAATCATTATCATGGTTGTAAAGGACCTTCAAAATCATCAAGTCCAACTGTCAGTCCTACTCCACTGTAAGCACTAAATATCTCCTGAAGCAACACATTTACAAGTTTTTTTTAACTCCTCCAGGGAGTAACTATCTCACATCCCCAGGCAACCTGTTCACTGCAATGCTTCACCACTCTTTTCATGAAGAAGTCTTTCCTAATATCCAGTCTGAACATACCCTGGCACAACTTGAACCCATTGTCCTCTTGTCCTTAACATTAGTGGATGGATAATAAGAACTGCACTTCCTCCAAGAGAAATCACAACACTCCAGTTTGGGCACAGTCTAAACACAGAAAGGTTAGACATGAGTGACAGCCAGTACCCACCACCCCCACCCCCCATCCCCCACTTTAAGCTGTGTAGTTAGATTAATATCAATTACAGAAGCTGAAAATTTGGTTCACTATAATAATTGAAACCTTGTAACTTCTGTAATAGTCTGCTTTCAGGTTACCAAACCCCATGCTCTTCTTGGATTCAAAGCAAGGTGGCTGTGAGGTGCCTGTGCAGTCATTCCCAGAGGTGCTGGCTGCCAGTTATTCTGGAGCTGGTAGAGTTCTCTTCCTGAGCTGAAAGTGATGTCACATAATTTCTGCAAGCAAATGACGGATTGAAGGACCAGAGCTTTTAGCTTGTCAGCAATAATAAAATACTGTCATGCAGAAAAAAGGTGGAAAAAGGTTGTGTCTCGACAGAACATGTAGTCAGCCAAGCAGCTGTAGGGGCCTAAGTATAAATTTGGGTACAAGCAAATTTAAGCAACATTGAAGTGACACTGTAGTGCAGTCTAGTGAACACTTACTGAAATTTAACAAGAGAGTGATTTTACCAAACAGGATCAGACACATTATGGCTAAAGAGAGGGAACTTCTAAATGAAGAAATTACCTCTCTGGATTGGGTCAGAGCCATGTGTCTGGTGGCAGGAATCTGACAGTGACCCTCTGAAAGAAGGCACAGCAAACTGCTAACCTGACTTTTGTAGGATTTACTTACGTAGGCATTGTCCTCTGACAGAAGTGGCAATGACTGGCTTATGTTCTGGCATATGAGGTTTTATACTTTTAACATATCTAAAACATTTATTTATGTTCTCAATCTGCATGTGAGCATCAAAGCCTTTTTCAATGCTCTTGTGACAGTAAGTCCCATGAGCTGTTTGTACATGTCTCTCTTCCTCCTCCTCCCCAGGCTTCTGTTTTACATCTAACACATTTCCAGTTTCAGACAAAGTAAACAACAGCTGTTTTGCTGTAGTAAAATAAAATTATTAAGGCTAAGATCATAGAGGGGATACATTAAAAATTATGCCAGTGTTTTGGTGATCTTGTCATGCAGAGGTGTTCATGTGGCTGGGGAACAGACTGAGTTTCACTGGAGGGGCTGACAGGGCTGGGGGGAATTTCAAGTGTCAGAAGGAGCTCTTCCTTCCTGATGCATCTCACCTTTTTTTTTCTGCCCAAAAATAAATCCTAAATAAATGTGAGGTCTTTGTTTGACATTCACAGCCATGAGCCTTACATCCTCTGGTTCTGCTGTTCCCTTGAATAGGGGAATAGGTAGACTGTGAGGCCCACATGAGAGCAGGCAGTGGATCCTGCTGGCATGTTAACCTGAAGGAGGCACAGACATACTTGTATTCTTAGTGCAGGAGATCTGCCTTAACAGATCATGATCAGACGTGGTCAGACACTTAGAAGAACTTGCCACCCAAGACTTAGAATCACTAAAATCTTAACAGGTGGAACAAGTTTTGAGATGTGTAGTACTTGGCATGCTCTTTGCAACCCGCCCACTGATTTGGATGCAGAAAATGTTATGTACAAATATAGAGGACTGTAACAGGTTGTCCAATGTACCAAGACCTATATAAGAAATACTTACTAGTAAGGAATTGAATCCTTGAAAAAGTGTCAGTTTTCAACATGATGTCTGTCCTACAGAGGATGAAGTTTTGGATCAGATGGTGAACACTTTAACTTTTAAATATTGTTTCTATCAGAGGAAGGGCATGGTTGGAAGTAAATGTGTATTGAATTTCAATTTTCTCATACAATTTAATCAAGATTAAATTTGGTTTTTAAAAAGATTTTTGTTGAAGCAAAATGAGTATAATAGGGGAATCAAAGTCCTCTGAGTCACTGAAGCAAAAAGAATATAGTATAGAATCAAAATCCCCTGTGCAGTTTTGAAAAGAGAAATTTACTCTGCTGTAAGGAACATAATGAAATAACTTTGAAATAAAATTAGCATATCATTTTCTATTTCAAACCTATGAAATAAAGTTATCAAAAAATTTAACGTGCTATTTCTTTAACAAATAATTTAACCATAAATGCTTTTTTATAATGTGATACATTTGTATATCAGCATATTGGGCCCCTCCAATTATAAAGAAATACTATTCTTTTTCCTTATTAAAAAAAAATCCAGCTCCCAGTGAACACTTTTAATAAATACAGATTCATGTACATATATTTTACTCTAGGAAGAGCCAACCTATTGGAAAGCTGACAAAACAAAATGTAGTAAGAGGAGCAAGTCTGGATAGGCTGATGGAGAGACAAATGGTTCTTTCCATCTAGTATCTTATCAGGCTTTCACAACAAATAGTGCTTGAAAAAAAAAGTAGAAATAAATTAAGAAAAGTGTGAAGTAACTACTGCTAACTATTACCCTAATCGTAGATGTTTCATGAAATTAAATTTGGAATTAAAGCAAATTTATTTAGTCCAATGATAAGTATGTAAATTGCTAACTTATTTCAAAAACACTGACAGTCATAGCTTCCAAAGCAAGTTTTTTTCTTTTTTACTGTTCTGTATTTTTGGTACTAGTATGTCAGCGTTCATTACTGTAAGATTGTCTGACAACTTACCATGTTCATGATCAGGTGATTGTGCTGAATTAATGTGAAATCTGCTAATTTCCTCCAGATTATAACAGTCATTTAAATATGCATTTCTCCAGTAAACTTCTTCACTTTAAGGGTTCTCAAGTGGCCCAGCTCCAGAACCCTGAAATTCTGTATTCTTCAGCATGCCATTAGATGGGTGATGATGTCTTATGTCTCCTGTAAACAAACTGAAGTTGCTGTAGATTCACCTCAGAGTTTATGAGCAGCTCTGGAAAAAAATCATCATCTCCCAGTAGAGGAACTGGGCATGGTTATTCTTAATTCATAAAACACAACAAAACAAAACAAAACAAACAGCAAAAATTCTGAAGCAGATTTGCTTTTTCAGAGAAAGATATTGAAAATCTGAGAACTTCATTTGCTGTCCATGTCACTGGAATAGTGGGGTTGGAGGTACCGGTTATCTCCAAATAGTATCTCCTGTTATATAACAGGAGAGAAACACAGTTCTAATGGTCTCCGGACCCATACTGACTTAAGATATATACTAAAGTAGTGACTTATCTAGTAGAAAAATAGAAATTGCTATTTGTTAGTATGTATGTAGTTACAGAGTTGCTATATATCTACATAAAAGAAACCTCTTTTCTTTCAATGAACCATGCCACTATTTGATGTTTCATGGTGACAATATGGTGACAAAACCTGAGTAAGCTGTGGCCAGGTGAATGATCTGCTCAGTCTGGTAGTAGAACTGAAAGAGGAGGTGGAGAGTTTAAGAAGTATTTGAGAAGGTGAAAGAGAATAGTGGAGCCACATCCTTGAGGCCTTGAGGCAAAGCCAGCAGGTGGTCATGTAGAGAAAAAAATAGGAAAGCAAAAGCTCAGCTGGTTCTCAATCTGTCCATTGTCATATAAGACAATAATAATAAAAATAGTTTACTAATGTATCAATAACAAAAAAAGTCAGAGACAATATCCATCCTTTCTTGGATTCAAAGGGGAACATTACAAGTAAGGATGAGGAAAAGGCTGAGATACTTAATGCCTTCTTTGCCTCAGTCTTTATTAATCAGATGAGCCACCCCTAGAATATCCCGGGAGTGCTGGTTGGCAGCCAACTGAATATGAGCCAGCAGTGCCCAGGTGGCCAAGAAGGCCAACAGAATCCTGGCTTGTATCAGAAATAGCCCGGCCAGCCGGAGAAGGGAAGTGATCATGCCCCCTGTACTTGGCACTGGTGAGGCTTCTGTGTACAGTTTTGGGCCCCTCATTTCAAGAAAGACATCAAATTGTTAGAGTGAGTTCAGAGAGCAACCAAGATGACAAAGAGTCCAGAGAACAAGTCCTGTGAGAAGAGTCTGAGAGAACTGGTAAATGCTTAATCTGGACAAGAGGAGACTGAGGGGAGACCTTATTGCTCTCCACAACTACCTGAAAGGAGGTTGTAGGGAAGTGGGGGTTGGCCTCTTCTTCACTCTGAAGTTGCAGCAGGGGAGGTTTAGACTAGGTATTAGGACAAATTTCTTTACTTAGAAAATAGTAGTAGTACATAGGTAAACACTCCTTGGAGAGGTGTTGGAATCAACATCCCTGGAGCTAATTAAAAATCATGTAGACAAGGACATGCTTTGGTGGACATGGTGATACACATATTGATAAATATATTTTATTTATTTGGGGAGAGGGGGGCGCTGGGGGAAGGAGGAGAGCTTGACTGTTGGATGCAGAGTTCTTAGAGGTCTTTTCCAACCATGAAAATTCTATGATTCTGTGGTTCAGTTTAAGTGTCTTCATGTCTTTATTCCTAGATTAGAATTCTGCAATCCTCAGGAATGTACAGTCCTAGATATGTAACCACCCTACTGCCTTCACAGAGTGGTGTAATATTCAGTGATTCTCCTTTAAGTCCAAAGAAACCATGTGGAAAATAACTTAGACCTGTCCTTGTAATTAAACTGCAGGGCTAGAAATCTGTTTGTGGCTGGCAGAAGGAAGAGCAGCTATTACCCAGGGTGTTTTCGTTTGTTTTGTTTTGCTGTTGGTGCTTTTCGTTGGTTTTTAAATTTTTTTTTTTATTTGGGGATTTAAACAAATGCAGATGAAACATAAAATTTTGAATTATTTTTAAGTACTGTTTTTATTGATTTAGAATAATAGGTTAATGTTACAGTCAGGCTATCAATGCAGGCCATTGGAATGTAGAATTTTATTATCATTGGTTGTTTTTGTTTTTTTAAAGTTGTACCTTTTTCCGCTTAGGTATTCTTTAATATTCATCAAATATTCTTGTTTATTATAAAGGTATTTATTAAATTTACAAAAGAAAGTGTATTTAGAAACTTCCAGAAGAAGATTCTCTTTTCCCCTGCTAATGGGGTGAATCCAAGCCAAACTTTGGGCCCTTGAAAGAAATTGTCAGTCCCTCTCCTGACAGAAACTTCCTTCCTAGAGCACATTTGACACTATGTGTCTTCATACAAATACAGACTGATTTACTCCTTTACTGTTTTATGCTTCTGTTCTAGTTCTTCTCTTCCCATAAGCATCCTGGTTTAACATCGTTATTTTTCAATGAATTTTCTGTCATTTTCTTTGTAATGCAAAAATAGGGAGCAGATTTCCTTACTTGACTGAGTATTAAATCGCTACATTCTCAAGTCATTGTTTTAGTATGAATGGATTTTTCTGTAAAGCTTCATATTCCCAAAACAATAAATGTACTAAAAGTATATATGATAGAAATATAGAAGAGGTGTAAGTGGCTGTAGCTCATATCTGGGCTCTTGGTTGAGACTACTCACCATTGTAATGAATCATTTTTCAGAGGGATTATTTGGAGTTAGGTTTATTATATTGAGTCTGGAAGACCTTTTTTTCTTTTTAATGATTTTACAACAAACTGCCATTCTGAACCTTTAACAGAATACATATGGAAATGAGTGTCCTAGCTTTCAAATAAGACATATTTTCATTATTAGTTCAGTGACCTTTACTATTTTGAAAACAAATTTTGAAACTGAGAACTTACTATTGTAACTAATGAAGAAGAGCCTGATTTTATCATGTTGATTTGGTAAATCAGATTTTGCTAGCTGTAATCCATTATTCATACTTGACAAGTCTGAAGCATTCATTACTATACAGACAAAATTCTGAAGCAAACTTCAGTACTCTGTAAGATTTTATGTAAAGGAATATGACAGAAGTTTATCAGCTTGTCAGATAATTTGACTGTCTAATTCTGTAAGAATACTGTGGATTTTGATAATTGCTGTTCTGTTATAATTCTTTTTGCAAGTATTATAAATCTTTCTTGAATTTTCTGTTAGATGCATGAAAAGAGTTTGCTTCTATTAGAAATTGCTACTTTGGTGCTACTTTGGAGCCACTAGGTTTTAGGATTTTGTGTTTTTGTATTGCTACTAAATGTACACAGAAACATGCACAACCACTCTACCCAACTATTCAATTTCTTTCATATAATAATGGTATGCACATATATATGTGAGTGCATGAATGTATACATTAAAAAAAAAAAAAAAAAGAAAAAAAAAAAGAGAGAGAGAGAAAAAGATTCTCTTTTGAGTGGTAAAACCAGTCAACAGGAGTAGCTGGATCATATTTCTGCAGTTCTTGTTTATCAAAAGGAAACACAAGTGTGTAATTGCTCCTGCAACCTGCAGATGACAGATGGCTCCTAAGGGACCATAGCCATGTGGCATAGGTTAGAGCAATCCCCAGGCTACTCTAATCTACACAGAATTTGGGTCAAAGCATCAAGGAATGCCATTTATTTCCTCAGGGAACAGATTTCCCCTCGGTGGAGAAGGTCTTAATGTGTGATAAGGCAAAGGAGTAAAAAATTCAAGGTAGCGTTTTCTAGTCTTTTAAATAAATTAATTACTACTGCTGTGATGCTTTACAGTATTAATATGTGTTCAGAAATGTTTTTGCAGTCTTGCATTCTGTTTCTGCAATTGCCTGTTCTATACTTAAAACAAGCTCCCATAAAAAAAATTGTATGCAGTGGGTATACTGGAAAAATATGTGGCTATTTCTCCCTAAGTCACCACCCCAGTGACAATGAATGTCTTACGAGAGCTGGATGAATACGTACTATAAATAAAATACAGTGACAGCACGTATGACTTGAAGTATGAGCTGCCTTTGCTAGCAGCTAGTGGTCATGTCCTTCTCACTACAATAGCAACACTAGACCACAATTTCATTTCAGAACTGAGCTGCAAGCACAGACCAAGTTTGCTACATCTTAGTGTTTCTAACTCCACCTTTTCCAGACAGAGGAATAACTGAGGTCTGATAAAACAAAAAAGCCTAAACACGATTTCTTCAGTCAGGCAATGTGTCACTTGAGAGATGCCCATGCAATGAAACATTGTGCATCAGACAAAACCCCCAAAATAAAAGTCTGTTTTACAAATTATTTAGGTTTTATTTGCTTATATCTTTTACCATGTGTGTCTTAATTGGTTAATTTACATATTTACTAAGGATGCACTAAAAGTCCAGTGTTTACAGAAGCATGCAATCAGTTCATACATGTGTTTTCTAAATCTACATATTGCTGTTGTGTAATAATATAGGTACATGCAAAAATTTTTGGCTGATTCATTACAGATGTCTTCCCCATTAGTCTGTTAACCACCTGCTGATCAATCTGACTTTCAGGCACTCTCCCAGTTGGATTGTACAAATGCAGCATTGAAGATACCTCATTTTTCAGAAAACATAGCTGTACTTTCATATAGGCATGACACATCAGTAGGATCCCATCTTGCCTTTGTACCTTCAACCAATGTTTGATTCAAGACTGTTATCAAAAGTTCTCTAGATTAATCCCAAGTAGAGAACAAATCAATATAT
Organism: Florisuga fusca; assembly: GCA_038090715.1. Lineage (NCBI taxonomy): Eukaryota > Metazoa > Chordata > Aves > Apodiformes > Trochilidae > Florisuga > Florisuga fusca. The sequence goes on from JAAWXA010000012.1 coordinate 16,701,258, forward strand.
AGTACTTAATTTTGAATGCCACTTAAATGTTATTGCAAATTAATTATTTAACTGTAAAAAATGTACTATAGTTTGAATACCCAGAAAAATTATCTTTGAATTGCTATTTGTTTTGATTTAGGAGTAAATCATTCAGTTCCCCCTACCCACTTTTATATGATACAAATATACTCAGGAAAGAAGAGCGAAACGCTAAGCTAATGAGGTCAGATACTTCTGTCCTGGGATCTGTTCTGACTGTGAAAAGACTAGAGGCTATTTGAAGACATTAAAGTCAAAGAAAGTAGAGAAGAAGGCAAAAAAAAAAAATCAATCAGTTAAACAAAGCACAAAAAAAACAACCGAAATAAAAACAAAACAAACAAAAAACCAAACAAAAACCAAACCAAACCAAACCAAACCAACAAACAAAAAAACCCAAACACCAAATAAATGGAACAAATTAGTTGGGAAGAATTGAAATAATCTGACTTTGTACTTTTCTCCCTTAGCCAATTTCAGGTGTTTTTGTGGAGTTTTGGTGGGTTTTTTCACCAGAGATTACACTATCAATTAGAATTAGTTACTATTCCCTCAAAGATTAACTTAATGGTAGAAAGAAAAATTGTGGTGATATCAATTAAACTAGATTAAAGTAGAATAAATAAAGGTATACTTATTTCAGTCTGTCTTGAGCATGGGACCAATATGTCACGGAGATATATAATTAAGGACCTGGAGGTGGGTGGACCAAAGTTTTCAGAACTTACTTAAATATCTAAGTATTTAATATTCAATTTTTTTGTGTATAATTTAAAAAATAATTAATCATCGCGGGAGTAAAGATTCAATAGGGTCTTGCAGAAACCATCAGCTGGAACAAGGCAAGAAGTTCTTCTTATCCTGGTGCTGATTTTCTTGTAAAATTTTCTCTAGTGCTTTTGATTTACAAAAAAGTTCTTAGTATAACTTATCACAAGTAATAAAGTCGTACATCTGAAAGGAAGAAATATTGCCAGTCTGCAGAACACCAATATCTTAAATAATCTTTTCTACTCGTGCATCAAAAGAACACTTCCGCTCTCATCTTCTGCTCAAATAGTCACTTGCAGAACCATAAAACAACTGCTGGTAGGCTGCTCTATGCAGAGGAAAGAACAAATAACAGCACTATATCACATCCTTTAAGGGGAAAAAATATTTTGCCTGTGTTATTTCATTTATGTGAGTCACAACACCTCCTTAAAAATAGTAACTGAATTTATTTCAGCTTCACAGAGGAAGTTTAACATCAGATCCAGAGTAAACAAAGACAAATAGAGGCAGATACTTTTCCCATTTTTAGTATTGTATATTGATCCCATACTGGTGTAACTAATGTTGGTCAACTTAGACGTTAAATCAGGGTCTGCAGGGTTACTGACATAATCTTAGAACCTGAACAATCACAGAATCACACAATGAGATTACAACAGTTTTAATAAATAGATTAGACAAATTAGGGATATTATTATTAATATTATTTTCACTGTTCAGTTAATTGTCTTCCTTGTAGCTTTATTCTTGTAGCAGAATTATTCTCTAAATATTTCTCTCACTTTACTTGCAGGACTTCTCTAACATGACACAGATATGTAACAGGGAGTCCTAGGATTTTACCTTACTATATTAGGACTACAGAATATCTTCCCATAGAAACTGTGACCTGTGGTAGCCCATCTTTTTACTATCCCAGCGAAGGCTTCCACATGCCAGGTCTGCTGCCATCAATTCAACGATAAACCACCTCCTGAATGGACCATTATCTTGCAGCTGACTGAGATTACTCTAAGTTTTCACAACACTGAAGGTTAGATTTCTTCACAGAGCAGATGCCAAGTAGAATTTGTTGAAATTACTTGTAATTGGAAAAGCCAGAAATGTGTTTGAATTTCTTTTTCAGTGCTGTATTACCTATCTGACCTATCTTTATGAAAAATATAAGATCTCTACTTTAACTAGATCTGTCAAAAGATCTATAATAATGAGTCATGGGTCCCTCTATCTGGATAGTATGTCTCCAGAGTTTTTGTGACAATCAGTCTATGCTACGATCATCTTGCATTTCATTACTTTGAGTGAAAAATTGTTCCTATTTTTTTTCTCAATTTTTTAAGGCAAATAAATGCCAACCCTTTGTATTTCCTTTAATTTTCAAAACCAAGTCTTGTATTCTCCTGATTTTTGCCATTGTACTTCTTATTTGGACATGGTTAGTAGCTTCATATATCCAGGTCAGTGGAAAATAAGATCATCAGTTCCTCTTTCTTTATATTCCCATGGTCAATCTTCCTCAAAATATAAAATGAGTCAAACAATAGTAACAAAAGTATTAATGGAAATGTATAAGAATGTAGAGAAGATATATTTAATGTTAGGGTGATTGAACATTAGTATAGGATGCCCAAGGGGAATCTGTGGTCTCAGTCCCTGAATATACTCAAAACTGGACTGGATGTGATGTGAAGCAACCTGATGTGGTCCCTGCTCTGAGCAGGGGGAGGAGAGAGGTGGTGTCCAGTGGTGCCTATCAGAACCCAGGTACTCTGCCTTCCTTTAGAATGGAAAAACTACCAGGAGAAATAAGATATAAATCAGAGATTCAGAACATGGTTTAGATTGGAAGGGACTTTAAAATCATGTAGTTTTAACCCTCTCTTGCCATGGACAAGAACATTTCTCACTAGACCAGGTTGCTCAAAGCCCCATCCAATCTGGTCTTGAACATTTCCAGGGAGGGGTAAATCCACAACTGTCATGGTCTGTAACTATTATTATTTTATATTTTGTTTGTGAGGAAATAGCCACTGCACATATACATCCCACAAACTGCAAAAGTAATCAACTTTGTGGTTTAAGAATTTTATATTCAGGTTTTCCTAGAATTCTTTAGTTCTTCTAGTTGATACCAATTTGCATTACCCGTCTGGCAGCTCTATCAGGAGCCATTAGTATTTTATCTTTTTAGTCCTGTCAAGGGAGGGGATTAGCCTTGAAACATTTTGGAGTGTGAACAGAACTAGGCAGTGCAGGCGTTTTGCTGATTCAAGAGACAATTTTCTTATTTTCCATGTACTGACATTTCTACAACATTACAACAGCTCTTCTGGGAAACCTGTTCCAATGCCTCACCACCCTCACAGTAAAGAATATCTTCCCAATATCTAACCTTAGTCTACCGTCTTTCAGCTAATTTTTTTCCCCTTATTCTATGACTAAAAAAGCCTTCTAAAGAGCCCCCTCCCAGCTTTTGTGTAGCCCCCTTTCAGACACCAGAAGGCTGTTATAAGGTCTCCTTGGAGCCTCCTCTCCTCCAAGCTGAACAACCGCAGCTGTCTCAGACTATCTTCATAGGAGCAATGTTCCAGCCATCTGACCACCTTTGTATCCCTCCTTTGGTCTCACTCCAACAGCTCCATGTCCTTTTTATGTTGGGGTTCCCAGAACTGTAGACAGAACATCAGGTGAGGTCTAATGAGGGCAGAAGAGAGAGGAAGAATTACCTCCCTCCACATTCTAACCATGCGTCTCTTAGTGCAGCTCAGGATACTGTTGCCTTGATCCAGGAGCAGGACCATTCACTTGGTCCTTTTGAACTTCATGTGATTTGCATGGGACCATCTCTCAAGCCTGTCTGGATAGTTTTTGATGACATCCCTTCAATCCAGTGTGTCGTCCACACCATAGAGTTTGGTATTAGCACTCAATTCCACTGTACATCATTGACAAACATGTTAAACGGCGTTTATGTCAACACTGCCCCTGAGGATCACCAGTCATCATTTGGACATCAAGCCATCAACAACTACTCTCTGAATGTTACCATCTAACCAGTCCCTTATACACAGCATGGTCCATCTGTCAAGTCCCTGTCTCTCCAATTTAGAGACAAGAATGTCATGTGGGGCAGTTTCAAATGCTTTGCACAAGTCCAGGTAGATGACATCATCTGCTCTTCTTTTATCCACCAAAGCTACAACCCACACAAGACCATGAACATTTTCAGGCAGGATTTGCCTTTAGTGAAGCCATGTTGGCTGTCATCAATCACCTTGTCTTCCATGTGCCTTAGCATACCTTCAAGAAGGATCTGCTCCATGATCACAGAGGTGAGACTGACTGACCTGTAGTTACCCAGGTTTTCCTTTTTTTCCTTTTTGAAAATGGGGGTTATGTTTCCTCTTTTCCAGTCAGTGGGAACTTCAACTGACTGCCATGACTTCTCAGATGTGATGTATAAGAGCCTAGCAACTTCATCCTCCAGTTCCCTCAGGACCAACAGATGGATCTCATCTCAGTTGTTTCAGTGTTCTGCAAAATCAGAACCTACAAAGGTGTAATAATCTGACTTCTGCAAGCATCTGCAAGCACTGCTGTGGTCCAGGTACTCCTTTGTGCCCATGTTACTTGGGTCTGTCTATATTTGTTTCCGAATATATGCAGTCTTCCTAATTAGACATTCCAGGACAAAAGAAAATTCTTGTGCCTGTACACAGATCCTCCTTGTAGCCTGAGATGAGGAAGAGTTCTAGTGACTTCTGTCCCACTTTAGTGTATGTTTACTCACACACCTGTCCCCTTGACACTGTAGCGTGGACAGTCTATAACTTTTATGGGAGTTTCCCTCTCCATGGATGGGGTTGGGGTCCCTGTCTTCTTGGTGTTCAGCCAGTGTGCCTACCAACAGATTCATGGACACCCTGCATGAGGAACTGGTTCATGAGGCCAAACTTTTGGGATCAGGTTGTAATACTGATACCTACATGGCCTTTTCATCTGCTTTGAGAGCATTTAGTCACCTCTTACCATGTTAATAAGTTGTAAAGTTAGAAACTCTGTCTCCTGTCCTTGCCTGCACAAGACTAAATCAGATTATCTATTTATTTTAGAGTAGAAATAGAGGGCTTGGTAAGGGCAGGAATAGAAGGTGTAGCAGTGGAAAAATGACCCTAAAGCACAAGGGACAGGTATGTGATACAGTTCTTCTGATAGGTGGCAGTCATCTGAAGCAGTTATCTGAGACATTGCCTAAGGTAATTCAAAGGGGTCTCCTTTCCCCTTAATATTAAAAAAAATATATATTATTTATTCATTCTCTTTAAGATGTTTTTAAGAGTCCACTATCTCAGATACTCTATTTCAGATCTGGTACACCTGTGAATTGCTTTTATTCTTTTAACTTAACATTTGGCATCCAAGATTTTAAACAAAACCAAATCACCAACAAAAGAATGCCACAAATACCAAAAGCAACCTCAGACTTACAGAACAAGAATCAAATCTATAACATGTAAACTGTCACAAAATATTATTAAAAGGTAAAATCCAACTTATTTGAACAGCAGATAGATGTTTAGCTTGTATTTTACTGTTTAGCTTTGTATTTTAGGGTGAGCATTTGGTAATTTGTACAGTCACTGTCTGAGATGTCTTTTAAACTTGCATCCTGCTTCATCTAGATGGTCTTCAATATGCAGTGAACATAGTAAACAAAGCAAATGAGAAGACGCACTGAAACATCAAAAGAAAAAAAAAAGAAAAATATTAAAACAAAAAGAAAAATATTTATAGCAGCCTTACTGAAAACTTAGTATTTTTACTGCAGTTAGATATATACAAAAAATAGAGATACTTTATGCCTTGACTCCGTTATTGACAAATGCTATCTTCATTTAGACAGATTATATGACCAAGAAGGAATTATGAAAGAAAGAGAACTGAAAACTTAAACTTTTCTAATGGGAGATTTATAATTGAAATATTTTTTTCTTGGTGTTAACCAGCGACATGATGTGGGAAGTGATGATTGAAGACTTTGTATATATTGGTACATAAGAAGATTTGAAGAGATATGCTCATGACAGAGTTCAGTAGGTGACAGCTGTGCTGAAGATGGAGACATTTGGGATATTTTTTGTGATAGTTCCTTGGCAATGCAAACTTTCCTGAGGGAGGTGTAAATGGAATATAGACATTCTGAAGATAAGAATATAATAAAATTTGTGAAGTAGCTTGGAGGAATCAAAGAAGACCATGCATCCCTGAGGGCAGCTTCTTAGCCTCTGTCATCTAGATATGTCATTAGAAGGACAGGGAGGACTTAGGAAGTCCTACCTGCTTCCCATCTCTGTATCTTCTGCTCTACACTGTTTTGACTTACTGTGCACCAAAATCCTTATTTGAACTTACCTCCTATGTCAGCAGGGAATACAAAACCAGCAATGACCAAAATCCTACTGAAGGTATGTGATAAACTACAATCATGGCCTTGCAGCTGCTTTGCCTCAAACTTCAGTTTATTCATCTCAGTCCATTTTGAATGTTTTCTCTTATCTCTCAGCCTGGGGGGGATTAAGCTTCCAGAAGCTATGCTTTCCAGACTTTACAGGATAATCAAAAGGGAAAAAAAAGAGACTTCTTTGTTCTGTTCAGACAGTGTGTGTCTGACACACACTTTTATCTTGAGACAGACTTTTATCCTGAATTTGCCACCAACTCTTGCCATATGTCTTTCAAATTTTTATCCTTCCCTCCTAATACCATTGCTCTGCTGTTTGTTTTATTACTGTAGCCTCACTCATTCCTTTTTCTTCTTAGGATCAAGTGCTTCCAGCTGTGGTACTTGTTTAAGATTTTTCACAAGCTCACTGTATTTTAGCCTCTCTTTTGTCAGATATTGGGCAGACAGGGCAAAAGGACGGAAGTCTCTTCTACAATTAAGGCCAAATTAAAGCCTTGATGTAACCCCCCAGAAAATACTTTCACTGGTTTTGCTGTCAAAGGATATTTATTAGTTAGAGAAGCTTTTGGTGGTGGACAAAAAACTTCACATGAGCAGTCAATGTGCATTTGCAGCCCAGAAAGCTAACTATGTCCTGGGCTGCATCAAAAGAAGCATAGAAAGCCTGTCAAGGAAGGTGATTCTCCCCTTCTAATCTACTTTTACAAGATTCCACCTGGAGTACTGTAACCAGTTCTGGTGTCCCAAACATCAGAAGGACATAGACCTTCTAGAACACGTCCAGAGGAGAGCCACAAAAATGATCAGAGGGTTGCAGCACCTCTCCTATGAAGACAGGCTCAAGAAGTTGGGATTGTTCAGCCTGGGGAAAAGGAGGCTCTGAGGTGACCTTACAGCTACTTTCCAACACCTGAAGGGAGCCTGCAGGAAAGCTGGAATAGGGCTTTTTACATGGTTGTGTAGCAAAAGGACAAGCGGAAATGGTTTAAAACTTGAAGAGGGGAGATTTAGGTTAAACAGTAGGAAGAAATTCTTTCCTGTGGGGGTGGTGAGACACTAAAACAGGTTCTCAGGGAAGTTGTGGCTGCCCCCTCCCTGAAGTCTTCAAGGCCAGGTTGAATAGGGCCTTGATCAACCTCGTGTAGTGGAAGATGCCCCTACCCATGCAGGGGAGCTGGAACTAGAGGCTCTTTAAAGTCCTTTCCTACCCTAGCCATTCTATGATTCTGTGTTACGACAGAACTTGTCTATTTTTGCCTATGTGTGTTTTTACCCAGAAAATCTGAGATCACTGCAAGCAATAGGAATAAAGTCCTCTATAAGTCAAAGCTCACCAGGTTCACTACTACTAGATTAACTTCTCTGTAGGAATCTCAGTTTTGATCCAAAGATTATCTTTTGTCATTATCACAGCTTAACTATAGAACTTTTATAAGAAACTAGAGAAAATTATGACTAACTATGCACATGCCTTTAAAAAAGTATCCACCCTATCATCCACAATACCTGGCACAACAGCTTTTGATATGCTGGTACATGCATTTGAACTGCAGTCTTGTTAAAGTGTAGTGATTGTGTGTAAATACTGAAACACTTGTGCAGTTTTTTCTATCTAAAAGGAATTAACTGCTAAAGAAAATCTCCTCTTATGATCTAAAATTAAAATGAAGCAAACATTTTTATAATCATGAATAGACAAAGTGATGAGACTCTCAATAGCTAACTCTTGTTTACAGCTGTTTTGAGAAGATCATAATTTTGGGGAGTTGGTTAAGTAAAAATACATGCTAAATTAATTTCTGTTTTCACTTTCATCTGGGGTTTAAATGGAGTCCCTAGAATAATACTTATTTTGAAAAACTGTCTCTGGAATATACCCTGCTGAACATCAAAGGAAAAGCTACTGGTACCTATTCTTCTGAAAGCAGGTTTGAACCTTGAGTTTGTTAAATAGAATAGTGTAAGAGAATAGGGTTATGTTTGTATGATGGTCACCTGAAAATGAGTTGCTGTACTTCAGGATATAAAGTGTATATATAATTCCTGGAATCATACAGCAAATTAATCCACCTACTCATGCTGAGTAGGACCAATTTATGTCATGTTAACTGGTGCTTCACCCAGCCAAAGTTTCAGTATCCCTAAGGAGTGGGGATCCTAGTTTCTCTAGACAATCCCCTTTGATGGTTTGAGTATCATCACTGTAAAACATTTCTGATGGCAGACAGGACTTTCCCATGCTGCTCATCTTTTGTGCATCTGTGAACTTCAGGATTAGTCTGTTTCTCAGTTGCCTGAATTATACTACATTGCTAAGATCTCTCCTGGTCCTCTTTCCTTCTGAATGAGAAAGATTTTGTCTCACTGCCTCAACTTCTCCTTGTACAGCATGAAGCCTCTTTATAATTCTGTCACTAAAATAAATTAAATAATGTGAGATTAGTGTAATCTAAATCTGAGAGCAAAAATAAGATGACTAGTTCATGTTAAATGTTCATGAACATAGCATTTATGAGCTCCTGTAAAGCATTGTAAATGATCTGCCACTTTTAAGAAAATGCAGAACTTTTTTCTTGGTTTAGGTGAATTATTCTGATAAATGTGATCATTGTTGCTTTTTGAGATTTTTTTTTTCTCCTACATAAAACCATGTAGGCATTTATTTTTTACCATTCTATTTACATTATATATTTATTTTTGGTAGCATTTCAATGAAGTATATGGCTACAGATTAAACATTTCAGAAATAGATTTACCCTGTGTCCTGGAACACTACAACACTACCATATTAAGACTTTCCCAGTTCATAAAATCTAATAGTGTCTTCTCCCCTACTGTATTTCTAATTTCTTACACTAAAAAAGTAATTTGACAACCAAGATTCTAAAATTGTTTAATGTTTAAAAATTCTTTCCAACATTCTTATTTTTTATGACAAAATTGTAACTGTAGTTTTTGCTGTGGGTTTTGAAAATATTTTCAGCTGTCAGTTATAAGAAGCTAGGCAAATGGAAAAGACTTGGACATATACAACCATACTATAGAAAATTATGAGATGTTTTTTGTAAAAGCATCACAAAGTTTGTGATCCTGGGATTTCTTTGGTTTAGCTCCATTTCAAAGGAATCTAGCAAAAGACTTTTGGTAGCCTCTCATTGTGAGGTGTAAATAATCCCAAATTTATGAAATTATCAGAGATAAGTACTAAGATATACAGGTCTTTAATACTGTACCACTAATGAAGTGTTTGATTGGTATAATTTAATTGTTTTTCTAGAACAGACTGCAAAATATCAGCAGGTCTGATGCCAGGATATTTCAAATTTTCAGATGTTAGGTTGCTACATTAGAAAGGCAGTCAAAGTTTTTGTCCGTCTTCAGTCCATTTTGTTACCCCCCAGTGTCCTGACAAACAAGATATAGCAACAATAGTAGGAATAAATCTCTATTAGGGATTTCCAGTACTTGCTCTGGATTAGAAGAAATAAAATTAATGAACATTTTGTAAGAGTAATAAATTTAATCAAGAATTCCCTTTATAGAAAGAAACTGGAAACTGCTACAGTCAAAAGAGGACTGGACAGAATTATAGAAAAATATATGGGGCATATGAATTCCTCATTGAAATTAACATGGAATTTCATTACCTGAAGAAAATTAACTGGAAGAAGCAAAAATTTAAAAATAATGTTTTCTAGAAACCATCAAGTTTGATTCAGACTAGGTGGCCAGGGGTAGTGGCCTGTCCTCATTTAGGTTAGATTATGTCTTGGCAAGTATATTTATGCAATTCATGACTTGCAGACAAAAGAGGGGTATACATGTTGAAGTTTATTTGGTTTTTTAAAAAAATATTATGAAACGACTTTTGCTCCATTTCTAACAGGTTCTTATCCCACTCAAATGCTTCATTTTTATATTAAATTACACTATGTATTATTATATTGTCTTGTGTTTATATTAATTATATGATATATTATTACATTACACTATATTACGTTGTTACATTATGGTTGTTATTATATTTATTGTATTATGTTTATTATATGTTGATAATGATATGTATACTACTAATATTTAATATCTTTTAAAAACACGAGGAGGCTTATCCCTCTGGAGTTGCTTATCCTGCCTCTCCTACCAGAATACATGCATGTTACACTTAAAGTTGTGCTCTGGAAAAACTTAAAATAGGAAGTACTTTTTCTGTTGTTTCCAAAGTTTTGATTCACATCTTCCATATCAGAAAGTAGTCAGTAAACCCATTTGGAAAAAAAACCAAAACATTTCTTATCTACATAAATATCAGGTCTACCAATATGATTGAAAAATTCATAAAGAAAGTCCTTCACTAGCATAAAGAATTTTGCAGAAAGGTGTCCAAAACCTTTTGTGATTGCACCTAACACAGACAATGGGCCTAATTAATTTTATTTTTAGGAGCAGAGTATTCAGTGTTTCTAAACATACCAATCAACTATTTCTAAAGATATTACAACTGAAACTAGTTTTCCAATAATTTGTCATGTTCCCTGTTTTCTCCATTTGTGAATGTAGGCATAACATATTCTATCTTGTGAAAATTGCTTTTAAGGACAAATATTTTGCAAAGAAGTGCAAGTAAATATATTAAGTTTTGGAAATTTTAATTGGTCAACAGACCCGAACATCTGATTTTTCTTAAATATCACAGATTAGAACTCTGTATTTGTAACATAAGAATTTCTGTTTATGATTTCAAATTTAACAAAACTTCTCATTGGCCAGTCTGGCATTTTTCAGAGCATAGAAGTAAAAAACCAACACCATCCCATCTGACAATCAGATTTGGACATATACATGGATATTTTTATATACTTAACACCACAATATGCTTATATATGTGTGCGTATTGTTTTCTTCTTATCAAATATGGGTCTATGCTATACATCCATTTCAAAAATCAAACAATCTTATTGCAAAGATAACTTTGCAGGGAAGGAAGAATACATTACAAAGGGAATTTTGCAATGCAGAACTTTAAGAAATTGGGACTTTAGAAGCTCTTCCACTTCCTTTGGGTGGAAATTTAAGTGTTCTTAACACTTCCTTTAAGTGTTAATTTAATTTAGACTAGCTGTGCAAACACCAATCCTGAAAATTTAATACGCTATCTTTACTTCCAAGAAGATTTAATTTTGGTGAACCACAAATCTATACATCAGAATTTACCCAGAAAACTAGAAAATGCACAAAGGTTTTACACTTATATGACAAAATATAATAATGTTATTTTATAGCCACATCCCATTTTGGAAATCAAATAAGTAGTATATTTCATAGGGACTATAGCTGGGCTATATCCAAGATAAATCTCCAGGTATGAATATTCAAAGATTTGAAGGGTTCTTAGGCACAGCAAGAATATGGGCAGAGATTTATTTTAGAGATTTGTGAACTTTTTTACTTAGGTCTCTTCATATTTTTTTCTTTTATTTATTTATTTATTTATTTATTTATTTATTACTTAAAGGTGATCTCAGTCCCTGTGTAAACAATGCTGAATATATGCAATGTGCTAACAAATTAATCTTAACTATCTTTTTTGTCCTCTAGACTAGAGTCAAACTTCTTGGTGTTCAGTGTCACAGTTCACTTAGACTAATGCAAGGTCAAGATTAATTTTTATGAGATCTTTATGAATATTAGGTATATAGATCCCAGGATATTCAATGACATTAGTTTCTCAATTAACATTCAGCTTTACAAAGTGAGCTATAAAGCACCCTACATGAACTTACAGTTGAACAACTTTATTATAAGTTTATTTTATGGTTTATTAGAATCATTCTTATAGTATGAAATTCTACACCCTTCATCATATTGTGTGGCCAGTGGAGAATGATAAGACATGGAACAGAAAAGAAAGAGGAAAAGAAAAAAAAATAAATAAGCAACCTAAACTGTCTTAGTATCTCAATGTAAAAAATGTTTTTTTAAAATGTAATTCATATTCTGTCATGTAGTTGTCCATGGACTGATATCAAAAGTACAGCTCTTGCATACAGATGTGTGCCTATGTTTCTCTTTATTTGTGTATGTCACTAGGTAATTTGTTAGTATTCACAATTTATGTTCATAAATTAATTTTGTTTTTGACAAAATAAAATACTGGGCTTTTTCCTCACCTCTCTTGTCATTTTAACATTAATTTCCACAAATAATAGTTGGTGAATTATTTTTTAAAAGAGCAATATGTGAAAAAATACTGAGCAATATTTTGTTTCCATACACTTTAATAAATTCTATATACTTTTTTTTTCAATCATATCTGCTTTTGATTAATATATACACGACTCACTCTTTTTAGCAGTGTTTGGAATCATTAAGAAAATTTGTGTCATAAAAAAAAAAAAGTTCCAACATTCTAATGCATTCGGATGCAAGTCTGAATTCGTCAAGAAACCAATGTTCCCATAAGAGTTGATGCACAAGCTGGAGTGAATTTACAGAGTCTGCAGATGGGGAAGTTTGATGGAGAAAGATTGTTGTACAGTAGCAACATGGCTACATACATGTTATTCTGTGGCATCTATTTGGCTTCTGACCAACTGTCTTGCAAGTGAAACATGATCCTGTACAAAAGCAGAAGACTAAACTAACATGGAGTCGAGAACAATATGTTAGTTTCCTGTCTGCCACCTTATGTTTGAGAAAATTTTCTTTGAGTATTCAGGGCAAAAATTCTCATGAGCACATATATAAAACAAAATGAGGGGAAAACATTCTTATTATAACTCCATCATCTGCAACACTAGAAATCCTTTTGTTTTGTAACTTTATCAGATCTAATGGTCATACAGACTGAATTCCATTGACCCATACAAATGGACATCAGAGGGAGGTATTTCTTAGGCAACAAAAATTGGTACAGAGTTGCTCCTGGCTTTTACAAAATGCCAGACTTTGTGAGGAACTGAAATAAATCTCATGACCTAAAATATTTATGGGTAGAAGCACTACTTCTATGCAAAGGTCACCAGGCAGTCAGTATTTGCAGCCAGTTCAGCAGCTTAGTGCTTCTCTCCAGATTACAACACGATTTAACATCTCAGTGATGCACTGGCCATCCAGGAAGTATTTCAAAGTAAACATCTGTTGACATACTTGGGGAATCATCTGTTGATGGACACCTTTCCAATGAGCAGGCAAATACTAACGATGATTTCAAAATAATCAAATGAGAAACACTTAGCTGATTGAAATTTTGGTGTTTCTTTATGCAGTTTGCTTCACTGGCCCAAACTGCAGTTCTTGGAGATTTCTGTACACAATAGAATTATGTTTGAGATTAAAAGTGAAAGAAGTTCAAGACCATATATCTTTTCAAACCTAAGTATACTCCAGAAATTAGTTTAATGACATTTCATAGAATTTGCCTATTTTTAAAATTCAAAACTAAAATAATTCCTGATTAATTTGTTTGCATCTTAAACACAGATTTTGAAAGAAAAATTGTTAAGGCAAAATATTTTTAATAACAGTCCATATTTGTAATGCTTTATGTATTTATTAAGTTGAAGTATTCCAATAATTTCTGCTGAAATCAATGAAATAAGATTTATTTTTACACAATTTTAATTTTATTCTGAAAAATAATAGAATATTCAAACATATCTTACCATCATGTAATCCAAAATGAGATACTTGTCTAAAATTCTGGATTCCATTAAAATAACACTAGATACTTTTCTAGAACTATAGAATTAAAACCACATTTCTATTATCATTACAGTTGAAATGTTGATTCCATTGCAAATACAAAGACTTAGGAAACCAGTGTTGCTGATGGCTCAGGCTATCCAACAATAATGTAATTCAATGACCCATAGTAGTATAAGTGTCAAAAAGCTTATGTTGGTTTATGGAAATAGATTTCCTTCCCTCTTTTTTTTTTTAATCTTTTGTTCTTTGGTCACAGGTTATACTGGTTGGAGCTTTTTTCTCCTGGTGGATTTATGGTTTCCATTATGTTCTTTAATATTAGAACACCTTAAAAACACGGTTGCCATAGCAATTTACTCCAATAGGATTGAATCCTTTTTAGAAGTGTTCTGGTTTGAGAGGACCAGGAGAGAAAACCCCTGGGCCTTCAGTATAGCAGTTGTGCAGACTGACAGTATTAAGCAGCTGTCTACCTTGCCTGAGCTCTCAGATGGCCCTTCCATTGTGGGCCTGATGAAGGGGGAGGAACAAAAGGTGCCAACAGCATCCAACGTATCCATCACCATCAATACCAAACCAACAGAGACTCCCTGATTCCTATACAGCACCTGGTATGCCAATTAGAGAACCAGGGAGTCATCAGCAAAACTCACTCACCTTTAAACAGTCCAGTATCACTAGTGAAGAAGTCTCATGGGGAATGGAGATTAACTGTGGACTATTGTGGCTTGAGTAAAGTAACACCACTAAGTGCTGTGGTACCTGAGATGTTGGAACTCCAGTATGAGCTGGAGTCCAAGGCAGCAAACTGGTATTCTATGATTAATATTGCTAATGCTTTTTTTCCCTTTCCCTTGCTGGCAGAGTGCAGACCACAGTTTGCTTTCACCTGGAGGGGAATCCAGTATACCTGAAATCAACTGCCCCAGGGGTGGAAGCACAGCCCAGCTATCTGCAATGGACTGATCCAAATTGCACTGTAGAAGGATGAGGATCCAGTACATCAGTGGTAACATTGTATAGGGAGACACAGCAGATGAAATATTTGAAGAAAGAAAAAAAATAACTGACCTGTTGGGAGCTGGGTTTGCTATTAAGAGAAGTAAGGTTAAAGGACCTGACAAAGAGGTACATAATTCCTGGGAATTAAATGGCAAGATGGATGACATCATGTTCTTATGGATGTGGTAAGATAACAGCCATGCCTCTACCTACCAGTAAAAAGGACATACAGGCCTTCTTGGGTGTTGTAGGTTTTTGGAGGATGGATATTCCATCGTACACTGACAGAGTGAAGCATCTCTATAAAGTAACTTGAAAAAGAAACGATTTTGTATGAGGCCCTGAACAAATACAGGTATTTGAACAGATACAATGATGAATTAATGGTACATGGCATGGCCCTGTGACCTGTCCAAAAAGGACCAGAGATAAAAAATGTGCTCTACACTGAAGCAGGGGATGATGGTCTTACCTGGAGCCTCTGGCAGAAAACACCAACAGAGACTAGAGGGCATCTCCTAGGATTCTGGAGTCGGGGTTATAGAGGCTCAGAAGCCAATTATACTTCCAAAGAAAGGGAGATAGTGGCTGCCTATGAAGGAGTTGGAGCTGCCTCAGAAATCATTTTCACTGAGGTACAGCTCCTCCTGGTAGCACAATTACCAGTCCTGTCCTGGATGTACAAGTGGAAGGTACCATCCACTCATCATGCCACTGATGATACCTAGAGTAAGTGGATTGCCCTAATAACAGGGAGCCCCAATTCTCTGGGCCTTGTGGAAATAATCACAGACTGGCCAGAGGGAACAAGGTTTGGGATGCCACCAGAAGAGGCAGTGCCTTGTGCCGAAGAAGCCCCGCAAATATAAAGACCTCTCAGATCAGGACAAAAACTATGCTCTTTTCACTGATGGAGCCTGTCATCTTGTAGGGAACCTGTGGAGATGGAAAGGTGCAGTATGGAACCCTACTTGACCCTACTATTATCTATTTGTGCTGCTATTAAGCAGGCCAGAAGATTAAAACCTTTGTGGTATGAGGGGCACTGGCTTAAATATAAATACAGAGAGTCCTGGCAGATGGATTATATCACCCTACCTCAAATCCATCAGAGTAAGTGCTATGTGCCTATGATGGTAGAAGCAAGCACTGGACGGCTGGAAACATACCCAGTGCTTCATGCCACTGCCCACAGTACCATTCTGGACCTCGAAAGGCAAATTTTATGGTATCATGGAACACCAGAGAAAACTGAGTCAAACAATGGGACTCATTTCAAAAACAACCTAATAAGCACTTGGGCCAAAGAGCACGGTATAGAGTTGATCTACCACATTCCTTGCCATACACCAGCCTCTGGCAAGATTAAACTTCATAATGACTTGCTAAAAACCACCCTGAAAGCAATAGGTGGCAGAGTCTTCAAAAACTTATCACAAGCTACTTGGTCAGTTAATAACAGAGGATCAATCAATCAATCGAGCCGTCTCTGCCCAGTCAGAGTTCTTACATACAGTCAGTGAGGATAAAGTCCCTGTTGTATGCAAAAAGAACCTACTTGGAAAAGCTTTGTGAATTTCTTCATCCCTGGGAAAAGGCAAACCAACCTGTGGGGTTGTCTCTGTGCAAGGCCCTGGACACACTTGGTGGGTAATGCAGGAAAATGGTGATGCCAACAATTGACAGCCTCTTGATGTTGCAGCTATAATGAGGAGCAGCTGAGACCATGGAAGGAGAGCTTGGGTCATGTGACATCTAATTTGCCATTATACAAATTACTTCAAATCAAAAGCCCAGTGAAATACTCTTCTGAGTGGATATACAACTCTTCAATATCTTTATTGTGAGTCTGCTTTAGGATGACAAGTTCTAACCACAAAAATCTGCTAGGGGCTAATAACTATTTCTAGAGGCCTAACACACGGATGGCCAATTAATTTGGGTTTAATAAGTAAAACAATGGTTTTCCTCAGTTTTTTTTTTGACAGAGGCATATGCCACAGCTAGGTAGGAAATTATTGTGCACCATTGTTTTTGTGCACAGCTGTACCCATCACTAATTTCTAAAGTAAAATGCTAGTGGGGGTTAAGATTGTGCAATTACTGAAGTTCAGTTAATATGAAATAATGTGTTGAGCAAGTCTCAATAATATATTTCTTTTGTTACAACTTTGAAATTTTTTCAGTTCTGTAAACGTAAATATAACTATTTTTTTTTCCTGTTTTGTATATTCTATGCAGTTATTGGTCTTGCTATATCTAAAAAAAAGAAGTGTTGACATATTCCATGAAGAATTTTGGATGTCTTGCATTATAGAGACACTTGACTCACTCTTAATTTTAGTTGTCAGAATAAAGGTTATTGAGGTAAGATGCTTTAATGTGTTTTTAATATAGGCTTTACTATTGACATTTAAATCAATATCTCCTTTTAAGTTCTGTACTTTAAAAAGATGGCCACTCAAAAACTTGTTTAAATTTTTATGATGATTGTACAAAGATGGTAGTTTGTATTGTTTACTATATGCTTAAGAACAGAAGAACATGTGAATGTAAAATAGAATATGTAATATTTTCCTCTATTTTTTTCTCTTCAAACTGATTTAACTTGTTTAGGCTTTACAATTAGTTATTATATCAGCATCTTGCTCCCAGAACATACATTTATCTGGAAACAGAAACAGCGAAAGAGAATTTAAAAAATAATATATGTAGAAAGGGAAGGAAAAAGATGAATCCAGAATCAGTTTAGCTTCATGTTTAGATTAGACCTAACTGTTGTATGAAAATAATTTGCTAATGAAAGCTGAATTCAGAATAGGAAGAGAAAGTGAATACAACTTTTTTTTCCAATTATTTCCTTGCTGATGATGATTCTTTTTTCCCCACCCCTCTCTTTTCTTTACAATGGCAGTCAACTTACTCTAGAATATCAAGTATAAATTTGTCTGTCACACCAGCGCAAACTCAGAAGTTAAGAAGTGCTAGATTAAAATTGTTGGAGCATTTTTTTCTGATCAAATTTTTCAAATCTCTTGATTTGGTCAGATTTGCACTTACATCAAACTTTTATTTTTCTAATATCTTCTAGTTCACATAATTTCTGCAATGAGATATCATAAACTACACAGGAATGGAGAATTTCAATATTCAGTTTATCCTCAGTTTGTTAATCAACATCTTGCATTACAACTATTTAAAGTATTTTGTAGACAAATAAGATCATTACTATTATTTAGGGTTTGGGTTGTTGGGGTTTTTTAAACACATCCTGTGTAGTAATGCACAGGACTTGGTTGTCTCACCATACTTAAAGCTTTTTTTCCAATAGTTTTACTGGTTATTGTCATGTTTCATAATGGTAAAATCCTTCTTGTCTGGAAAAGAAAAAAAAAATTTAAAAAGTGAGATAAGACTACAGCAAACATAGTCTAGCAAAACATCTTACTACCAACAAGTTACAGAAACAGATGAGCTTGAAGATTTTAAATAATTAAGGAAATATGACAAGTATTTTCTGAAAGAATAAATTGTCTGTTCTAATACCTTTCTGTCTTGGGCTTCTTCTGATCCAGGAAGCCTAAATCCTAATGGGAATAGGTTAACCGCGTACTTCTCAGTATTTTTCTGGAAAAGGATTCTAAATGGAATAAAACACCATGGCTGTTTTTTATGAAGAAGGAATCAAATGTTCAGTGAGATCAGGTATCCCTTTCTGGAAGCATGGATTTCAGGTGTGGATTTTGCAGGATAAGACAGATACAAAGGGGAGGTTTCAAAATGTTTTTGCCAGTGAAGGCGTTTTTAATTGCAGTAAGATTTATTGCTAGGTTGAGTTCCAAGGGTCAGCATGGTGGGCAACAAATAGTTAAAAATATGGGTTTGAAACTATTTTCATTCTTACAGATTTTTTGATGAACACATTTGCATTTACTCTCTACTGAAAAATATTTTATTCCTTCACATTTCTAAATGCTTCCGGATGTTTTCATATCAATTCCTTTTTCTTGGAGACCAGTTCTGAATCTAGTCTGCACTTTGTTTAGATCCACCATGATCATCCCTGTAAATTGTCAATGAGCTTTTTGTAGCCCTGACATCAGAGAGAAAAAAAAAATCTTGAACTCATGAGAAATAGATATATCAAAAGGAAAGAAAGAAATGCTAGGCTTTTGTAGAGCTAACAAACTTGTACCACAGATATAAATTAAGAAGTACGATAGGGCTTGTCACAACAGACTAAATGAGATGAAAAGCAGTTTCCTAGTGTTTATTGTGTAAGCTGTGGAAGTCATAGATCTGTACCTACTGAGATCACCCATGTGTTTAGAATGAAAATCCATTAGCAATCTTTGAAATCACAAATGACAGGGATGTATCTAGAAGCTTAAGTACAGGACAACTGATAACTCATTTTTAACAAAGAGTCCATTACACTACGAGTCACAAAATGACCATTGTTCATTTTCTTACCTGTAAATGTCTTCAGCTGATAATACTTCTCAGTGTACTATACAAGTGGAAAGAACTACAAATAGCTGTAATATGAATAACTGCACATTGATTAAATGGATTAAATGTAGTCTCTATTTAAATCTCATTTAAAAGGAATTTAAAAAAAAAAGAATGCATCTGTCCACATAAACTCAGAAAGGACTGACTTTAAATTCAACATCATTGATGGCCTTGACTAGCTTCCAAGAGATGAAAAGAAAACTAGTATTCAATTAAGCAATATTAAATGTTTTAAGTGCAAAACTGAAAACAAGAAAAAAATACTCCTAAAACATGAAAAAATGAAATATTAAAATGCGAAACAGTAGTAGAGACAGTTGTGTAGAGATTTTCCTATGAAGTAAGTTTAAAAAATTTTAGTGTGTCACCTATTCACTTTAGCAGAATAAACTAATCAAAACAAGTTTTCCAAAAGTCATTCCATCTGGGATTTTTTTTCACAGTGTATAAAATGAAGCAACTACTCCAGTTTAGCTTCAATATCTTTGCAATATCTAAAAGGAAATAATAGATATCCAAGAGTACCTTTCTTCAGCATGAAATCTGTTAATGAACACTAAATATAAGGGCCAAGACCAGGGTTTTTTTGAAGGCACTATTATCATCTAACATATGGCTGTAAATTTTGAAACCTGCTGAAGTCATAAAAAGTTTTCTAAATATCTTGTTAATAAGTAACACAGGAAAACCTCAAGTAGGAAATTAAACAGATTTATAACAAGTGCCAGTAATGATAAGCAATTTCCTGCCTACAAAGTTGCTCTAAAAAAGATTTCTTAAATTGTGTTTAAAATTAATGCGGAGCACCTGCTTTGACAGATGTGTAATAGGGCAGCAGCTGCAGAGACATGAAGAAAAAGACCAAAAAAAAAATTCAATAAATACCAAATCCCCCTTGAAGAATAACTAGGTAGTAAGGTGGAAGGATTCACATAATCCAGAGGTGCTGTCAACAAGCACCCAATTATACTGAATATAGGCTAGAAAATTTATAGATAAGTTCTTAAAATTTCTGCCTGATGTTAACCCCTCTCTTACAAGGAGACTTACTGAAAGTTCATGTAGTGAAAAACGTTAGTTTGTCTTCTGCTTCTATTTTCTACTGATAGTAATTACTGTAAGTCTCTAAGAAAAATAAGTAGCAACACATCTTCAGAATAATACTATACTCAGTGACAGCACAGCTCCCACTTCATATAACTTTGCTATCTAAGAAATACCATATTTTTGCACTTTAGGAAATAACTATTTAAAATTTCTCATTGAATTAATGATTCTTTTTCATAGCATTATTTATGGGCTTAAATCACAGTATACAAATACCCCTCATATGCAGGAAATAATATTTTGCACAGGAAAAAAAAAAGATACTGAAGTGAACTTTTTTTGAGCTATATATTATTGGATTGTGTGCACCTTTTATATTTCACATGCAAAAGAATACAATTTTTAATTCCTGTGGAAAAAAAGTTGTGCTTCTTCACTGTCACAGAATAAAATCCCTGTTATGATTTTAGTTGATTTTTAGTTTATCTTTTAGTTGATTTTAAACAGATTTCTGATTTTCAGTCACAGAGTTTAAGCAATTTGATGACATTACTTCCTACTCTTAATCTCATCTAAGACTTTACATTCCAGCTCTGTGGTGCAATGAGTTTTTCTGACAACCTGAAATAACAGTTCTTTATTCCTGTGTTTGTCAAGAAATACTGAACCACCAGGACTTGCAGTATCACAGGCTTCAAACACTTGCTTTTACTCCTTTTGATTTCTTGTGATAATTTCATGTGATTGTGAGTGTTCTCATCACACATGCCAAAATTTCCAGTCTTCCCACATGGTGAAATGTAAACAGAATGCTCTGAACTGTTCTGGGCTAGATAAGCAAATGTCAATGTAGACAAGGTACTGATAAAGCAGGGGATGGTGGTGAAAAAACCTGAATGACAGTAATGATTAAATATAATTTTCATATAAGCTGCAATAGAGGAAAGGCTTGAAATTTATTCCTCTTAAAGAACTGGGTTTTAATTTAATTAGTTACAAATGGAATGTTATATTAGTTTAAAACGGAAAAGAACTACAGTTGTTTACATAGGACAATAATACTGGAACTTGATTTGTAATTTTCAGAACCGTAAATCAGTATTCCAGATGTTTAAGCATTTCGCCATCTCCCCATATCTTCTGACATAATTTTTTTCCAGGCTTTTTACCATGAGGCCCTGTGTTTTCTTGGTGCTTTGTTGTTCTGATATATTTATTTACAGTTCTAAGCTGAATGTTCTTTTTGTGTCATCCCATAAATTTACAATCCTCTTGAAATATATTCTTTTCCTCAATAATTTCTCCAAATTTAGTATCATTTACAAACTAAATAGCCTTGCTGTCTTCTCTCTCTTCTAGGTTATTAACAAACCTGTTGAACTTAATTCCTTCATCTTGACATACGCTGTTCCCAACGACTCTTCACGGCCAAGTTTCCAGCCTATCTTTTCTCTTTTCATATTAGAATGCCTAAGTATGGTCCAAGTGATCCTGGATTTCACCTCTCTCTGCACTGTGTGCAAGCCACAGCTGCTTGCCTGCACATGCTACAAAGTCCCTGCCAGTTGGTCATTAAAGCACAAGGGAGAGTGTCAGCACACCCAAGCTTGCCTTGCAACATGACAAGCTGCTACTGCGCTAGCTGTGCAACAAGTTTAAGGCTGTGCCAGCTACAAATGACTCTTCTGGCTTCTTCAGTAGGGGAAGGGAAAGAGAATGCAGAAGAGAGACTTAGGGACTAGAAGATAAACTACACAGCTTTAATAGAACAGTCAGGATACAAAAGCAAATAAAATAGATACACATATATACAAAATCAGTATTGCACTCCCACCACTATTGTGCTTTCCCCACCCAATGATACTCATGTCACCACTATGGCTTCAGGGCCAGCCCTGGAAAAAATCCCAGAGTCATCTCAGCAGCAGACTGGAGCTGGATTCAGGAATACACAGGTCCAGAAATATGGCTGGGGGCTGAAGGCAGAAGAACAGATAGAGTCCTCCCAGACCATGGACATAGAGAGTTTGATCCCCCTGATCCCTCAGTTTTATACAGAGCTTGGCATGTGTGGAATGGAACACCTTGTTAGTTAGTTAGGGCCACCTGTCTTGCAGCCAGAACAGCTCTTCATATTGTACTCAGCTGGAGAAAATTAAGTTTGTTACAGCTCCCTAATCACTTTTGTGATTTCCAGCTGAGCAGGTTGTGCTAAAAATTGGCTCTTTTAAAACTTGTTTTATCAGTTAGCTTCAGAAAATACAGTCTTAGAATAGAGTTAACTGAAAAGTAAAACAACTGAAAAGCAAATTGGTTCTATTTTAACTCAAATGAGGATACTATGTGACTAGATTACTGCAGATACTGACAGGGACATCCCAACCTTCCTTGTACTCTGTCAGACTGTTTGTAACCTGGTTTGCATGCCAACACACAATATGGAAGTATTTCATTTTCAGTCTGTGATCCCAGACTAATCACTTTACTAGCCAGAACACAGTGGACTGATGTAATGTCCCACCAGGTGCATACAGAGAGTTCCACATGGGAAGGATTAACCCTATTTTATTTAATCTCTTTTTACAATCCAGTTAGCAATATTAACCTCTTGAATTCTCTGCATGGTACTCTAAGAGTAAGATCATTACTCATTATGATGGGCATCCACCAGGCAATCTGAATCTCCCTTTAATGCTACTGGACCCCTCCTGTCCAAGGTGAGATTTGGCCTACTTTGCACAGACTTAGTGTTGGGTTTGAGAATTTTCTGGAAATGAGTTGGTGGCACAGGAGTGTCTAGGTGGCCACTTTCCCCCTCCAACTGAGTACACCAATCTATGACCCTTATTTTCATGCATGTGCTTTGTCCTTAAGCAGGAAAGTGGTCTTTCATGAAATGGGACTCTGCCTCCACAAAACTTCTTTTGCCAATTGCTGTTCTTTAACAAATAAGGACACCATCCCATTTATCAGAGTGGCCACTGAACAAGGGGCTCCCTTTGTGAGAATAGAATCCAGATGGCTCATCAAATGAGGACCCCACCAGAGCACAATGTCCGGTTTGTCAGGGTGGCTGTTTTGAAAGACAATTATTCGTTTCAGGAATCTTCAAACAGATATAACAGTTTAACAGTTTTACAGCTTAAATCCATCCCACAGAGCATTACTTAAGACTATGTCTAAGCAAGAATCTTGACTGCAAAAGAAAATTTAAATCTGAAAAGGTAGTGAGTTAGATTCTTATCCAGTAGGCATCATTGCACTAGCTAGTGTAAAAGTGAACTGATTTCCACCAGATGAGGCTATTCTTACTTCATTAACTTTAAAGATGTAAAAATAAAATTAAGGCACAGAATTATGTAAAAAGCCATAATATTTCTCTTTTACTTACAGAAGTAAGGAAGGGACTTTATTGGTTAAAATTTAAGGAGGTTTATATGTCTTTCACTAAAGCTTCCCTAAGCTTTTTTTGCTAATAAGTGGAATGTCTCTGACTTTCACTCATCTGATTTTTTCTGGTACTCAGGCACATCTTGAAGACATTGAAAGGGATTCCACAAAGGTTTTTTAATAAGCAAAAATGAAGATATATTAGCTGTGAGAAGTTAAGCAATTTGCTTATTTCCATATTTTAATGTGATTATATTGTTACCTGTGAGGAGAGGAAAAAGACCAATGCCACACAGATTAAGTCTTTACTAAAACAGTAGTCAAATGTTTCAACTTTCCAGGGAGACCTAAATAATGCAGGCATTTCCCAATATCTTGTCAATCTTGTGAATTTGAAGAATATGTAATTCCCTAATTACCTAATATTGTAAGTTAGAATTTTGAGATTGAAATCCTTCTTTTCAGATGCAATGAAAGTAATATTTTATAGCAACTGAAAACAGACTTCTGTTTTTCCTACTCATGATGATTCTAAGCTGGTGCACAATGAAGGAAAGAGATGAGGCATTCTCCCTCAGTATTTCTCCCACTTCCATTTCTGTGCAATGTGGAACTGTATTTCTGATTATTTGTATAACTATTGATTAAATGTTGCTAATCAAGAGTAACCCTTGAAGATCCACTTCAGCAAGTTTCCTTCAGTGGCTGTAGGAACTCATCTAGCTAAAGAAAATAAATATGCCTTCTAACAGGCAGTTTCCATATTAAAGTGTGTAATAATTAATGAGTAACAGTATGTGGTGAAGTTGTTTCAACCCTTTTGCCAGTAGTGAAGATAAAGCACCCTCTGATGTCTCGGTTTATATCATCATTGAAGGAGGAACCTTATTTATAAATGCTTCAAGAAATATAAACCTGTATTTTCGCATCTGCCAAAACTAGAAATAAAACTTGTAAAACACTTCTTTTTCCTGTGATTAATACACAGGTGAATCAGAGTTGAAAATATACTTCTTCTTTGCTTAACACTATGCACATGGTGCCCTTAGAGAGAAAAAAAACATGTTAAAAAAACATCTACCTCTTTTCAGTGGCAATGACCTGTTACCAAAAAATAAAAATTGTCCCCAAACACTGCTCAGATTTCAAATCAATAATCAAACTTTTATAAATGATACGAACATTTCATACTATTCTGAGATAATTTTTGAAACGTTTCTATTAAGGAAGCAGTTTGAAAATTTAAATCCTGAATATGTTGTAAAACACAGTTCTAATTTATTCAGCAACTTTTGAAACAAAAACTTTCAGATATTATTACATTACTTGGATTAAACTTTTTAAAGTTCAGTCACCTAAACAATTGTGAAACTCAAGAAAAATCATGGTTTTCAATATCTAACATTTTAAACTACCTTTTATGCTCAATTTCCTATGCGATTACAATCTTGTTTCCTCTTCTCACAATTTAAACCACCTTCTTCTGCTTTTGACTCATCATTTACCTTGATTATTTTACCGGGAATCTGAAATGCACTAACTAATTTTGTTGATATTTTCATCAGCCTTTGTGTTTTTCAAAAGAGTATATGGATTTTGGTCGAATTGTTTGCTATAAATACTTCCCCTGGATTCACAGTAACCTTGTCAATCACAAGTGGTTATCATTGCAAAATACTTTTCAATATTGTCTGTGGGTCTGTGTAGATAATTTAATTAAGTTTTCTGCATTATAATAAAATCTTTCATAGAATCATAGAATGGATAGGGTTGGAAGGGAAATTAAATATCATAGAGTTCTAACCCCACTGCATAGGCAGGGACACTTTCTATTAGACCAGGCTGCTCAAGGCCCCATCCAACCTGGCCTTGAACACTTCCAAGGAGGGGACAGCCACAGCATCCCTTGGCAACCTGTTCCAGTGTCTCACCACACTCACAGGAGAGAATTTCTTCTTAATGTCTAACCTAAATCTCCCCTCTTCAGGTTTGAAACTATTACCCTTTGTCCTCTTGTTATACATCCATGTAAAAAGCCCTACCCCAGCTGTCCTGTAGGCCCCCTTCAGAAACTGGAAAGTAGTGAAAATTCACCTCAGAGCCTCCTCTTCTCCAGGCTGAACAACCTGTTCCTCTGCCTGTCTTCATAAGGGAGGTGCTGAAGCCCTCTGATCATTTTTGTGGCTCTCCTCTGGGCACTTTCCAAGAGGTCTATGTCCTTATGTTGGGGACTCCAGAACACAATAGTCCAGGTGGGCTCGTATAAAAGCAGAGCAGAGGGGGAGAATCACCTCCCTCAGCCAGCTGCCTATGCTTCTTTAGATGAAGCCGAGGGCACAGTTGGCTTTCTGGGTTTTCAATGTGCTAATGCACATCAACAGCTCATGTTAAGCTTCTCATCCACCACCACCCCCAAGTCCTTCTCCTCAGGCCTGTCATCAGTCCTTCTCTTCCTAACCTTTATTTGTGCATGGTGTGTCTCGAATCAGGTACCGAACCTTGCATTTGGCCTTATTGAACTTCATGCAGTTTGCATAAGCCCATTTCTTGAGCCTGTCAAGGTCTCTTTGGATGGCATCCATTCCCTCCAGTGTGTTGACTTCACCACACAGTTTGGTGTCAGAAAACTTGCTGAGGTTGGACTTGATTCACTGTCTGTATTGTCAACAAAGATGTTAAACAGCACTGGTCCAAGTACTGACCCTTGAGGATGCAGAATACAAAGGTAAAATTCTTCATTGTCTTAGTTGAGGGGATTTTCTTGGTGTTTCCAGTTTTGTTTGGTCTGGGTTTGCATTTTTTTTTGTTGTTGGTGGTGGTGGCTGGTTGTTTTGGTTGGGTTTTTTCCTTCCAAAGATCAGGAACCTTACATTTAGTTATTAGTAAAAACCTTTGTATGGAAATAGCAAAGCAGTTTATTTAGTTCACTTTTTGGAGGGCACCACTGTGGCCCAGCAACAAAATTTGTGAAACAATATGTATTTACCATGTATTCACTTTGTGGTGTTGATACAGCTAACAATTATACATTTACTGTGATTTTTTTTTTTTTTTTCTTTCTTTCTTTTTTGCTTTGAATTGGATATGTTTTAAGGCATGTTATCTTCATTGTAATCAGTTTATGATGACCAAAAAACACAAATAAGAGAAAAAACCCAAAGACACTTCCTTTTATACTGTCACTAAATTTAATTAATAATACTACGGGTTTCTCTCTGACTTTCTGGAGAATCTCTGAGAACTTGCCTGTATTTTGATGACAGGAAAATAAAAAAAAAAAAAAACCTGGAAAATCAATTTTATAAATACAGGCAAAAAAGTTCTGAAAAACTCAAAATTGTTTGCTGAGATATGAAGCCCAGACTAAGGAAGAATGCTATATAACTTTTGCACAAGTATAAAAAGGTTAAATGGACATGATTAGAAGTTCAGACAACACAAATCCAGAGCACAGTTTTGAAGCTCAGTGGTGTTTCCAAAGTTCCATTCAAAATCCTTTACGAAGTAGGTTGGTGTGATATCTTCATATATATATAGCTTTTTAAGAAAAATAGTAAATAAAGCCTGCAGTTTACAGCTGGAGACACTTGTCAAGTTGTGTTCTCTTGCTTAATGTAATGGGCCTTGAAATTAAAACATGGATTTTATAGCATAGTAAACAACCACATTTCTAAATATTAAAACTCAGAGCTTAGAACATTTTCATGCCAAAAACAAAGCTTCCTTGAAAAAAAGCCCCCTCAGTTTCGTGTCTAATGCAGTATGTATATAAAATATAATAAGAACATTATATTTTTTTGATAGCAATTTAAGAGGCAATATTACAGGCTTTTAACTAACAGCAACGTTTTTTTATATAATAGGTCCACATCTACTATATTATCTACATGTAACTATACATTTAGCAGCTGTTGAAATAAAAATTATATTAAATCTAACTCAGAGCTTTATAGCATGTTTCTTGGATATTTTCTGTTATGGCATTACTCATTCTGAAGTGCTATATATATACAAAGGTAATAGTGAGGGTGCTGCTAGTCATGGTGTTCATGTAACATGAAGAGCTTTAGATGTTTGCTATAGCTGGATGAGTTGCTATAGCTGGATGAATTACAGAATGGCTGAATTTGTTTAGTAACTGGCAGCTGCTATGGACAGCTATCAATGGAACAGGGTTAATTCACTGGTTTTGACAGAATTCATCCATGGTCATAATTTAGCCACATGTGGTTAATGCTAGGAATATTGCTTAAGGACTGTAAGTGCCTTGGAGGCACAGAACATCACAAAGTATAAATTATCATATACAATGTCTTGCACCAAAACTAACATTTCACAATTTCACAGGGACTTGGAAATGCACCAAAATTATTTCTAAGGTACTGGTAGTTAATTTAGTATTTAACGAGATCTGTAATAAAAATCACGTGTTGCATCTTTCATTTTATTATTTTAGATAATAAAAGGAAATATTTTATGACTTTACCTAACTCTGTAAGTTCAAAAAAGTATATTTTCACCAGAACAATATCGAAAGTTCCTTAGCACTTTTAAGATTACATACGATCACCTAGTTTTACTTTAACTTCCTGTTTTGTCTGATCTGTAAAGGCAGTTAATAATAAAGGCAAACCAAAGGCAATCACATATTTTCTCATGTGCTTCTGCAGCAATTGACAGCAAAAGTGCTCAATCAATTTTAGGTGTCGTTACAGCAGTGAGCAAGAGGACACACTGGGAAATAGAAATAAGATAATTATAAATATAATATGGAAAATATGCATGTAGGTACTTTCAGAGAGTAAAAAAGCTAGCAGTGAGTGCTAGCTCACTGTGATATTTAGCCAGATATCAGCTGTTAAAAATTATGAAGGTAGTATTTTCTATATACACAAGCACTGTATTTGGTTCTTTAAGGGAATATTGTTTACCTTATCTTCCATCTGTATTTTTGGGAGATATTTTCAGGCTAAAACAGAGTGTTTTCAACAATTTGAAAAGTAAAGAAATTTTCCACATCACTCAACTTTCTTACATTTTTCAACTTGCTATGCTAAGAGTCAAATATATCTCTTTTCAGTCCATCAATGCAATAACTGACAGTTATTGCACTGCAATACCAAGACTCTACCACAGAATTGTGATCAGTGACCACAGCTGGTAACGTAAGTGATTATTGCCGGCATTAAATATAGTTATAAGATACTTAAAACAGGTCATGCTTCAGGCCTGTGACTACATTTCATACTGGGATAGAGAGGGCTATAATCCTAGACTCCGGGTTGATGTAGACTGCATGCATCTGAATGATCAGTGTTAAGAGTCAAAAATTAGTAGAAAAAAGGAGCTAAAAAGCCCCCACCTCTCTGAAAATTTGAACTGATGAGCAAACTTAACACCACTTGTTGAATATGCATACTGTGGTATACACTTTTTGCCTGCTGATTTTATGGTTAAGTCCAGATTTAATCAACATTTGAGCCATATTCTCAAAAAAACCTACAAATTCATAAAAGAGTTGTTTGGTGATTGCTAAGCTGAATTACACATTTTAACACATGCTCTGAAAATTGGAAATCATCTAAATTGCATCTCAGAACCCAAAACAAATGACAAGAGCTTGCATAAACATAGCATATGAAAGACAAATATACTGTTAAGTGGTGGCAAGAGACATGTAGTACAACAGAATGGATACCTTTTCAATTACAGGGACCAAGAAAATGAGTGTTGGAGATAATGTACTTCTTCATTTAATGTACATAGTCATCTACTCTTATTTTGTGGACATATGATACAAACTTATTTTTTCTAATAAAATATTTGCATGTATTATGGTAACAGAATAATTATTCCTGTTTTCTTACCTTTCTATGCTTTATAGTATAATTAAAATAATGTTAAACCTTTTAAGGTTATATTGGTAATGAACTGCAAGTCTTTGTAAAATAAAGTAAAATCCCTTACACTCATGATCTCTTGTCAAAAACTGGCAGTCTGTGAATGCATTTTGAAAACAAATTAAAATGTCAAGAAATTTTACAAGGTCACTAAATAAATTAGTGGACCGGGAAAGCATACAATTCTTTCTACTGTATGTTTTTTAAAGAAGTCTTATGTTCTTAGAAGGATGTCTTAGAACTGCATTTTCTGAAAGAATGGGCTGATGCTTTCACCTGATCGCTGAAATTTTTAGTGAGTGGTCATTAAGTACAAACAACGAACATATGTTGGCAGAAATGTGTTCCAATGCTGTGTGGCATGCCTAAGTTTGACCAATCCTGTCATTTCCTACTCATTCTTCAGAGATGACATTTATTGACCTTTGTGGAATTAATGGATGATCTGAGTGTGTGTAGTACTAGTAGCCTATGTAAGGAAAATTTCTCGTCTATGAAACTGATGTTAATTGACAACCAGATGATGCCTCATCAAAAGGGCCAAGGACTGTGCAGGGAAAATTGACACATTATACAACATCAAAAGACTTTAAAAATATATTTCTAAAATATTGTAGAAATATTTTAATTTTATGAGAGAACTTCTGCTGTCTCTGCAAAACTTTTCTTATATATACTGTGAAGCAGTATATAAAATCTACATCCATGAAGGTCAGAGAGGCCAGCACATTTCAGTCTCTGTTTGATGACTGATTCTGATGTGGTGAAATATGTTTTATTGCCCTAATTTGCATCGTATATGAAAGAAGGAGATGAACTACTATTGTGCTTTGTTTCAATTATGTACCCAACAAGTAATCAATTAGTATGATAATAAGAAGGCAATGGAGTGGAGTAAGGTGATGAAGGGTATGCATTTTTAAATTTTTTTAAATTTCAAAGGGATCTTTTAGAAATTAATGGGTAATGGAACAAGAAAAGGGACATACAAATTCTATTGGCTCTAAGTCACACAGGAAGGAAAACAGTTACTGTGCATCAAGACCACAATATAAGTTTCTTTTCAGACTTGAATGAACATCTGAATTTCAACTTCTGAATGAAATAAGCTTATCGGTGTCCCAGAAACTCAGAAAGCAGAATATATAAGGCAAATTTCAATATTGTATCACTGGGATTTCCTCCAATTCTTGTATTAAATTTGATACTTGCATTCTTACCCATGGTGGTCCATTCAAGATATGGGAAAGTCTTTATGTTTCAGAAGGCTCCAAGAATACCCAAAAAACAGTCTCCATTAGTAAAGAAGTTACATGGTTCTGACCTCACAAGTTTGAAATTGTCTCAAAGGAACAATTTTAAAATTAATAGCCCTGGCTACGGTGGAGGTCTTGGCTGGCCAGAGTTGGAGAGCAGGGAGTGACACCTTGGGATGTGATAAGATCTTCTGTGTGAAGACACCTCCTCTGAACTGCAGCCTGCAATGCCGGATGGTTCCTCCAGGCATGACTAAGCCACCTTGATTGTACTTGCAAAGTACTTGGCCAAGGGTGGTGTGAGGAAGAAGATAAGGCCTGATGGCTGGGAGGAGAATCCCCCTCCCTTTCCTGAAGGCCAAGCTTAAATGATGCCCCTGGAGGCAGGATTATGTACCTGGCTAAAGTTGCTGGAACAAAGGAGGAATGGCATCTAAAAGAAGATAAGGATTGTTGACTGGGTGGAGGACTACACCCTTCTACTCCCCTCCAGGCAGCCTGTTTTCCAACCTGGCTGATTGACAGGTTCCCCTTCAAAACAAAAGGAACTCAGCGGTATATATGGCTATCCATGCTTGGGGTTTGTCGTCTCTTGACCCACTGCCATTTCTGCACCGGACCCTGTCCAGGATCAGCACCATCCTGAAGAACCTCGCTGGACAGCTTGACTTCCTGATGGTGACTTTATCTCTTTCTCTTTCTCTCATTCTTCCCACTTTCTTACCCTTTTCTACACTTTTCTCTCTCATTCTTTCTTAGCACTTCCTTACAATTTTCCTCTCTCTTTCTTATACCTTCTTTTCCTCTCTCCCTCTTTTACCTGGCTCTATATTTTTGCCTGTGTTAATTGTTAAATAAAATCTGCTTGCACCCGACCCTTTTCCACCCTTGGACTTTGTTTCACGAATCCAAAACAAAAATAAATTTTAATGTTACCTCGGACCATAAGAGAAGTACACATTAAAAAGTCTCTATCAGTCACATAACAACTAGTACTGCTCAAAATAGCCTAGTACAAGTGGAGGGCCACAGCAATACAAGAACTTGTCATTCAAGTCATAGTGCAGCAAGGCATAGTCTACTGACTATATGTGGAAACATCTAAAGCTTTAGTGTTCATGAATGTGACTTCCCTGAATGCTTTATCCATGTGTCATAGAGTCCATTTATTAACTTTTGTTTGCTTTTTTTTTTGCTTTTTTTTTTTTTTTTTAATTTTGATTCTTCAAACTCCTCCAGTGTGACTTTTGAACTTAAAAATAAGAGACCTATGTCATAGCACAGGCAATGTTGATCAGGTTAAAAAAAAAAAAAAAAAAAAAAAAAAAAAGCAGTGCTGTTGAGGAGAATTCATCATCATTGTGGATTTTTTTCTCTTATCTGTAATTGTGTCAGGATCTTACCACCTTCAAATATCTTTGCTAGTTGATCAGCTGTAAATGAAGAATTTCTGTGGAAAAAAAATCCACAGTTAAGAAAGCTTAAGTCAGAAGAAAGCACTAAGAGATTTTTAAAAACCCCACCAAAACCTTCTCCAAATCATTCTCAGAAGAATACTAATGACTCATGCTTGTGTGCTTTGGAGTAAAGAATGTCCTTCTGTTACCTCAATGAAGCTCCTCGTTGTTGGCAGAATTGCATACATCCAGTTAGAAAATTATTATCTTTTGAGAAAGGTTGAAAAAAATGCAGAGAATTAATTTCAGTAATTAAAAATATTTTTACTGTAAGTTTTTGGAAAGAAAGTAAAAAAAAAAAAAAAAGTCCGAAATTAATAGTCTTAGAAGCCCGTATTCTCAAAGATTTATGACTTTTATCAAATACTCACTTCAAAGATTACAAATGTCCTTATGAGCGTGTTCTGACCCCACAGGATTTATTTTGTGTACTCTCCCCTGGTACAAGTCTCCTTCCGATTCACATAATGTTGAGCTGCTAGGCCTTTGAGCCTTAAAAAACTGAATGTAATCAGTTATCTTTGGATTTCCAGTTTCACAGACTTTGTGAAGCTTTGAGTTCACAGCCTGTACTTATGGGCAAGAACTCAAAGGATTCAAGACAGTGTTCTTTGATGAAACATGCAATAGCAGTTTTGAAAAGGTCACTGCTGGCATTTCTAAGAAGACAAACATGTCTGCATAAAAGCAATCTTGACTACCTTCTCTTTAAGATAAATTTGTCATAGATAGGTGCTTTGCCAGTGCTCTGAAACTATAGGTTTTCCTGCAATCATAAGAACAATATGCATTTATATTAAAATAGTGTCTTCTTAGTGACATTTAAATAATAGGCTATGTTTTTCACTGTTTAATAATCACAGAATCACAGAATGGTAGGGCCTGGGGTAGGGACCTCTGGAGATCATCTAGTTCAACTCCCCTTTCAGAGCAGGATGCCCTATAGCAATTTACATGGGAACACATCTAGGGGGTTTTCAATGTCTTCAGGGATGAAGACTCTAAGCCCCTCCGGGCAATTTGTTCCAGTGCTGTTACACTCAGTATTTTCTCATATTCTGGTTAAATTTCCTGTGTGCCAGCTTGAGAGTGTTATGTCTTGTTCTGTCACTGAATACCACAGAAAAGAGCCTGGCTCCATCCTCCTGATACCTGTCCTTTAGATATTTGTAAATATTAATGACATCCCCACTTCGAGGATCAATTCAACAAAATTGTCTTTGCCTCAAACAACAAACTTAACTCCTGATAAGTACAGAGATAGGACTGTGAGGTTAGGGGTCTTGCCCAGATAAAGTGGAAGAGAGCTGTCTCCTGCAGAGATTGGAATGTTGGTTATTAACTACACTATGGGCCACATAAAAGCTACCCCTAGCAACAGCATCCAGTATGCTTAAAATGAGGGCAGGAATGTGGAAAAAGCAACTTAACTAAACTTAACTGAGGACAGGTTACTTGGAAAACGCAGTGTAAGAAGAAATAATAGTCAAAATAATACTTACAAAATAAAACACAGAGTGATTTATACACAATACAATTGCTCACCATCTGGATTTAATGTCAACTATGTTTCCATGTCATGGTTCCCCACCCCTGGCCACCACCACCCTTTATATACTGAGCATGTTGCCAACCTGGTCTTGAAGACTTCCAGGGAGGGGGCAGCCACAACTTTGTTGGGCGAACTGTTCCAGCATCTCACCACCCTCACAGGAAAGAATTTCTTCCTACTGTCTAATCCAAATCTCTTCAAGTTTTAAACCATTGCCCCTTGTCCTTTCACTATACATCCATGCCTACCAAGTCTGTAGCCCTATCATAAAAGGCTACCAGATTAGTCAGGCAGGACTTGCCCTTAGTGAAACCATGTTGGCTGTCACCAGTCACCCCTTTCTTGTTTATATACCTAGCAGAGACTTCAAGAGGATCTACTCCATGATCTTGCCAGGCACAGAGGTGAGACTGACTGGCCTGTAGTTCCCTAGGTCTTCTTTTTTTCAGTTTTTGAAAATGGGGCTTATGTTTCCCCTTTTCCAGTCAGCATGAACTTTACCAAGCTACCATGACTTTTAAAATAAGTTGGATAGTGGCTTTGCAATTTCATTTGCCAGTTCTTTAAGAAGCTGTGGGTGAATCCCATCTGGCCTGATGGACTTATTTACCTTCTGGTCCATTAGATGGTCTTGAACCTGCTCTTCATCTACAGTGGGAGGATCTTCCTTTTCCCAGTCCCTTCCATAGCCTGGAAGGTGTGACTAGAGCCCTTGCCTCTGAAGACAGAGGCAAAAGAGTCATTGAGTACCTCAGACTTCTCTGCATCTTGGATGACCAACTGTCCTGTTTTCTTCTGGATTGGGCCCACATTTTCCCTATTCTTCCTCTTATCATTGACCTGCCAATACATTTTTTCTTGTTGATCTTAACCCACCTTCGCCATATCCAATTCTCTCTGTGCTTTTGCTTTACTACCCTGATCTCTTGCTTTTCTGACTACTTCTTCTAGGTACTCCCAGAGTATCTAGCCTTGCTGTTCTAATAATTGTCTTTGCATCACTCACTTTCTTTGGGGGTATTTTCCCCTTGTTTTTCACTTCCTAAACTCTTAATCTCAACCCATGGGTTTTCTTCATGTTTATATTTCTAAGTTCCTAACTCTGCTGAGAAAAGTGGTGAGGGACTGAATAGGCTCTAATCTGCAGGCCAAAGTCACCCCACTACAATCAAAATAATTTTAACTTTCATAAGTAGTCAAGGGTGACTCTGCTGCGGCAGCATTGTCTAAGTGCAGTGTTATTAGCCTATGAACATAAGTCTCATCATTACATATTGATGAAGATCAATATTGCACCATTTTCTTAATATGCTTCAAGCCGGTCCACATTATTACTCATTTTGATGCTCAGTTGCTTCCTGGTTTTAGTGAACAGTCCAAAGGATTATGTAAGCCTCAGCTAAGGATACTTTTGGAGAAGTTATGGGCACTTTCTAAGGCAACTCTGCTTCTTTCAACTCACCACAGAGAAGATTCTGGGGAGCTGCCAGTGTCTGTTCAATCTTATTCAATCTGCAGCAGCTGGACCTTCACAAGCATTTAATCAGTGCACTAGCTTTTCCTTCTAAATGTGCAGAAAGCCAGGAAGCTGACAGATGTAATTCCTGATCATATTATCCCATCTACGTTATCTGGAACAGAACAAGAAATTAGTAAGCATTTCTTCTGAGCCACATTTTGTTCTAGCATGCAAATAATAGGAGAGTAAGATAACATGTTTACATGTCTTTTGTGTAGTGGAGATCTTGATTCCAGCATATTTGGTTAAGTCTTTCCATAATCCTTAATTACTTTATGGATATGAGACACTACCTCTATATAAATATAATGACAATCATTCCAAGCACTTACAAAAGAAGTAAACTCATGAATAAGCTGAAGTTTCAGCTTCCCTAGTATATACATAGTGAATAGCATATATCAGAATAGTACATAGGAAGTGTTATTTTTTTCCTGAAATTATTCTTTAATGCAATGCTGATTTCAAAATATGAAAATAAAGGTGTCATGAACTGAAGACTTTATTTGGGTGTTATCATAGTACAGAGAAGCTTATGAATAATTTATTAAAGAATTTTAGAAAATGAATGAAGACTAGAAAGGTTCAAAGTACCCCTACTACTTGAAAATGAATTATGACAACCGATTTAATTTATTTTAATGAATCTGTTGAGTAAAACAGTTGAAGCAGCACATGCCAACTTGTCATCCACTTTTCTACTAATACAATATTCATTAATACATTGCTGACTTAAATTATATTAATAGCTTACCTGATAATGAAAATCAGTTTCTCTATCAAGGAACAGGTCAATACATAAAATAACAGAAATCAAGCAGTATAACAAACATTGGGTACATTGCTGTCTAATGTCTTAGTAATTTATTGCTAGTCTGTTTCCTCCTTTGCTTTTGTTGGATTTCCTTCCTGAACAACAGCATAAAATATCTGAGCCCTAACCTGCCAGCATTGAGCAGTTATGTACACTGCATTACAGTCAATAAAATAATTTATTTATATACTGGAAAAAAGTGCAAAGACAATGATTCATCATCACCAGGGAAAACAAAAATCATCAGAAGACTGAAAATGTGTATGTTAAAAATAGTTGTAACACAAGACAGACACTGTATCATGTTTCCCAGAATTTAGACAGTACAGGTGAGAGGAATAATAAGCACATGAAAAATGTATTTATTGGTTGATAGGTTGATAGGTTCTGCTCTGGTTGGTAGGTTCTGATGAAGATTTCCATGGAAAGACTTAAACAATAAAACACTCATGAGCCAGGCAGAAGTAGTAACAAGAATGCCATGCACTTTCAGTTACTAAGCAAAAATAAAGTTTATAGGCTTCTTGTTCCCCATGCCCTTATGAAGGAACCCTACATAGTAGGTTTCTTGTAATTTTCAACCCTGAAGACTCACAAAAATAAGCTGTGTGCCTTAACTGCCCTATCGGTATAAGGAAAACAATAAAAACAGGGTAAATATGATCACCAGGTGAAAATTATAACTCTAAAGGCAGCTGAAACTGACAGTGGAATTTTTTATATGAATTGATAAGACTTTTAAACATAGGAGGATGTGGGTTAAAAAGAAAATAGATGTATTGACAAGTAGTATATTCTTTGATGTTTTGCACTTTGAGGAGCTAGCCCCAGTAAGAAATGCACTTAGACTCAGTTAAAGTGCTTTTTATTACTGCTGACACTGTAAGAGAATAATATAGATAATCTTATATACCTTTGTACACTGGGAATGCTAAGCAGTGTAACATAAACAGATTGACTCACATGCAGAATGCCATGCACACCCTGTCTACAGCAGAGGTTTCCCCCTTTCAGTTATTCAAGCTATTATAATATTTTCTTTGCAAGACAACAACTGTCTTCACAATTTTTACAGCTAAAGAGAAAAGATCTTGCAAAAAAATCTTGCCATGCTTTCAGATAAAGGCAAGGACATGCCAGTGGCATCACTGGTATGGAGAGAGAAGCTCCTGCAGGGTGCTCTGTTTCTGTACAGCTGAGGTTATTCTTCAGCCAAGGGACCTGAGTAGCACAACGCAGCCTGAAGGCCACACCGGATACACAGCCCCATGCAAGACAGCACGTGCCTGGGCATACTCAGGTTAACTGTATTGTGGATCTCTAGCTTCTACATGTGTAATGGTCTTCTTCTCAGGATCACCACATGAATCATTTGAATCACTTGCTGTTATGCCTGTTTGAAAAAATTTGAGTAATTAGAAGAGTTTGTAAAAACATAGTTGACACAGAAAGTCCCCATTCAAGAGGAGAGAATAAACATTTTTTAGAAATTCCTAAGTATATCTTTCAGCCTGACAGTATTTTGTTTTAAAAATTATTTTTGCTATTTAAGTAAATTGTCTTCTTTTTATGTTTTGCATATTTACTAGTTTTAGCTTTGGTATTTTTTCAGTTTGAATTTCAATTTCACTGTACTGCACTTTCTTGAAAAGTAAACTTAGACACTCTTGTGAGGAATGG
Organism: Florisuga fusca; assembly: GCA_038090715.1. Taxonomy (NCBI): domain Eukaryota; kingdom Metazoa; phylum Chordata; class Aves; order Apodiformes; family Trochilidae; genus Florisuga; species Florisuga fusca. Next base: position 16,739,353 of record JAAWXA010000012.1, read on the forward strand.
AGAAGATTTATTCTATCTTCAGCTGCTCTACAATGTAATTAAGAACAATACTGTATCACGATTATTTCAGGAAGACACCATTTTCTTTTCATTTCAGCACTTGAGAAAGAAACAAGTGAGATGGATAGTTCCAGAGGTTGAAGTTGACAGAACTCGGATTGTCCTGTTTTGGACCAGGATAGAGCTAATTTTCTGTCTTGTAATTTTGCTTTCAGATAAGTCTTTTGTAAGTAGCTGGACTTGCTGAAATTAACAACAAGTTTCTCAGACAGTGTCTGCTTCCAGGACTGATGACGCTCAATGTTTATAGTTACGACTAGAGACTGGTATGCAGAGCCAAGGCCACTGCTCAGTTCTGAGGAACAGCTTAGGCTCCAGAAAGAGAATGAAGTGAAGAGGTCACACCTGCAACCCTCCTTTAGGGAGAAGCAGACAAGATAAATGACCAAAATTGACCAAACAGAGTATTCCATCCCATATCTCTAATACTTGGTATAAATTTGAGGGATCATGAGGGTTAAGGCCCTTCTTGCTTCTTCATCTGTCCCTGTTTGCTTCAGTATCCTGGGCGGGTTCTGTCAATTCATCTGCCTGTGGTCCTGATCCATTCCAGCCTGAATCTGTGTGTTCCTGCCTCCAGCTCCCGACTGCTGCTGACTCCAGGAGTCCAGCCTGGACTTTCCCAGGGCTGCCCTGCAGCCTCGGTGGTGATGTGAGAGTTACTGGGGGAGAGGAACGTGGGATCAATTTTCTTGTATATTTGTATATATTTAGTAATTTTTCCTTTTTATCATTACCATTTCATTAAAGCTGTGTAGTTTAGTTTCCAACCCATAAGTCTCTCTCCCTTATTCTCTCTCCTTTCTTTATCAGGGAGGGGGATTGATAAAGAGCATCTGTTATTTGGTTTAATTTCCAGACCAGCATTAAACCGTAACAGAGAGGCTATGGAAGATTCCAGGCATTTTATGACACTGGGTCTAAGCTAACTTTAGAGACAAGAGAGAGTTTACTATCTAGGTCTGGTTTGTCGGTTCTGAGAATGCAAGATGATAATCCTGTTACATAGATAGTTGTGGATGGACTAGATTACCAAGGCTATTGATTAAATTTTCATATTGAAAGTGCACATTTTAATTCCTAAGTATAATTTGGTTTTTAAGCTTTATTTGTAACTATATCATGTTCCGTGTAATTAAATTGTAATATACCTCTCTGTGAATTGCTCATTAGCAAAGACTTTGCTATTTATCAGCTACATTAGTTAAATACTTTGGAAATATATTTTCATCTGAGTGTTCATTACTTGTTAGTTTTATCTCTGCCTCAAAGTAAGGTATAGGCCTATCAATTCTAATTAACTTTCTGAAATGTTATGACACACATGAAGACTAATAAAAAACCTATGTTCTGTCTTACTTCATGATTCTGTAATTTTACTAGCTACTCTCTGGCAGCAAGTACAAAAATATTAAGATATGGGACAGATATAGTTCCAAATTCAAAATATCTTCAAATATAGCAAAAATAGTTCTACAAATCTAGATTTTATCGCTAAATAGATATTTTAGCTTTAACTTTCCAATTAGACTAATTAGGACAATACAATAATGAATCAAAGTGAAAAAGGGAAAGCATTGTCATGTTAAATATTTAATTAGAGAGACCATTAAAAAATTAAGCCTCTTAGAGAATTAATTAAATCCTTAGAGGCACCAGAAGCCAATGAGTCATACAATCATAGAAATAAAAGGTTAAAAAGCATTTCAGTAAGCCATATTATAAATCATTTGTGAGCTTTATAGTGTTTTTACAATTTTGGATATTTTATTTTTTTGTTTTATGGAGATCTCTTTACCATGGATATGTGAGAAAAATATATGGCTAAATGTACAAAGTTAGGAGAAATTGTACAGCTGTTCAAAGTTGGCCATACGCAGATATTATTGATGATTTTTCTGCCACTGCTATCTGAGTATGAGTTCCTGGATCTGTGTTTAAAATTTGACAGAATATTGTCCCATAAAATTTGTTGAGCATGACAAAGGCATGCATGATGGATTCCCTGCACGATGAAGCATCTGCCAATTCCAGCTGCTCCACACACATTTTTTGTCCATCAGAGGCAGTCTTTTTTCTTTGCCTGGTGTCTCTGTATTGAGTTGCTGTGGCAAACTGTTTGTAGCAGAGGACCAATAGAGGTGGCTTCTATGGAAGATGCTGGACACTCCCCAATGTCCAATAGAGCCAATGACAGACAGATCCAGCGTGTACCCATTGCTGACCAAAGCTGAAGCCAATTACTGATGGTGGTAGCTCCTCTATGATAACATATTTAAGAGGGCATAAAACCTGCCATGCAACAGCAGATGAGACATGATACTGAATGATACTTATCACTCTGTCCTTATTTCAACCCTTAAACTTTTTTTGTAGTTTATTTGTAGTGAGGTGGAGTGATAGAACAGCTCAGTGGGCACTTGGCATCCAGCCAGGGTCAACCAACCATGGTTCCCTAATCTCTGTTTTTAGGACTCTCTGAAGGTTGTTTGTTACTATATTTATCGTATTTCACTAGTCACCATGTACATTTGGCTATTTGGAGGAATGAGAAATTCATGGTCCTTATATAAAAGGAATGCCGTACTTGTAAGGAAAACTGCTGATTATGCTTACTACCTGTCATAGAGGCTCCCTGGACTGAGTGTCTCTTATGTCTGCTCTTCTTTATCAGAAAAGATCAATTCTGTTGAACATAAACTGAGATTTTTTCCTTTATGATTGTTCTGAGCTTTTTATTTAATCTGAGTATCCTTTGCATAAGGATCAGTGATCTTGACATCACTGACATTGATGGACCCAAAACATAAAATAGGTTTCTAGATTACATGGATGCCCCCTTGAAGTAACTAGATTACTTTCCATCTGGAGTGGGATCACACATCAGGGAGTTTCTGCTGAAGAATAAGGCACGTAGCCCTTGAGTTAAAATACAAGGGTTTTTTTTCTAGGTGAGGAACTTGGTTCCATAATATTAGAAAGTGAGGAACATAAAAGGGTCGAAGAATCCCACAAATCAACATTCCCATTCAAGTTCTGTTTTTTCTTTCTTTCTTTTATAAAGCTGTAAAATTACTGTTCAGATCTAACTAGCAAGAAATTCATGTTTCTTGTGAAATAATAATTTTATTTACCAGATCAGTAAGAGCTACCCATTCCTGGAAGGTTTAGACAGAAGCACTTCAGAATAGTTACCACTCATAGAGCTTACACTGAAAACTAACTACTCCAATTAAATTTCAGCATTGCTTTTAAAATAAATTTATGCAGAGAGTTATAGAATTGTTTGAGTTGGTAGGGACCTTAAAGATCATCTAGTTCTAACACCCTTGCATGGTCAGGGACACTTCCCACTAGATTGGGTTTCTCAAAGCCCCATCTGACCTGGCCCTGAATTTTTCTAGGGAGGGGATATCCACAGCTTCCCTGGGCAACCTGTTCCAGTATCTCACCACCCTCACACTAAAGAATTTCTTCATACTATCTGACCTAAATCTCCCCCCTTTCAGTTTCAAGCCATTGCCCATTGTCCTATTACTATATTACTTTCTTAAAACTCCCTCTACAGCTTTCTTGTAGTCTTCCTTCAGATACTGGAAGACCACTATAAGATTGCCCTGTAGCCTCTTCTCAGAGGTGAGCAAGCCCAACTCTCCCAGCCTGTCTTAATAGAAGAGATTCTCCAGCCCTCTGATCATCTTTGTGGCCCTCTGGTCTCACTCCAAGAGCTCTATGTCCTTCTTATGTTAGTGGCCCCAGAAATGGACACAGTGTTCCAGGGGGGTCTCAAGAGAGTGGAGCAGAGGGGTAGAATCACCTCCCTTGAACTGCTGGCCATGTTTCTTTTGATGCAGCCCAGGACACATGTAATGGGTGGTATGCATTATGCATTTGTAGAACAGTCTGAAAGACTTATGAAATGACAATTCCTTGATGCAAACTTTGAGTGGCTTTCCTCAAGGGTTGCTTGAGGAGTTGCTCCTGTTTAACATCTTTGTCAGTGACATGGACAGTGAAATTGAGAACTCAGTTAGCAAGTTTGCTGATGATACCAAATAATGCTGTGAGGTCATCCTTCTGGAGGTAAGAGATACCATCCAGAGGGAACTTGAAAGGCTTGAGAGGTGCTCTTATGCAAACTGCAAAAAGTTCAACAAGGCCAAGTGCAAGGTTCTGTACCTGGGTTGGAGCAATCCCAAATACAAATATGGGTTGGGTGGAGACTGGATCGATGATTGATGAGAAGCTCAACATAAACCACCAATGCATGCTTGCAAGTCCAGAAAGCTGCAAGAAAAGAAAGCTGATTCTCTTTTGTTTTTCCTCTTTTCCTCCTATGCATTGTCTTCTTGTTTGTGCTCCATGGGTTTATTTATTTATTGTCAGAATAATAAAGTAATTAAACTAACTGAACTGTTTAAGAGAGAAATATCAATGCATTGTTTTTTGATAAAAGTAGACACACGTTAGATATATTGATACTTATTGCTGCCTTAAGACAGAAATGGGTGTTAAAAATGTCCTCAGAGAAACATTATTCACGTTCAGATTATCTGAATGAAGAAAATTTAATCAAAAGAAATGCCTCTGAGACAAAATCATATGTGAAGAAAATCACCTATTTTGTTTACTGAGATGCCTTAAAATCCAATTTTAGATTCAACTGTCCACAAATTACTATTTTGCATCAATCATTAAACATTATATAAAAATGAAAAAAAACATTTTATCATGGAATGGTAGAAGGAAAGAAAGAAACACAAGGGAAAATACAAGGGAAAATGATTCTGACATTCTTTAAAATTGAATGGTGAAATGCAAAATCATGAGAAAATAGTGCGCTTCTAACAAGGCAGTATTTCTACAAATATATTTGTATTTGCACAAAATGTGTCTTTAAGTTATTCATCCCCTTTAAAAAAAATTTAAAACAAGAAGTTCTTTGGACTTTTCTTTGGAATACTGTTACTGAGGTGCTATGATGTCCTCTGTGCTCCTGTTGCAGAATATGAATTATAGATGAAAATGGTCTCCACTATAACTGGCAAAAATTTCCTTTTTTTTAGTGTAGCTGGTTTCAGTTCTGTAGTAAATTACAATAAAAACTGACCCAAACTGGAGATCCTGTAAAATATAAATAATTTTGAAAATTTTACAAAGTATTCAGAAATAAAATGGTCTTTGGCACACTGCACTCCACTTACTGAAATTAACATACTGGGTATCCACACCTGTGAATTTTTCAGGCTTTTGTCACAATTATTCATTAAGTCAAGGTGTGATCAAAGTGTTCAAGAATATTTATGGCTTCCATAAAATGGCTAAAACCACTGAAACAGGTCCAGTCCTCACTGCCACAGGGTGAAGAGTCAGAAGTTTGAGTACTTAGGATTTTCTTCCAAAACAGGCAACATTAGGAAAACAAACCAAAACAAAACAATTTAAAATGTCATAAATGCTTTTTGATGACAGAATGAAACATGCAAATCCAGTTAACAGGAAGAGAAAATCAAAGCCTGGAATTCGTACACTGTAAAATTCCACCTTTGTAGTGAATGAGACCTTAAAAATAGTTTCCTTAAACAAATTACAAACAAAGAAAAAGGAGAAAATTAACAAATTATTTTATTCTGCAGATAATTTCCACATACCTGCTTTCTGCCAAGGATTTTTTGTCATCAAAACACCACAAAACCTAGGTTGCCTAGGGAGACTGTTGATGCCCCTTGCCTGAAAGTGTTCGGGGGGTTGGATCTTGCTGATATTTACTGTCGCTTCCAACCCAAACCATTCTATGATTCTATGATAATTCTATGGTTCCCATATTTTGCTCTTTTTCTATAAACCCATATGAGATGTCTGACTGATCAGAAACAGATCAATTGATGAATCTCCTGGTGTTACCTAACCAGGTGGCTTGTGCCAAATGCTTATCCCAGTTTTTAGAGGTTCCACCACTCATGGCTTTCAAGGTAGCTTTTAACAGTCCATGTTATCATTCAGTTTTCCCTGAAGATGGTGCATGATAGGGAATATGGTACACGATAGGGAATATGGTACACCCACCTTATACCATTTTCTGTGGTTCAGTTGCTTGTAAGACTTAAGATTTATAGATTTAAGGCTTAAGATTTATAGGTATGGTATACATATTAAATATCATGTTCTTTCACCCGGTTGGCAAAGACTGGTTTTAAAATGAGTCCCACTGTCCAACTCATTTCTTTCTGGAGTACTGTGTTACCACAATAGTTGCTTCTCAAGGCTCAGAGTAGTGTTCTGGGGTGTAGCATAGGGCACAGGGTATGTTTCCAACCATCTGGTGCTTGCTTCCACCAATGTAAGGATGTAATGATTATCCTGGTGGGTTTCAGTTTTTGTGGTACAGTCCATTTGCCGGTCCTCTCCTACTTACATTTTAGCCATCGTCCCCCACATCACAGAGGGGCGCGGCAGGGGGGCTGGCGGGCAGCCGCTGCCATGGCAACGGCAACGTCTTCTGCCTGGTGGCGGGCGTGGGGGCACCCGGTGGGGCCGCGCGCAGCCCCCGGCCTGCGACAGCACTGCGCGCGGCCTGCGACAGCACCAATGGCTGACACCGCCTGGCGCCAACTCAGCCACAGGGCTGGGTGGCCGGAGGGCGGGGTTATCTTTTTTATTTATTTATTTTTTTAAATACTATGTAACCACAGTGGTAGTGGATTAAGGGTTGGACTTGATGATCTCAGAGGTCTCTTCCAAGCCGGCTGATTCTGTGATTCTGTCTGGTTTTGCCCACCCCTCAGTCGTAAACTCATATATATGTTGAATCATAGAGTCATAGAATTGGCTGGGTTGGAGGGGACCTCAGAGATCATCAAGTCCAACCCTTGACCCACTACGGCTGCGGTTACCAGACCATGGCACTGAGTGGCACATCCAGTCTCTTTTTCAATATCTCCAGGGACGGAGAATCCACTGCTTCCCAGGGCAGCTCATTCCAATGCCTAATCACCCTCTCGGTAAAGAAGTTCTTTCTAATACCCAACCTAAACTTCCCCTGGCACAACTTAAGACCATGTCCTCTTGTCTTGTTGATAGTTGCCTGGGAAAAGAGACCAACCCCCACCTGGCTACACCCTCCTTTCAGGTAGTTGTAGAGAGTGATGAGGTCTCCCCTGAGCCTCCTCTTCTTCAGGCTGAACACCCCCAGATCCCTCAGCCTCTCCTCATAGGATCTGTGCTTGAGTCCCTTCACCAGCCTGGTTGCCCTCCCTTGGACCTGCTCCAGCACCTCAATCTCCTTCCTGAACTGAGGGGCCCAGAACTGGACACAGTACTCAAGGTGTGGCCTCACCATCGCTGAGTACAGGGGAAGAATCACTTCCCTGGACCTGCTGGCCACGCTGTTCCTGACACAGGCCAGGATGCCATTGGTCTTCTTGGCCACCTGGGCACACTGCTGGCTCATGTTCAGCTTCTTGTCGATCCAGACTCCCAGGTCCCTCTCTGTCTGGTTGCTCTCCGGCCACTCTTTGACCAGCCTGGAGCTCCCCATGGGGTTGTTGTGGCCAAAGTGCAGGACCCGGCACTTGGCCGTGTTGAACCTCATCCTGTTGGAATCAGCCCAACTCTCCAGTCTGTCCCGGTCCCTCTGCAGAGCCCTCCTGCCTTCCAGCTGATCCACACTCCCCCCCAGCTTAGTGTCATCTGCAAATTTGCTGATGATGGACTCAATCCCCTCATCTAAATCATCAATGAAGATATTAAACAGAACTGGGCCCAAGACTGATCCTTGGGGGACACCACTAATGACCGGTCGCCAACTGGATGCAGCACCAATCCCTTGCACGATGGCCTGAAGTGTCATGGGCTGATGTCACTGAGGAAAAAAAGTTCACTTTTATTTTTGCAGATGAAATCTACTTGGAACGCTTTAGCAGCTTAATCTGCTTGTTGGGTGTTTCAGGTTGTTTCAGTCGGTTGTTTCAGAGTCTGTAATAGCAGTGTCATGCTTTGCTTTTGTGTCAAAACAGCAGTAGTGCCCAACACAGGGGGTGCAGTGGCTGCAGTAGCAGCAGCAGTATTTACACCCCAAGGAGCTGAGATGGCTGTCATGCATCTCCATGAGAAGCGAAAGGCATTAATAAAAACCAGTAATAAATAAATAAATAAAAACCACCAATAAATTAATGCTAATTTGATTTAAATCTTGTGGAATCAACATGACAGAAAATGGAAAGATGCTTTCTCAAGGTAAAACTTTTGGTGTAACCAAAGTGTACTTTTTGGTGTAACCACCAAAAGCTATGTCCACAAAGAATATCACTGCAAAATGTAAAGCAGTATAGGGAAGTATTACTATTATTATGTATTACTATTACTATTACTAAAACTCAAAACATTGAGACCAGATGAATAACATATTGACTATACTATATACAAAGTTTAGGGAAGCATAGCAGTATATAACTCTAAAAATTACATGACGTGAATTGTCTATTTAATTTCCAGCCTTTCAAGTCTCTCAGAGGGAGAATCTAATACAGTCTAATACAAACTGAGCTACCTGAGTCTTCTCCCATTGGAGTTGGAATTCAAATTATTCAGGCTAAGAACTCAAGCCCCATTGAGCACCAATAAATCTGCTAAGGTTTGATGCTGAGCTGGCAATTAAACAAAAGATGGATGGTCTCTATTAAACCCACCTCCTTCCCAGAAAGGGAAAAGATAGAGAATAAAGGAGAGACTTGTGGGTTGGAAACAGAACTACACAGCTTTAATATGTCAGTAATGATGAAAATAATACCAAACATATACAACCCAAATACCATGGTCCCTTCCCCTCCCCACCCCTCTTGTCCTCCCCCAAATAATACATCACCACCAAGGCTGAAGGGCAGGCCCTGGTAAAGTCCCGGACTCTACTGGACTCAGGAGCAGATGAGAGCTGGTCACAGGTGTGACTGTCACATTTTCCTGCCTTTTGTTTCTGGACCACAAGATTCTAAGCAGAACCAAGCAGTGTCTGATTCTGAATACCACTCTTCTTCAGTATCTGTAAACATGAAGCGTTGTCAGTCCTAGAAGCAGGCACCAACTAGAAAACATGTTGATAATTTCAGCAAGTGCGGTTACTTAGAAGAGACTTAACTGAAGAGTAAAATTACTAAAAAGAAAATTGATTTTGTCCTGCCTCAAACCAGAATACCTTGGATTTTTTCTGGTTACAGAAAAAGAATTAGAAGAGAAAACCATAATAACTGGATGGTAACAAAACCTCCCAGACAGTTACTTTTTTGCTTGTGAGGCCATGATGTTAAATTTGTGAAAGAAAATATACCTAATTACATAAATTTACTGTAATTGACACATACAGTAAATAAAGATATTTCAAGTGCTTTTACACATCATAGTGATTGCCCATGCTGAAGGGGTGATACAAATTATACAGGCTGAAAGACACAATTAACTGCTATGAGAAATTATTTTGATTAATATTTTGTACTTTAGTTGCATTCCCCCCCTACTGAGAAAGGAGTAAAATGAATAATTCCCCTGTAGCTTTCTGGCAGAATAGTGTATTGTGCAGCAATTTTTCAGCTCTGTTTTTTTTGCTGTGCTGAAGTGTTGAAATCAAACAGTGCCCTCTGCTAAATCATTACAAAGGCCTATGCATTTTCATAATTTGTGTTTGCTTTTTTAAGATAATGTCAGAAAGGTTTTTTCATAGCATGATTTTATCATGCATTGGATAGCATCACAGAGACAAAGCAAATGACATTACACATTTACTGTGAAAGAACTGAGGCACCAGCACCACCTCTTCAGAAAAAGATCTGTGTAGACTGAAATAATAAAACTAAATAGATCTGACAAGCTGAAAATTGAGCAGTCACTATTTCCCCTTCTCATCTAATCTTTCAAATATTTACTTATTATTTTAACAAAATCACATCTTTCAATTTAGTTTTTTGCAATTGTTAAGGTCCCAGAGTACTTTTAGGTTCATGTAAGAGACAGACAGCAAGAATTTAAGTCTTAGTATGCTTTTCTTTCCTTCACCATTACTTCCATCCACTTACAGCTTTTACTCCTTATTGGAAGCACTGCTGTTTTCTCCCTAATACAGTCCCTTAATGGGTACTTTGGGCAAGCATCCATCCCTTTTCATATTCTCTAAACTGCTACATAATATGAGTATTTTTCTTTTTTTTTTTTTCTTTTTTTTTTTTTTTTAAGACTTGAGCACATTTCTCTGCTGCATAACAATACAGTAATTTACCACTGATCCTATCAATGATCAATGATTTTGAAACCAGTTGTTAAGTGTCTACAAATTTCTCCATTCAGTTTCATCACATCCTCCAAGGTAGCAACAGTCTTATAGACTGGTTTATTACTATTTTTCCAAACACTATCCATTTTGGCTCCATTACACAGCTAATTCAAATTGTCTGCAATCAACACTAATGGTAGCACCAGAACACTGCATAGGAAAGAAACAGAGTACTTTGTTTATTTACAAGTGCTCGTGTTTGTGTGTGCATAATAAATTATTCTGCAGCTTTAGACAGTCCAAACATCCCTATATATATCTCAAAGAATGAATGGGAAACAAGCAGCATTTGAGTTCATAAAACATGTTAAGTCTATATCCAGAGACTTAACATGTCCATTTATATCCCCAGAGAGGCACGTAATGAGAGCCTCTATCTAATGTTTTATTGAAGGATAAAAGTTTCTAAACTCATGGCTAGTTGCCAGTACCTCAATAAAAGTTGTCTTAAGAATATACCTGTGTTCATTTAATTGACTCTTTAATACTCGTGGAGGAAGGCTTCATTGTTCTCCCCCAATATCTGCTATCCTTTTTCAGTTACCCCATTGTTCAAGGTTTATTATTTGTGATCTACTCTCCAAGTGATTTTTTTTTAGCCCCCCTTCTCCCTTCATTGACTTTCTGTATGTTTTACAGATGATTTTTCTGCATTTTTCTTATTACTTCTTTAAGATTTGTTAGCTCTCTTTTACTGTGCTGTCAGATAATGATACTGTATACTTAGCAAATTTCAGGAAATATCTGAAAGTCAATTTCAGCTACAGTCAAACCAAAGATATCTGCTTTCATCTGCAAAGGCTGCAGTAAATTGCCAGTCATTATGAGACAGAGTAATCATTCTGAGTAGGGATGGAGAGAAAGCTAGCACAAGATTAAGGCTGTAGTAAAATCACAGCACATCAAAGCTAATCTGAAATGACCACTACGCAAAAGAAAGCCTCTCCTGTAGTGATGGAATACTTCCAGGCAGATATCACTGAAATATTAGGTCTTTTCCTACCTCTGTTCTAACACTGGGTTTATAAAATGGAACTAAAATCCTGACCTGATATTTTGTATCTCTTTTGGCATATGCTATAGAGAAGATCCGTAATATTATCATATGGGCATGGTGCAAATAATATTTAAAAGCCATTAAATATGTACTGTTTCATTAGCACAAAAAATTTCTGTTAGAAAAGTAGAATCGTTGGACTGGAAAAAACTATGAAGCAAGCAATTTAATGCTAAGGTTATACCAATATCCTGCCTCATGAGAAGTGTTAGCTTTCAACCTAAATAAATAATGTTTTTTTAAATTGTCAGACATGCAACTTCTTATCTAACTATTAGTGTATCTATAATTTAGAAATCAGTTAAGCAGATGTTAAATAGAAGATAATTTCAGGGGTGGGGTTTGGGTTTTTTGTTTGTTTTTTTGGGGGTTGTTATGGGTTTTTTCCTTTTCTTTCTTTCTTTTCTTTTGAGGACCCACTTTATGTGAGTCCTGGAGCCAAATGAATACATTTAAGCCAGCAAGAGTTCTTAAGGTCCAGTTGACAGTGGGTTGACAACCTGAATTTTTTCATACATTCTTCAAAAATTCCGCAGGCTTACACCCTGAAATATCTAGTGTAAAATATGCCATTTCTCACTTTACTTTTAAATATGTCATACACTTCCGTATGATCCTAGTCTTTGTATAGCTATAATCAAATTTTTAAGCATTCTGAACCTACAAGGAAACACCTATTTTAAAAATTCCTGTTTATTTAATTTTATTATTAATTTTATTTTCTGTTTATTTCTAATCTATATTGATACTTGATGATCAAAGGACACAAACAGGAAAATAATAAAAGATGCCAGGTATGAAGATCCAAAATTTTTAAAATTTAGATATATATGCATGTATGTGTATGTTTTGTGTACATGTTCTTACAGAGATATATTTACTGAGAACACTTCAACAGATGTTTTGAAATGAGATAATTTTCCTATTAAATAGCTAGTCAAACAATTGGGGTACTACTATTCTTGATAATTATGAAGAATTTTGTAATATTTTTCCGGCTACAACAGTCAAAATATTAGAAAGTCTAAAAAGCTGGACTGTGTCTTGGATTAAAATTGTTTGGAAGATTTGGAAAAAAGTAGTATTGTTACTAGACTTTTGAAATGCACATAGTAAATGTGATCAAAAGGCAATGAGATGCAGATTTCATGGTATAGGATGTGGGGTATCAATTTAAGAAAATAAATGCTGATTATTTTCTGAAAATTCGTATCAACAGAAGTATTTATTTTTTCCTGTAACAATTTACAGTTTATTGGTTCTCACTTTACTCTGAAGAAGGGGTGGAATCAGGAAAAGAAAGAGCATGTTCTTAACATGCAAAATTATTAAAAAATCTGCCCTGATTCAGTGGTTGAAGTAGAGAAGAAATTAAAAAAAAATAAATTGTGCTAGGGACAGATGCTCTATTGTAGTTATCAAAGCTGAGTGATTTCAATAAAAAAGAGTTATTTGCTAATGAGAGTCCTGAAACCAAGATTCCTAAAGAGCACTTGAGTGAGAAGGGTCATTAGGTTAATTCATGGCTCAGGGACTGGTGTAATTGGCAGGATTTGGGGTTTGACCATGGAGCAGTATATGCGTCACCAAGTCTGCTGACAGGAGATGGGGTGCACCTACTTCAGTGGGGGAAAAGGATCTTCTCTCAGGAGTTAGCAGCCCTCATTGAGCGACTTTAAACCAGGCTTGAAGGGGACAGAGTATAAAACCAGGCTCACTGGGCATGGCTCAATAGGCCTTCAGACTGCTATCCCACTTGAGGTGAGAAATGCTGATACACAGGGGGACAAAACAGTCACAGGGTTTGCTAATATGTTGGTAGCCATTAAAGTGTCTGGGAATGGTCAGATGCCAAAGTTAAAACTAATTGTCTGACTCTGTCTCTGAAATGCTAATATACCAATGCACAGAGTATGGGGAAAAAGCAGGAGGAGCTGCCTTAGGTTGCATGGCTATGATGTAGTTGCAGTCACTGAAATGTGGGGGGACAGCTCCCATGACTGGAATGTTGTCATGGGTGACTGTGCGATACTTAGGAAGGACAGACTAAAAAGGCAAGGAGGTGGTGTTGCTCTTTATGTGTTAGAGCAACTGGAATGTACTGAGTTTCATCGATGGGGAGAGGCAGAAGTGGTAGAAAGTTTGAGGGTAAGAATTAAGGGTCATGCAAATGGGGGTGGAGCTGCTGTGGGTGTCTACTATGGGCCACCAACCCTCGAAGAAGATGCTGATGAGGCCTTCTGTGTTGAACTGTAAGTTGCCACACTCCAAATCCAGTCCAAAAGACTCCTGCAGTTCATTGATAATAACATTCTGATTCAGCTAGTTGAAGAACCAACAAGGACAGGTGTACTGCTGGACCTTGTATTAACATGTTGTGTTGTGGAGTTTAGTATTTTAAAAGGGAAAAGGGCTGTAAGTAGGACCATGACCCTGGACTTCCACAGGGCTAAATTTGTACTCCTTAAGGATCTACTTGCAGGAATCCCATGGGTTTAGACTCTGGAAGGGAAAATATCTCTTCTTTCAAGGCCAAGATAGGTGCATTCCGTAGAGTAAAAAATTGGGTAGAAGCAGTAAGAGACCTGCACAGATGAACAAGGAACTTTTGAAGTCTTATGCAAGAAATTCACATCTCATGGAAGAAGGGACTGTCCTCTTGGGACACCTATAAGGATGTTGTCGGAGCATATAGGAAGGTAACAAGAAGAGCCAAAGCCCCGTTGGAACTCAATCTAGCAGACGAAGTAAAAGGAATCAAGAATATTCTTCAAATATATCAGTAGTAAAAGGAAGAATAGGGAAAATGTGGGCCCACTGCTGAATAGGGATCAGTGTTGGATCCAGTCCTGTTCGACATCTTTATCAATGGCCTTGGTGATGAGATAGAGTGTCTTCTCAGAAATTTTGTGATGACACAAAGCTGAGAGGAGTGGCTCACACCCCAGAAGGCTGTGCTGCCATTTAGATAGAGACCCATGCTGTAGAGTTGTGCAGCGAGAAATTTAATGTATTACAAGGCCAAGTGTAAAGTCCTGCATCTGGGAAAGAACAACATCAGGTACGATCTAGTTGGAGATGTCCCTGCTCACTGCAGGGGGGTTAGACTAGATAATCTTTAAAGGTACCCTCTAACCCAAAGCATTCTCTGATTCTGTGAAATAGCAGCTATAATAGCTATCTGAAGAGTAGGCCTCAATTAGTGAAAGAAATCTGAGCAATTAGTTTCTGGAGAAGCCTTTTTTTCTGGAATTTCTCAACTTTCTTCATCCTGAGTTACTTATACAGAAATAAACGGTAAACATTTTAATTGCATGATTTGATCATTCTCTCATCAAAATTGGGATAACAATATGATAATTTCTATTAAATATGTGCACTACTCTGCAAGTAGCAAGTTCTTGCTACTGTTTAGACAAAAAAATAGATAAGTCAGGCAATAATTGAAACATGCATTTAGTGGAAAATGAAACTGCATAAGAACACATTTTCCTTTGAACTAGCCAAAAAAATAAAAACCAGCCCAGGTGCAACTTAGATATGTTTGCATTTTATCAAGGATGATGTCGTAAGCTGTAGCCCTAGTGAACAACCATACTCTCCTGCATATGAATACAGGATTTACACTGGTAAGAGAAGTGAAATAACTTCAGATTAAGAAAATAAAAACTTTAAAAATTCAGTTTAAAATAAAAAGAAACTAAGACATAATCATATTTATCGAACTAAAGCAACAAACACACACTAAACCAAAATAAACCCCAAGCCCACCACAGACACAAAAACCCAACCAAACAAAAACCCCAGGACAGAGGAAAGAAATATTGTTCTTTTCTTTACATACTAGCAAGAGATAATATATTTGAGTTTAGTTAGGATGTAACACCCTTGATGTTAGGTAGAGGTTCTTAGAACAATTTTTGCAACGTGTGACATACCCTTTTGAGAAGCTACAACAATAATCAATATTAAAGTGGACAGGAAACATTCAGAAAAAGTATCTACTATGTTTGGCAGACCATAGTGATTTTGCAGAAGAATCTTCAAGCACTGTTTCATCCCCACGTTTTTATGAAAGATATGATTGAGATACTAAATTAACTCTAAGACCATAGGTAAAGACCAAGATCTGAAGAAAGTGAATTTTTTTCTCATATGACAATTTAAACATTCTTATTAATAGAAACAAGAAACGGCTATTTTGTCCTGATATATGGTGTTCCATTACGCCTTTATATTAGGCCTCAAAAGCTTATTATTCATGGCTCATTTTTTCCAATGTTAATAGCAGCTTATAAATGGCACTGTATTTTCATTAAAAATCATGCTGTTTGGACTCCATTTTATTGGCATTTCATAATTATTGTACCTCATAATGCACTGTGTGTTTGTGAATATAAACAGTACTGATAGCAGCTCAATTGCAATAAACAGTTTAATAATTGCCTGATAATCTGACTTTGAGCAGAAGTTCTTTGTTTTTCAAACTCAATCTGCTCCTAGATCATTAAAGCAATGATAGGCTGCAAGAGAGGGTTTTTTTAGCATGTAATTAGAGATGCTGCTTGAATTATTAATGCATTATGGTCTTCTATGAATAATTTATACAGAAATTCCATTGGTATAACTTAATTTTGAACTTCAGTAAAGCCTTAAACCTTATTACACTTTTCAAGGTCTTTCAAAATAGTTTCTCCACAACATTTATAACCAACAATAACAAATTTAAAATGTAAAACTGAAATCAGAAAATAAATTTAAAGACTATATTTGGTTCATTACAAAAATAATAATTTAGAGTAGATTAGTTTTACCTTCAAGCTGAAAAGCAAATTTGAAAATCAAATCATAACAACACAAACAACAAATCATAATAAAAACAAAAACTGGGCAGGGCTGAGGGCAGGAGAGTATTGAGCTTGTCAGAACTGGACACAGAGTATGATAAGAACTAAGTGTCAAAAATACCAAACTCCTGACTAGAATTTCCTCCTCAAAATCACTCTTACATGATTTTGTATAATAATAGATTTTAAAGAACTAAAAATCTTGCTATTTTCTGTTTTCAGATAAAGTCCAGATACCTTCACTCGCTCTGCTTAGAGTGACCTGCACAAGATAAGAAAGCTGGAGAAAATGTCCACCTCTTTTTGTATAAGTAAACATATAGTCACAGCCAGTAAGTAAAAAACAGAAATCCATGAAATAGGTCCCTTATGCTGTGGGCAAACAAGCAGAATAAAATTGTTTGTCTGTTGCATGTAACAACACACAATTAGCCAATAACCAATAGCAGTTTAATGTAGGCATTTAACAGTAAATCTCAATTGACTTTTGTATCATTCACATTGATTATCCAAGAAAATCTAATGTAGACTTTTCTTTTCCTAACACCACAGAAACAGCCTCCAGTGTGAACAAGTGGAGCTATTGGTAGACTGAACAGCTGTGAACCTAGCACTTGAGAGTTACCGTGACTTGGCTGCTGAAAGTAACATAGCATATTATTAGAATGGCCTTGAGGCTTATGAAATAAAGACTGCCTTTCCCATTAAAATTTGTTAAATCAGATGATGACATTATTACACATATACATCACGCATTCTACAACTTTTTCAGGAAATAAATAAGAGAAATACACACCAGTTTTCTCAGAGGAGCTGTCTGATATGGCCAAGACAGAGTGTGATAAAAGGAATGCTTCTTACACTCAGCTTTTATCCCTGTTTTATACAGACAAATCTTACCAGCTATAAAATAAAAAGAGCTGTTTATAATTTTTTTCTACAGAAAGAGAATTTAGGTTTTTTAGCTAAGAAGACATCCATAAGGCTGATTTTTAAACCACAAAATAATTTCCTTTCTCTGCAAATTGATTGATGAAATTTATACAGAAGTAAAGTACCATATTTCAGCCTGAAACTTCTCTCCTGTTTATTTCAGAAAACACTCCAAATTTTTTAATTTAGAGTGTGTTGTAATCATAATGCTTTTGCAACATGATCAAAACTCCATTAGAATTTTACATTCCATATTAGTTTTCCTTGGAATTTTAAATGCCAAGTGCTTAGAGATATCAGTCTCACAGATGTACAGTTTTCATTCCATTTCCATGTTGACCTTGAATCTCTGAGAAAAACATTCAGGTGTTTGCACATCAGCACACTTTTTGTACAGCTTTGAGGCAACAGGGTACCCAGAGATGAAGAATCAAACACACAGCATGTAGTGTGGGGAGCCATGTGTTAAATGAATATTCCCCTGTGCACAGGTATTGAAGATTTGCACAAATATTCTAGACTCCTGAGGAAACGTTCACTGTGACAAACACATGCACAGAAACATTTAAAGATCTGAGCCAAATTCCAACTGCCTACTTAAGTGAATTTAAAAAATTAAAAAAGAAAAAAAGTGACTGTTGAAATTTATCACAGAAATAAAATAAAATAAAATAAAATAAAATAAAATAAAATAAAATAAAATAAAATAAAATAAAATAAAATAAAATAAAATAAAATAAAATAAAATAAAATAAAATAAAATAAAATAAAATAAAAAAAATAAAATAAATAAATAAAATAAAATACCACAAAAAACCCAAAACAATGAAAAGCCATCAAATAGAGCAAAAAAAACCCCAAAAGCCAAAAAACCCTATAATATGTATGTCATTATGATGAAGTGCCACAGTTTTGAAATGCAAGAAAATATACGGTCAAATTATTTAAAATAGTATAAAATAATTATTGTAGAAGAAAACTAGAGGACACAATTAATTTAGATTTTCAATGACACACCTGGATGAGATGGAAATGAGGAAAGCAGACTTCAGGTTCCTCAAGGAACCGTTCAATAAGGTGTCCTGGGAAAAAGCTTTTCAGGGTGCTGAGTTCCAGTGATGTCAATCAGTTTTTAAGCATTGTCTCCTAAGAGCACAGGACCAGGTGATTCCAAAATGTTGGAAGTCAAGCAGGCAAGGTAGAAGGCCACCCTAGCTGAGTAGAGATCTTCTACTAGGACTAAGGTACAAGAGGAAGGTGTATGACCAATGGAAGGAAGGGCAGACAACATGGGAGGACTATAGGGATGCTGTTCACTACCGTAGGGCAGAAATCTATGCAGTTAAAGTTCAACTAGAGTTGAAGCTGGCCTGCACTGTGAAGGATAATAGAAAAGCCTTTTTAAAATATGTTAATGGCAAAAGGGAGGCCAGAAACAGCATTGGTCCATTACTTGATGATCACGGACACCTCACAAATAGGGATATAGACAATGCAGAGATGTTTCATGCATTCTTCATCTCTGTCTTACACTGACTGATATGGGCTTGAGAACCCCCACAGCCATGGGCTAATGAACCATGACTGTGCAAACGATCAGCCCTGAACTTATATGGGATTTGCTGCTCCAGCTGGGTCCTTATAAGTCGATGGGTCATGATGGGATTCATCCAAGGGTACTTAAAAGAGCTGGCAGAGGTCATAGCAAAACCACTCTCAATGATATTACAGTGCTCTTGGGAATCTGGAGAGGGATCAGTTGACTGGAAGATGGCAAATGTCCCAATCTTCGAGATGGGCAGCAGGGATGATCCTGGTAACTACAGGCCTGTTAGTCTCACTTCAGCACCTGGGATGATTCTGGAGAAGATTATTCTGGGAGCTATCGAAAAACACCTTAAAACCAACATAGTCATTGGTCCCAGCCAACATGGGCTTGATATGGGAAGGTCCTACTTAACCTTGGTTTCTTTCTATGACAAGGATACCCCCTAGTTGACCAAGGGAAGTCAGTTGATGTAATCTTTCTGGATTTCAGGAAGTCCTCTGATAGTGTCTCTCACAATACCCTTCTAAATAAGATGTCCAACATCAGTCTGGAATAGCTCAAAATGTGAAGGGTGACCAATTGGCTGATGGGCTGAGCTCATGGGGTCATAGTAAATGGTTTCATATCCGTTTGGTCACCAGTGACTAGTCAGGTTCCACAGGGATCTATTTTAGGGACTGTTCTCTTTAATATATTCATCAATTATTTAGATGAAGTACTTGAAGGCTTAACAATTAAGTTTGCAGATGACACCAAATTAGGAGGAGGGGTTGACACTCCCAGGGGCAGAGAGGCCTTGCAGAGGGATCTAGACAGATTAGGATGCTGGGCAATTGACAATTTTATGAAGTTTAACCAGGAGACGTGCTGGATTTTGTACTGGGGACATGGTAACTCTGGATACTTATACTCCCCCTCCTGGGGAGCAAGAGGCTGGAGAAAGTCCCTGCAGAAAGGGATCTGGGGGTTCTGGTCCATGGCAAGTTGAACATGAGCCAACAGTGTGCCCTGGCAGCCAGGAGGGACAACTGAGTCCTGGGGTGCATCAAGCACGGCACTGACAGCCAGTCGAGGGAGGTGATTGACTTCACTCTGCCCTGGTGTGGCCCCATCTTGAGTACTGTGTGCAGTTTTGGGCACCACAGTACTAAAAAGGACATAGAGCTACTACAGAGTGTCCAGAGGAGGGCTACAAGACAGGTAGAAGTTTTAGAGGGAAAGCCATATGAGGAGCAACGAAAGGCACTTAGTCTGTTCAGCCTGGAGGAGCCTGAGGGAGACCTCATTGCAGCTTACTGCTTCCTCACCAGGGAAGGAGGAGGAGCAGGCACTGACCTCTTCTCTCTGGTGACCAGTGATAGGACCCAACAGAACTGTAGGAAGATGTGCTGGGGGAAGTTTAGGTTAGATTTACATCTAAAACCAAAGAGTTTTTCACCCAGAGAGTAGGTGAGCAGTGGAACAAGCTCCCCAGGGAAGTAGTTATGGCACCAACCCTGCCTGAGTTCAAGAAGCATCTGGATGGTGCTCTCAGGCACATGGTGTCATTCTTGGGGACAGGAGTTGAACTTAATGGTCCTGACGTGTCCCTTCCAACTCAGCAGATTTTATGATTGTATGATAACTACAGTGCCAACACTGGTGTGAATTAAAAAGTGCTTAAAAAGTGGGAAAGCAAAAGTAATAACTTCTCATCACCTGTGAAGGTGCTAAAATATCAGTTTGGGGACAGTTTGAACTCAATAAATAAAATATGCTGATTACATTAAGCTTGTACATGTCACTAGGTACCTTCTTATATTGAATACTGTTTTTCAGTTATAATTTCAGGAGCAACATAGAAGAAGCAGATAATGCTCTGAAAAGGGATGTTTCTATGAAGAAGCAACACAGATACAATCTAAGAAAAGATTAATCATTTTAATATTAGTCAATAGAGAAATAGAAAAATGAGCTGGTCTATAACAACAAAGACATTCAGCTGGGAGTCTCATGCAAAGCCAGAAGAGGCCTTAAATTATCTAAAAGTGATACAGAATAATATTTAATAGAATCATACTTAAGGACACTAGCATTCAAATGAAGTTAAAAACCTTTCTGAGGCATAACTTGATCAGTTAATGTAATGAAAGCCCATAGGATTTTGTGGAAAATGGATAAAAATTAAAACACTAAGAAATACATTAAAAATAAACCCAGTGTGAATAATACTTTTTAAACTGTTCACTGAGAACATCTGACACAGAGACATAATCCAGAACTAATCTGTATTCATTCTAGAATAAAGATACCCATGCCTTCATCTTGATCAAATTTTAAATATTATATGGTAAAGCCCAATAGCACACCCCATATCTTTAAATTTAATTTAAAATACTACTATGCCACTATCATTTTTGTCAACATCTTTTATTCTAGTTGTAAATAAAGTTTGATGAAAGTTACACATTTGGAACAGAAGAGAAACAAAACTTTCAAGAAAGTGAATTTCCTAAGGACATATAAAAGGTTTATTTTATTATTATTTTAGGAAAAATGAAGGTGCAATGTATTCTGGTGCTGTCAAACAGACTTTGACCAGATCTGTAAATCAATTTGAAATTCTTTCAAAATTGGATATTATTCCTTTTCATTCTTCAAAGATGGGAATGGAGGAATTAGGCAAAGAAATATTACCCTGTACAGCACCTGAGTTTCAATGAATATTGAAATAAGAGCAATTAAACAATAGAAATAAAAATAAGAAAATGTTATTTTGTATTTGAAATAAAGCTAACTTGGCGTATTAAATTATTTTTAGTTCTAGAAATACAAGTAGAGTGAATAAACTTGCATTCATAAGTAAGCCTACAAAGACGAAACTATTTTTTGTTCTAATTTCAGTACACCATAAATGGAATTTGGAAGTCCCTAGAACCTGTATGAAAGCGTCCTTTTCTCCAGACCAAACAATCACAGCCCCTTTAGACCCTCCTCATAAGAATTCTGCTTGGGGTCCTTCGCCAGCTTCTATGCCCTTCTTTGGACACACTCCAGCATTTCAATGTCCTTCTTGTAGTGAGGGACACAAAACTGAACACAGTCTTAGTATGTTCCTCGCCGGTGCCAAGTACAGGGAGACAATCGCTTTCTTAGTCCTGTTGGCCACAGCATTTCTGATATAAGCCAGGATGCCATTGACCTCCTTTGCCAGCTGGACACACTGCTGTGACACAATCAGCTGCCTGTTGGCCAGCACCCCCAGGTGTTTTTCCTCTGGGAAGCTCTCCAGTAACTCATTCCCAAGCTTGTAGCACTGTCTGGGGTTGCTGTGACCTTAACGCAGGACCTAGCACTTACTCACATATTGACAAAACATGTTCATATAATTCAGATGTGTGCAAGTCCACTTTCAGAACTTGATGAAATCTTTTGTAAAGAACCTCAGCTGGTTTTAAAACGTTTTACTTTTTTTTTTTTTTTGCTATAGATTACATTTGTAACACTGGATCCCCTAATTGATGGTTAACTGCTACTGTTACATGAATACGCTTCGTCTTCTAGTCATGATATTTTTTTGGTATGTTTGTTTTTGCAATGGACAACTTCTTTCATACCATTTCTGTAATTATTTATTATCCTAAAATACCCCTAATACATATTGCAGGAGTGGCAGGTTGCCAGATAAGTCCTGAAACAGAGTAAACACTTTCTGACTACTTAGTCTGCCAAGATGGGACAACCGTCCCTTCATCAAGGGGTAACCTACAGATGTGATCGATCTGGACTTCTGCAAAGCCTTTGACACACTCCATGACAGTATCCTAATCACCAAGTTGAAGAGAGAGAGATTTGATGGGTGAAATGCTCAGTGGATAAGGAGCTGGAAGAATGGTCACATCCAGAGGGTAGTGGTTGACATCTTGAAGTCCAGATGGCGACCAGTGACAACTGGTGTTCCTCAGGGAGCCGTACTGAGAACAGTAGTCTTTAGTATTTTTAGCAACGATACAGACAATGTGACTGAGTGCACCATCAGCGAGTTTACAGATGACACCAAGATGAGTGGGGCTGTCGATAAGGCAGAGGGGCAGAATGTCATCCAGAAGGACCTGGGCAAACTGTAGAGGTGGGCTCAGGTAAACCTCATG
Source organism: Florisuga fusca (assembly GCA_038090715.1). NCBI lineage: Eukaryota > Metazoa > Chordata > Aves > Apodiformes > Trochilidae > Florisuga > Florisuga fusca. Next base: position 16,762,247 of record JAAWXA010000012.1, read on the forward strand.
AGGTTCAACAGGACCAAATGCAGGGTCCTGCATCTGGGTTGGAAGAATCTGCACTGTCAGTACAGGCTAGGGGATTAGGTTTTAGAAAGCAGCACTGTGTCTGCAATTCTAATCCATAAAGTTTTAAATAAATAGATAAACAAATAAATGGATTTTCACTGGGGGCTATTTTGTCTACACTACACTGACAGGGCAGACCATTTTGAAATCAAGTGGTTCAAAAGAAAATCATATACACACATTTATGCTTCTTAAATCTCTATATAATCTTACATCTCTCTGCTTCTTTACATGTTTTGAGTTTTCAATTTCACTGTCTGGATGTCCTCTTACATAAATAGCTCATGTTTGACAGTTTTAGAAAAGACTGCAAAAGGTACTTTTGAGGATGGAAGTTAACACTAGAATTTAAAATTAATAGCCTATATATATAGTCAGATCTGTCTTCACTATGATTTTAGAAATATCATACTATGCTTAAAGACATATATGTTCCTATGCAGAATATAAACAGAAGGAATTGACTTAACAATGTTCTTAAAAGAAAAAAAAAAAGGTATTAGGACTTCTTGGCAAATGATGCTTTAAAAAATGTTCTGAAAGACACCACTCTTCCATCCACCAAATGCTCCTTAAGTAGAGATACAGTCAAACATTGTTAATAAGTTCTTTTTAAAAAAATCTTTTGACAATTAACTTGTGTCTAAAAGTATTTTTTTTCAAGCATATCATCCTTCAATGATATTCCAGAGCAGTTAAAATGATCAAACCATATTTCCAGTGTCTTGTTCAGCCTTGCTCCATAAGACATGCAAGGGGCAAACATATTTGATTTTAAACATAAAAGTTAGTATTTGAGCAAGTTTAAAATTGTTCTTAAAGTTAAATTGCTTAGTTAACTAGACAAATTTAAGTTCTGACTTCATGATTTCAACAAAGTTTGATTTTTGTTATTGCTTAGAGGCGGGTTAAGGAAAAGCTGGAAGTTTTTTGTAAAAGAACATTTTTGGTTTTTTTTACAATCACCACCTGTGTATTCATCTTCCCACTTACGGGAGGATTCTACTGTCATTTTGCAATGTAGTTAAACAATAAAACTAGCATTTGGGACTTCAATCTCTCAAGTGAAAGAAGTTCACTTTGAACATGAGAAAAGTATTCTATTTTTTTCAAGAGAGTGAAGTTATAAAGGAAGTAGAAACAAAACAGTTCAACTCTGAAACCACAGCGTAAAAGATTAAGAGAATATTTTTACAACTGCAGCAATTTTATATAACTGATCATTGCAGGCATGTGTAGAACTCAAGAGAAGAGGATTACTTCAGCTTTCCAGCTCTTCCTACAGCAAGGCAGTGAAATTTTATACCTTTCCTTAATCATGCTCCCCAGCTCATCATCACAATTAAAGAATTAACAACATATTTTGTAGTTTTTTCTGCAAATATTTAACATATTTTACAGACTTCTGCAATCAGGTTTAAAAGAATTTAACAAGCCTAAAGAATTAGTAGCAGCAGAAGTACTAGCATTGATATCAAGTCCTGGTACAATGCTATTAAGTGCTATTAAGTGTTGTAAAAATTAGTTAGTTTTGATAATTTGTCACCAGGAAACAAACAGACACATACACACACACACACGAACACCCCATAGAACGATGTTCAACATCTGCTGCTACTAAATTAAACTGAAAATTATCGAAATACTGAGTCTTAGTATCTTTAATATAAGCTGATCTTAAGGTAAGACACTCATGTCTTCCATATAATTTAATGTAAGAAAAACTAGTACTTTTTCTGTCGATAATTAAAAACTATGGGGTTCTCTAGTGTAGACCATATCTTTACTTCTGTGTCACTCAAATTATTTTAGATTCAACTGGAACAAAAGAGAAAACAAATCAAACCAATTCATCGTTTATATATGTGCATTCTGTTCAAGTCTGAACTGTATATAAAAAAACACTTTTTCAAATATAAGCATCTATAGACACAAAATAATTACATATAAAGAGCTAAACCAACTACAGCCATTAGTGAAATTCCTAAATTAATTTTAAATTAAAATTGAGTTTTACAGGAGTGAGGATTTTACCTGCACAAAGAAAAAAAGTTTATATTATCAAACCTTTTTTGTTTGTTTGTTTATTCAGAGCTGCAATAAAAAGTTGTAAAAATCAAAATTTAAATGAGAATTAAGTAAACTTTAATCAATTTTTTCCCATCACAGAAAAAATTTGACCAGCTCAATTTAAAACCTAAAAGAACTTTTCGTGACAGTGTCTTTTACTTCATGCTTATATTTATTCTTCCATCTTCTAAAAGCCTATTTACATGCATATCCCCTAGTTCAGTCTTTTCTGAGATGGAATTCCATTTGTAAGAGAAAACTTATTTTACAGTTGCAAGAAAATATAATAATTTAAGCATTTAAGAAAACTAGCCTACATTTCTTGCCTCAAAGACTGACAACACACTTAAATTAAGAAAGACTTTAACAGTGTAACATAATTTAACTCAGTAACCAGGTAACAATTCAATATAGGCCAGAAATTTGCATTTTCAAAGTTTATATGATGGAATGACTGGTATTAGGTGAATTTGTTTCATCTGAAGCCAATTATATTTTTGTCAGACTCACTAAGCTGTACAGTATTAAGGGTGAAGCTCTTTGTGTTTAGCTGATAACCTATTACGAGTGCCTGCAGTTATGAAGGATGAAAAAAGAAACAGAACACAAACCAACAGATTGCTGTGTAATTTGATCAGGAAACTACAAAAATACATGAACATTACAATAATCAGCTACAATATTTTACAAAAAATATAAATTTTTTTTTGGTATCCCCTTTTTAGGTGGAAAAAGTCTCCTAGAATTGTAACTTTTTTGATCTATCTCCAAGAAAACTATTACAGTGATGGAAAGAGCTGACTTTCATTGAAGTTAGGAACGACCTTCTGCTTTATGTTCAACACCAGCAACTTCCAATGTGTTTTTAAAAAGTTTTGGTGTCTCTAACACACAGGAAAACTCCTACAAGTGTGACCAAAAAGTGCCAAAACTTTCCCACTATTACCTAAGTATGTGGCAAAGTAACAACTTACAGCTTGTGTGTTTGCCCTGTCCCACAGAGTAGCTTCATCAATATTGTTGTCTGACAGTTTTCTTAAAAAAATCAGTAATTATTTTTGTTTCCACCTAGTGGATGTGCTCTAGAATTTATAAAATACTAAACTGCTATTGAACTAATCAAAAACATCACAATGCACATCTATTTTCTTCCCTAGAGAAACCTCAGAAATCAGTTTGTGAATCTACTCTGTGTATATCTATAAACACTCAAATGTATCAGTCTGCCACGGTAATTCAGTGGTCTATTATAATAATGTCATTGTTTGAACACGAGGAACATGTTCAAAGGAAGGAGGGCTTTCCGACTCTGAGAGGGATGGAATAGAAAGGGAGTGATCTATTCCCTCCCATTTCCTGCTCATACTCTCTATATAAAGGTCATGCAGATTGGCAGCCCCTCCTCTCATTTTTGCTCGCTCTTGGCTTCGCTGCTCTTCCCCTGTGCTCCCTTGCCAGCAGCGGAGCTCCCCTCATGCTCCCCTCATGTATTGGATGCTGGGAAGAGTTGTGGACCTGCCCCTGCCACACAAGGCCCTCAGGAACCCATCCCTGCCGCCATTGAGATCGGGTTGTATACATATATATATACATATATATACACATATATATGTATATATATATATATATAATATATTTTTATATTTGTATTTTTGTTACTTCTTCTGTTATTGCCTTTCCCCTGTGCTAGTAAATCTGTGTCCAATTCTTTTCAATTTCCAACTTAAAGTCTTCAGTCTTTATTCCTCTTTTATCTTCCCTTTTCCTAGGGTGGGGAAGAATAGTTCTAAGAGTAGTTATGTCCTTTGGTTTTTGGTCTGCCCAAACTGCTAAGCTCTGTCAAGTAATAAATAATTCTGTATTGCTCATTAAATCCAGATATGCAACCTAAAACTTATTCTTTGGTCCCCTTCAAATGTTAATTACTATATGATTAGAATCTAGAAGCAGCTAACTCAACATTAATCGGTTTTCTTGCTGTAAGTGAGTTTTATATTCCACTAATGTCAAATTTATCCTTTTCAAATTCATCTGCTTAAGTATTTTTTTATATAGTAATCTGCAAAGCATCAGTTATTACACTGTATTTTTAATTCATTTTTGCTTTCCTAAAGAATTTTAAAAAATATTTTTTAGCTCTGATATGATAACATTAAAATATAATTGCAAATACAGCTAAAGAACGATAGTCCTTCATAATGATCTCAAGCAGTTAAAAGGTTTTGGGATGTTTGATATTTCTGTAAGGAAAAAGTTATGTTTGAAGCAGCCCAGTTTGTTTTTTATTTTTATTCAAAGCAAAAGAAAAGAAAAAAAAAGCAGCAAGAATCCTTATGTTCACAGCTGCAGAGCTTTTGCCTCCCACTGCTTCTTTGGTTTTGTTTTGTTTTAATCAAGAAACTTTCCTCTCCATACCCTCAGCTGCTAAGACCTCCTTTGTTCTCACCTTGTCTATCTTTGCTCAATTCTGCCTGCTCATGCTCTCAAATCCTACCAATTCAATGAGGTTAATACACAGCTCTCTATATTTGTATTCTATCTAAAATGTTTTCAGTTCCCCAATACAAAAAGATTAACTTCTAATGTATTTGCTAGAGTTTCACACATTGGTGTTACTGTTTTGACCATTTCACTCCAGTAAAGGAGTTCATCTGCTTTTACTGTTTGTCCTGAAAAGAAGTTGGAATAATTGATTCCTTAGCTATAACACATCCATTTCAATAAGGGGGTTTTTTTTGTCATCAGAGACTAACCACAGGCTTTTGACATTGTACCACTCCTACAGTCACAGCATTTTAGGGAAAATAATTGAGTCCATTAGAACTGTTCCAGAATTGTTTAGGATTCTGTACAAAAATAGCCAGAGACTTACACAAATTAAATACTCTTAATGTGGTACTATCTCTTTCAGTATATCATCTGGCTTTTTTAGGATGAACTTCTTTTTCTCCTTGAAAAGCAAAAAAAGAAAAAAAAAATCAATCAAAGACCATCCAAATCAAATCAAAACCAGCACCAAAACCCACACATACAACTAGATGTTACAATTATCAGCAAATAAATGGCTTGCAATACAAGCTATTCTGTGTATATGTTGTATCTCCAGTGTTTTTCATATTGGTCATCATTTAAATTTCTGTTCAATAAATCTAAAAAATTAAGCTCATGGATTTGAGGGAGGCATGTTTTCCTACTCCTTCTTCCATATTTTTTTCATCCAGTTCCCTGCTTGCATTGTTACTGTCAGTCTTCTAGACAGAGCTCTGCATTACATTCTCAGCAAATTATCCTTACCTAAGATTTCCTTTTAAAATCTTCCTTTTTACCTTTTTAAGTTGTTTGCTTGCACAACACTACTTCCAGTCTGGAAGCATGGTCTTGATTGTTTGCATCAGGATACAGTATTTTAATTTCTTGAGATTCATACAGTTTTCTTGTATTCACTTTAGCTAGTGAAGTCTCACTATCTTGTAGGAAAACAGTTGCTTGAGAATGTGTCTCTGTTTAGCCCACCATGATCTTACATGCATATGAAGGAACTAATTTTTGTATACCAGCACAGATATCCAGACTTCCCAAAATAATTCGATTTCCACCCTTTGACAATATTTCAGAGACAGTAATATTTGTTCTTGTGGGAAATTTATTAGTAATAAAAATCTTCAAAAATAAAATCTCCTATTTTCCTCTTGTAATATATTTTTCATCTCTTTTCATATGATTTTCAGTCATTTCCATGCTATTTCAACTGTAAGCCTTCTTTTAGCCAAAAATATTTAGGTTCACTAAATATGGATTAAGTACTAAGAAAAAGAAGCAATGTAATCACACACATGTGCAGAGTCACACACACAAATTTGTTCAGGTTCTCGTATTTATTTATAGCTTTCACAATCTTTATGTAATTGTATCCTGAGAGTACTGAGTTAACATTCTCCATAGCAGCCCACATAGTGCTCTCTTGGTGGTAACACACCCATGTATTAGTTGTAAGTGAACAGTTCTTGCATAGCACCAAGGCCTACGTATATCACTGGAGAGATGTTCCATACCATGTAACAATCTGCTCAGCAATAAAACTGAAGGCAGTTTTCCCGAACTATTTCTTGTAAAGTGGCTGGGCAACAGTCCTCTGATAGAAGCTGGTAGGTGATTCCCTTTGCATCACTATTTCCATGACCCACCCTTCCCTGAACCCTCCTTCCTTCATTTCTTAAAAGTGTTTTCATCTCAACTCATGACTTTTTCTCATTTTTATCTTTCAAGTTCTCTCCCTGCATCCCACTGGGGGTGAATAAGTCTCTAACTGGGTAGACATTTTTCTTTTTTTTTTTTTTTTTTTTTTTTTTTCCCAGTATGGAAGAAAAATGCTGGCAGCAGAAAATGTACAGACATCTCTGTCCTGCTTCTCTTCATAAGATATAGTCTTTATCTCTGGCTACTTTCTATATTCCATGTGCACCAAATTTTTCTGCAACAAAAAAATATGTAGGATTTTTCCGTCAAAAAAAGAAGACAAGCAATTCAGCAAATTAATAATAATGAATTATGATTATGAATTGATAATGAATGATTTAAGAATGAAAGAACAGCTCAGCAAAATTACTTGAGTAACATTTTTTTTCATTTAAAAAATACTTTATGCTTTTCTGAAGAAGAACCAATAACTGGGAAGAGATGATAGAGAGGGCTTTATCAGTGATATCATCACTGTAATCCTCATTACTTAACCCAAAAGTACTAGAACACAACTAAAATAATAGTTTGAGATGAAGATTTGTGATAGCAACCCTGGCTTTCAGCAGATATTTCCTAAACTAGTGTGTCTATAAAATTTGTTTTAACTGTCATATTTTGATTGTGAAGATACCTTTAACTGATAAGTATTGGCTGTTTTCTAGAGACAAAGAGACTGAGCAAAGAGTTCAGTGTATGATGAACTGAGAGTGAGTTTTGACAGATGCATATCTCATATTTTACCAATAATAAGTGACTGCAGGTCAAACATAATTTACTACAATAGTAATTGTAAACAGGGCAGTAGAAAGATTTCTGGATGAATAATGTCTAGAGCAAGGAAATATTCTTTCCACAGTGAAAGAAAATACATGTACAGTTATACCTTCTAGCTACTTTATATCTGAATTCAGAGATTAAACTTTTTGTATTGCTTTTTGTAGACCATAAATATCTTTCAGGGAATACTGAAGTGTGCAGTAGGTTTTTGAGATCACATGAACAGCACCCAACTCACTGGTGAAAATCTACTTAAGAAGTTGTTTCCTCTAGGTGTGAGATTTAGCAAGAAACCACAAATACAAGCTCCTTTGAAACCCATCAGAAAGCTTTGTTACACTTATCCTAACCACAAACATAAAGATACAAATGACTTACAATATTGAACTCATTGTCAGGATTCACAAAACAAGTCTTCCCCAAAATCGAACTCAGAGTAATTGAAAAACTTTAACGGGAGTCCTTCCATGAAAAAACTACAATGTTCCTCTCAAAGTCATTCTGTGAACCTCCTTCTGGTTTTCTCTACCTTTTATGCCTGGGACATACTGTCACATAGAACCAGTATACCCAGAATGCAGACTAGGAAGTGAGCAAACCCCTCTCTTTCCATTAATCTCCATTAATTCCATTAATGTTCCCATTGAAACACTGAGGGGAGGTTTCAAACCTGATGTTAAGTTCCCAATTTCACATAAAACATCTGTCCTCTACTGATCAAAATTATTTCCTCCAACATATGACAGCCACCCTGTGATCTGTAGAGGACAGTTAATAACAGTGTAATACAATGTTATTACTGATACAGTTTCTCCTGGTGGTTCCAGTCAGTCCCCAGCTAAAATCACAATACCAGGAAAATACAGAACACAGCTGAATACAGTCCCAGCAAATCTTCTCCAAATGACCCTATTCAAGCAGGGGGCTTGGACTAGACTGTCTCAAGAGGTTTCTTCTGACCTCTCCAGTTCATGCCAACTGTAGACTTTTTTGGTCCTGTCCTCCCGCCCTGGGTGGCCCTCTGATAACAGAGCGGGCCAATCCTCACATTAAGGTCTGGTATGGCATGTGTCTCCACTACTGGGTTGCAACCAGCAGCAGGGCTCTAGGTTCTTCTTGGTGGCAAACCATATCTGATTTTCTGTCTCCATTGTGGTGCTATGTATTCTTGCCAGCGCATCTGCCCACACATTTCTGAGGGCTGGCTTGGTTTGCTGGGTCATATGTGCATCCTCATGGAGCACCCAAACGTCTCTGTCCTGTAAGACCCTCCCAATCTGTACCCAGACTTCTTTTCCCCAAACACCCTTTGCACCTATTTACCAATTGTCCCTTTTCCATGTCCAGCCAATGCACCAACCTCTGAGCCACCGCCTGGAAGTCAGTGTAAATATGACAGATATGATTTACAGGTGTGGCTTCAATGGCTTTCCGTTTTTGTCACCATCAAATCATTCTGTGTGATGTTCGGTAGCTAATGGTTTGCCCAAACCAGGACGGTTCATACGGCACACCCCATTTTACCATCTGAAAACTTTCCTGCACCTGCAGTTGAATGTCAGGGTCTCCCTCTACCCCACATAACACTGGTTCATGCAAACTATGCATGGACTGTGGCCCTGGTTTTGCATGTTCTTGTAAATACCATCTCATCTCCAGCATAGTATCTCCCTGTGTATGTCCTGTTTTATAAGTGTTTACTGTTTCAGCAGCCCAGGATATTATTAATGAAGGAGACCTGATAACCACATTGTGGCCCAACATCTGAGCTTTCATATCAAGTAAGGCCTAGTACACACCCCCGAGTTGCTTTTCAGATGTAATATACCTGGTCTCAGTGTTCATGGGCCTTCTTCAAGGGTCAATGGCAACCCTCTTGCAGTTACCATGGCTCCAAACAGCTTCTAGGGTCACATGTGGTTCAACAGGGCCAGGCATGATGAGATGTCATATGCCAAATGCCATTGTACTTTTGAATTTCCTGGACTATCTCAGAAACCACCACCATAATTGGCAGGGTTACTTTGCTGACATCCCAGTAATCTGCCATTGTGTGCCAACCACCATCTGGCTTCTTTACCAGCCAGATGGGAACACTGAAAGGTGATTAAGTGTAGCATATCACTCCAGCCTCTATTCAACCATTGATTGTTGCTTGTTTAGCATCATCCCCTCCTGGGATGCAACATCCCAGGTTTACCACCTAAATAGCTGCAGGGATATCAGCTTCTGGTACAATTTGTCCCACTCAGATTGCCTGAACCAACCACCATGTGGTCCCATAAGTTTTCAAGGTGTTGTTGATATCTAATGATTTCCAATGTTTGCTTTGGCCCATCTGCAATTTGCATAGCTATCTGAGTAAAAATTCATCTGGATAGGTTGATATCCTAAACCCCATACTAGCGTTGTGTCCCATTTATGCTTGCCACGGTTCCCACATATGACTGTGTCCTTCACTCCAGTGTCCATTAAGGCTCAGACTGTTTGTTGTTTTCAGGGGTTAATACAGGTAACAAACAGCTGATTGTCTCTATGAACCATATTACAGTGGAACCCTTTGGATACTGGGGCTTGGTCACCTCACGGTTCTGGTTAAGAGTGAGACTGTTTCGGTGAATGTTGAGAGAGAGAGGATAACCCCTGTCTCACCGTGAAATGGAGGACAGTTCCAACTCTTCCCAGGGATATTTCCCTCCATGACCATCAGTGTCTTCTTGTTTATCTGTCTGTATGGTGTGGACACTGTGTCATTGCACCAAATAGTGCAGTGCCTCAATTGCCTTGCCATCAGTCTCCTGTTTATGTACACCCTTCTGTAATAGTGAATGAAACAATAGGGTTTGTTCCCTGAGTTCCTTTTTATTGCTGTCATCTCACAGCTTTTTATCTGCCTGGCCTCTTTGTGTGTGCTGATCTACCTCCAGACCTGGCAAATCTCCCAATTGTTGCAACTTTTCCAGTACTCCCTCTATGGCATTACCCTGTTCTGTTATCAATAAGGGGAATAAATATGGATGCCAGGTGTCTGGGCATCCTCCCAACAACTTATTTCTCATCCCAGGCAATAGTGGCTGCTTCAGAAACAACTCTTGACTCCCAAGGTCAACTGGAGTCTTCATGACTTCTGTTTTTAACAGATTACAAGTTTGTTGAAACATTATCCAGGTGGGGATGGAGGTTGGCCAATCACCATCCATGGTCTGTCTATCATAGAGTCCTTCTGCTATGATATCAAGTAAGTTTCTCCCATTCCCATCAACCTGCCAAAGGGCAGACTGTACATAAACATCATTTGTTAGTCCCATGATTTTTTTTTTCATCTTCATTATCATGCAGAACAGAGTCTGTACCCTCCTCCATCAGCCTCACCAACCATGCCTGAGGGCTGCTGTTTATATTTGCCAAATAGATTCTTTATATCCTCCAGGGTAAAATCAGTCAGCTCATCTTGCCTCTCCATTTGTCCTGTACCTGTACAATTTGCTTTCCTGTGGAATACAGGCATAGCCTATTGCTTTTTAATTGGGGCTTGCTCTTTCTCCCACATCCACTTTCCCTTTGTCATCATTAGAGTCAATCTCACCAGTCTACTTATCCCAGGAGTTGGGTCCCAATCCAGACTAGTAACAATCACCCAAACTTTATCCCCTATAGGCATGCATGTTTTTCCCTGCTTTCCTTTCACTAGAGGAACTGCATACTATGTTGCTAATTTAGTGCATTTTTCCTAAGTGCTCTCTTTTTTCTATCATCTCTAGTAAAGCTTGACTCTGCTCAATTTTTTCGATTTTTATTCAGTTTGTGCCTTCTGTAACTGATTGCAGAGAATCTCCCAATTAACACTCTATATGCTGAAAGTAAGGCATCCCCCATGCACTTGCATGTTCAAGCCAGGCCGCTTTCTCCACCTACTCAGTTTCCACAAATTGTTCCAAGTACTTCCATAGGATCTTTCTGTCTCCATGATTTCAGGGACACACAGGTACATGTTTCCCACTGATCCCAAAGGGTATTACAGAGATCCTTGTTCCATTGAAAACTTTCACCATTTCTTTTCTCCTGCTAGTGCTGCTCGCAGCACTCCCAAGGAAGAATTTCTGCATGTTAGATTGCATGGACTTGTAAGTGGTCATCCAGGCTGAACACAACACATACATAGGACACAGATAATAACTACACAAATTACACCAAAAACAAAAATGGTCAACATAAACCTGACTGACCAAAAACAATGGGAGGGTGGGAGGAGGGGGAAGGGAAAACACCCTTTCCTGTACTATCTGTCCTATAGTCACGTATCTCACCCAGCAGCACCCCAACCAGTGAGTCACGCTGATTTAGTATTTTCCCAGTGGTGCACCCCACTTAGCAGCACCCCAACTAGTGAGTCCCACTTATTCAACAGTTTCCCAGTGGCAAACCTTACCTAGCAGCACCCCACTAGAGAGTCCCACAAATGTATTTCTGAATTCCATCCTTGACACCAATTATGCTTCTGTTAAGTTTGAGATTCAGCAAGAAACCACAAATACAAGCTCCTTATAAACCCATCAAAAACAGTTTTATTACACTTATCCCAACCACAAACATAAAGATACAAATGGCTTACAATATTGAACTCATTGACAGGATTCACAAAACAAGTCTTGCCCAAAATCAAACTCGGAGTAGTTGAAAAAGTTTAACGGGAGTCCTTCCATGGGAAAACTCCAATGTTCCTCTCGAAGTCATTCTGTGAACCTCCTTCTGGTTTTCTCTCCCTTTTATGCCTGGGACATACTGTCACATAGAACCAGTATACCCAGAATGCAGACTAGGAAGTGAGCAAACCCTGACTTTTCTATTAACCTCTGGTATGTGCCCATAGAAACACTGAGGGGAGGTTTCAAACCTGATGTTAAGTTCCCAATTTCACATAAAACGTCTGTCTTCTACAGATCAAAATTATTTCCTCCAACACAGAATTTAATCTGGTATACCAAAGGGTCACTAACCTGTCTGTTTACTAACTGGCCAGAATAAATAAATAAATAAAAGTGCAGGTAAGCCAGTCCTTATGGATTATCAAATCTGAATAAAGTATGATGTAACATAAGCCTACCCTCCATAAAGCCTTTTCCTTTTTTTCTCTAACATAGAAAATGCAGACACATAGAGTAATTAAGATTTGAAAATCAGTTTTCAACAGTGACCTTAATAAAACTGATCATCGCAAATAGCTTTATCACACCTAATCTTTTGAGAAAATGTCAAAGAATCATCTCAGTAACTTCAGCTGCTACAGATATTCCTTGTGTATTGTTGTAAATCAAGGAAAATTGTGATAATATTTTCACATTGCATAAAGTTTAATAAATTACAATTTGTGGGAAGTGTATTCTGCTCCTAAGTCAGCAGGTTTCACACAATGCTGATACCAAAATTCATTGATAAGGGAGGGATTTATATCTCTTTGACAACTTTGTGCAGTTGTTTTCCAACATCATTGCAACATGATGCTGCCTTTTTACTAGCTAAATACAAAGCATTGTCAATAAAGCACATTCAGTACTGTGTAGTAGAATTATCACAGTAAAAAGTCTCTAAAAAGCCAACATTTCCCCCTATATATAAAAGAGAATGCAGAATAAAATCAACAGTAAGATCACATACAAGCAGTAAAATATGAATCACTATGCACTTGAACTTCTCCAGCATACCAACAAGAATTACATAACCCTAAAAAAGTGTAGGACAAGTATTTATGTTTTATGAGTAAAAAAATACCTAAATAATTGAAATACAAAATTACATACGTGTAGGATATACACTGTAATGAGGCATGGGAGAGAAAATTACACAGTATTGAATTTCACTTGGGAACATATTCACATGAAAGCTTAGATACCCACAGGATAAGGAAAAAAATCTGTCATAATGCTTCATATGGATTTCATTATCATAATAATTTTCACCTATGGTCTTGTATGAAGATTCAAACAGCTTTCTTTCTTCAAAGAAGAATTTATCATATATTCTACTTAATTAGCATTTACATAGGAATCAGTTTTCATAATTCTTCATCATTAGATGTTACTTAATAGTTTTGCCTACATATGGATGTTTTTATTTCCTAAGTTTTATTCTTTTCTTATATGTAAACTTTATGCAGGCTTCCATAACAAGAATAGTTTTTTACAATTAGTTTCTTAAGAGATGCCTGAATTCTTTTAATTAGTATCTCAAGACGAGAGGGATGTACAGATTCCAGAAGACATAAAAATTGCATTGTGATTTGAATTGTATGATAACCATTAGTTTTATTTTCTATATTGCTCAAGTTTGGAGCTTCAGAAGTCTAAAGAGCATTAGATTTAAGATTAGCTTGATCTACAACTAAAAGTAAAAAATTCATGGGGGAAGTGGGAAAAAAATTAAATTTTGATAGCTGTCTACTGCACAAGCCCAGAAATAATATATGCAGGCACCCTATTGCAGCTTCTTCAACAGTGAAGACTATTTTGAAAACATGGTATTTACTGCTATGGATTCTATCCACTGAGCTACATTATGAAGAGTTTTATGCTGTTGGAAGACCTTTAAATAGACATGCAAGGTACTAAGAACAAACCCTCCCCACTTGTGGCAGATGTGCCTAAAGGACAGCTAAAATTGTAGTTCTTCTTTAAGGAAGAACACTTCTCAAAAAAAGTGTACTGAGAGAAAAGAATACTGTGGTATATATCCAGGAGCTCTGAAAAACATCAGGTTTTGCTTTGTGAGGCACCCGCCTGCATTTTTTTTTTTTAATTGCAGAGAAATTATCACAAAATTTTGGATTAACTCGTACGAGACAGAGATATTTTGTATGAGTAGATACAGAGATACCATAGATTTACTTTAAAAAATAGAGATATTTTGTATGTAATAGAACATTTTCATTTTAAAGGCTTCTAGGAGTTTATTAGCTTTTTAATTATTTCTCTGTTAATATTATTTCTGATAATAATGATGAAAAAGGAATTCAGTAGGCCACAGAATTAATAAATCAGTCAAAAGGGAAAAAAAGAGCAGAGTATAAATGGATGACTTCATGAGAGGTGTTAGAACTTTAATATCTGCCAAGGCAGTTTCACAAACAAGATAATGGAAATATTTGAAGCCATTCGTAAAATTGCAATAAAACTGTACAAACACAACCGTACACATCAAAATTACATTAGCAGAAGGAACATTCAATGGAAATTCTAGTAAACTGTGCATATTTTTAATGCAATCATTCATCTCAGATAAAATGTCCCAGACATGAAGTCCCAAAAATAATCTATTCCACTGTATAGGGAACATTTGCCCTTTACTTTTTACTGCCTAGTATGTTGGGAAATAGGTAGGTAGACAGGCAGACAGACAAATAGGTAGCTCAGCAGATAGATACGTACATACATTTATATTGATATACAGACATATATGCATAATTTATACATACACTTGTATATGTGTTTATGCATATGTGTATTTAAACATACTTTTTTGTATGCATCCGTGTATCATGTGTCTACATGCATATATTAAATTTATAAGTATACATGTGAGTACATAGATATATATATATATTTGTATATATATTTTTTCCCTGTAGAACAACACTACGAGGAAGGTTAAGAAATTTTTCCATTCCAAAATAGGGATTAGGAAACACGAGTTTGAACACATTATGCAGATAGAAATGAACAGGAATCTTGTTTCTTCATATGTAAGCTTTCATATATAGATTGTTGACCTGGGGGAAAACAATAACAACCAGGACCCATCTACAAAAAAGAAAGTTATGTTAAAAAAATTCCATATACTGTTAAATTTTTGTAGTGTGTATTAAGCCCCTAAAAGGATACTTTAGGAGAGCTACTGAAGTAACTTGTTAGGAGACAGGTATTATGCTACTTTGCTTTTTAAAAAGTGTTTGGTAAGCATAGCCTTTTATTTACTGAACCTTTTCCATGTTTTGAACCATTACTTGAAATCCAAGATACCTTCCTCTTGTTTAGTCTTTTCAATATTTGTGATACAGCCATACAGCAATAAATAAATAAAGCTCTGTTACTGTCTGCATCATTTGTTTCTGATTAAAATATTAAATTCTGCATTTCATTATTAGTAGTTTTCATTTACTAGTATAACTACAGGAACTTGTTTAATTTTTTTTTTTTGTCTTCTTGTTTTTAGACTTGAGATTTGTAAAAGCACAATTGTCAACCCCTATTTTATTAGTTTTAGGTCAGTCATAAACTGCATTTATGAAGCTCTGATTATAATTCATACTTTATCTATCTTGTCATATTTCTAGTGTTTAGTAAAAAAAAAAATTAAAAATTAACTAGATCCATCCAGAAACATATTAGGTATAGCAGTCATTTTGATTCTATCTATTTTATGCTGTAATCATTTAGCAAACAGCTGGTCAGATACCATCTTTTTTAATTTTTGCATTTAGGTGGAGGCATAAATTACTGAATTTAACCAAGTTGATGTGATCAGCTACCTCAAATGAACAACCTTGATCCTACAGTAACTCAGATGTGGCACAAAGCACAGAGGATTCATAGTGTTATAGGAGGCTGCAGAGCACTAGACATCACTGTATCAACTCTTACAGCAGCTAGCAGTCTATGATCAGAAAGTCAGAAACATGGTGTCATAACCCACAAGGTAGGTGCAGCACTGTCATGTCTCATAAAGTGAACCTGGCTCCCCAGATGTGGGGTCCAAACCAAATATGTCCCACAGGGTGGCCATGGGTAGAGTTCCCCAGAGTGGGGGTTGACCCAGGGAGATTTAGACTGGATCCTCTTGCTTTCTAAATTACTTCAGAGAGGAGCCTAAGTGAAGCTGGGCCCAATCCTCCTCCTCTAATTAATCTCTTCTAACAACCCGTTCAGTGAGATAAGTTCAGGAATTCTCTGGGTGGTACTCAAGGTGTAAGATTATTACCCTGGAGGTTTGTATGAAAACACAACTTTATCTAAAAGAGAGTAAGATTATAAAGCATGTCGTATTACAACTATTAGAATTAGAAATGGTGATACTTTCATAGCAATGTATTACAATTCAACAAAACTTGAGCAAATCGTCAAAACAGCAGGTTATAACAAACAAAACTTAACAGAGCATCACATAGTAAAATTTTACATTAGAAACTGTGTTACGCTAATGTGCCCAGATAGTTAGAAACACACACAGAAAGAAAGAGAAAGATAAAAAAGAAACAGGAAATACATCACCACCGAAGAGACAGGAACTATATCACCACCTTTGGATCCAGTGATGATCTCAGTAGGAAGTTTGGATCCTTGGATGTTGGGCACACATCCAGCATTTTGAGTGCTGCCTGACACCCCACTTTTTGGGGAAGGCTTTGGCATACCTTGTGAAGCCAGGTGTTCACTTGGGCCTATTAGGATAGTGATCAAACAGGGTCCTTGCAAGGACAGTGTTTTGTTTATCAAGATTGCCACTAAAGGAGGGGCTGCTCTTGCAAGAATAGGGTCCTGTTTATGAGCGTGGTTACCCAAATGGCGGTCTCTCCTTTAGAGAAGTCCAGACGGCTTAGGAACAAAGCCTCCACCCGAGCTCAATGTCCATTTTGTCAGGGTGGCTGGTTTGAGACAAATATTCCTTTGGGGATTTTATACATGGCAACTTAATACCCAAAGAATCTGCATATGCTAAGAATTCATGTGCTTACACAAAACTCCAAGGTGGACAGTTATTTTTTACCTGGTCACTATTTCAAAGACCCTTTGCTACAGCTGTTATGAAAGAACGCAAAAGCATTTTGGGTTTTCAGTAGAGGGACAACCAGCTGTGCTAGCACAAAAGAAAAAGAGGAAAACAAAGCAGTTAATACAAAAGAGTTCAGGATATAAGAAAGTCAAGCTTTGAAATAATTTGTAGACCATAATTCACGATTAGTCAACTCAGTGTGTACTGTATCTCTTGTTTTGAAAGGATCTAATGAGTGTTTATAAATATCTGAAAGAAAGGGTATAAAGCTGATGGAGACAAGTTCTTTCCAACAGTGTCCAGTTGTAGGACAAGAAGGCATGAACAGAAGCACACGAGGTTTCTGCTGAACATAAGGAAACAGTTTGTTACTTGGGGGATGACTGAGCATGGGATCAGATTGCCTATAGAGTTTGTGGACTCTGTTCTTTGAAATCTTCAAAAGCCATCTTGTTCATTAAACCAAGTGGCCTCTACACGTGTCTTCCAACCTTAGCCATTCTGTGATTTATCTTGGAGACAATTATCCCTTACCACTTGATAGGATTGTATGCAACTATATAGACTTTGTCCTTCCAGACACCAGCTTTTCCCAAAACACTACTTGTACTTCTCAAGTCTATTACTTTCCTATTGTTGCTTCCAAAAATGCTATTGACAGTTAATATCTATCTTTTAATTTCAAGTTTAAACTTATTCATAACTTGTTATTTATACTGTAGTGTGTAGCATGTCTATTACTATTGCTCACTACCTCATGTTCCTCCTATAATTCCTTCACAAACACATAAGTAAAGATCTATTCTCTTCTCTAGTTCCATTTTAGTGGAATATTGAGGCTCTTCAAGTCTAAATACAGACGGAGTTCCCTTGATTACACCACGAGCCCTTTTCTTGACCTCATTCAAACTGAATTCATCTTTCTTCAACAAACATAATCAGAATCATATGTAGTATTTCAGATGGTTTCTTAGTGGTCTTGGCCTCCTGAGAATAGTCAATTTGAAATAATATAATCCTTTGTGACACACCTGCCTTCCTGTCTCTTTCAACTATTGCAAAAAAGTGGTTATCCTCTAAAAGGTTCTTCTTTTTCTTCCTTCTAAATACCCCCTAAACCAGTAAAAAAATAATTTGTTTTGATCGACCTGTGCAATTGCTTCTTGCAAGATGGCAAGTCTCTATGGAATGTTTTGTCAACCAAATCAGAAATACTAAATGGCTTTTTCCTACAGCTCAAGGGTTTACAATCTTGCCTTTATATTTGTGACACTAGAAGTATTCTGTTGTTTATCGAGCACCTGACAGCTAGCTTAGGTGAGTACTCAGCATAAAGGAAAACATATAATGTGATTTCAGAGCTTTAGAATATTATACAATGCCAAAAATCGGATGGGATCCTAGTGCCAGGACAATTTAAATATTTCAGTTTTCAGAAATATTGACTTCTTATTTATTACATATCATCAAACATCTGATTATTCTGGTGACTTTTGTGACAGAATGGTCTGTATTTTTCATTTTTCAGATTAATTGAGGAGTGGGTATCTATATTTAAGAACTGCTTTTCATGAAGCAGAGTTCTCTCCTTTGTGAATTATTGTATGTGAACATGTACTGATAAGAGAAAGGGTAATTTTTTTGTCAAAGAGGAAGTGCAAATGCATTGCTTAATGGAGTACAGAAACTGAGAAATAAACTAATAGAATAGAGAATCATAGAATCAGCTTGGCTGGAAAAGACCTCCAAGATCATCAAGCCTAACCATAATCTAACACTGACCTTAACAAAACCATATCCCTAAGCACTGTGCCGATACGACCTTTAAATAGCTCCAGATTCCACCACTCCCCTGGGCAGCCTGTTCCAATGTCTGAATCCTTTCAGTGATGAAATTCTTCCTAAAACCCAATATAAAGATCCCTGGTGTAACTTGAGCCCGTTACCTCTTGTCCTACCACTGAACAAACCAGTACCCACATCTTTACAACCTTTGTTACGGTAATTGTAGAGAGTGATAAAGTCTCCTCTTCGGCCTCCTTTTCTCTAGTCTAAAAAACCCTAGCTCCCTCAGATGCTCTTTGTAAGAGTTATACTCCAAACCCTTCATCAGCTTTGTTGCCTTTCTTTGGACACACTCTAGTAGCTCAATGTCCTTTCTGTAGTGAGGGGCCCAAAACTGAACACAGTACTTGAGGTGTAGCTTCACCAGGGCTAAGTACATGGCTAAGACCCCTTTCCTGCTGGCCACAATACTTCTTATACAGACCAGGATGCTGTTGGGCCTCTTGGCCATTTGGGTACACTGCTGGCTCGTGTTCAACCAGCTGTCAATCAACACACCAGGTCCCTTTCTGCTGGACAGCTTTCTTGGCACTCCTTTTCAGCTTGTACCACTGCTGGGGGTTGTTGTGAACAAAGTGAAGGGCCCAACATTTGACCTTATTGAAACTCATGTGATGGCCCATTGATCAAAACCTGTCCAGGTCCCTCTGCAGAGATTCCCTACCCTCAGGCAAATAGACACTTCGAGCCAGCTTAGTGTCATCTGCAAATTTACTAAGGTTGCCCTCTATCCCCTCTTCAAGGTCATTGATAAAGATGTTAAACAGGAGTGGTCCCAGAACTGAGCATTAGCAGACACCTCTTGTGACTAGACACCGGGTGGATTTAACTCCATTGACCAAAGCTCTCTGGGCCCATCTATCCAACCAGTTTTCAACCCACCAAATTCTATGTCTATCGAAGCCATGCACAGACAATTTTCCTGGTAGAATGCTGTGGGAAACTGTTAAATGCCTGACTAAAGTTGAGATAGACAATGTCCACAGAGTTTCCTTCATGCCATAAGCATGTCATCTTGTCATAAAAGAAGATCACATTTGTCAAACAGGACCTGCCTTTTGTAAGCCCACACTGACTGGGCCTGATCACCTGGTTTTCTTTCTTGTGTTTTATAATCATACTCGGGATTATCTGCTCCATCAACTTCCCTGGGACTGAATTCAAACTGACAGGCTTGACTGCAAAGGGTATCAGATTGAAAGGGAAAAGAAAAGCTGTGAAGGAGAAGTATTATCAGGCAAGAGAAAAAAAGAGCAGAGGGACTATTTAGGCTGACTGCAAAGAAATAATAAAAATAACCCTAACACCAAAACCTAACCAAGGCAAACCAAAGCAAACCAAACCAACAACAACAACAAAAAAACCCCAAAAACAAACAAACAAAAAACAAGCAAAAAAACCCCAACCAAACAAAAAAACCCAACCAAACACAGCAACAACAAAGCCAGCCAACTCACCAATAAAAATTGTAAGAAAAAAAAAATCTGCTAAGCTTTTATTAAGTACCTAAGGAAAAAAAAAAAAAAAGTAGGAGGGCTATCTTGTGAGATATAACTAGACTGGACAGCATTATGTAAAAATTAAATTTGAACTGACCAAGGTACAGATGACAAGACATAGCTAACCTTTTCTTGCTGTAGATCCATGAAGCAAAGCGTGATGGGAATGAGCAATAGATGCTGCATCTAATTTACGTGTCAGTAAACATTTTCTTTCTTAACTATTCCAGTGTGAACAGCTAATTGGAATGCACCTATTAATTGGCAAGTCAAAGCCAAAGGGCTAGCTGGCACAATTTCATAACTCTCTCTCCTGGGGTTCATAGATGAATTCTGGGTATGATTCAAACAGTGTTTAACAGCAGCAATTAGTTTATTCTTGGGTCAAAGTACAATTACAACTCCATATGTATGTACAGCAAGGAGCTTGTTTCCCATTCCACTGTGACTGAGGAAATGACAGCCAATTGACAGTGGGCCATACAGATAAAAACTACCGGCTGGCAAATGTTAGATTATTTTTTCTCACTTGGCTAGGGGTATATTGGATGATAAGAAGATATGTTACTGAGCACTAAGCCATCTATTCCTTGATGGTTATTTAACTCACCAGTCAATAACTAGTTCATAACTAGAAGTAAGGCAACCTTATAATTTCACAGAAATTATTTGAAAGGCCTGAACAGACCAAATTATACAGAATTTTCAGAGTGGTGATATGATTAGAACTAACTTCTCAAGAGTATAAGAAGTGTCAGCTTTGTATTAAAGTTCTCTGTGAGCAGATCTCTAATACTGTTTTATTGTTCATTGGAAATTTTGCAACACCTGCCTTCTTAGGATCTTTTCAGTAATTATTAATTTTAGATTAATTTTACTCCTGTTCAATACTGTTCTGTCCTGCAGACAGAGCATCAAATAACATAAACAAAAATTAGTTCATTACATCAGTACAGAAGAAATAAATTATTAAGATTTGAGAAAATGACTACTGTCTAAATTGGAAGTAGCTAGAGATGCCTTTGGCATGTAACTCCACACCAGAAGTGAAAATATTTTATTTATTTTATTTCATTTTAGTATAATATTTTTTTATTATTTTATGCAGCAAATGAAAATTTATTTTTTCTTCTCTCCTTCATTAGATACGAAAAGAGATCTCATGGCTGCTGACTGCAGCCCATATTTCAATTCAGTTGTGAGTCCCAATTGTGATTCTCAGTTTAGGATGTTATTACATTTTAATACCTATCTGCAAAATTAATAAATTAATCTGGCCTGATGTCATTAAAAGAATGTGAAATAGACATGTCTGTTTTGTAGGCTTCAAGTATTTCTTGCTAGTATTTATCTGAGATTCACTTAGTGAGAGCCCTAAAAAGTTTAGCTTATCTTTTATATCACATATGGCACTTGCAGTAGAAGTAAAGTATTCTATGTGAGGAAAGAAAATTAACTTAGGATATGCAGTGTGAAAAATGTTAGAAAATTAATGAATGCTAATTTGTCTAAAGTTAAAGCTGGTTATTATTAAAGACGACACACTGTCAAAGACAGTATTGTGCACAGAATGCAAAAAAGCAGAAACTCTGAGGAAATATTGTTAATAAAACCCCTTTATGGTTCTCATCCAATTCTGTCAAATTTCTGATGAGCTGTCATTCCATTATGCTTTCTGCACATTTTACACCAGCTTTTTCACAGATTACATCAATTTATCTAAACCATACAATAATTCATATTTTATCCAATGCATACAGTCATCAAGTGTTTGGGGTAAATTAGTCACCAAAAAGTTTCATATTAATAAAGCCCAGATCTTCCACTGGTTACTACATAACAACTTACTTTAGCTGATACACTTAAATCTTTATCCAGTACTGAAAACTACCTAGGAATATTTAAAGCAGGATGCACCATTAAAAAGTTAATGCTTTATAGCTGTGTTATTGCAATGATTTAAAATGTATTGAAATCTTTTAGCTTGAGATCTTTGTTGTCTGGTAGACTTGACTCGTCGATATTCATGTATAGTATCTACAGAATATAGTAAGGAGTATCCACAGAATATAGTAAGGCACACATCTACATGTACATCCAAAAAATGTCACAAGAATTTCTGACTTCTGAGCATTTTTTTTTCCTGACTATATCTGAAGTGGTACTGCCATCTGATCACCAGTACAATACCAGAACAGTATCAGCTTGAGAAGTGTTCACTAAATCAATTAATTAGATTGGTTTGTTCTCTTTTCATAGAATCATCACAGTGAGAAAAGACCTTCAAGAACATCAAGTCCAATCATCAGTCCTATGCCAACTTAACCACTAAACCATCTCCCAAAGCACAACATATACCCTTTTTGTTTTTAATATTCCAAGGGATAATATATTCCACCACCAA
This sequence comes from Florisuga fusca, assembly GCA_038090715.1. Taxonomy (NCBI): domain Eukaryota; kingdom Metazoa; phylum Chordata; class Aves; order Apodiformes; family Trochilidae; genus Florisuga; species Florisuga fusca. The sequence goes on from JAAWXA010000012.1 coordinate 16,784,903, forward strand.
CTGGGAAAGTTTCCCACCACCCCAGGCAACCTGTTCCAATGCTTCACCACTCTTTTAGTGGGAGGGTACACACAGAGAAATATCCAGATACATTATCAGCCGAAAATACCTCAGAATAGGATAAGACATATTTTCAGATATGCTTTTACTCCTTCAACTTTCAAGATAGAACTATTTTGGTATTCTTGTGTATACATTTTTATGAGACAACAGAAAAATGGTCAGTATATTTGTGGAGTATCTAAGAAGACTGACTAACAAAGACATTTTTAAGTGAATAATGAGCAACCTACCACAAAGAGTAGTTTTTTTGGTTTGCAAGCCTAAGAACAGTAGTTGGGTATGGGCATCAAATTGAAGTAAAATACATAAATAAAATTGTAGTTCTTTGTTTGCAATTTTTTCCATTCCTTGAAATTTGTGTTTAAAATTCATGAATTACTTACTGTCTAATGTTCAAAAGTAGAAAAGCACTTCAAATATTTGCTAGGTTGTTTTTTTTGTTGGTGGTGGGTTTTTGTTTTTGTTTTTTTTGTGAATGAAAGCAAATTTTTTCATTTATTTCAGGGGAAAAATTCTGCCACTAAGTGGTGATGTGAAGGCACTTTTGAAGCTGTTTCATAGTTCAGATTTAAATTCACAGTTTATAACTGAGAGTGGTCCTTCTCACTCACAGAACTATATTTAAATAACTGTACATGCTCAAGCATTGCTCCAAACCACTCTATTTAATTGTCCTCTTTTGTTTTAAGAATAGCATAACCCATAGAAATATTTTACAGATTAACAGATTTACTATCCCCATAATAAAACTACTATTAAAATCAAGGAGTCATATTATATTTCTTAATTTCTTCTTAAATAAATGCAAACTTTTTTTTTCTAATACACTACATTCCAAAAAGGCTGCATAAGATTTAATAGTATTTAATTCAGGAAATATGTTTTTTAAAACTAAAATCTAATATGAGATTAAGACAATCTACAGCTGTATCTGGATGAAGGTGCCTTATGACAAATTCTTTCCACTAACAAATAAAGTAGCTGTTCCCAACAGAAACCTTCCACTTGTATGGCCTTTCTGACAGAGTACTACATTTCATCTCATGCTGCAGGCAGGGTCTAATTAAGTCAGGTTCATTGAGCTGATTAGCCCATCTGCCTACCCCACTTCTATAGACAAGCGTACATTTAAAAAAAAAAAAAAATATTGATAAGTGTCTTTTGTTCTTTCAAAATGTTGCAGGGTAGACTGGAGAAGCCACTCTGGATGCACAAAATGTGCACAAACCTCAGATCACCTCATTTTCAAGCTACATTTCTATTTACAGCTCCACCTTTTTCTGAGGCCTCCCAGGGATTAGTACTTATCAAACTAATTAAAACCATCACAAAGTCTAGAATGTGTTACTGTTGAAGAAGCATATGTCAGTGGCCTTGGGAAAAAAAATCCAGGTTTTACATGGGGTTTAAGAATTAATATGGCAGCCAAAAAAAAAGTGACAGATAAATACATAGTTAGTTTCAGATCTTTAAAAAGACCATAGCTGCCAAGAGCCATTCAGAAGACCCAGTGTTTCATTTGTCTCAACTGGAGCCAAGTACCAATGACCTACTTACAGGGCTTACTGCCACCATGGATAACCATCAAATAGGAATATTATCAAGCTGTTGTCTTACCTGGCAATTGGGAGTACCCTGGTTTGTTGTGGGATTTCTCTCTGTATGTTTGTTTTTTATTTTTCTAACCACTGGCTCCATAACAGTATTTCTGTTGCTAATTCCTGAATTTGAAATTTGTTTCCAAACCCAGCTTAGATTGGGTTCAAGGCCAGACTGAATTGACCATGTCCTTGTGTCCTATTCTGAGACTAACGGGATTAAAATTTCCCTCCATCAATTGTGTCAGAGAGTTTTCTAAGTGTCAAAAGCATTGTCAGTGTACTTGTATGAAACGAAATAAAATCATGCTTCAAAACTAGGGCTTCTGGAGTCTGTAAAAACTCATGATTCATTTTCTTAAACCCGCACAGTACTGCTCAGATCCCATACACTGCAAATTGTTACTTAGAAAAGAAAAAAAGAGAAAAAAAGTAATTTGTGGAGAAAAAAAATTGAATGATAAGTATCTATTTTGAAGTGGTGCAGACAAGAAATTAACTTTTGAAATAACAGCAACTGAGTGCAAGAAAAGATGAGAAAATCAAGATGAATTTTTATGTATTCTCGTTCAGTGTTTCATTACTGAATACACTTGAGTATGCAGTAAGTACATGCACAGAAGATAAGCAATATTTATGCTTAAGCAAGCTGGTTATGTGATTGTGTGATTGTACTGAAGATGTCAATTAGCTTTCTAAATAGCATTTAGGTGCAGCCAGAGACACATTGATAGCATGACTTAGTAGTTACTACAGCTGAAGATACTATGGATTTTATGGATCGTTGGTTTTACTATATCTAAAATTACTGGTGTTTATAATTGCCTGCTATGTCCACCAGCTTGATGGAACATTGTGTCATAGATATAGCCCACAGCCAAAATCTCTAATCCAAATGAGAGTTTGGTTTCATTACTTTATTTTTCATTGATTTACATTTTCAAGTTTTACATTACAGTTTTCACTTTATGTCTAGATTATATTTTTTTACATAATTTAGTGGTCTGTCATTCTGAAAAATATTCATCTCAGAAATAAGACACTTAAGAAATCCTTCAGGATCATGTATTTCATAAGATTAAAATAGTCAACTGAAGAAATACATGACAGCACACTAACAGTATGATCACTTTGCCATAACAAGTTATGATTTCCAGAGCCAGCTACATCTTCTCTAAGAAGATACTTTTTAGAAAAGAGCATCTGAATACAGTATATATTTTATATATTAATATATTTTGATACATTGCAATTTCACTTTGTTGCTTTTCCAGTTTTATACTTCAGCATGAGATTTTCTACTGCCATAGCTCATACAGCTTGGTTTGTAATGCTCAGCAGGTATTAGAAAGTACATACCATAAATGTCCTGAGCCATCAAGCTAGAATGCCTGTGCTCTGAGAGAAGAAAATTTAAAAATATGTATGCTATTGTCATAAAAGCAAATAAATGCTTAGACTGTAGAAAAAAATGGTTAATATTTTTTGAAGAGTCTTTGCAGAATGAGTGAGGAGCACACACAGCGTAAGTACTTACCTCTGGATTAACACCATTAATAGATGGATATCCTATGAACATAACTTTTTGCAAAAAGTTGTGAGTATTACAGTTCTTTGTATCTTTAAATTTCTCATCCTTTCTGTGAGTATCTGCTTAATTTTACATCTGCTATGCATGCAGAAAATTATCTGTCAGTGATGTCACCTAATCTCTGCAAGGTACTTCTGTTTGCTTCTCTTTTCTTCAATGGTTAGGAGTAAAAGTTTCATTTGAATCAATCTTAAGAATTTCATGACTGCAGCAGTAACTTAGATGTATTATAAAGCTATTTCAGGGTCTTGGTTGACAAATGACTTTCAGTAGCCAGTAGACTATTTAGTATGAGTTAAAGGTGAGAAGGACAAAGCAAAAGAAAGTAAGAAAGAAGCAACAGTATTGGAAAAATAGTATTAGGGGAAAACTAATTCTTTCAGGACATGATTTTATTTGTATCAACTACATGAGAAAGAAATACAAGTCTTTGTGCTCTATGCAGGAGTACATAGGAATGCAGATGGCTGAATGATACTCACCCAACTTCAAGTTTAATTTGCAAAATAATTTTTTTATTCTTATGTATATATGTATTAATTATTTACGTCTAACCAACTATTTACACAAAAAATCCAAACAATAAAACCTTAAAATATATATTTGCTTTAAATATAGCTATATATGTATTCCTCATTTAAACATAGCAGAGATAAAATGAAGAGTTAACCTGTGCCTCCCTGCATATACTTAGAAGTCAGATTCCAGTCTACAGATTAGAAAATGCACTAAACAGACCAAATGGAACAGCAACCCTTGTGCTGCAAGTTTTTTTTCAAAATGACAGAATACATTGAGCCTCAGCATTCAGTGTGGCCAAGATTTTCAAAAAAGAGCTGGATTCAGTAGAAAATACTGATTCATTAACACAGAATTTTCAGGAGTGAATTCTGTCTTATAAATAGCCTGTAGGAAAGATTTCTCAGTTTCCAGAATGTAAGGTCATGTCAGGGAATAAAAGAACCTAACAACCAGTAGCTTGTTGATTAGGACATTTCTCTGGAGTAGTTAGTATTCCTGGTACACTACAACAGAAAGACTCCCCATTTATGAAATTTGTATCCCCAAGCTTACAGTGGAAACTTTCCTCAAGTTTTCAATAGCTTTCTAGTCCTTGAACATGATTACATTATTGAAAATATTCAGAATAACTTATGCTAGGAGACATGTTTTCCTCTGGGAATATTACTAAGATGTGGCCATCACTTGGTCCATATCCAGGTTTATATCCAGGATAGAATAATTTCTCCACTGATATAGATTAAGTGGATAAAGTTAGCACATACTACTTTTGAAAAAGGGTGCACATACTTAAAATTCAACATTAAAAGTGCTCTGCCCTGAAGAAATAAAAATTTAGAAAATGCAAATTCTTAAATTTACTTTCTAGGCTACTTTTCTTTCTCCTAATTAGCAATTTTTATTGTTTTAATGTTGGGCATTTAAACATCTTTAATTCACTGGAGAATAGTTTGCAATAAGACAACTTATCGTGAGAAACCCTAAAATGAAAAAAAAATTACCCTCCACATGCTTACTTGTCCAGTTTTTGTTTCCTTAAGTTGTTTCCTCCTCATCCTAGACTCATAGAACCACAGAATCTTCACAGCTGGAAAAAACCTGTGAGATCACCACGCCCAAGTTTCAGCATTGCTCCCAAATAAAATAAATGTATTAATATCTCTAATCACCCACTAGAGCATGTCCCAAAGTGCTTCATCTACATGTTTTTTGATTACCTCCAGGGATGGTGAATCCACCACATCTCTAGGCAGTCTGTTCCAATGCCTGACTATTCTCTCAGTAAAGAAATTCTTCCCCAGATCTAGTCTAAACCGTCCCTGGTACAACTTCAGGATGTTTCCTCTGGTCTTACTATTATTCTCTTGACATAAAAGGCCAGCACCTACCTCCCTACAGCCTCCTTTCAGGTAGTTGTAGAGAGCAATAAGGTCTCCTCTCAGCCTTCTCTTCTCCTAATTAAACATCCCCAATTCCCTCAGCTTCTCCTCATGGGGCTTGTTCTCCAGGCCCTTCACTAGCTTGCTTGCTCTCTCTGAACTCTCTCCAGCACCTCTGTCCTACTAGTGAGGGTCCCAGAACTGGACACAGGACCTGAGTTACGTCTTCACCAGTGCTAAGTACTGGTGCATGATCACTTCCATTCTCCTGCTGGCCACACTGTTCCTTATAAAAGCCAGGATGTTGTTGACCTTCTTGGCCACCTGGGAACCGTTGGCTCATATTCACCCAGAGGTCAACCAACTCCCCCAGGTCGCTTTCTGCTTGGCAGCTTTCCAACCACTCCTACCCAAGTCTGTAACATTGCATGGGATTGTTGTGACCGAAGTGCAGGATCTGGTACTTGTCCATGTTAAACTTCATCGTACTGACCTTGGTCCACTGGTCCAACCTATCCAGATCCCTTTGCAGAGCCTTCCTACTCAAGCAGATCAAACACTCCCACCCAACTCAATGAAATTAAACAAGCCAGAACAAACTCCAGGTTCTATCCAGCATTATACTTGGACATCTGTCATGAAAACCCCATGTTTCTAGAGGATTATATACAAGCATACACAGTACATCCATTGGCTTATTTAAATAATATAGCTTAGGATTTACGGAGAAGACACTGGGTTAACAGCCAATTCAATTTGTTTAGAAATGCAGGGACCATAAAAAGCCAGTGAGATTTCAGTGCTTACTATCTGCAAATAGAATTGTCATTGAAAGACAGTATTATTTGACATTATATATATTATAGAATCAAATCTCAGTACCCCATTGTTTTATGAAAGTAGTTAGGCTAATAGGATTTCAGTAAAATAATTAACAAATATTTGTCCCAGTCCTGAAACTGAAAATGAGACTAGGAAAAAATCAGACAAGTGAAATAGCTAATAGAAAAAATATCTGTGAATTATTGTACCGAAACTCTAGTGTTTTATTTATAACCCAAAGTATCTGTTATGGCTGATGAGTAAAGAATGGCTTTTACTTTTATTGAGAGGCTTTATAAAGGCAGCCTAAGAAAAAAATCAGTTAGATTCTATAATGAAATTTACATTTTAATAAAGCTATGAACACAGTATTTGGCTTAGCATTAATAAACTTCCTGTAAATAAATTACAAACGAAGTTCATGCAACAAAAAGCCTCCTCTCCATGAATCATTTCCCTCTATCTTCTTTGAAGAAACAAAACTAAAATTAACATGCAACTTTTGTCTTCTTATGCATTCTTTTTTATCTTGACTTCAGTTTTTAGTTATAGACAAGTGTTCCGGTCTTAATTCTTAAAAAAAAAAAAAAAAAGCTACAAATGCTTTCATTATCTGCATAGCAGAAAATGAAAAGTAGGAAGAAAACCATAATAAATATGCACTAAAAATTATCTTTTTCTCCTACCTAACTGTCTCCTTGGCCTCCTTTTTAGACAAATCTCAAGGTTAGAAATCAGAGCAAAAGAATCTCTAGCATCTGGCATCACATTTTTAAGGTCTTCCCCAATATGAGTGTTTTTAAGACAAATCTAACTTTTGCAGTCAACTATACTTGTGAGGAAGGTAACATTTTGGGGAGCTTATTATCTTCACTCAGTCTCTGCAGACTGCATTTTCTGATTATTAGAGAAAATTTTATTTTTTATTTACTTTTTCTTGAAAAACAGTTGTGGTGGTGCAGGACCCCTCTATCCCCCCTTACTGAGCCACACTGCAACATGAACACTTAAGTTACAAGGGCAGTGGGTCCAACATCGTTCATGTTTCAGTAGCACATGAAGTAGGCTGAGACAATCTGGTACATTCTGACCTTGCTTACTGGAGCAGGGAGTTCAGATAATTGGGTACCTCCTAGTCCTAGAACACATGCAGCTATTTGGGGTGTTTAAGCACCTCCACCTCTACCTGGAACTCCTATTTCCTGGGAAAGGTGCCAGAGACCCCTCCTGCTCGGGTCACACAGCCACTCTGACTTTGTAAAAAATTACCTAATTCAATTATGCCCATCATGGAAAAACACTGACCAAAGTCAATTATCTTGAAATACTATAGATGTCGGTCCTAAAAGGAAGGCCCCTTGAAGCACTCTGGGATCACACCAAGTTTCCACCCCATGTGCTATGAAGGAAGTCGGTCCATCTGTTTGGAAAGTAGCTAGCTACTTCTCATCTTGTTATGACCCACCCTGTGCTGATGTAACTTAATATTTGGATCCTCCAAGAACAAAGTCCAACCACGAAGGGTCAGGTGCAAACAGAAAGTTTTATCTTGTGGACAGCAATATGAAGTGACCTGGTAAAGATTTGACAGGGCTATTGCCTGGACTGGCTCTTGTGTAGCCNGAAGGATGTAGAGGTCCTGGAACAGGTCCAAAGGAGGGCAACCAGGCTGGTGAAGGGACTCGAGCACAGGCCCTATGAGGAGAGCCTGAGGGAGCTGGGGCTGTTCAGCCTGAAGAAGAGGAGGCTCAGGGGAGACCTCATTGCTGTCTACAACTACCTGAAAGGAGGCTGTAGCGAGGTGGGAGCTGGACTCTTTTCACAGACGACCTTCAACAAGACAAGAGGACACAGTGTTAAGTTGTGCCAGGGGAGGTTTAGGTTAGATGTTAGAAAGAATTTCTTCACGGAGAGGGTGATTAGGCTATGGAATGGACTGCCCGGTGAGGTGGTGGATTCTCCGTCCCTGGAGACATTTAAAAAAAGACTGGATGTGGCACTCAGTGCCATGGTCTAGCAACTGCTCCGGTGGGTCAAGGGTTGGACTAGATGATCTCTGAGGTCCCTTCCAACCCGGCTAATTCTATGATTCTATGATTCTATGATTGTTAGGTGGTCATTGGTGAGTTATCCAGGGGTGTCAGCTCACTGCTGGCTTCATCTAGGTGAGAGTCCTCACCTGACTTTTTCAGACACTGTGCTTATCAGGATTCTATGTTCAACATACCACTTGAGAACTTTTGTTTGAGGCAAAGATAATTCTGCTAAATGGAACCTCACACATATAGACTGTGAAAATGTCAAATTGTATTAATTTATTATAAATTGATCCTGTGGGTTAACTGAAAATATATTTGCAACTTCTTTTCATGTACTTCAAAGATTTTAGGTACCAAAATTTAACATATTACATAGGTTAAGTAACAAATCTATTACTGTGTATGTGTGTGCAATTTAGTTAAGAAACTTTGTTACATTTCGAATAGAACCTCTGTAGTGATTACAATACGTGTTGATTATTGGTTAAGTATTGCTAGAAAAGCATGTTATCCAATCTTTTGATTCACTAATAGTGTAACTCAACTTTAATTTACTGCTATTTAAAACCACACGAGACCCATACTTATATATTAAAGCATTACACTGAAATTCCTACACCTTAGTATTAAACCATTGACCAAGTCTGGGACAAAAGTGGATCCAGCCACATCTAGTCTTCTGAGAAGTTTAGAAAGGACGGGTGTGCACTTTGAACTTGGGGTGACTCAATGGCAGGCTTTCCTTACAGTTTATTAGACCTACACCATTGACCAAGTCTGGGACCAAGTCCCAGCTGCACCTAGATGCCTCTCTGAGAAGGAGCTTAGTAAACAAGGGGGTCCTTACTGAACTTCATGAATCAACTGGAGGGTCTTCCTCATTCCTTTCCCTGATGAGGAAGCCGATGAGGCCTTTACTGGCAGCAGGTAGCAGCCTTGTGATCACAGACCCTCGTTCTCATGGGAGATTTTAACTACCTAGATATTTGCTGGAAGATCTACTCAGCCAGCCACTCACAGTCCAGGAGGTTCCTACAGTAAATTGATGATAACTTCTTAATAAAATTGGTGGGGGAACCAAATAGGAGTGGAGCACTTCTGGATCTTGTCATGACCAACAAGGGGGGTCTGGTTGAAGCAATTAAGGTTGAGGGCAATCTCGTGTACAGTGACCATGAGATGGTGGAATTCACGATCCTATGTGATAGAAGCATGATTCCAAGTAGAATAAAACCCCTGAACTACAGAATGGTCAACTTTGCCCTCTTCAAACAATTGTTGGGGAAATCCTATGGGACAGGGTAGTAGAAGGTGAAGGAGCCCAAGATGGATTAACATTCAAGGATTAACATTAACTTCTTCTGAGCTGAAAACTGGTGCATCTTAAGGCAGTGAAACCTCAAAGGCTGATTCTTTAGATAGCGGAAAAAATAAAAAGCAATACATGATGTTAATGTTTCCTAATGGGGGAAAAAGTTGTGGTTACTTAATAATTTTAGGAAAGAGAAAGATAAAGCAAAAGAGTAGTAGAAGAAAAGTTAAAAGAGGTAAATAATGGAAAATCACCAGTCCTGGATTAAGCATTAGGCCAGCTAATGGGCGAGAGTTGGTGTCAACGAAACTCCCAAAACCCATCAATGCAGCCCCTCATTTTATAAGCCTGTTTCGATTAGTGAGCATGGTTGAGACATATCAGATTGAACAACTTGAGCAGACCTCTGCCCACTTTTCTTCCAGATCCTTATCTCTGTGTAGGCCTTATGCAGACCCTTTCACTATCTCCTTCCACTCCATCAATCCCTTTGGAAATGCTAATGAGAATTTGTTCAGGAATTTGCAAAGGTAGCTTGGCTCCTTGCAGAGGAGTGTAAGAGGGTCTGGTGGAGGGATTACAATGGTTCCTCCATGCAGTCCTTTACAACCCACTCCCTGATCTATTCAAGAAGAATCTCTCCCATTACCTACTGGAAAAGGACTCTGTACATTGTCTTCTTGAGAAGGACCACGTTTTTCATCCTTGTTAGAATTATTTGCTCCCTGACCTTGGGCCTTCTTCAGTAAAGATTTTGGACAACACAAGAGTGGACAAAGACTGGCAAGGGACTTCTTCATTTCTTTGCTCTTAGTCACCGGGCTGACTAGTACCAGTGTGGATTGAGTAGGGGTGGCCATAGTAGCTGCAGCAATAGCAGCAGGGCTCACTTCTTGAATTAGAATAGCAGCAGCATCTGTTGAGGAGGCTGCAGTGACTGTGGCAGCAGAAGCAACAGTGTCTTCTGCATCTGGGCCTGTTGCAGGGGCTGCAGTGGGTGTAACAGTAGTATTAATACTCGCCTGCTATTTAGCTGTAGTGGCAGAGCTTGTCTCCAAAACAGCAACAGCAGCAGTGCTTGCCTGATGTGTCAGAGTAGTTAATTTCAGAAAGTGCAATTGTTCAGAAGAGACTCAAATGAAAAGTACAAGTCCTAAAAAGAAAATTGGCTCTGTCCTGGCTCAAACCAGCAAACCTTTTAATGGTAGAAACATGTGAGGCAAAATAATACCAGCGTAGCTAGTGTGTCAGCACATTACTTATGTTTTTTGCTATCTTCATTATGATGACTATGCAGCTCATGATGTTTTTCTAAAACAAATAGTACTCTGTGTGTTTTAAATTAATACAGTCTTTCTGTCTTGCTACTGTAACTGACATTAGTTGGTTAGAAACTGTCAGATGGATACAAGACAACTGTATCTTCAGAGAAATTACATTTCATTTGATACAAGAAAATGATATATTTCACAGAAGGAATAGAAGTATTAAAAAAAGAGAGTCTGACTTTTTAAAAGATGATGTGGTTCTTGCATGTTTATTTTTTAAAGGAAAATGCTCCTAAATATATATCTCCTGGCATTTGTGTTTTTTACCAATAGATGAACAAGACTTAGACAAATATGAAATTAGCTCCATATATATAGAAGCTATTCCAGTGAATTTCACTGTCCTCAATGGTGTATGAAACCTGCCAAGGAAAAGCAAATTTGTGATTTGCTAAAACAGTAGTGAGTTTTGTACAGCTGTTGATCATCAAAGTACAAACCTCCAAAGTGAGAAATGGAATGTCTCTGATCTGAGTTGTTACACCTATGCTTATCTGACCAAAGAGAAGACCAGAGTGATTGTGAAGCTTGACATGAACTTGCATAATTCTTTTACTGACATCCTGAATCCAGCTCACTCTCTGCCCATTGTAGGTGGCCTTGGCACTCTATAGATTCCCTGTCAGTGTCAGTCATATGGCACATACTCAAGGGCAGCTAGAATAGATGAAGTCTGAAGAAAGTCCCCAGACCTGCTGAGATCTATCAATCAGTCTGAAAGGTAAATATGTTCCTGGTGTGTGCTGTAAAATGCAGTCAGAATAACCAGCTTTTTATGCTGGTCCCAGGCTTGAGGATATTACAGCAAAAGGTGTGGCCAAATTTCTACCCCTGGTCAACTATATAAAGCCTGAATCTAGGACATCATATCTGACTCTGAATCTCAGATGAAACTCCTAGCAACTGTGTTAATAATGTTCAGAAATTTAATTAAATTAATTGTGTATTTCTCCTCTGTAGGGCTTGATTTTGAAATCAGTATTTTCTGACAGAAATTATAAAAAATAAATATCAATTATATTCACTTGATTTCTAGGTGAAACTGATCAATTTCAAATTTTTATAAAAATTATAAGGCCAGCCCTTCTTCCACAACCTATTGTTTCTCTTCTTTCATTTCCCTTTACCTAGCAGTTCCCTCTTTAACTATACTGGTCTCCTAGTTCCCTTTCTTGATTTTCTTCTCATTGGGATGCACCAGTCATTGGGATGCACCAGTTTTCAGCCTGGAAGAAGTGGTCCTTGAATGTTAACCATCCATCTTGGGCTCCTTTACCCTCTACTACCCTGTCCCATAGGATTTCCCCCAGCAATTTTTTGAAGAGGGCAAAGTTGTCCATTCTGTAGTTCAGGGTTGTGGTGTTTTTTTTGTTTTTTGTTTTGTTTTGTTTTGTTTTGTTTTGTTTTTGTTTGTTTGTTTGTTTGTTTTTTGTTTGTTTTGTTTTTGTCTGTCAAATTGCTTTAATTTTTAACTCAACAATTGCTACTATTTATCACAGTAATGCATTAATGATGTGTCCTGTTATTCTAATGGCATTTGGTTTATAAAAAATACAATTACCTCTTGTCGTATAAATTTGAAATCATCTGAAGTATCTCCACTAGAGAGAAAATTGGGCAAGGTTATAACAATACCCATTTCTGCTTAAATCTTGAGAAAACGTATTTTAAATGTTGTTGTGGTGTTTCAGAGCACTAATATTGTTGGTGATAAAATTTTGGCTAAGGCAAAATTTAGACAAAAACCTGGAACGAGACTATCTGTTAATTGCATTTCCTATTCGTTGTATCTGTAGCTTTTAATTTAAACCACTAATTTGTACTCAAGATTTTTTAAAGGGGAAGCAAATAACATTTTTATTTATAATAAACATGTGAAAAGAATATGCGAAGAATGGTGTGACCTTTTAATTTAAAATATTTAATTTATACATTCATAAAATATATATGCACATATATGTCTTTGTTTTGGATGTGATATTTTCACATAAAATATGAGAAAATCATCATTGCATTGTAGGAATATTTTTGAACACATTACATTTAATCTTGAAATGTATCTCTACATAAGTGAGATATGCCTTTAGGTACAGTGGTAAGCACACTATATTTTTGTTGTTACCAGAGCTGTTATACTTTGTGTCTTGAAGTGCTTTATTCAAAAAACTTATCCATAATTGTTATTTTTCATAATAATGTTTAACAGCCTGTAAAGGCAACTGTCAACTAGTGATGGTATGAATAATGGGGTTTTTTTGAAGATTGGCACCATATTTTAATCACGTTCTAATACCTCATGCTACTACCGAATTACTTGGAAGAAACATTTGTCGCTTAAAATATTGCCCTTTGTTTCCCACTAACCCTTCTTATTTAAATCCTTAAAACTGAGCAAACTCTTTTAATTTTAGGAGTGTTACTAAAATTAAACAGTGTTTTATAAACCTTATTTGTTATATCTTTTCTCAAAAACAAAATCCTAAATAATCAAATGCTATTTTTTGAAATAAATTATATTTTTGTGCACATCAATAATTAAATACATATCTGAGATACCTACTGATGAATTGGGCAACTGCCAGAAAACACAGTCTGCAGTATTGCATAGTGAAAAATGTTAAAACCCTCATCAGCTCTACTATTAACTGCAAGACTTCAAGCCATTTATTTTACTGAAATTATGTTAACTTTCAAGAATAAAGAGATTCAAAAATGGGTCAGATAATCTATTCTTATTTAGTGCTTTTATTAGTAGTTCATTTCAAGTACTGAATCCTCTCTTACCTGCAGGTGCCGTCATTTTACACTATTGTCAAACTATTAAATTAATTCTAAGTATACATGTATTTTAATTAAGGTATAGTCAATATATATGTATTTGTGTGTCTAACTCCATTATGTTACTTGGTCTTACATAGACAGAAGTAACACTGAAAGCCTAAATTGAACTGTGACTATCCACATTGGTATTGTTCACTCCACAAATGTCTTATAGTTGTAAAAAGTTTATTTTCTAGTACAAAAATCAATCAACTCTTTCTAGTTCAAGTATTATCATAGTTCAAAAGCCAATCTTTTTTCTATAATTCTTAGCCTGAAGTGAGTCAAAGTCTCACTTGTTCTCTTCAAGGACTTAATTTAAAATTTACTGGAAATTTTCTGTCAAACTTGAATAGACTTCAGCTATCAGATATTTGTAACATTACAAAAGAACATTACCAAAAGAGTAGGTCTTCTTTACAACACTTCAACTGTGAAGAAAGAAATATAAAAGCTAAAAGTTTACCTGACTCTGTTCACCTAGTTTTAAAATATTCCTGAATAGTATCAAATGTATCTTCTGCTGCAACTTCAACTCCAGCAAAGTTGACATAGTTCTAAGACTAAAGTTAGTTAAAATAATTCAGACAAAACCCAGCATTTGAACACTGACAGGGTGGAGGCTTCTTTTTTTTTTTTTTCTAATTCTGTGTAGAAAAGCAAAGGTTGCAAGATTATGCTGAAGACTTCATTTGCAGAAACATTCCTAAACTGCAAAAAAGAGAAATGCCACATTTCCTCTAGGTGTTCTACTGAGGAAGAGGTTTTAAAATCTATCACTGTGCATTATTGTTTCTTTTAAATATCTGATTATATACAGTACCCATGCAGTTGGCTGATGAGTAAATACAACTGTAATAAATGTAATATACATAGGTAATCATACATGTAATCAAGCAGATACTTACCTACATTACCTATAAAGCCCTCCAGTTATGCTGGCAACAGAAATTTTCTAGTCTTCATTTTTGTCCAAGAAAGGGAAAGGTATGTCAGCCTTTACAGGAGAAGATAATAGTTCCATTAACAAACAACACAGAAAAACAAAATATTCCTTTGTAATATAGACCTGGATAACTTCCATGTAACTTACAGCTGGTTTTTTAAGGAAAGTTCAGGGCTTTTCAAGCTTTTTTTTTTTTGTCTTTTAGATTTTTCTCAGAGATCTTTTACTATTCCTACCTATTTTTCTTTCCTTACTTATTTGTTTTTAGAGTTCCTGATTCTCTTTTCCCTTTGTGTCATTAGAAATTTTTTATTAAATAGTACTAAAAACATGTAGCATTTTATTTTTTGTAAGTATTTAAGAATTTGATCTAGAAGTGTATTTCATAATGTATATGAAGACATATTTTCAGGCTGCTATCTGACTGATTACTTTTAGTCAGGCATTGTTGCTGGACCTCTGTTGCATGCTTATAAAATACTTTGGTTCCCAGTAGATAGAAAACATGTGTCACACTGACGGAAAGAATATTTGCCTTCTTACACACACAAAAAAATGACTGTTTTGGCATAGCCTTAGAAATAAGATTCCTGCTGTCACTTGAGTTCCTACTTGACAGGTGCCTTTGTAACAAGAACAAACAAAATATCTCTCACAAATGAAAGATTCAGAGTCAGCATGTACCTAAAAGGACAAGAACAAAAATGGGCCAGAGGTGTCAGAGCATAAATTTCACCTTACTATACTGTAAGGAAACTTGACAGGCTTTTTTTCTATGATCTGTTATTCCTGAAAATAAAATGGGAAAAAAAAATTAAAAACATATTAGCAATGTCTTTTGTCTCTAGGAAAGTTGAAATAATATTTAGGTTTCTTATTTTTGTGATTTGAAACAAAACAGTGTTCAAATCTATTTTTTTCATAACTAAAAGAAGTCATTGCAACAAAAATAGGAAAGGTTATAAGACTGCAAAATATACTGGAGCAATACATTTTACATCACACACTATATTGTTGAAAAAAACAGGTTTCAAAAATGTACAGGCTTCACAGTTTGATTTCAGCAACTGAAGCATGTTATTAAATCCATTTCTATTTTATACTTTAACACTTAATGATGGTGGATTTTTTTGTTTTTTGTGTTTTGTTGTTGTTGTTTTTTCCCTTAGAGAATATGTAGTATAGAAAAATCCACTTATTCTTGGTTAAACCATTTAAGCAGGTGAAAAAAAAATGTTCTTCTTGCATTTCATCAAAATACTTCAGATCACAGACACAGATGCACTACAAAAATGTGGACAATTTCCATAAATGGGAATAATTAAAGTTGCTTTAAACAAAATAAACAAATGTTTACAAAACATACAAAGCTATTCAAAACAGCAATTTATATGAATGTATGCCAAGCAATAGAACAAGTTTTTGGAAAACAGTATTTTTAACTTTTTAAAAAATAGCATCCAGTGCTATAGAGCTTACAGCTTACACTCTTCACCTTACAGCTGAGAGTGGCACTACTGGTTTTGCTTAACCAGTCTTTTCTTCCATTACTATATTTACCAATGAATAGTGAACTCAGGATGACTCTCCATTCTTCTTCCCTAATATGGGGAGTGTCTCCAATGTTTCTCTCTCTTCCCATGCTATTTTATAACAACTATGACTTGATTCCTTTGGGACAATAAGATGATAGAGTAGATGGCTAGTAGAGACAGTGCTACCTACCAAACGTATGAGGTCCCATAGCTCTCAAGTCCTGAATGTGCAAGAAACAACTGAAAAGATTATGCAAGTTGTGTAGAAAAGTGTGAGTGAACTTGATCTGCTTTGTACCATGCTACACAAAGCTTTACACGTAATTTCATTTAACATTTGTTCAAATTAAAACTTCCTTGATCAACTACATGAAAACTTGTAATGGATGGATGTTGTAGTCAAATTTCCAGTGAACTACAATGAAGTTATAAGGTACAGAATTTGTAAAAATTACTGTCTGTAGGTTCAACATGCTTTTTTGTTTTTTCATAGACTAGAATATTCAACCTCTTGCTAGTCAGTTATGATTCTTCCGAGACTGAGAAAAAGAAATAAAAATATCCCACTTACTTAAATGTGACAAAGATATTAAACTGATGACTGAAATAAACACACTTATTCCCAAATAGGTAGATAAGTTTCAATACCTTTTTTGTTTCTTTTTAAATTCCTTCAATTTTCACTTTTTTATACATAAACATTCCTTCAACAAACCCACCAAATAAGTTGTTGCATTTACTCATGAGAACTGTAGTCTTTAGATGACTGCTTCCAAGAATATCAAGGCTTGTAAAAATATAAAAAATATAAAATATCAAATTTATGGAAAAAAACCCATTCCAAGATGCCCGGGAGTATCCCACTAGGAAACTGAGCACCCTCATGAAGTTAGAAGCAGTTCCAACATAGCAATAAATTTCATTAAACCTTTACCTGTCATGAATATACTTGTGTGGTATTTCCTAGCCTTAAAAGCTTCAAAAGACAGAGAATTTTGATAGTCTAGAAAGAAAAGTCTAGCAATAGCAACTCAACTTAAACTTTTTTTTTTTTTTCTTCTAGCTATAAATGATAAATCAAAGAAGTTACGGAAGAAACAGCCAAAGAAAGTAACATTTCACAGTTGAAAGAAATAGCATTCTAAATACCTGAACAAGGCTTCAAGCATCAGTGATAGTTTTTCTTGACAACAGTTTTTAACAGAAGTTGTGGTTGAGCACAGACAACAGTAAATTTGATTAATGGGTCAAGTCTGTGCAGCCAGGGGGATAGAAAAATTTGAGATGTGAGGGCTGTGTTAAATGTTTTGGTACAGAAGTAATTAAGGCTGATACTATTTTATGGCTTTCTTATTTTTCAGATAAGAGTAATCTGAAAAGTTTAGAGTAATTGTCAAAATCTTAGAATGTACTTAATTTTCCACACAAAATACATGCACCTCATGAAGTGATGAAGCAGGGGGGACCAGAAATCTGATTTTTTAAAATTATTTTTCTTGGTTTTATTTCTCCAGGGAAGCAGTGGGGTGTCAGAGAGGACTGGCTGCATTCTTGACTAGGAATAAAATGCCAAGGATGTAAATGGAAGATGGCAGCATTAGCTGAAAGCTGTTCATAGCCCTAAGACATCAGTATTTATGAAGTCTCTCAAGTGAAACAAATGGAAAAATAAGCCCCTGTGTTGTGAAAATTGCTTTTCAAGTTTCTAACCTCTAAAAAAAGTCTTCTTCCTGAACAGAAACAAGTTAACCCTGAACATTAATGGTTATCATCATTCAAATTGATTACAATTTCATTATACATAACATACTGAAATTACAGTCACAGAGAAATTAAAAAAAAAAGTGTTTAATCTTTTAATAAAGCATTAAAGAACATAGCAGTTCACACTTAAGTAAAAAGTTGTCCAGTATTGAATGTTTATCATTTTAGAAATGCAGAGTAACTTGCTGAATATTTGATGCTATTAGAAAGGCTTGTTTTATGAGCCCAGCATCAAATTCAGTTTCACACTAAAGAAAATATAAAGCTTCGATTTATTGGATTTGAACAGTATTTACCCAAGTAGTTTCAAGGACATTATTAACCTTTTCTTCCCAGCTATACTGATGTATTCTCTGCCATGGAAGAGAAGATCATTTCATGTTCCTTTGGAAGTTTAAAATAAGAGGATTTTATTATGCTTCACTTTGTTTTTGTAGAGGATTTTGAGTTCTTTATTTTCTTCTTCCAATACTTTTCACTCCTTGTTAAACTAAGAAACAAGACCAATATAGATTTAGACAAATTTGACCTACTATTGATTCTTCTTCCAGATCTCCTTCTTAGTCTCTGTCTCATTTATTGTCTACAGTGGGGTAATATTGCTGAATATTTCACTGGGGGAATATTTCATTACCATGCATCAAAATGCTTTCACCCGATTAATAGAGAATGACAGCTTGCCTCATGGCTTCTCAGTCTGACAGAATTTTACAGCAGGGAAGATCTCAATAATTATGATACCTGAAAAAAATATCCTTCCCCCAAAGATTAGTTTGATGCCTAAAAAATCATGTAAAATTGAAAGGTTACATAGTAGCATAATTGTTTTCTTCAGGATCACACCTGCTCCTGTCATGCATATTTCTCTACCATGGAGCAAAAGGGTAACTCATGTATCATTTTCATCTACTGGACTTCAGCTTTGTTGTTCCCTCATTTCTAAGGAAAACTATGCACTGAGAAAACATAGATATCCAGAGACTCTTAAATTTATAACCTCCAACTTCTGAAGCTTTTAGATTTAGTTTAGACTTACTAATTCTTCCACATTCTGTTATTTTAAAATTTACAGCCCTGCTTACTGGCCACAGAAAAGACAATCATCTCTATGTCTTGACATGCTACTCTATTATAAGAGTGTTTTTTTAATTATTATTCTGTTCTAAAATATGATTGTCCAAAGTGTGGCACATTCATCTTTTTAATTTTAAATACTTCACCAACTGCCAAATGTTACCTACTGTCTGAGAATAACAGAGAGAGTTAAAATGTCTGAAATCAAATCTCATCATGTGTCTCCAGCAAGGGAAGATAAAGTGGCCCAAGGTAATGGATTATTACTGGAAAAATGCTCAAGGTTGTATTGCTTCTTAATACCCTATTGCATAACTTTATTTCTATGTCTAGCACAAGAAAACATTTTATATTTTTTTATCTCACTTTGTACTATATACATTGAGGGCAAGAGCTACCAGTAGAACAATGCATACTGTGAGGGACTGGATGGAGGAACCCCCTCAGGGGTTTCAGGATCAGAATGCCATCTTAAACAAGAAACCCTCACCGGACACCTCTGGACCTGTGGTGGTGATTTTCTGAAACTCCCTCATTCTTTTCTTTCTTTTTTGCTTTCTTATTCTTTTCTCTCCCTTGTCTTTATCTCACTCTCTCTCTTTTCCTTGTATCTTTTCCTTTTCTCTCTAAACTTTATGCTTGCACCCAGCCCTTGATGGCTGGACTTTGTTCTCATGGATCTAAAAATTACGAGTTGCTTGAAACCATAATAGTTGGCATAGTCAGCAGGATAGGAACCTAAGGACCGTAGAACATGCTATTGCCACACTGAACACACAGAAGATTAATAAAATCTCTGCACAGTCTGGGTATCTTAAATATAACTCAGAAATAAATAACCCACAAGATCTTTTCCATGGGCAGACCACATTACTGTGAGCAAAGAACAAAAAACCATTTAGGCTAACTGATCAGAAATCATGTTAGAAAGAGACTGTAAAATGTGGAAGGACTATAAGAGAGGGACCAGCTCCACGGTTCTCTCACTGGAAAGTTTGTCAAGAGGGAAATGCAAAATTGAACTATGTGTTTGTATGTATGCATTAATACTTTTCTTTTTCGATTAATTTCTCCTTATCTGACTGATAACGTGTCCTGACTTGAAATGTTCATCAAAATAAGCAGAAGTTAAGAACATGGAAGCAATTTTTCAGATTATCTTCCGTATTTCAGAACAAATTTATGAATAATTACATAAAAACTCCATCCGTTAATGTTTTTGAAATATGCACTTTTATATGGTTTCCATCAAGATAAACTTACCGTGTCAATGAGAAACTGTTTAAATTAGTATTCAGAGTTAATATGCCCCTCTTTTTAAAAAAGGGTTCCATTCATGATAAAAGCAAATTAAAAATATTATTTAGCATTATCATAGTAATGACTATATGGAGGTGTGTGGGAACACAACTTACTTGAATTTTCTCAGTCACTGTAGTTACAAATTGAAAATATTTACAAATCAATTTTAAAAAATAGTCAGAATGAGTAATGCACTAGTTAAGGAATAAAAAGATAAACTTTTAATTCCTGTTCTATCACACATATAGACCTAGTAACATGCATAGAATTAGATCTACAGATACTACTTTAGATACCTTAGTGCATTATTAATCCAGACAGAGTCTCAAAGTTCATGAGATTCCTTTTTCTATATGTATTCATATGTTACAGAGGGATCCAAAGTGGCAATCATCACACCACTGTTGCTACTACAGCCAATTTGGGATTAAACCAGGCCAACCAGAATCGTGTAAAATTGAGGCATCAACTGTCTCCTTAGATGAGAAGCAAAAGGTCACCCTCCTCAAGTGTATGTCTACAAACACAATCTGGGAAATAAACAGGAAGAGTTGGAGCTATGTACCCAGTGAGATAGTTGTGATATCACAGGAATAACAGAAACATGGTGGGATGAGTCACACAGATGGAGAATCATAATAGAAGGCTATAAGCTGTTCCATAAAGACAGGAAGGGGAGAGAAGTAGAGGAGCTGCATTCACTCTATGTTAAGAAAAACCTTGAATGTATAGAAATCAGCTACGATAATTGTGGTAGTCCTGTTGAATGCCCCTGGGTCAAAATCAAAGAAATTGTCTCCAAGGGTGAGCTTATAGCAGACATCTGTTCCTGACCATCAAACTGAGATGATGTGAAAAATGAAACAACACTCAGATCAGTCAGGCAAGCTTCAAGTCAAACAATCATGGTCCTTATGGGAGACTTTAACTACCCACATATTTCTTAGAAGAGGTACACTGAAACTCACCTGACATCAATCAAATTCCTGGAATGTGTAAAAGTCTGCTTCCTCACACAAACGTTTCAAGTGCCAACCAAGAATGGGGCAGAGATGGACTTACTAACCAAGAAATTCTGCCTTGTGATATCTCGATTAGTAACAGACTAGGCGACAGTAACCACAATATTGTGGAGTCTGAGATACTGCTGAACACAATGAAGGTCAATTCATAAACAAAGGTTTTAGATTTTAGAAGAGCAAACTTCATCTCACTCAAGACTCTGTTGAAAGGATCCCATGGGAAGCTTCCACGGAGGTTAAAGTAGCTAGTAAGTGCTGGGAATTTTTCAAGAACACTATCCTACTTACCAAAAACCAGTTCATCCCCTCTAAAAGCAAGGGGGGTAGCCAGAGGAAGTGATCCCGGTGGCTTAACTGTGAGTTTCTGGGATTCTGTCTCACAACCAAAGATTACCTGTTGAAAATTACAAGGACGTTTCCAGAGTATGCAGCAAAAAAGTCTGGGAGTCAAAAGCTCAGACTGAGCTTGATTTGGCCAGAGATGTCAAAAACCTCAAGAAAGGATCCTTCAGATACATTAACAGTGAGCAGAAACAGAGGAATAATATTGGCCCACTGTTAAATAAGAGAGGTGAACTAGTCACCAAAGATGAAAAGGCAGAATTTCTCAACCCCTTCTTCACCTCTGTCTTTACCAGTTCTGTTAAGCCCCAGGCTATAGGAGCAAAAGGTCAAATGTGTGCTGTAGTGAGCCCTATGATATGGGTTGTACTTTTTTTTTTAAAGCTGAGATATAGAACAGTGATTAAAACACCCTATTATCACCTGTAAGAGTACATTTGGGGAACTGAACCCAGTTTTGAGTTGTTCAAAAGAGAAAATGTTGACAAACTGATGGAAGATCACTATGCTACTGAAGAACATGACATTCAGAGTGTGAGTCAGGAAAATGGATTTGTTCAGCTTGAGAAAAGAAGAATAAAGAGAAATTTTTACTTAAGTTAGTTAATGGTAAGAATTACAGAGAAAATAGAGCAAAATCTCAGAATTGTACAGCAAAAGGATAAATAAGCAGTGATCAGAAGTTGCATGAGAGATAGAAACAATTTTTTTAAAAAAATTTAAAAATTGTGTGATTAAGAATATTTACAGGATTGCTCCAATGTAAAGCCTTCATCCTTCGAGACATTAAATACCTCACCTGAAAGTAACATGATCCAAGCCGATAGTTAACTCTGGTTTAAACAGATTGAAGGAGATGACCTTAAAAGTTTCATTGCAGCCTAAACGATGCTGTGGTTCTATTCTGTGATTTTATGTGATGAAGAAAAAGTTGCTGAATCTGTATTGAGAAGGCTCAAAATCATACAATTGTAATTTTGACAAGTAAATATACGACTGGTTTAAGAGACAAATGTAAGAGAAGTGGGCTTGTTCAATCTGAAGAGAAAGGTAAGGAAAAGCTGGTAGAAACCGAACAAGAAGCTATTGAGAAAACAGTGCAAGATATACTATGGGGGTAGAAAAGAAAGAGATTGAGAGGTCAGTTGAAACAAAAGAGGTTCCAGGAGACATAGCTTATTGCTTTTTCACTATAAGTCATGTCAAGAAATAGAAGAGGTTTCCCAGAGGTAATAGCTAGTCTCCATCTTTGGAGTTTTCCAAGCCTTTAATACGCAAAGCCCTGAGCAACCGGATCTGACTTCCTTGCTTATTCTGTGATTGTTGGGGGCTGAACCGGAAACTTACTGAGGTCCCTTCTCACATCCTATGTGAACAGGACAGGACAGGACATGAAGCAACAGGGATGGTAAGGGACAGGGACAGAAAGGGACAGAAAGTGATGGCAAGGCAAGGGATGTTAAGGTAAGGCAAGGCAAGGCAAGGCAAGGCAAACAAGGCAAGGCAAGGTAGGCCATTGTAGAATAGCTTAGGTCAGAAGGGACCTTAGAGATTATCCACTCCAACCGCCCTGCCGTGGACAGGGACGCTTCTCATCTAGAAAAGGTAGTCATCCAACCTAGTCTTAAACACTTCCAGGGAGGGCGCATTCACAACTTCTCTGGGGAATCTGATCCAGAGTCTCACCACCCTCATACTAAAGAACTTATTCTTAATATCCAGTCTATACCTATTCTCTTTCAGTTTAAATCCATTTCCCTTTGTCCTGACACTGGACAGTTATGAAAAGTCTCTCTCTGGCCTTCCTGTAGATTCATTCCCTTCAGATATTGGAAGACAGAAGGTCTGCCTGGAGTCTTGTCCTCTTCAGGCTGAGCTATCAAAGGAAAGGAAAGTAAAAAACTGGGTTAAGCAACACAGTGTGAGTCATTTAAAACCAACCCAGTTAGATAGTTATGATATCACAGGAATAACAGAAACATTCTTAGCTATCACAACTGATACAAACTTTCAAGAATTCTAGATTTTGTTTATATTCTGTGGTTGCATGGTGTAAAAACCTATTATGTTAGTTGAAGCGGCTTTGCAAAAGTGTTTTTGAAATACAAAGTTATACACCAAACATATATCCCTAACAAAGAATTAAAAATTTCATTGGGGCATTTAATTTTGGCACAAGTAGCTTTTGTTGGTAGCTGTTGGCTGTACTTTATGGCTATAGGTGTTTGTCACAGTTATCTCCAAGACCAATACAACAGAAAGAGGGAGGGTAAGGAAACTAAAGTAGTTTCACAGGCTTTTTATGAGAGAGGACATTAAAAAGTACTGAAATGCTAGAACACCTTTTGGATTTTCTTACATTCATTTTCCAGTTCCTGACTACTGTCTCTATTTTGAAATACTGCTGAAATACAAATTTTTATGTATTAAGTAGTTTCCAAATAGGCTGAACCATAGTTCAGTGACAATGCTTCCTTATGTCTATTTGAAATTGTCATCCCAAGTAAAACCTGTCATGAGAGATGATTCTACCCATGCTAAATCAAAACTGTAGGTTGTGGGGTTTTTGTTTCTTTTTTGTTTGTTTGTTTGTTTGTTTGTTTCCACTTTTTCTTGTTATTTTCCTGAAGCAGCAATGCAAGTAAATAGTAAAAGTCTGACTATGTGATATTAAGCTGCTACAAGTAACATAACAGCTAAGCACCACAGCTGGAAAAATGCATATAGTTCCTTGTGTAATCTTTCATTTTCAGAACAAAAATTAGATTTTTGTCACATGGGCCAGTTCATGAGTCATCCCCATGACACAGATGTCACCAGTTTTGGAACACTAGTCAGACTGCAGAACATTGCAGAGCACCCAACATGAAGGCAAAGTAACTAAGTGCATAGAGTTAAAGGACTTCAAACAAATCCATAAACAGAAAGATATTCTCAGCCTGACTGAGGTACACCGGCATAGTTCTATAATCTAACCAAGAGGGGAGAGAGAAAGTAGTTAAGTCCTGATAAATAAGATTTCAAACATACATAAATTTAGCATCCTGGTACTAAAGATATACCTACATGCTTCACTGTGTGTACAATAAAGACAAGAATTTTGACTTCACTGCAGTAATAAAAAGAGACAGAAAGATTAGAGAAAAATGTAGAAAGATATTATTTCACATTTGAAGTGTTCACATGACCTAATAAAAAAGAATATTCCAACAATCATATGATGCAACATTTGTTCTTTAATTGGGATTTTAAACGCAAAACACTGATGGACTGAAGATCAGTTACTTTCTCTAAAGGCAAGAGAGAAAAAAAATCCTGACCTCAGGGACATCGCACTGCTATGACTTTATCTTTTTAGCTACTTCAGCAATTAGTCATAAAAGCTACATAGGAATTATTAAAACGAAATAGCGAAACTTAAATTTGTATGAACCTCTTGAAGTCGTATAGGTGTAAGTCTCACCCATCACAATCACCAAAAAAACTTTGATGTATACTGTATGTTTGATGTATACTGAAAAAGAAAACTATCTCTAGTGTGTGACACTGAGCACCCTGAGATATCAAATGAAATACAAGAAAACATTTTTAATGTTATTCTCACGCCTTGCTACTAACAACTGCTCCCTCTCATAACTGAAATCATGTTTCCACTTATGCTTAACCTAAATACTGGAACTAACAAAACAATCTTTCTCTCATGTCAAAGACAGCTGGTCCACAGCAGATCAGATGGAACTGGCCACACATCCAGAAACTGGATAGCCGTGGTAGTACTGTCCTGTACCCAGCTGCTTAAAGAGCCAAACTGCTCATGAGTTGAACACTACAATTTGAGTCTAAGGCCACAGTAGGCCTACTAATCACTTCCAGGATGTCCTGAATTATTTATGTCAGACAGGTGCCTCCCCTGGATTAAATTAATTCTTGGTTGTCTGCTCTAGTCATAGGAATAGTTTTACTCTTCATAAACACATGTTTAAGTCAGAAATAAGAAAATCTAATATTCTGAAGTAATCTAGAATATGTCCTTTCCCCAAATCTAGTTTTCCTTTCAGGATACACAAGAGCTATGAATGGTTAGGAATTATCCCTACTACTTTCAAATTCAGTTTGTAGTGCTTTCCTTGATGATTAGGTAATGACTGAGATCTGTTTTCTTTCTCCTGGTACATTTGTATGAAATTCTGAGAGATGTCCCTAGCCAAGTGCAACTACAAAAAATGAGACAACATCTTTACTTTACTCCTTTGCTTTCTTTCTTTTATTAAATTTTGTCTTAAGATCCACTTATACAAGGCATTTTCTAACCTTTTCCATGTCTCTATCAGAGCCTTACAAAAAAACTATTCTGTGATTAGAAGCCTCTGTGTTGTAATTTTCATTCCTTGTTGAAGTGGAGGCTTATTCCCATTTCTGCTCCTTTTTCTGTGATGACATGGAGTACAGAGTGCAATTCTCAGTAACCTGGATTGTGTTATTCACTCTAACCCATGACAGAGTCAGTTTAAAACAGGAAGCCTTTGATATCATTCTCTCAGTGTATAAACTTCCAAAGCAGAATTACCTGAATCATTGCAAATTGTTTTCATGTTACACTCAATCTGCATTCCTTTCACACTTTTCATTTTGAGAAAACAACTAGAATCTCAACTACACATTATTTATTTCTGTTATATGTATGTTAAGTATTGTTAGTTGATGTAAAATTAAAATGGCTTTATTTTTTCTCTTTAGTGTTTCCAACAACAGCATTAAAAGAATCTTTCATTACAGCAAAGGTTCTTTTTGCTTTTGTCTTTTGAAATACTATTTTCCAAAGCCTCTTGAAATCTCACAAATTAGTGTAACTCAAGTATGCAATAAATATATAATCAAAGTTTCCCTTATGCAGTTTTCTATACTATTTCTTGTTTATAAGTTGTTGATGAGAAGCTTCAGGTAGAGATCACTTAGGTAAAAGCAAGGAAAGGAGACAAAGAAAACTTGATACTGTGGTGACGAACATTAGTCACACGATAGGCAAGAAGAGTGTGTGGCATTTAGGACACATCTATGGCATATATTTCCTGTATAAAAGGACCAGTGACAACCTAATTGCTGAGTAACTGAAGCTATGTGAACTTTCAGCTTTTGAAATGTTACCAGAATAAGGTCTCCCAAAATACTGACATGTATGTACTAGTGAATATTTCACTGTCACAGTAAAATTAGTAAATTACGGCGTAAAATTTCCAAGGAATTTATATGATTACCACACTTTTGGCTCTTTTTTCTAGTTGGACTAGATGAACTATAAAGCTGCCTTCAAAGCTAAACCATTCTGTGATTCCATGATTAAAGATCTTCCACTTTATAAGAAAGAACACAGAAGACAATTAAAAAAAAAAAAATGTCCTTTCTAGATATTTAGAAACAATAAAAATGGCAACAAATATTAGTTAATTGAGAAACTTTACAAGTGTGCTTCAGAACTTAAAACTGAACAGTCTGTGAGACTAAAGACTGAATTTTCCAAAGTTGTCTTAATCTCCTTTACAAATGTATAACCAAATAATTGCTTTCATAAGCACAATATTTAATATAAAATGCTGGTTAACACATTAAAAAAGTGTGAAAATGATATATGATAAGATATTGTGTCAGCTACCAATTCCTCAGAAAAATATCATATTAATTCTAGTTCTATCAAGGTCTAAGGTTTGGGATATTGATTTAATGGACTCAATAGTTTTCCAAACTGAGACAAAGTTTATTCATCTGAGGGTCCTGTTTATACTCTAATATTTTCCTGGGGTCTGCCCACAAGACCCTCCCAAGTTCCTAACACCAATGGTGGTCTTGTGTTTTTCCCCATTTTTCAGTAATTTTCCAGCATCCCTTTGGTAAACTAGTCTCTTCATTAGCACATTCCTTTCTTATCACCCACATTATCTTTGCCACTTCCCACACTAAGGCATCATCATAATTAATGGTGTATCATCACATTACTTTTTCATCACTGTCTCCAGTTTCTGCATTTTTCATCAGACTGATCTGTTGGTCATTTCTTTATAAATGTTAGTGATAAAAAACTAGATGCTCCTAAGATGGTAGTTGGAGCACCCACCTGTGCTCTGTGATAATGAGTTGACACTTTTCAGATTACTAAAACGTGTGCTATTGCCAAAATTACAGTTTTCAAAATAGACTTGAAGAATGTAAGAAACTAATTTGAAAAAAAAGAAGGGAATTCTGTGGTAAAGGAAATTTTCATTCTGAGTGCTTAATAGTACAATGCTATTACTGAAGGAGTTCAAGAAAGAAGTTTGCTTACTGAAAAGAGCCTAGCAAGATGGAAAGAGTGCAAATAATAAACTGTTCTGTTACATAAAATACAGATGACTCAGAGACAAACAGAATTAATAGAGGAACAGATAGAAGAACAACTGCACAGAGAAAAAGCATATGCATTCTCTAAGGCAGCACAAAAATGCACTGAGATTGTAAGGTCACTCGAGTCAAAAGCACAAAGAAGCATCTAATAACCTGCCTGGTAAGTACAAGTGAGTCAAAATTTCCTTCCTGCAAAAAGATAGAAATCAAGGTATATAAAAAATAAATTAGCAAAGGGGTCAAGGGACTAAAGAGACAAATATTAATGGAGAAATGCAATGGTGCAAGAGTTTGAAAATGTAATTTAGTAAATGAATTGTAAGTATAGTATTACAAGCAAACCATAGTTTAAACAGACAGTCTGGATTTTGGATTTCTTTTTAAGTATTATGTAAAAAAAAAAAAAAAAAAAAAAAAAAAAAAAAAAAAAAAAAAAAAAAAAAAAAAAAAAAAAAAAAAAAAAACTATAACCTATAAAACACTTCAGTATGCATTCATTCTAGGTGTTAGGAAACCTGTTAGAGATTCATGTTGGACCCAACAAGCCACCTCCAAGTACCCCAGACCAACGAGTAGGAAAGCTGAAAAGGACTTCCCAGAAGGCAGACTCACACTAGGCACACTTAAATATCACATAAATCAATATACACACAGCTGGCTACATGGATCACAGAAAAACAGAATACTCATGTGAATGCAGACAGCAGCAATAGCCTCATCCTGCTCCCTTCTCTGTCTGAGTAATATGAGGGTCAATCAGGGAAAATATATACGCACATGTGTATGAACTGGGATGCCTTCAAAGACCTGCAACCTCCCTAGAAGCTGCACACGGATCCCACTCTCCCCAGCTGCTGGCACTGGCACATACAATCCTCAAGGCTAGAGCCCGACTCCTGTTTCTGGTACAGACCATTGCACACACACAGCTGACAAGCAACAGGGACCCCTGTGTCCTCCATACCTAGGCACTGGTGCTGAGGATTTCCTGGGACAGCCCTGGGCTGGGCCTGGAGGAAACATCCTTTTCCACCTGCTACTCTTCTACCCTGATCTCTGGGCTTGTGCAGGTTGTCTGTGATGGGCTGATGGCACTTGTAATGAGGCTAGGGGTAGCTGGACCAGGGTATTTTTGGGCTCCCCCCCCAACCATTAACTACATGCTCCTTGGTGGATGTATGGAAAAAATTTTATCATGTAATCAAACAAATGGATGATGCTGGAGAAAATATGAAACTTTGAAATTACTATCCACCACGAAATATTTTTTCTGCAGTGGTAGTCAACATGAAATCGTATTTTGATAGCCTGACCCCTGCACTTGAAATTTTTGAAAGGATAAACATGAACCTATAAGAATAAAATTGAGAGTTCCAGCTAAAGACAAAAGAATTATCCACCTTAGGTCAAACTGACACTGATTTTACTAGGGCAATAAACCTGTTTATTAGTTTGTCCAATTTATTCCACTGAAATCAATATCGAGCACTCCATTGATTTCTATTGTGCCACACTGAGAATGCATTAAATAATATTCTGCTGTCTGGAAAATTTTTAACATGTCAGTTTGGTAAATCTAGGCAATATAGGGTGAGATTTTATTTTTTCCAAGTTGAAAAAATCTGTAAACTAATTTATTTTCATATGCAAATTTCTATTACTCTTTTTATGCAAAAATGTAGACATAATGGAATAGTATAAGAATTTGAATACTAGCTATTTTTCTAAAATAAAAATTATTATGAAATTTTTCTATAAATTTTAGCTTTTTCCAGAAGCATTGCTTTAAAATTTTAGTAAGAATGGCAAAATGTGCTCAGTAATAGTAAGATGAGAAAAACACCTTGAGGAAATCTCCAGCTAGCAATAAACTGGAGGAAAAACAAGCAAAACATGCAAATTCATGAATCCATTATTTATTTAAATTCATTTTCCTTTCCCTATAGCATTTTCTTTCCCCATACATGAATACAAAAAAACCCAAAAAAAGTCTTTCACAGAAAATACCTCAGTAAGCTGTAAATAAACTGAAATAATTCATCAAATTAAGTAAACAACCCACAGAGATATTACTCAGGAATATTTTTCATCTTCATTATTCAATAGTATTTTACAGATCATATTCCATTACCTGCAACTTTAGGTTCTTTCCCTGAAACATGAAGTTTGAGTTAGCCTTTCCTATAGCTCAAGGAAAGCTATAGTGAAAATGGAAGAGCTTTCAGAGTTTTAACTGGTACTGGGCACTATTTTCATCAACAAGGCAGAGCTTTCAGATATTTACTCATATTAGTGATGCTATCCATAAGAATAACTTATAAAATAAGTCAGTGGGAGTAATTATGTAGCTTATGGCAAATAAGTCATTCATTATCTGGAAAAAGGAAATGATTGAGTGTTTTAATATACCTGTTATCTTTTTTTTTTCTCTGCTAAACAAAGACTTTTCTTGAACTATGATTTTATTCAGAAAGACTAAGAATGCAATCATGTTTTTCTTTGAGAAAGGTATCTTTTATGTGTAGGTATTGAACCCCTAAATTTTCAATAAAACTTACTGGTTGTAAAAAGATTTGATCCACAGATGAAAACATGGTGGAAATGGTGGCTGCCAATTTTCGTATTCCTTTTAATATTCATCTTCCAAAAGAGATCATTATGATAAAGTTTTAACAATGTTGTTTGAACTGTTGAAATCATAAAAGAAAAAGATCAGTAATTAGGTCACATTGGCCTAATATTATGACTAACTGCAATTCCTGCAGGCAGAGTACGAGATGGAAAAAAACTTAAACGGCAATTAGTTGTGCATGCATACATACAAATGAAACAGCTTTCCATGTTCAAAAAGAAAACTAATACAGAAATGCCACTTTGCTGGAAGACATATTTTTGAAGACCTATAAGTTAAACCACCCTTTCTGACTACATATAGTTAAAAAAAGGTGAGGCTACAACATCAAACATCCTGGTATAGGTTTTAAACCTTGTGACAGAATGTGAACTAAGCGACACCACAATAAGCTGAACAACCCCAGTTCCCTCCTATGTAGCCTGTCTACATAGGAGAAGTGCTCAAGCCCCCTGTCCAGTTTCATGGCCATCCTCTCAACCTGCTCCATCAGGTCGATGTCCTTCCTGTGTTGTTGGCTACAGAGCAATACACCAGGTGAGGCCTTATCACAGCAGAGTAAAGTGGCACAATCACATCTCTCAGTCTTCTGGCCACACTGCTTTTGATGCAGCCCAGGATGCTATTGACCTTCTCAGATGCACCTGTGCACTCCTGGCTCATGTCCATAGCTCTTGATTATTTGGATTGACTTTCAAAGAAATTCTTATGTGAGGGAAAAAACAAAAATGCTTTAAAGAAAAAAAATATCCTGGTTCTTTTAGAATCAACTATTTAATATACTGGGAAGTAAAACAATTCTTA
Organism: Florisuga fusca; assembly: GCA_038090715.1. Classification (NCBI taxonomy): domain Eukaryota; kingdom Metazoa; phylum Chordata; class Aves; order Apodiformes; family Trochilidae; genus Florisuga; species Florisuga fusca. The sequence goes on from JAAWXA010000012.1 coordinate 16,816,173, forward strand.
TGTATTTCTGCATATACAGTCAGAAAGAAAGAGAAAACGTGAATCCTAATTTCTCCAAAGTACATAATAACCAGGGTATCCTTTAAAAATACAAGAGTATAGAAACTATTGGAAAGAAATAAGGAATCTCACTGGACCATATGAAAACATATGTAGCAGTAACAGAATGTCTCACTGAAATGGTTTTATATAAATATTTTATGTCTAAAGACATTCCAGTTTTGTATTATATTCCTGTTGCTATTAGCTAAGCTTCACAGAGTAGTAAATGGCTAAGTTCTGGCTGAGAAAATAGTCTAGTATTTTCTCATTTGGTATGGTCCTGAGGTAGTGTCTATACAACAACTTGGCAATAAAGGTCTTCCTGCACAGAATTTTAGGATAAAATCCCATAAAAATCAAAGGGATCGTTTATTCTGACAGTACATTTTTTTTATTAGATCATCAATAACTTGATCACTAAAAAACGAACCCCAAAAGAAATCTCCATATCAGGAGAGATGAAGAAGAGCTCACTAGAACTCTTCTTCAATTGAGTGAAATTAAGTGTAAATTAAATGCTCTCAAAATATACAGTTTAGAATCAGATTTCAAATTTAAAAAGTCAATGTTTTGAGCCTATTTTCCACTTGTAGCAGAATTTTTCATTTTCTTTGACTCATATTAGGCACGTGATTCTAGCTGAGCTCAGTAATTTTCAACCTATGTGATTTCTCAACCCTATTTTAAGTGAATCTTGAATTCTGTGAAATTAGATTATTTTTAAGGGAATCAAAATACAAGTTCCACATGCTTTTTCAGAACATAAATGTAGATTAAACTTTTCTAACAAAGGTGTAAATTCTGAAATAAAGGAAGGGAAATGGTTCCTCAGCTTTTGAAGACTGTAAGGGATTATGGTGAATTATGAATTACCTTTATCAAATCTTTTTGAGAATTGTCCCAAACAGAGCTTGAGAATCTAAAGTCATAATATTTCATACTTGTGCCTATTTAATTAAATGGCACATTCATTCTATATAATGATAGAATGATAGGGGTTGGAAAGGGACCTCTGGAGATCATCAAGTCCAACCACCCTGCCAAAGCAACATCACCTAGGTCAGGTCCCACAGAAATGGATCCAGGTGGATCTTGAAATTCTCTGCCAAAGGAGAGTCCACAGCCTCTGTACTATAAGAGTGATGAAACACTGGAACAGGCTGCCCAAGGAGGCAGGGTTGGATCTGGGTTGGATCTGGGTTGGATCTGGGAGGCAGGGTTGGATCTGGGTTGGATCTGGGTTGGATCTGGGCACAGTGCTCCAGGTTTGGCCTTGGTAGGGCATAGTAGATGGGGAGAAGAACTTTCCAGACCACTTTTCTTGTGGTCTGGGCCACAAGAGCACATTGCTGTCCCATGGATAGCTTATTGTCCACCAGTACTCCAAGGTCTGTCGCCTTGGAGCTGCTTTCCAGCCTTGGCTCTAGTGATCATGAGATGGTGGAGTTCAGGATCATTCATAGTATACACAGCACCAAGAAGGATCCCAGCCCTGGGCTTCAAAAGGGCTAACGTCAGCCTCTTCAAGGAACTCCTATGCAAAATCTCAAGGGATAAGGAACTTGAGGGAAGGGGGGCACAAGACAGCTGGCTAATATTCAAATACCTTTTCTTCCAAGATCAAGAACAGAGTATCCAAGAGTGTAAGAAATAAAGTAAGAGAGCCAAGAGACCAAGGTAATCAAGGAAATGCTGAAGCAGCTCAAGTGGAAGAATGAAGTTTATAGAATAAGGGAAGAAACAGCAGACCACTTGGGAAGAATACAAGAATGTTGTCAACCTATGTAGAGATGGAACAAGGAAAGCTAAGGCCTCCTTAGACTAAACCTTGTGAAGAAGGTCAAGGAGCACCTCTTCACAGAGGACTGAGGATTGTTCAGCTTGTTCGTTCAGTGTTGAGAAGAGGAGGCTCTGAGGTGAGCTTATAGCAAACTTCCAATATCTGAAGGGGGTCTACAAGAAAGATGGGGTAGGGCAAAAAGGCAAGGAGAAATCCTTTAAAAGTTGAAGAAGACTGATTTAGATTTGAAACTAGGAAAAATTTCTTTCCTGTGAGTATGATGAAATGGTTGGATGGGTCTGTGAGCAACTTGATCTAGTGGTATGTGTTCCTGCCCTATGATTCTATGGTTTTACAACAAGAAAGGTTTCACATACAATGGAGGGAAGAGGAAGTCCAAAGGGAATGTAGGCCATCTGCTTCTATGAAATTGGTGCCCTACTGATGGAGGATACTCAGAAGTCAGAGTTATTGATTGCCTTCTTCACCCCCGTGTTCACTGCTAAGGCTGACCCTCAGAAATCACACACCACCAAGGTCACAGAGGAATTCCAGCAAAAAAAAAAAAAAAAAGACTTTGGTTCAGATGAAGAGGATTGGATGAAGGATCAGGTAAGTAAACTGAACAGATCCATGGGCCCTGACAGAATGCACCAGTGGGTGCTGAGGGAGCTGGCAGAGCTAGGCAGCCCTCCATCATCTTTGAGAAGTCCAGGAGAACAGGAGAGGTGCCTGAGGACTGGAGGAAAGCCAACAACACCACAATCTTCAAAAAAACTCAAGAAGGAGGACCCAGGCAACTATAGGCTGATCAGCCTTATCTGCATCCCTGGAAAGGTAATGGAACATTGTATTCTTAGTGCCGTCTCAAAACACATTGAGGAAAGAACAGTTATCAGAAGTAGTCAGAATGGATTCACCAGGTGCATGTCATGCCTGACCAGTCTGATAGCCTTTTGATAGATCAAAAAACTAACTAGCTGGATAGATGGGATGAGAACAATTGACATGGTCTATCTTAACCTCAGCAAGGTTTTCAACGCTGTCTCCAATGGCATCCTCACAATCAAATTTGAGAAATGTGGATTGGACAATTGGGGAGTGAGGTGAATTAGGAACTCTCTGAAGGACAGAGCCCAGAGAGTTGTAGTCAGTGTGGCTGAGTCCAGATGGATGTCTGTGACTAGTGGTATCCCTCAGGGGTCAGTTCTGGGTCCAGTTCTGTTCAATATATTCATCAATGACTTGGAAAAAGGGATAGAGTGCACCATTTCTCAAGTTCACTGACATTACAAAAATGGGAGTTGTGGCTGATATGCCAGAAGGCTGTGTTGCCATCCAGCAGGACCTGCATAAATTCAGATCATGGCTGAACTGCTGTAAAGCACCTCTGGGAAAAAATACTTGGGAGTCATGGTGCACAACAAGCTCACCATGAGCCAGCAATGTGTCCTCTCAGCAAAGAGGGACAATGCCATCCTGGGATACATTAAGAAAAGTGTAGCTAGCATCTTTGAATCCATGGAATATGGTAAGTATATATGAAAATTCTATTAGTGTGAGTATAGAATGAATGCACTGCTCCTGAGTAGCTAAGACCAGTACACTTTTCCAACTCAGATCAAATAAAAACATTTAAATCTTTCAGAAGAACACTCTACTTCCACCTAGAAAGTCAGTTACTCTCATCTCTGGAGCTGGTAGTGATGTTGTCAATGAAGGAGAGTTTAAGAATTTAGAGAATTCTAAGCTAAAATATCAACTAGCAACACTTCTTTCTTTTTTTTTTTTTTAATTTTTAATATTTTTCATGAGGACCTTAAGAAATACTCTGAGAAACTGAAAGAAATCTAGTCTTGATTCTATTTCACGGTTAAGTCTTTTTGAAAATGAACACATTTTGCATAACACATAAAAAAAATTACTAATTTCTTTGCCAGTTTCCTTTTTTTTAACTTACTACAGAGCAAATGAATGACATAAAATTAACTAATAATATATCTAAATTTCATCTAAGTGTCTTTACAGTAGATATGAAACTCATGCTTGAAACTGCAGTATCTGAATACCTTCCAAGATTGCGAAAGCGGTCACCAAAGTAAATGATATGAATCCAATTGATAGATGGAATTGTGTTATTTACAGTGACATGAAGTTCCTTCTTTTTCTCTATAATGCAATGAAATAAGTATCCCCTAAAATGACAGGAGATCAGAAACTAAAATAGTTCATTTTACAAGAAGAAAGACTGTAATTTTGGAAGAAAATTCCTCTTTGTTGAGAGGGAAGTTATTCTACGATAACAATTTAGAGTTATGAGCTCTTTCTTTTTTTTTTTTATTTTTTTTTAATGAAGTTTTTTTTATCATTATATGAAAAACTCAAGTCCTGAGAAAATTGTCTGTGGAGTACTTCCTTGCTCTCTGTGAAGGGCATGATGTCAGAGCTTCCTAACCCTAAGTTCTTTTTCTAGCTGTTAATAGCTTAGCAAAAGTCAGGAAAAAAAAAATACTCATGATGTAATATTCCATACAGACTCCCTGCATTCTGTTTGATTTTAGGGCACTTCTATCAAGAGTGTGTATGCTATTTTTGAAAACAGATAATTAAAATAAAGCACTTATTTATACAAAAAAAGTTTTTCTCTCAGTTCTTTTTGTCTCCAGATTTTTGCTAGAGGACCACAAAATTGATAGAGACATTAAACATAAGATAAAAATCTTCTTTCACTAACCATGCATAAACAATCCAAATTTTGCAAAGTGATGAGTTTCAAAGAAAAAGGATTTACTTTTTACCCAGCTCTTGGTTTCTGACTACTCTGACTACCAGTCTCTGGGGAAAAATTTTCGTCTTACTCTACGAAGCTGAATTTCCTAATTTCCAAGGCACAGGGAAGACTGGTCTCTGTGTTCTTATCCGCAGTGATGCTGGAGCAAAGAGTGGAAGGAAAGGGATCAGATTCTGCAGTGGGTGGAAAAGCCTAATTGGAGGAGGCACAGGAGAGCCTGGCAGGTACAGCACAGATGTGTAAAGCAGACAGATAGTATCTGAGGTCTGAGGATAAAGGCAGGAAAAAGTGGCATCACCAATTACTGCAACCATGTACCAGATACTTGCTTCCACATTAACTCATTCTAAGATCTGTCTTTTTAGTAGAAGAAAATTAACAGTGACAATATTATATTTGGTATCAAAATAATACATTCAGGATATATTCAGAATATATTCAGAATATCAGAATAAGGGGTTGCTTCATGTATCTAGACTTGTCTATTTCCAAACGTATTATCAGACCGTTTTGTTTGTTGTAAGGTCAAGTTATACACTACCTGTTGTTAAACCAGATTATACAAGGAAGAACTATAGTATTCAAGATCATTCATCTGATGCAAGAGTGAGAAAATAAAGGGAAGTTATGAGAAGAGACACCATAGGGGGGTTCTGCTACAGACCACCCAATAGGATGACTCAGTGGATGAAGCTCTCTCTAGACCTATAGGAGCTACTTCAGATTGATGACAGTGAGTGATGTAAACCTCAATGGGACACTAGGCTACAGTGACCGTGACACTGAAGAGCTCAAGATCCTCAAGGCAGTGACACAAGCTGATCCTGTTCAAGGATGTGCTTGGGTGGTGTCACAGTTTGAACATGAGAAACTAAAGAGGGAGGGCTTTTCAGAACCTCTAAGAGGGGTGGAGCGCAAAGCGAGTCATTTATTCCCTCCCATTTCCTGACATACTCTATAAAAGAGCAGAAAGCCAGCAGCTCCTCTCTCTTTTTCCTCTTACCTCCTGCAGGCCGTGTTACTTTTTATTCCCACCCGCTCACCTATATATCGGGTTGTATATATATATTTGTATTCTTTGTTACCTTACCCTTTATGCTATTACCTTTCCCTTGTGTTAGTAAAATCTCTATCCAATAGTTTTCTGTTTCCAACTTAAGGTCTCCAGTCTTTATTCCCCTTTTATCTTCCCCCTGGGGGGAGGAGAAGAATAGAGAAGAATTCTGTCATTAGGTTTGTGTCCCACCCAACTGCTAAACAGTGACAGTAGGGTACAATAAGACAAAGCCCTAGATGGGAAGAGAGCCCAAGAAAGGTGGTTCATATTTATGGATCACCTCCTCTATGCTCAGGACCAAGATGTCCCAATGAAGTGGAAGGCAGACAGGAGTGCCAGAAGGCCGACATGGATGAATAAGGAACTCCTGGACACACTTATGGGTAAAAAAAAGTTTACAGAGGATGGAAGCAAGGAGAGATACCCTGGGAGAAGAACAGAGAAGTAGTCAGAGGAGCAAGAGATCAGGTTAGGAAAGCAAAAGCACACAGAGTATTGGATGTGTTAAAGGAGGTTAAGGTCAAGAAGAAAAGTTTCTATAGGTACATCCATGGTAAAAGGAAGATGAGGGACTATACGGGCCCACTCCAGAAGGATATAGGATAGCTGGTCACCGTAGACATACAGAAGACAGAGATACTCAGTGACTACTTTGTCTTCACTAGCAAGGACTCTGATCACACCCTCCCAGTTATGGAAGACAAAGACAGGGATTGGGAAAAGGATGGTCCTCCCATTGTAGATGAAGAGCAGGTTCATGACCATCTAAAGAACCAGGTCATGGGACCAGATGCTACAGCTTGCAAAACAACTGGTGTATGAAGTTGCCAAGACACTGTCAATTTTATTTAAAAAGTTGTGACAGTCTGGTGAAGTCCCTGCTGATTGAAAAAGGGGAAATATAGCTCACAAAACAGGAAAAAAAGAAGACCCAGGGAACTACAGGCCAGTCAGTCTGACCTCTGTGACTGGCAAGATCATAGAGCAAATCTTCCTGAAAGCTCTGCTGAGGCATGCAGATAACAAAGGGATGATTTTTGACAGCCAGCACAGTTCACTAAGGGCATGTCTGCCTGACTAATGTGTTGGCCTTTTACAGTGGGGTCACGGCCTCAGTGGGCAATGACAGAGAAACAGATATCATCTACCTGGACCTGTGCAAAGCATTCAACAGTGTCCCACACAATATTTTCATCTCTAAACTGGAACAATATAGGTTTGGTGGATGGACACTCATTGGAAAAGGAACTGGATGGTTGGTTGCTCCCAAAGAGTTGTGATAAATGGCTCAGTGTCCAAAAGTAGATGTGTAATGAGTGGTTTTCCTGGAGGGCTGGTACTCAGACTAGTGTTGTTTAATATCTTTTTCAGTGTCAATAACAGTGGAATACAGGTTTTCTGATGATATCAAACTATGTGTTGAATTCAACAGTCTAGATGGAAGGGATGCCATTCAGAGGGATCTCAAAAGGCTTGAGAAGTGGACAATTGAAAACTGCGTAAGTCTAAGAAGGCCAAGCGCAAAGTTCTGCACCTGAGTTAAAGCAGTTGCATGCATGAATTCAGGTTGGGAGGAGAAAAGGCTGAGGGCAAACCTGAGAAGAAGGGGTGATGGTGGACCAGAAGCTTAATATGAGGCATCAGTGTGCACTGGCCCAGAAAGACAACCGTATCCTGGGCTGTATCAAAAGAATCACTCTCCTCTGCTCTTGTGTGACCCTATCTGGAGTACCATGGACTGAAGAACCTCCGCATTGAAGATACGCTGCTGAAGCTGGGGTTGTTGAGTCTGGAGAAGAGAAGGCTATGAATTGACCCTGTATTGGTTTTCCAATATTTGAAGAGGGCCTACAAGAAGGCTGGGGTAGGACTTCTTGCATGTGAGTGTAGTGATAGGAGAAGGGGCAATGGTTTAAAACTTGAATAAGGGAGAATCAGATTAGGTATTAGAGGAAAATTCTTTCCTATGTGTGTGGTAAGAAACTGGAACAGGTTGCCCAGGGAGGTTGTGGCTGCTCTGGTAGTGTTCAAGACCAGGTTGGATGAGGCTTTGAGCAACCTAGTGGAAGGTGTCCTGGCCCATGTCATAGTTCCGTGATGGAACTAGATGGTGTCTTCTAACCCTAGCCATTCTATGATTTCTGAACAACACCATAGAGAAGAAACGACACCATATTCTCCAAAGAATGCCTGTGTCACTGAGTTCATGTGAGAAGCTGGGGAAGTCATTGGTCTGTGTTTTTTCTCATTAACTGTATGCTTAACATAGACATACCAAGATTTATGTGGTGAAAGTACGAAGAGTGCAAAGAGTTAACAGCTAGAACTGAAATGGATTTTATACTGGGGTTTCAACATGGTAAGTAACCTGCAACTCATAGGCTTATTCGGATTCTGCTGAATGTTCAGTGACAATTTTCAGAATTAGAAGGAAACTGCCAGTTTTTCAGAATAGTGATGTTTACTGCTTCACTCCAGAAAACTGTACTTTTAGAACAGCAACCTCTATATCAGCTTACTATGCATGCTATTAAATTTTAGCAAATACGATGAGGAACTGTTTGATGGATCAACATTTAGTTTAAAATATATAGTACACAATAAGGTACACCCCTGTCTAAAATGTATCTCAGGAAATTGCATTACTTTCAAAAAGAAGTAAGTTTGGAAAACCTATTTGTGTTCCTTAATCACTATTATTGGTGAATGGTTTCATGTCATTCCCTTCACAAGACAGCCAGTGCATCAGAGTGACCTCAGAACGGTGGTTTTACTTAGGTTGCACAAGCTTGTGGGTTAATAGGCAACCATCATTGATTTCTCTCAAGACTGTTATGAATTCAGACTCATGAAGTAACATTCTTATATTTCATCTTAATTACATTAATGCTTGTTTTAGCATTAACTGCCATGAAGTTTAGAATTATTTTATTTATTTGTGATTTGTCTGTCTTTTAATATTTCTTCAAAATAGTGAATCCAGTAAAGACTGTCTTCTCAAATCCATATGTTTTCTGCAAAGACAAGTATACCAGCTCCTAGATGACTGTCTGCTCAAGTGGTTCAGGCTGAAAACAATGGCCAACATAACAACTCTTATATTTACAGTAAGATTACAGGGTTATTTCTAGTACTTTTAAAAAATTAAATTGCAGAAACAACTACTTCTTCAGAACATGAAAGTACCACTTGAAATGAAGTAAAGTGACCCTCCAGCACTGATCTTAAAGATAGTATAATCCAAACTTATTACAGAATGTGAGTATGATATATAGGCAATGAAGAAATCTTATCTTTTCTTGGTTCAGCAATGAACAAAGTCACAGAACATGAATGTAAATTAAATAATATAAAAAACACTCTTGACTTGTATAATGTGGGGGAAAGTTAGATGACATATCCATAAATCTTTAAAGAAGTGTTTTGGCTTTCTTTTGGGAAGGTTTGTTCTTTTTTGGGTTTTTGTTTTGTTTTGCAGTTTATTTTAAACAAATCTCATATTTTTGTAATCTATATGTAGGGGACTGTTATGTCCCACCAGGTAGGTATGGATAGAATTCCCCAGATGTAGGGTTAACTCTCTCCTAGTTAATTTCTTTAACAACTCAGATGGTGAGATTAACCTCTTGAATTCTCTAAGAGTAAGACCATTACCCAGGAGGTTTACAAAACACACAATCTTAATCAAAATTGAGAAAGATTATAAAGCTTGTCAAAAACCGCACCATGTTATACTCCCAAAGCAATGGATTACAGCAAGCAGAATTTTAGAAAATTAGAAACAAAGTTGTCCTTATATAACAAGAGTAAGGCTAGATATAGGGTAAGATAATTGCAAAAATTGCTAGAGGTGACTTAGAAATTAAAATAATTTTAAGGAAAGGTACAGAACAGAAGTAGGTGGAATGCAGCTAATATTCCTACTATGGGAATCCTAAGCCAGTATTCCTACCAAGTTCCCTAGGCAGCTCTAGATACTGGTGTTATCAGGGGAAATCAGTGTGCTAATATTAGGAGAAATTGCCTGGAGGTGGAGTGGAGACACTGCGGCCACACACTGTGGCAACAATTGAGTCAGAAAGTACTCCAGGATCACTTTTCATACCCTAATGACTGGAATGTAGAAAGATCCAGGTCACAACACCAATAGACAAGGGAAGAGCAACCAACTTCATTTACCTGGACCTGAGTAAAGCCTTTGACACTGTCACACATGGCATCTTGGTCTCCAAGCTGGTAAAATATGGGTTTCATAGATGGACCACTCAGTGGATTAAGAACTGGCTTGATGGCTGCAACCAAGAAGTGGCTGTCACTGGGTCTGTGTCCAAGTGGAGGCCAGTGACAGGTGGAGTCCCTCAAGGATCAGTACTGGGACAAGTCCTGTTTAACATCTTTGTCCGTGACATGGATGTTGCCACCCTCGGCAAGTTCACTGATGACCCAAAGCTCTGTAGTGTGGTGACACACTGGAGGGAAGGAATGCCATCCAGAGGGACCTTGACAGGCTGGAGAGGTGGGCCCATGCCAACCTCACGAAGCTCAACAAGACCAAGTGCAAGGTCAAGGCAATCCTAAACACCAATATAGGCTGAGCAGTGACTGGCTTGAGAGCAGCCCTGAGGAAAAGGACTTGGGGGTGCTGGTGGATGAGAAGCTCAACGTGAGCCATCAGTGTACGCTTGCAGCCCAGAAAGCCAACCAGATGCTTGGCTGCACCAAGAGAAGTATGGCCAGCAGGTCCAGGGAAGTGATTCTCCCTCTCTACTCTGCTCTCCTGAGACCCCACCTGGAGTACTGCATCCAGTTCTGGAACCCCTTTCACAGGAGGGACATGGATGTGCTGGAGCGTGTCCAGAGAAGGACCACGAGGATGATCAGAGGGCTGGAGCACCTCTCCTATGAAGCCAGACTGAGGGAGTTGGGGTTATTCAGTTTGGAGAGGAGAAGGCTCCAAGGAGACCTTATTGTAGCCTTCCAGTATCTGAAGGGGCCTACAAGAAAGCTGGTGAGGGACTTTTTAGGATGTCAGGTAGAATAGATAGATAGAATGGATACAGACTAGAGGAGGGTAGATTTAGACTGGAAGTTAGGAGGAAGTTCTTCACCATGAGGGTGGTGAGACACTGGAACAAGTTGCTCAGAGAGTGGGTGGAAGCTCCATCCGTGGAAGTTTTTAAGGCCAGGCTGGACAGGGCTCTGAGCAACCTGATCTAGTGGGAGGTGTCCCTGCCCATGGCAGGGGGGTTGGATCTCAATGACATTGGAATAACTGCCTGGGGAAGTGGTGGAGTCACCATCCCTGGAGGTGTGTAAGGAAAGGCTGAATGTGGAACTTAATGCCATGGTCTAGCTGATGTGGTAGTGTTAGGTCATAAGCTGGACTTGATGATCTCAGAGATCTTTTCCAGCCTCAATAATTCTGTTTGCACATATTTAAATATACACTAAATTTTTTTAATATCTATCTCTGGTAATAAAACTGTACCTCTGTTGCATATGCATTTTAAAATGTGTAAAATTAACAGCACATTAAAGCTGATGGGTGAACACAGTCTGAGACAACGCTTCAATATTCTGTCATCATACTGCAGTATTTTAACATAGTTTGTATATCATTACAATGAAATGTTATTATTCTCTTGTTACCTTTTTTCATGATCACGTATCAGTTTTGTGGCAGCAGCTGATTGTGGTGGAAAAATGACCTTAGAAGAACATGGAACAGTTTCATCTTGTTATGAAATTGTCATATGTACACCATCAACACAGCATTGCCGCCACACCAGCAAACATCATGAAGTATTGCATAAGTCACTTTACGGGGAGAAATTGAGAAATTATGGTATGAGCATAATTGAAAAACATATAAAACTTTTTTTTTTTCAGGAACAGGGACAATACTTGTCTTCTGTAACTCCTGGATGAAGAAGAGATGAGCATTACACAAGCCTCTGCACTACTACGTCAGTCTCTGTGAATCATGAACTACTGACTCCACAAAAATGAAATATAACTGTCCACCAATTGTAAAATAAGAGAAAGGATTTATACACCAGCAGATTATATGAGGTAAAAAATAATGGTTTATCTCAGTGTTGCCTACAAAGAATTACGTAATTTGAATTATTTACTGAAGTTATCATGCAATAGGTTATGCCCATACTGCAAACAGATACTCAGAACACACTTTGCCTCAAAAGTATTTTATGAGTGCTACATGAAAACCATGTTTTCAGTGGTAAAATGCACATAAAAATACAACTAAATAATAAACGTATAATATTACTAAATGTTAAAATATACATTTTTTTGCCCATTTGTTTGTATATGCATATTTCATGCTACTGGAATCATGTGCCATGGTTGTGACTAAAGATAAAAAAAAAATTCTTAAGTTCATTATAAAAGCCACACAAGAATGAATAATAGATGAGACAGTAAAATTCCTTGCTCTGGCCATAGATGGAGAGAAAGAAAATGCCTGGATGTACACCTTTAAAACCTTCTTACAGGAACAGACCATTTAATGGGAAAAACCCTGTCCCATATCAAACCCCAAAGAAAATAACTTTCAAATGGTTTTAATTTAACATTATTAATGTTATGATGTACTTAAAATGCAAGTCCATAAAATCACTCACTGTAAATTCAAGAGCATTTAACAGTTCCCAGATGACAGTCTTCATCACATGATAGAAAGTTTTCCAGATCTTTTCTCTTTAGAAATATAACTCATTTTTCTATTCTTTTCACTGTTTTGGGTGTCCCTAGCAAGGGACTGCCAGTGTGGGAACTGATAGGCAGCCTCTTTAGAAAGACATTGGAATAAAACTGATGGGATTATGTTATTGGTCCAAGCTGGACCAAATGGTCCGGCCACAGGACACAGCTGAGCCCATCAGCCAAATATGGTGCCACTCTAATAAAGTGTTTATGAAAGGGCAAAAAATGTCAGACATAGAAAGAACAGAAAGATTGAGAAAGATCTGAGAAAATGCCTCCTGTCGCAGCAGCAGAAGGTGCTCCCTGGTGGAGCAGATCTCCACACTCCAACCCATGGAAGACCTATCCAGCTGCAGCTGGATATCTCTGAAGGAACTGCTGACCTTGGAGACACTATATTGGAGCAAGGGAAAACATGTGAGGAGGAGTGGCTGTGTACTGACTGTAAATATCATAAATACACCTTACCCCCCTGTACTGCTCGGTGGTAGAACAATGGGATATGGAGTGAAGCGCTTAAGAAAAGCTTGGGAAAACTGGGAGGAAAGGGATTGTTTTAAGGTTTTTCTTTCTGTTTCCCACTACCCAAAGGATTATTTACATATGTATTTTAATTGGCAATAACTGAATCTATATTTCCCCAAACTGACTATTTTGATAACACCAACCAGCAAGCTATCTCCCTGTCTTTATATCAATCTGCAAGCTTTCTCAGCTGTCTTTTCTACCTTTCATCAGACTGAGGGGTCAGGTGAAAACATCAGGTGGATGGGCATTGGCTGTTAGTCAAGGCTAACCTGGTGCAGTCAGAGTCACACTCCTGTAATGTATTGAGTATAAAAGTATATCATCAAAATTACCAAATTTTATAGGGAGAGAAGCTGTACTGAAAACTTTCTCAATAGTATCTGAGGTTTGAGTTGATGTTCTGTTTGGAAAGTTTTCTCTTCCACTTTAAGATAAAACTAAAATCTTTAAAATTATTTTATAAATATCAAAGTAGTCAAATGCATTAATATTTATAGACCAGGATGCATGCAGGCCCTTGATGTTAAAATGATATATGCCATAACATCCTCCAGTCAAGAGACTTTTTTAATGTTCTTCCTTCTTTTTATACTCTCTGCATTTTTTCCGCATATTTTGTATTTATCTCAAACACATTTCCCGGTTAAAAATTTATTTAAATTGATATGCTCACATTCATTTTTACATGTTTAGCATCATCTGAAGATGGGCAGTGGTAGTTCCAAAAACCAGGAACCCTGCATATATCCTGAGTATTCTGATCCTCACTATGCAGGTAGAACAATAAGAAAGAGAAACCACATAAATTAAAGATGTTATTAGGGCTTTTTTTAAATATACAAATTCAGCAGAAAGTGTCCCTACCTCTATGTTTTCTTATTTCACCCTCATCTTGTATGCCAGAAGATGATAACATAATGGGAAGAAAGAAATTAAATTTCTCAGCAAAAATATTAACAATTTATATACTTGCCTACGAGCTATAAATGTTATGTTTGAACTAATTTATTTGAAGGAACACTACATAAAATTGTGGTTTTTTATTATAAATGGCTTAAGATTGTGCAATCCTTTCGTTATAATCACCAGTCTCTCCACAAATCTGAATTGTACTGTATTGACTTTCTGAAAATATAACACCTGAAAACATGTCATTCTTTGGGGTTCCACAATGTAAGGAAGAAGTGGAATCTAGCAAGGATAACAGGGTGAAAGTTGTCAGCAGTTCTCTCCTGACTTCACATACTTCTAACTCAGTCTGTTTTGTGTATTTATTTTATCCAATATCTAAAGTAAAGTCCTGAGATCCATTTCATCTAAATAATTAAGCTTAGATCTGATTTTAATGGCAGTTATCAAACAAACTTAACGATAATGTTTGAGTGCTTTAAATTTTAACTTTATTCATGATTCTTTCCATACTGCTGTAGAAAACTGAAAACATTTCCATAGTTTTATGAATTAAGAGTTAGATAATTTGGATTAAAGTTTGAGAATTATCTACATCCCAAATGTGATAAATTAAAATTTATTTTATATTCTCAGAGCGGAAAAAATTATATTTAAAAAAAATCTGGAATACGAAACCAAGTAATCCTGGAATTCTTTGTTTAAGCTAGAGATGAAATTTCAGGCATGGGTGAAAAAGTAAAACAACTGAAAACAGATAGTCATCAGCTGAGATGTGAATGCAAAATACACTACAAATCTTGGGTGTGCAGAACAGTGACTCCAATCTCAATATGGATAATAAAAGCTTTATGTAGTTGATAGTGATTTCAAGAAGAAAAACAGTTGAGACCACTAACTACAGTCCAAATGTTTAAATCCTGTTTTATGTTAAAAAAAAATTCTAGTGTCATTTTATGCAACTGTTCTCCATTGCAAATATAACTTTACAGTACACAGCTGAGCCGCTTTTACTCCAGAATGTAGCATCAGTATGAATTTAGATCTTGGAATAAAAAAAAAGTATAATTTTCACATCTAAATATGAATTGATTTGTAATCAAATAAGCATTCATTTAAAGAACTGATTAAAGTCTCTGCATCCAAATATATTTGTGTAGTTGGAAATATATTTTGCATGGAAACCATAGCAGATACAGTCACCAATTTCTTGTTTCCTTATGATTTGCACTATAAATCCTTGACATATCAAGATAGACATATACATGCCTTCTCAGAAACTGTTTGCTCTTGATATTGTATGAACTCAATAATTTGCTGAAGCACAAAAAGCAAGTGTTTGAATATTTAAACTACTTTGTGTAGCTTGAAATTTTTCAAATGAGTTTGCCAGCAGATCCGTCTTTCAAACGTCTAATGGCACGCATCATACTGAACAATCATTTATTCTAAGTACTGCTTTCCTGATTTCCACTGAATTAAATTTGGGCTGTTACATTGGTAAGAAAAGATTCGGGTGATAGCTTGCAATTTTGCATCTTTTAACTACATTTGTGCAAGTTTCAAAATAACTGGAGAAATAATCACCTAGCAAACAGAGCAAAATGAAGGTTCAATCTGGAAAGCAAGCAAGAAGCTAGATCAATACAACTGTTGCTGGCTTGCTGTTTTTGAAGATCCCTTCTCTGTCTTGGTTATGATTCCATATGTATTCCATGGTTAGGTTGTGCTAAACACTCTGTCTAATTCTATCCTTTTGTCCAGCTAATTTTAACCTTAGTAGAATCATCAAATTTTCAGGCTTGGAAGAGAGCTTTAAGATCACCTAGTTCCAACCCCCCTGTCATGGGCAAGAACACCTCCCACCAGATCAGTTTGCACAGAGCCCTGTCCAGCCTGCCCTTAAAAACTTCCAGGCATGGGGCTTCCACCACCTCTCTGGGCAACCTGTTCCAGTATTTCAACATCCTCATGGGGAAGAACTTCCTCCTAACTTCCAATATAAATCTACCCTCCTCAAGTTTTAATTTATTCCCCCTACTCCTATCACCACTTGACATCCTAAAAAGTCCCTCACCAGCTTTCTTTTAGGCCTCCTTCAGATACTGGAAGGCTACAATAAGGTCTCCTTGGAGCCTTCTCCTCTCCAGACTGAATAACCCCAACTCTCTCAGCCCATCTTCACAGGAGAGGTGATCCAACCATCTGGTCGTTCTCTCTCAGCACGCCTGTGTCTTTCTTGCAATATGGGCTCCAGAACTGGATGCAGTACTCCAGGCGGGGTCTCAGGAGAGCAGAGTAAAGAAGGAGAATCACTTCCCTGGACCTGCTGGCCACACTTCTCTTGGTGCAGCCAAGCATCTGGTTGGCTTTCTGGGCTGCAAGAGTACACTGATGGCTCACGTTGAACTTCTCAGTTTTATTACCAGAGATAGACATTCATAAAAATTAGGGTATATTTAAATATGTGCAAACAGAATTATTGAGGCTGGAAAAGATCTCTGAGATCATCAAGTCCAGCTTATGACCTAACACTACCACATCAGCTAGACCATGGCATTAAGTTCCACATTCAGCCTTTCCTTACACACCTCCAGGGATGGTGACTCCACCACTTCCCCAGGCAGTCCATTCCAATGTCATTGAGATCCAACCCCCCTGCCATGGGCAGGGACACCTCCCACTAGATCAGGTTGCTCAGAGCCCTGTCCAGCCTGGCCTTAAAAACTTCCACGGATGGAGCTTCCACCCACTCTCTGAGCAACTTGTTCCAGTGTCTCACCACCCTCATGGTGAAGAACTTCCTCCTAACTTCCAGTCTAAATCTACCCTCCTCTAGTCTGTATCCATTCTATCTATCTATTCTACCTGACATCCTAAAAAGTCCCTCACCAGCTTTCTTGTAGGCCCCTTCAGATACTGGAAGGCTACAATAAGGTCTCCTTGGAGCCTTCTCCTCTCCAAACTGAATAACCCCAACTCCCTCAGTCTGGCTTCATAGGAGAGGTGCTCCAGCCCTCTGATCATCCTTGTGGTCCTCTGGGCACGCTCCAGCAC
Organism: Florisuga fusca; assembly: GCA_038090715.1. NCBI lineage: Eukaryota > Metazoa > Chordata > Aves > Apodiformes > Trochilidae > Florisuga > Florisuga fusca. Next base: position 16,833,063 of record JAAWXA010000012.1, read on the forward strand.
GTCCATGTCCCTCCTGTGAAAGGGTCTCCAGAACTGGATGCAGTACTCCAGGTGGGGTCTCAGGAGAGCAGAGTAGAGGGGGAGAATCACTTCCCTGGACCTGCTGGCCATACTTCTCTTGGTGCAGCCAAGGATCTGGTTGGCTTTCTGGGCTGCAAGTGTACACTGATGGCTCACGTTGAACTTGTCATCCACCAGCACCCCCAAGTCCTTTTCCTCAGTGCTGCTCTCAAGCCAGTCACTGCTCAGCCTATATTGGTGTTTAGGATTGCCTTGACCTTGCACTTGGTCTTGTTGATCTTCGTGAGGTTGGCATGGGCCCACTCTCCAGCCTGTCAAGGTCCCTCTGGATGGCATTCCTTCCCTCCAGTGTGTCACCACACTACACAGCTTGGGGTCATCAGTGAACTTGCCGAGGGTGGCAACATCCATGTCACGGACAAAGATGTTAAACAGGACTTGTCCCAGTACTGATCCTTGAGGGACTCCACCTGTCACTGGCCTCCACTTGGACACATACCCAGTGACAGCCACTTCTTGATTGCAGCCATCAAGCCTGTTCTTAGTCCACTGAGTGGTCCATCTATGAAACCCATATTTTACCAGCTTGGAGACCAAGATGCCATGTGTGACAGTGTCGAAGGCTTTACTCAGGTCCAGGTAAATGAAGTTGGTTGCTCTTCCCTTGTCTATTGATGTTGGGAACTTTTCATAGAAGGTCACAAGATTTGTCAGGCATGATTTGCCCTTGGTGAAGCCATGTTGGTTATATCCAGTCACCTCTTCATTATTCTTCTGCTTCGGCAGTGCCTTCAGGAGGATTTGCTCCATGGTTTATCAGGCACAGAGGTGAGACTGACCAGCCTATAGTTTCCTGGATCTTCCTTATTTTCCTTTTTGAAAACAGGGTTATGTTTCCTGTTTTCTGCTCAGTGGGGACTTCACCGGACTGTCATGACTTTTGGAGTATAATAGACAGAAATTTAGCAACCACATCCACCAGTTCCCCAGGTATGTATCCCATCTGTGGATGTATCCCCTGGGGTCCCATGGACTTGTACACTTTCATGTTCTTCAGATGGTCACAAACCAGATCATCACTTACGATTGGCAGATTTTCCTTCTGACACTTGCCATTGTCATCTGTACCTTCAGGAGTGTGGCTGGAGACCTCTTCAGTGAAGACTGAGGTAAAGAAGCAAACCTCAGCCTTCTCCGTATCCCTTGTCACCATTTCTCCGGTTTCCTTTCTGACGGGAACCACACCTTCTCTAGTCTTCTTTTTACTATTAATATACTTATAGAAATATTGCTATTCCCCTTTATGTACCTAGCTAGATTTAATTCTAACTGAGCTTCTGCTTTTCTAATCTAGAGTATGTCCACACAAACTTCATTCCATGGCATTAGTTCTAGAACTAACGAAGTTTCTACAGCTCAAAGTTATTCTAATAAAAGAGACTTAATTAAATACCCAATCCAGAAACTTCTGTCTTGTTAGACATCCATATACTTGAGTTATATAACTAGAAAAAGAAAAAAAATGAAAAAAAAACCCCTAAAGAAGCATTGTAGAACTAAGGACCTCAATAATTTTAAAAATATTATATATTTTCAATTAACTATATTTTTAAATTTAAATATTATATATCTCTATCTCTGTGTCTCTATATCATCTATATGTATCATCTATGTCTATAATCTACATATCAACCTACCTATATCTATATCTATATCTATATCTATATCTATATCTATATCTATATCTATATCTATATCTATCTATATCTATATCTATCTAATCTATATCTGTCTATATCTAATCTATCTCTATCTCTGTCTCTATCATCTATATCATCTAGATCTAGATCTATATCATATATATATATCTATATCTATATCATCTGTATCATCTATATTTATATGGTTTTTTATTTAGATAAAGAGAGATAGAGAGAATGAGGGTTCCACAGTGTAAACTTTCTGTAGATGTCCACAGGTTTTCTTTATCCTTTATTTTGGGGCTTAGGTTGTCCTTTCGTTTGTGTTGTTTAAGCTAATATTTTTACAAATTTAATACACATTCAAACAGTAAAGAACGATAGTAATGTTAAGGAAGGGAATTTTCTTAACAACCTGAAACAATGGAAGGTGCTGTAGATACTTTATAATATTTATAATTTGGAAGTTATAAATTTGTAAAGTATCTACAGCACCTTCCATTGTTTCAAGTTGTTAAGAAAATTATGTGGAAATTATAAATATTAAAAGACTTATTCTTTACTACTGTTTCAAACAAAACTGCTCCAAGCACCAAGTCTGAAGGTGGGGCGCAGTCCCTACTTCAGTGTCAATTGCACAGGTAGATGCTAGTCAGCTTTCTGATCAAGGAAGCTCAAGGGTGGTTGCGTTTTTTACCTTCATTTACATAAAGAAATGTGCACCTCATCAGTTAAGATCATCTGCTTGAAAACATAACCTGCCAGATCTGAAGACAACATGATGGAAAATGTGCTAATATATATGCATGATCATGCAATGTGCTTAAACTAATCAGTCATAGCTGAATACAAAATACAATATGAAGTAGCCTGGGCTTTTTCACAGTATATGTTAAATTTTAATATTATGAATAAAAGAGTTCATGTAAATAAAGATTTCATTAAAATAATTGTGGTTGAAATCACTGCAGTATTGCAAAAAAACATATACACTGGAAAGAAGTTTATGACATTAGTTGAACAAGAAGCACCTTTCTACTATGTGTTTCTAATCAAAGGAATACTTACTTGTATAAATAGCACAGATTTTTAGGTGAATTTTGCATTAAATGTAACTCTACTCACAGCAAATAAGACGACATTCTGGATAAATACTTCATTCTTTACAGCATCCTTCTGGGCTGCCAAAGACAGGAGGAAAGTAGGCAACACTAACTTATATTCCAAGATTACCTGCGATCTTTTAATTGCATTTTTGTTTCTGAAAAAAGAGCAAATCAAGTAAATGTTTGCACATCTACATCAACATCATGTATACATGTATGGATATCTACTTCCCTGTGTATTTTGATTGTCTCTAGATGCTTATCCATGTGAAACATTCTTAACTTTATTGCATTTACTCCATGAGTTAATGCCTCGGACAGAGCTGCGGTGGGAACAGGGGCAGGATGTAATCTCCATGTAGTGCCCCCCCTATTTCTCCAGGCAAGTAAAAATTGCCTCCTTCTTGTATATACTGAAATATAAAATATTCCATTACTGGGGACCTTGGTGACAGGTGAAGACAGCCATCTTTTGTACATGCTTGACTCTAAAGGTTACATTCAGGGCAGCTGCATCAACCTTAGAGGTATGGGGCTGACAGACCCACAAGCCAATAGACCTAATTTACTCCTCTTTACACCTTTTGCTTGCAGTGCTATCCATAAAGGTGTAAAAGAAGCCAAGCACAAAGCCTGACTCCTCCTGCTTTTTCCTCTTTTTTGTCTCACATTTGCCCACTACCAGAGGACTATGACCAGGAAAGAACAGGAAGACAAGAAGACCACCAGCACAGGATCCTTGGGTGGTGATATCTTTTCTCTCCGCTGTTACTCTGCTCTTGTGAAGCCTGACCTGAAGTACTGTGTCCAGTTCTGGACTCTGCAGCATAAGAAGGATAATAGAACTCCCTGAACATGTCTGGAGCACCTCCCTTACAAAGACAGGCTAAAGAAGTTGGGGGTGTTCAGAGGAAACTCCAAAGTGACATTATAGAAACCTTCCAATATCTGAAGGGGGCCTACAGGAGAGATGGGGTAGGGGTTTTTACATGGCTGTGTACTGAGAGAACAAGGGGAAATGGTTTCAAACTTGAAGAGGAGAGATTAAGGTTAGACATTAGGAAGAAGTTCCTTCCTGTGAGCATGGCGAGTTGCTAGAATGTGTTGCCCAAGGAAGTTGTCGTTGTCCCCCCCCCCGGAAGTGTTCAAGGCCAAGCTGGATGGGTTCTTGAACAACCTGATCTAATAGAAGCTGTCCCTGCTTATGCAAGGCTGTTGGAATTAGATGATCTCTAATGTTTCTTCCTACCCTAGCCACTTTATGATTCTCTGACAATATTATACCTATCTTCAGTGACCTAAAAATTGTTAGACTTTTCATTGTCAGGTAGCATAAATCATTGTGGAAGAGATATAACCTCCTGAACTCTTTCAATAGGATAAACTAACATCTTAAAGTATTTTATTCCATTAATCCTGAAGGGCTTTCTTATATTAGACATCTATTTGTTCATCCGTTTGTTTGGGTTGTTTGAGGTTTCCATACTAGATTATGCAAATAAAACATAAAGAGGAAAAAAATACCAATTAGTACAGGAGGTAATTGTTAGAATTCTCAATCATTCACCTTCCTTTCTTTTTTGTTTCAATAAGGTAGTTTTTACTTGTGCAAATATTTAGTATTTCTTGCCTTCTAGTCTCTTTCTATGAAGTCACTTTTTTTTTTTTGTCTAGCCATGAAAAACTGAATCAAGTGTTCTCACTAACTCCCTCTTTCTCTGTTTCTCCCTTTCTTTTCCTCTTCTTTTCTACTTCACTCTGGGCTCACACAGGTAAAATTTTTGATTTGCATTTCTTCTGACAGTGTTTTCTCTGATTTGAGGTCAGGGTTTTGAGTAAAGTGTTATTTGTTGAAACCTCCTGAAGGTGTTTGTGGTGCCTCCTCATCCTATGTAGAGAATCAAAAACAACCTCCCCAAGCTGTGGAACCAGGTCATTACATTGTAAGAAAGAAGTCACATTATCTAGAATGATGTAAATGTATAAATTTATATTTACAGGACTGAATAAAGCAGAAAAAGTGTTCTTTCTAATTAAGGTTAGCAAATATATTCTTGTAACTTTGGTATTTATTCAAACTGAAACTTTTATAGCAGCTCACTACCTCTTCTTCAAGGTCATGGGCAACATTTCCCATGATATTTTAAAATTAAGATTTGAAACGTAGTAGCCCATCGTTTTATGTGAGAGAATGATAATTCAGGAACCCTCTGAGAGAAAAATAATTATTTGGATAAGAAAATTTCTATTAATATTATATTATTAATTCATTATATTAATTAAATATTTTATATTAAGTGAATGTAGAGACAATATTCTGGTATTTTCTAATGGTTTAACACGGACATGTTTGTTTGTGTATCTAGGAATGCATATATTTTTCTGTACTGTAGCAGTAGTACTTTGCATTTCATAGAATCATAGAATCATTAAGGTTAGAAAAGACCTCTAAGATCATCAAGTCCAACCATCAAACCAACACCACTGAGTCAACTAAATAATGTCTCAAAATGCCACATCCACATCACCAGGAATGGAGACTCCAACACTTTTCAGTTCTATTTTCCCAAGTCTTGTATGAAGACACAGAAGAAAAGGTCTGGTGTAAATGAGATGGAAGTTGAGGTCCTAATACTACAGTAATTTAGAATTCTTTTTTTGATTTCCATGTAACCAAGCAATGAACAAAGTATTATTCAAATTGAGACAGCATAACTAGCAGTGCATCATCTCTGCTGCCTGACTCACTCATGGCAACATTATCTGGAGAAAACCCATCCATGTGCCAGACTTGATTAGTTCTCTATAGCTGAGCATCTGAGTGGTATCAGGGTTAAAATGGCTTTCTGTAACAGGTGTAAACAGTCTCACATAAATGAGTTGCTATCTCCTTTACAAAAATTTAAATATCTTGATTATCACAATACAGGTTTAGGCTGAATTTTCCAGTCTAGCCAAGACAACACAGGGGAAAAAAGAACCTAGCTATCTTGAGAGACTAAGCCAACACAGCACATACAAGTTCAGAAGTCAGATTGAAAGCAAACTTTCTAAAAACTTTATCAACACTCAAAATATTTTTTACAGAAAATGGATACTGCTATGGACTTGGATTTATAATCCAGTTTTCCACAGACAATAGCAACCTAGTTTGGATAATATAAGGCTAATTTTGTTTCAGCAGCAAAATATTTCCCAATATGCAACAACATTATTATCATTTCAGTGATGAAAGAATAGTTATGATACTTCTGTCTCAGTATTTACTTTATCCAACATGTATAACTTTTGTTTATATCTCTGAAATCCTACAGACTTAAACTGCTTTAACACTATGGAATGAAGACTGGTTCAGTAATATTTCCCTTTATTACTGAAGCCATACAGCTTGTTTAAATTGACTTCTCAAGGTACTAATTGCTGTTCCTTTCGTGGATAATTGTTTTCTTAATTCTCTGCTGGCTTATGACAACTTTGCTTCAATCTTTCAAAGTACAGGATTTGGGGTTTTTTGGTTTTGTTTGGGGTTTTTTGTTTGGGTTGTTTGTTTTTTGTTTTGTTGGTTGGTTGGTTGATTTGGCTTTTGGTTTTGGTGGTTTTTTTTTAATTATTATACTTCTGCCAGTGATTCCTAGCAGATAATCTAGACTATTGTTTCATCCTGTCTTCTAGCATGAATTACGTTTGCTGACAGGCCTATCGTTCCCAGAAATCCTGAATGGTTTATCAAGTTGCTGTTCTTCATTACCTCTGTCAACACTGATACACCTGAAAGCACAGAAAACTCTAGCTGTTTGCTCTTGATTTGACTCCTAAATTAAAATCCATGATATCACAGAGAATTAGTTGCAAATTGTTGCATCTGATACACTTTACATAAACAAGTCATAGAGGAAGAGAGAAATTTCCTCCTTAATAGTAATTGACACTCATATAGTACCTTTGTACCTTGGAAAGCAGAGACTAGAAGATCAATTGGAAAGCAGAGACTAGAAGATCAATTGTTCTCATTAATACTGTAATATAGTTTCATCTAACCACCTAAAATGAATAGCAAACCAATTAAGGCAGACTTTTGATTGATGTGGAGTGGAGTAGCAAGAAGTTAAGGTCTGCTCATTAGATGAAGCAGTGTTTAAGGGACAATATGTTAGCATGGTCCTTCAGTCTGCCATCTGAGCAGAGGGAGGAGACAGAGACCCATGCAACAAAAAACACATAAGCTTATTTATGAGCTAGAAACCACAGAGGCACCCAAGAATTATCCAGTAGAAACTGGAGCTTTCTCCGCTCAGAAAAGTGGTGGGGTCAGTAGCCCAACAGAAGTACATCTACATCAATGCAAACAGGAGGGGCCACAGACAGGAGGAGCTGGAAAGCCATTGTGCAGCAGGAAAGCTGACATCGTGATCATAGAAACATGGTGAGATGAGTTGCAGATCTGGAGGGCTGAAATGAATAGCTATAAACCCTTCAGCAGGAATAGGCAAAGCAGAAGACGTGGTAGGATCGCCCTGTATGTTAGAGAGTGTTTAGATTGTTTCGATCTTAACAACTGATGATAGGACTGAGTGTTTATGGGTAAGAATCAAAGTGAAGATCAATAAGGCACATATCACCTTGGGGTCTGGGATAGACCACCCAATCAGGATGAAGAGGCAGACAAAATAGTCTATAAGAAGGCGGGGTAAGTCTCACAGTCACTGTCCCCTGTTCTCATGGATGATTTCAACTTGGTAGATCCACCAAGCCACTTTTCATCATCTATTGTCAGTCCTGGCTGACTCGGGTGTTCTCAGTTGACTGTAGCCTAGCAAATGTGAATGTGTTTTCAGTAGCCCTATCACATTCAGACCTTTGTTATAACTTGTTACATATGGGCAGAATATGATTTATAATGAATCTTATACTTTATATATACATTGCAGTTTTATGTTGCTCATGGGGATAATTCCTGAGGAAAGGAACTGAAGAGAAGATGCTTTTACAAGAAATGCATTATGCTTTTACTACATAAACTAGCCATATAAGTTTAACTGGAGACCATTACATAAAAGATTCTGAAACATAGGTGCGCACATGTTTTGTTGCAGGAATATTAATAACCTATAAAAACCTATGTACACGTTGACAGCAGTCTTCATTCTGTATCCACCACAAACACAAAATGCTGCATAAAATGAAAACATAACCATGCAATGAAATTCTATAGAAGACGGACTGAAAAAGTTACAAGGTGGATAAAAGGGTACCAAAGAATAATGCAAAAGCCGTGTCATGACAAATCAAGACATTTTCTAATTTTGATGAATTTAATCTTATTGTGATATTTAATAAAAGCAGCCAAGTTGCAATTAATTTTTGTTAAAATTTCCATATGAAACTGGAAAATATAACTTCAAACATGGATTTCAATTGTTTGCTCCCTGTGTCATGTCTGGTTTGACTCTTTCTTGGACAAATCCTGGCCTCTTTTTGGAGCATTAAGACTTCAGTGTTTGCATACCTAAAATTAAATAGCAACTTCTTAATGGAAAGAGAAAAAAAAAAAAGAAGATATACTTAAAAAAAATTAAACTCAGTGAATCCACAAGTAAAATATTTCTATGTAGCCATTATTTCTGTGTCCTAGCATTCTATTAGGGCACATCTACATCTGCTGCAGTCTGAACACACATTTTAAAATAATAGGTCAGGAGTTCAGGATGATAGGTGTTAAGCAGTATTTTAGCCGTTCTTTAGTTTTAAAATACATCTTTTTGTATTAATTCTAATTTTTGTTGTTGTTCTTTTGTCTTTTGGTTATTAATCTTGCATTTTAAAATACAGTTCCTTACTTTTTCTATGTGGGACTGCAGCTTAAAGAGGACAAATATAGGAAATACTGAAAGTTTTAAGTTGGCAATAGAGGAAGATAAAAAAAATCACTTCCTAGCATAAAATTTCAAATGGGTAAAAAGTGGTTAAACCATTATGTCACCTGTTAAGAGCTGTTTAATCATGTATCTAGAGCACCATTTACATAATAAACCCCTTTTGTTTGAAAATTGGGAAAAAAACTTCCCTTTGGAAAGAAGTTTATATTCAACACAGGAAAAAGGAACAACAATAGGAAGATGAAAATGCAAAATTCAAATTCCCTAAATACCTGCTACGAACAGCAGAAAAAAGAAATAATAAGAACAAGACCCTGTTGTGGCCAACAGGTCCAGGGAACCCTGTACTCAGCGCTGGTGAGGCCACACCTCGAGTACTGTGTCCAGTTCTGGGCCCCTCAGTTCAGGAAGGAGATTGAGGTGCTGGAGCAGGTCCAGGGAAGAGCAAGGAGGCTGTGAAGGGACTCCAACACAAGTCCTGTGAGGAGAGGCTGAGGGAGCTGGGGGTGTTCAGCCTGGAGAAGAGGAGGCTCAGGGGAGACCTCATCACTCTCTACAACTCCCTGAAAGGAGGTGGGAGCCAGGGGGGGGTCAGTCTCTTCTCTAAGGCAGCAATCAGTAACAGAAGAGGGCATGGTCTTAAGTTGTGCCAGGGGAGGTTTAGGTTAGATACTAGGAAAAAATTCTTTACAGAGCGGGTGATCAGACATTGGAATGGGAGGCAGTGGATTCTCTGTCCCTGGAGGTTTTTAAGAAGAGACTGATGTGGCACTCAGGGCCCTGGTCTGGTAACCACAGCAGAAGTGTGTCAAAGGTTGGGTTTGATGATCTCAGAGGTCCTTTCCAACCTGGCTGATTCTATGATTCTGTGATTCTAAGAACAAAACCAAGAACAACAATGATAACAATAATAACACCAGCAGCAGCATCTCAGAGAACAATTAATTGGAAACTGAAGGCAAAAGGGACTACATGGAAATCGCTTAGTATGCTACTTGTTTACTTTTCTGAAATGTAGAGCACAAAATCCTTTTTTATGTGTCTATAATATTTCACTTGCAAATAAGAAGAAAAAAGGGAAAAAAAGTCTACATAGAGAAAACCTCTTTAGCAAAGTGTCCTGGTTTGAGCCAGGATAAAGGTGATTTTCTGTCTTGTACTTTTGCTTTCAGCTAAGTTTCTTGTAACTTGCTGAAATTAACAGAAGTTTCTCAGACAGTGTCTGCTTCTAGGACTGATAACACTGGATGTTTATAGTTACTGCTAGAGACTGGTATGCAAAGCCAAGGACATTGCTCACTTCTGAGGAACATTTTACCCTCCAGAAGGAGTAAAGAGGTCCCACCTGAACCCCTCCTTGGGGGAGGCCTGAGACAAGATAGATACCAGAACTGACCAAACAGAGTATTCCATCCCATACATGTCATACTCAGTATAAATATGAGGGATCACGAGGGTCAACATCCTTTTCCTCTTCTTCCTGCCCTTCCTGCCTTCCTTCCCTGGTTCCCTGTGTGCTTCGGCATCCTGGGAGGATTCCGTCCATTCATCTGCCTGTGCTCCTGATCCGTGCCAGCCTGAATTTGTGTGTTCCTGCCTCCAGCTCCCAACTGCTCCTGACCCCAGGGTCCAGCCTGGACTTTCCCAGGGCTGCCCTGCAGCCTCCGTGGTGACGTGAGAGTTATTGGGGGAGAAGGGGGGGAGGAACGTGGGATCAATCTTTTCCTGTATATTTGTATATTTGTATGTATTTAGTAATCTTTCCTATTTATCATTACTGTTTCATTAAAGTTGTGTAGTTTAGTTTCCAACCCGTAAGTTTCTTTTCTTTATTCTCTCTCCTTTCCTTATCAGGGAGGAGAGGGGGATTAATATAAAAATCTGTTTTTCGGTTTAATTGCCAGGCCAGTGTTAAACCGTGACACGAAGATAAAGGCAGGGTTTTTTACACTTCTCCGTCTCCATTGGCACATACTGATAACAGGCCCTATGAAAGTTGAATGGAACTCTTCAGATACTCACATGCAATAGACATGGTAGCAAACAAACATCATCTATCATGAATTATCAAACTGTATAAGATAGGTGTATGCCCTTTAATAGGTGACCTAGGAAAGCTATATTGGAGTACTGAGGAGAAAGAGAGTAAGAAGAGGAATTTGACTTTAACATTTCAGAGGATACAGGTGCTAGGCTCTAGGCACCCTAGAAAAGGGTTGCACCTTGCACAGAAGTAGCCTGTCAATAGCTATGTCAGCTGTAAGCACAGCAGAATCATGCAACTGGGTTGGTTTTGAGCTACAGTCATGGCAGCAGGTATGTGTCAGATACCCCAACAACTCACTCTAAGTAGAACCAGCTGCTAGTTGGCCTCACCTGCAGTGGACACCCATGGGATTCACAGCGTTTCAAAGACAGTGGTGTTATGACTATTGCTGAGCAAATGCTTGCTCAGCATGAATATCTTATTGTTGTTTTGGAGTTTTGTTGTTGGGTTTTTTTGGTTTTGTTTTGTTATTTGGGTTTTTTGTTGGTTTGTTTGTTTGTTTTTTGCTTTCCCTCTCTGCCTACCCGGTGAGTAGGCTGGGTGGGGCAAAACGCTGGTAGGGAACACAGCTGGGACAGCTGACCTGGACTGACCAAATGGTTATCTCATTCATATGACATCATGTTCATCTATGAAATGGGAAAGAAAAAAGGTGTGGGCACTTGTAGTTATGGTATATGTTTTCCAAAGTAACTATTATGCATGCTAAGACCTTGATTCCTATGAAGTGTCTGAACAGCTGCCTGCTGTTGCCAAGTACTGAAAAAACTCGTCATTTTACTTCGCATGTACACAGAGCTTTGCTCTACCTATTAGACTGTCCTTTTTTAGTGTTTTCTCTTCCAATTATGACCCCTATCCCACTGAGGAAGAGTGAGAAAGAATCTGGGTGGGGGTTTAGGTCCTGGCTGGGGTCAAGCCACTACAAAGAAGAAGGTTTGTCTGGAGAGAGAGAACTGACACCTCCCATGTAAGTACTATTTAATGAAAGCATTCTACCCCTGCTTTGTTGATTTCTGCCTGACAGAAAATTTTAAAAGTGAAGGAAGACTTATTTTCACCAAATAAGGCACATAGTTGTGCTTTTCTTGTGCAAGTCAAAACAGTATACCAGGAGCACAGTATTTAATGTCAACAACAGAAAAACTATCAGACTACAATTGTTACAGTTGGTTACTGTTTTTCTTTCTTCACAGTTATGACTACTACACTGTGTATGTTTTTTTTTTTTTTGTTTTTTTTTTTTTAATTAGGCTTTCATAGGGGTCAAAAAAAAGTCAGTCTAGAATTTTCTGTCAAAGGTAATAATAACTCTGAAAGGCAGAGGTAATTTGTAGAATAGAATATCCCAGGTGTCTTAGTTTTAATAAGGCTGAATCAATCAGAAGAGTTTTATTCCTGCCTGCACTTCTTTTTAGAGGCTAAATAAAGCCTTAGTTTTAATGTTGTTCTTATTTGAAAGCATGTAAAGATGACAGTTGCCTAAACTGTTCAGAAAAGATGTATTTATGATCAGTATAGGTCATGACATAAGCTACAGTCTTTGAGAACAAGATTAAATCTAATCCTATTTAGGCCTTCTGGAAATTTTTTTTCAGTTTTTTCATGCTCTGAGGTCTAACAGAGCTGCAGGAAACTCAGATTCCTAAAAGCACAAAAATAAAGAGAAACACCTAAAGTAGATAAGAGACATTATGGTTTGCCTGTAAGAATCAAAAGCATACTATCAATTAGGAGAGTACCAATGACACCAACAGATAAAAGTGGAATGTTAAATACTACAGGTATACTATATAAGCTTCCATGTATATGCAAAATATATACAAAATCCTGGCTGAGGCAAATAGTTTATTTTGCTCTTCTGAATAAGGAATTGTTCAAATCCTTCTCCTTCTACCTAGAAAACCGTGTGTCCTTTCCATTTGCATAGTTATTTTATCTGATGTGTGCTAAATTACATGCCTTGATTATAAGGCTTAAATTAGTAAAAAAAAAAAAAAAACAAACACAAAGCCAATATCAAAACCAAAACAAACAAAACCAACCAAAACAAAACATAACAAAACTTTGATCCCTTCTTTTTTAAAAAATTGTGTACAACTTTATGAATGTAACAAGATATTAATGAGTTAACAAGTTGAAACAAAATAAAGCACGTATTGTCAGGCTTCTCAAGTAGCCTAAGCTGTGCATGGTACCTTGAGGTCTAGGAATGAGAAAAAGATCAAAGGTGCCTTTCCACCACCACAGTCCTCAGTCCAATATTACTGATAATTGATGAGCACATTTGGGTTAGTCATCTTCACAGTAATTTAGCACTCTGGGACTATTTGATACAAAGTTGCTTTTATTTTTCTATCCCTTGGCTATAATTTGGTGTATATTGAGTGAAAGTTGAATATGAGTCACCAGTGTGCTCTGACAGCCAAAAGTGCCAGCTGTGTTTTGGGCTACAAGCACAGCAGATCTAGCTGGCTGAGGGAGGGAGTCCCACTAGACATTGCTCTCCTGCAGCCCCACCTCAAGCACTGAGTGCAGTTTTGTGTGCCACAATATGAGAAGGACATCAGACTATCAGAGAGTGTCCAGAGGCGGGTGACCAAGACGATGAAAAGGTCTGGAGGGAAAGACTTAAAGGGAAGTCGCTGAGACCACTTTGGTTTGTTCATCCTGGAAATGAGAAGGCCAAGGCATAACTCCACGGCAGTCTACAGCTTCCTCAGGGGGTGCAGAAGAGGGAAGGATGCTGATGTCCTATCTCTGGTGACCAGTGACAAGATAGGAGGAAATGGAATGAAGCTGCATCATGTGAAATTTCAGACTGTACTCTAGCAAAAGATTCTTCACTGAGTGGGTGGTTATTGGTCTGTGGATAAAAGTGGAAGGTCTTAAAGTCTCTTAATGAATCACTAATAAAGATATCAGGAAAAGGTTATTTTAACAGAGATTTTCTGAAAGTGCAATTTAACAGAATTCAGTGGTGAGATTCACTCTATTACTGTGTGGAAGGGATGTGTTAGGACTGGAATCGGTTTGGCTGCTGACTTAAAGATTGGAGGAAATGTTTTATTCAGAGATTAGAGGAAAGGATGAGGAAACCCTCCTGTTGATCCATGAGGTTCAGAATTTACACTCTTGCTTTCTAAGCTCCTTTTTAGAGAAGAGTTCAAGTGTGGCTGAATCAACACCCAGTCCTAGACTTGGTCAACTTTTGGAGGGGTCTCAGGTACTTTTGACAACAACACAGTTCTGAGTAAGGTTAGGATGTGCCTGCTTGCCCCAGATCACTGCATTGGCAGTAAGACTAGAAGATTCCCAGCTGTTTCACCTAACTACTTCAGCAGGCAACGTCAGAAAGCACCAGACTGTCTCAGCCTTCTGCACCAGATATTGAAACAAAAATAATGTTGGGCCCACCACCCTTGTAACTAAGGGAAGAACCATGTTGACTCGTTGCAATGTGGCTCAGTCCCCCCCTGCTGGGGACTGACTGATCACCAAATTATTACTACCTCATAGTGTTGAGTTATCTAGTCTATCTACACCAATTTTAGTGTAATGCCACTGAAGAGGGCACATGTGCAGAAATAAGGGTTATTGACTACTCATCCCATCTGGAGGGGCCCAAGTGAACACCTGGCTTAGCAAGTTATGCCAAAGCCCCTCCAAAAAGGTGGAGTCAGGCTCCATTGAAGAGGCACACTCGAAATTCTGGATGTGTACCCACCATCCAAGGACCACAACTTCCTCCAAAGATCATCGCTGGACACACGGGTGGTGATACCTTATCTGTCTCCTCTTTTTTCTTTCTCTCTCTCTATCTCTGTTTCTAACTGCATCTTGGCACAAATTCCTTAACTTTTGCTGAATTCTTCTATTTGTAATCAATTTGTAATCAATTACTTTGAAATTATCATAATTTCTAATTCTGCTAGTTGTAGTATGACATGCTCTATAATCTTACTTTTAAGTAAAGTTGTGTTATGTACAAAAATATTCTTGCCCCTAGAGTACCACTCGGAGAATTCCTGGTTATAAAACATCAGGCAAAATTAGAAGTATAACACGTGAAGCAGCAGCAAGCTCAAGAAGAGTTAATTAATATAAAGCAAGTCACAAGGCAACTCAAAAAACAACTCACAATTGATATAAAACAACTCACTATCAGTCAGAGAGGCAGAAGCAGAAGCGACAGAAACTGAGGTAAGCCTGGGGTGAGGGTCCAATTGCACTGTACAGAGGGGCTCCTAGGTCTGCAAACCCCAGTCGACAGCCCGAGCCCCAGTGGAACCTGGGGGTCTGTGGCAACCAACCAGTCCCTGAGGAGGCATGGCCAAGAGCTGTGTGGGAGATTCAAAAGCCCCTGGGGAGTGTGGCCAACAGGAGCAGGCAAACAGGGATGTGGCATGGCATGGCATGGCATGGCAGCTTCTGTGGGGCAGTTCGCATGGGCAGGGAGAGCAGCAGGGTTTCTTCCCTGCTCAAGGAAGGACAGGTAACCCAACAAGGTCCTTCCTTGAGACCATGCTGTCAGCATAGACAGTGGCACTGGCTGCAGTGAGAGCTGAAGTGCAGAGCAGTGATCATGGTTGTGTCCTCTGTGAGCAGGTTGGTAACCTGCTCTACTGGGTGGCAATGCTGCAGGATGAAGTAATGGAGCTCAGGAAGGAGGTGAGCAGATCAAAGAGTATCAGAGAGAACAAGATGGAGTTAGATGAGTGTTTTAAGAGCCTGCTCACCACTAAAACTACTCAGGAGGCAAATATCATTAGTGGACCACAGGAGTCCTCATTGTATCAGGGTCTCCAGCTGTCCTAGGAAACTCCCCAGCCATCCCAAGATAACTTACAGGAGCAGGAACAACGGGAACATGTCCTAGCCCAATGCCACAAATGGGGCATGCACATTTCCTCAAGAACTTCACCACCCTCAGTGGTGACATTGCAGAACAGATATGGGGCCTTGCAGGAAGAAATGGCAGACAGTGCTGAGAATACCCCATGTAGGCCAAAACCACCACCAAGACCAACTTACCTTAAACAAATGATCATCAAACCATCCTCTCATTCCAGAAAGGAAAAAAGGGTCACTGTTGTGTCTGACTCCCTCTTGAAGGGTGCAGAGGCCCAATATGCAGACTGAACCCACTTCATAGGGACGTTTGCTGCCGCACTGGCAGCCAGGATAGAGGATGTCACAAGTAAACTTCCAAACCTTGTGAGTCCTTCTGATTACTCCTGCTTTTGGTCTTCCAGGTGGGTATTGATGAAGTGGTATCAAGAATAAGAAAAGCAATGACAAGAGACTTCAGTGCCCTGGGGAAACCAATTAAGGGGGCAGGCATGCAAGTTTTGTTTTCCTCCATCCCTCTAACGAAAATAATGGATAAGGGAACTAACAGGAAGAGTCAACAGGTTTATTCATGGCTTAAGGTTGTGTGTCAATGACAGGGCTTTGGATACTTTGATCATGGATCAGTATATACATCACTGAGCCTACTGGCAAAAGATGGGGTACACCTATCTCAGTGTGGGAAAAGGATCTTCTCTCAGGAGATAGCAGCCCTCATTGAGAGGTTTTGGACTTGCACTTAAAATAAATATTTAGGAATATTTCTTATTTATAAAACTGGTGTACAATGGAAGACATGTTTGATTCTGGGTTACCATACAATGTTTGAAAAGAGTAATATATGCTGAAAATGCATTTCCAATTTTATTACAAGAACATTACTCTGAAACACCCTCTTAAGAAAATCTGCAAAAGATACACTTCTCCATTGATGGGAATCACCAGAAGGTATTGCCTGAAGGAATCTGAGCTGTCCTTTCATATGCATGGACCTACAGAGCATTTACCTGAACAGTGTTATAACCACCTGGCTATATACCTGATCTTACCCTTCAAAAAAGGATTTACTAGAATGAAGAGGAAAAATAAGAACTTTATTACAATAACCAATAAAGAGAATTTTACAAACTATTACACAGCTAATACACTATATTTTATATTCATTTTATATTAATATATCATATCCTTTATATTCTTGTGTGAGTGATGCTGCCTATTTTAAAATAGTTTTCCACTAATTTAAGTCTCTGGAAAAAGGCATGTAATATGAGCTTAGATGTGACAGAAATTACACCTTTTGTTTCAATGTGGGATAATACTTAAAGAACAGTTAACCAGAGTTATAAAGAAGAATTTTGCCCAAATGATGAAAATGATTGCAGTAGAAATACAATTAGATTCATGTGTGGAAACCTATTTCTTCCAAACCACAGAAAAGGAAACTGATTTCATATGACAATGTTTAGGAATGCTGATCAATTAGCTTCAACTACATGTTCAGTTGATTGAAAAAAAAGAGTATGAGAATGGCATCAACTTATTTCTAACCAGAGGAGACTAAGGAGTATTGGACAAACACTGATTTTAGTGGGGCAGAGTTTTAACTGTCAACAATTTTTTCCTCCAATACACAATTTTGATTGCTTGAAAAAAACTGTAAAATTCACATGGAAATTGAAATTGTCTGGCTGAAAAAGACTGGACAAAGCTATTCTAGGTAACAGAAGAAATGCAAGAAACAAGTGGGGTTTCTCATAGTTTAAATTGGTTTAAGTTGGCTCCAAGTGTCTTGTTTGTGCACATAAGCTTTTTGAAGAAGTAAACGTTAAACAAATCATTAAATGTAGTTGCTGTCAATTTTACATTGGTTTAGTTAAATAAGTGTAAAATCACAGCTTCAGTCTGGAACAATTTTGTGAGTCAAGCAGACACAGAGGGAAGGTAATAAAATAAATTAACTTCAATGTACAAATATCAGGATTAACACTGACTCCTTACAGGCTATTACAAAATTCTGCATGTATTGCTTTGATTTTGAATTATGTCTCATAGGATTGACTCATATACTGCATTCTGATTTTCTGTGTCTGGGAAGCATACTGAATTTGTCATTTTCTTTCAACAAATTCTTTTTGAGAAAATTCTGAGTATTAAATCAAACAGAATGTACCATGTGAGGTTGTGACTGCCTGCCATTTCCTAATCTGTTGATTAGTTTTCACTTTCTTTGCCTAACAATACACTACTCTTGACAACAGAGAGAATCACTGGTTTGCATGTGGGTTTTTTTCTTTTTTTTCCTTTTCTTTTTTTTTTTTTTTCTTTTTTTCTTTTTTTTTCTTTTTTGCTTTTTTTATATAATCTTCACCTTTTTGTAAAGACTGTGCTTGATAGATATTTAACTTGGATGAGAGGTCCAGTAACCTGTTTCTTTGCTTTGGTCTTTCACATACAGAAAAAAAGATTGGCGTATCTCTTGCCTGTGACATAATGTTGGAAGAAATTTTTGTCATTATAAGCTACTGAAAAAAATCTCATTAAACTTATTTCCAATTATCAGTTTTAAACACTGCTCTTAGTATATGCAGTTTAAAATAGACACCTGTGCAACCTTTTTTTTTCTTCCTCTCCTTCTCCTCTCCTTGGTATGGTTCCTCTTTCTGTATTTATAATTCCTAATTAAATAACGTAGGAGACTTTAGATAATGTACTGCTTTCATCGAATAGGTAGGGTAGCCACCTGTACTTCAGTTGTACTCTTCTGCCTTGCCTTTCAGGCAATTTTCAGTTCAGAGAAGATTAGTTCACATCCAGATGACTCTAACTTATTCTTTGAAATCAGATTTCCTCAGGCACTCTATCAAATACTTTTCTGAGCTCCTCTTATATTATATCTGACATGTTCTCATTTGTCCATGGACTCATTTATGTTCTTATCTCATACGGTGAGGGTCAATGGAGTGAGTGGAAGTTGAAAGATACTGTCACAAAGATTGGGCTTCCTGCCTCCTTCTGCTGAACTTGGTCCTCTGGAGTTCCCTTTTTCCTTTCTTCTAACTCTTTGTGTTTCCTTTATAGCAAAATAGAGTATTCTTCTGTTAAGAAGTCTCTTTTTGTTTAATATGTTTTAAGGTTGTATTCTGTATGGCTACATTATACTGATTTTATTCTCTCTCAGGCGCCCAGAAGCTACTCAGGGCTCAATTCTAGAACCAGTTCTGCTCCTGCTCACTATGTATATCAACAGTTGAATGCAAGAGTTTAATGCACCACTTACAGGTTTGCTGAAGACACCAAACCGGGAGGTACCACTGATTCTCTTGAAGGACAAATGGCCTTGCAGAGGGATAGGCTGAAGCACTGGACAACTATCGGTGTCATGAAATTCAAGAATCAATGCCATATGCTGCAGGCAGTGGAATACCAACCACAATGATAAAGAGAGAAAAGGCAGTTTCAGCACTGAGAAACACCAGATGCTACTGGGAGAAGTGTGGCTGGAGTTCAGCCCTGCAGAAAGGGGTCTGTGGGTGCTGGTGGGCAACAGGCTCACTGTGAGTCAGCCGTGTGTCCTGACAGACATTGAGGGTAAACTACATCCTGGGATGCACCACACACAGCATGAGCAGCTGGTCAGAAAAGAGGATTATCCCACTGTATTCAGTGCTAGTGAGGCCTCACCTTAACATTGTGTGCAGCTCTGGGCCCACCAAGTTACATCCAGAGGAGAGCAACAAAGCTGGTGAAAGGACGGCGTGTCATGCCCTGTGAGGAGCAGTTGAGGATTGGTCAAGTTTGGAGAGGAGGCTGAGGGGCAACCTTATTCCTCTCTACAGCTTCCTCTCCTCTCCTTTTCCCTTCCTCCCTTCTCCTCCCTTCTACTTCTCCTTTCCTTCTCCTCTTCTGTTTTTGTTCATTCTATTTCAGGTCTTCTGAAATCTAGCATCCCAGGTTAGGAATGGGTGTAGTAGACCCATATAAAACATTTTCTTCATCTGAAATTGTTTATACTAAAGGTATTTCATGCACTTTTAGAATGTGTGATGGTCAGATTATTGCATCAGTAGTTAAGTTTTTAAACATTTTATTTGACTTTATTTTTTCTATAGTGGAAAACATCAGGATGCTATTTTGGGGGGGGAGGGGGATAATCACTCATTTTTAAATCTTTGATAACCCTACACCTAAAAAAACCACTTCTCTCTTTCTCGAGATTCTTGTCTGTTGGCAGCTTTTCACACTAGTATCTGTAATTACAAACTTTTCAGTCTCAGCATCCACTAGCACTGAAAATATAGGTATATATGACTGTTATGTTGGCATAATGCTATTACTATAGGTAAGTTCTTTTCTGATGTTTCTCTTTACCATTGCCAGTCTTTTATTGTTACTACTCTTTTCCCCCATAAAGTATTTTCAAATAATTAATTTCAATATTTTTAATAAATAATATTTTAATAATAATATTTTTCCCAATATCCCACGGTTTTCTCTTGTTGATACTTATCTCTGTGATGTATTCATTTCAGCACTCTACCATGTACTCACCTGCTTTTTGAGTCACTCCAAATTCTGCACAAAGAAATTGATCTGTCTCTTTTCTCTCATGAAACTTTATTGTTCGTGGAAGCATGGGGCTACAAGGCTGTATATCTTTCCAATAAACTATGCCACTGGGAAGCACTGTTGGCTATCTAGTGAAAGAATAATTTGCACATGTGCAGTGTAAAAACAGTTTTGTTCCATTATAACTCTCTAGAGTAACTAGATTGAAATACCCAACTGTCGTGTAATCTAGCAAGATAGTAGGAATTCATTTGTGCATTAAGTTTTCAATTAATTTTAAGTACCCAGCACAAATGAAAGTCTTTTTTACAAAAAGGCCACATATTTTTATTTTTCATCTTTGAAGTTTTAAACCTGAAAGTCATTCTGTTTGTATAAAACACTGGTTTTGTCCATTGGCACAGTTCTCAAAAAAGCACATGAAATTTAGGTTGCAAAATAGGAATTCAAAATCCACTAACTAAAAAAGTTTAAGAATTTTTTCTTTGGGGCTATCTCTGATGTTAAGGAAATTACTGCTGTTTATCTATTAGTGTTAATAGGGCCAAGAATAATTTTTCAAAATGTAGTTTTCCTTTCTATTAGGTGTGTAAATCCATATATGTTTTACATGTCTGTAAAGGTGTACTTCAGTATTTTCTTCAATTATCATATAAACACAGAATGATTTGGGTTCGAAAGAGCCTTAGAGATCATCTAATTCCAACACCCCTGACATGGGCAGGGACACTTTCCACAAGAACAGGTTACCATCTAACCTGGCTTTGAACGCTTCTAGAGAGGGGTCATCCACAGCTTCCCTGGAAAACTTGTTCTAGTGTCTGACCATAATAAAAAATTTCTTCCTAATGTCGAAACTGCATCTACTCTCTTGAAATAATTACCCCTTGCCCTAGCACCAAACACCTGTGTAAAAAGTCCCCCCCCAAGTTTTCCTGTAGGCTCCCTTAAGGTACTGATGGGCCTCTATGATGCCTCCTTGGAGGCTTCTTCTCCAGGCTGAGCCTTCCCAACTTTCTCAGCCTGTCCTCTTAGGAGAGAGAGGTGCTCCGTCCCTCTGATCATCTTTGTGGTTCTCTTTTGGACTTGGTCCAAGAGCTCCATGTCCTTCCTACTTTAGGTGCTCCAGAACTGGACACAATACTCTCCCAGAAGAGAGAAGTAGAAGGGAAGGATCACCTCCCTTGACCTTCTGGCTACACTTCTTTTGATGCAGCCCAGAATACAATTGGCTTGCCAGGTTACAAGCACACATTGCCAGCTCATCAGCATCTGCCTCAAGTCCTTCTTGTCAGGAATGTTCTCAATCCATTCTCTATCCAAACTTCATCTGTTCTTGGTATTGCCATGACCCAGGTGCAGGACGTTGGCCACGTTGAACTTCATGAGGTTGGCATGGGCCCATCTCTCAAACCAATCCAGGTCCCTCCAAATGTCATCCCTTCCCTCCCATGTGTCAACCACACCACACAGCTTGGTGCCATCAGCAAGCTTGCTCAGGGTGCTCTCAATCCCACTGTTGATGTCTCTGACAAAGACAGTCAACAGCATTTGTCCCAGTACCACTCCTTAAGAAACTCTATTCATCACTGGTCTCTATTTGGAAATCAAAACATTGACTAAAACTCTTTGAATATGACTATTCAACCAATTCCTTATCCACCAAATGGTGCATCCATTGAGTCGATATCTTCCCAATTTAGAGACAAAGATGTCACGCACGACAATTTTGAATACTTTGCACAAATTCACACAGATGACATCAATTGCTTTTTCCTCATCTACAGACTCCGTCATAAAAGGCCACCAAACTTATCAGATACAATTTGCCATTGTTGAAGTCATTCTGATTGCCACAAATCACCTCCATATTTTCCATTTTCATTGGTATCTGATAAAAGCATCATTATTTGCATGTTCTGTAGTTTACCTCATTGTCTTCAGTCTTATCTCTGTCCCGTACACATTTTATAGTCACATTTTTAAAAAAGAAGAAATAAATACAGTTATGTCCCATTAAGGACTTCTGACCTCTAAGAATGTGTGTGCTGAGCTTTCTTAGGTGTTCTGCAGTTCAGTTTGTCCTTTCTCTGAATCCCTTGTTGCATTAAAAGGAGAACAGCTATTTGGCAAGAAATAAACCCCCTCACATTCCAGCTAACCCTCAGATATTAGAGGAGCTATTTGTGTTTTATGGGGAAGATAACCTAAGGGCTCTTTTGTATTTCTGATGGTCTTGCTCAAAACAGAGGTTGAATCTTTACCTTCAAAAAGAACAATTTAAATTATCCTGGAAAAGAATGGATTTGTCTCACTTTTATGGAATATAGCTATGATAGAGAAGTATTCTTCAGAAAGCTTTTTCAATTTCAGATACAGAAGAAAAAAATTTCCCTCCAAGAAAAGTAGGGAACATGGATATTCTGATTATTTATCTTGCTCCAAAAGTGCAGTGGGTTTTATAAAGCTTTATTTTGTGCATATATAGTGGTCATTAATTCCTAAATAAATAAGAATATTGTAGTACCAAATATCTAAAAGCAGCACCAGCTTAAGTACTGGATACCAAGATATCAAATGAAAATTGTTTATTTTTTTCATCCACCTTGTGCTCATTATGTCCACAAAATAATGTTTGGAGACACTTAACTACATGATATGTAGGGTTAAAATAGCCTAAATTGTTTAAGGAGAAAGAATTTATTCCTTTCCAAAAAGAAATTAATAGTTCTTTGATATTGAAAATCCCTAGTCACAAATCTCAATGACTGAGGGTTTGAAGGGTCAAGTATCATACACAGGCTAAAAATTAAACAGAGATTCTGCAAAATCTGTGCTTGTTTGTGTTGGCAAGAAGCTAGCAAGGGTCAGAAGATGTCGGTGAATGTAGACACTTACTTTACAACAAAGTTTTCCAAGACCTACTCATAAATACTTTGATGTATTTAACAGAAAAAGTCTGCAGGAGGAAGATTCGAAAAGCCAATTTTATGTTGTGAGGAATATGAAGCTTGGTGGTGGGGAAGAGGAAAGCAACTGCCTGAAGGCACAGAGTTTAGAAAAAATAAGAATAGCATTAATATTGTTTAGAAAGATGTTAATTTGTAATAAGTAGGATCAATATCTCTGAGAACTTGTCATATTCCTTGCTGTTGATTCTGAAAAACACACTTGTTTTTTAGAAATGTGTTCCTTTAACTTTGTGTAGTTTTGGGTTTAAATATTGCAGTGAGTTATATTGTGGTCATACAATATTTACAAATAGATTCATAGATTTATAGAATAATTTGGGTTGTGAGGGACCTCTAAAGATCATCTAGTCCAACTCCCCTGCAGTAAGCAGGGACACTCTCAACTAGATCAGGTTTCTCAGAGCCTCCACAACTACCTCCCTGGGCAACTGGTTCAATTTTCCCACTATCCTCATGGTAAAGAATAGTTTCCTAAAATCCAATCTGAATCTGCTTTTCTCTAATTTAAAACCATTGTCTTTCATCCTACCACTACAAGCCCTTTTGACCTGTTCATCTCAACCCTTCCTGTAGACCCCTTTCAGGTACTGGAAGGTCGCTATTATGCCTCCCTTTAGCCTTCTTTTCTCCTGGCTGAATGTGTTGAGGCTACAGAAAGAGAATAAAGTATTACATAAAACTATTTTAAATGCAAGACATCTGGATTTCATTTAAGCAATTTTATTAAAAAGTCATACTTTCCGTATTTTTTTATTTGGAAAAATTATATTTTTTCATTAAAAAAAATAAATGCCAGAAATATTTCATAAATATTGGTATCTATGTCCTGTTAATGCCAGTTTGTGTATTATGGGCTAAATCATTTTTAATATTGATGTTTGAGTACTTTTATTTGAAGTGATGAAAATTATTTTCCCACCTCTTCATAGCACAAAGTTTACAGTGTTTGAAATATTTTCTTACCAGAAAGGGAAAAGGATATGTGTTTAGTGTTAGGGTTTTTTTCTGATTTTGAAAAAAATCTTCAGCCACAAGTTAATAAAGGTCTGAAGTATTAAAAACCAAAGAAACAGAAACCCAAAACAAAATGCAAACCAAGCAGAAAGACTCCAAACAAAACACAAAAAAACCCCAACCAAAAAGACAAACCAACAACAAAAAATGAAAAACCTTCTCAGTATCTCCATTGTACTATAAGCTCGAGACACAGAGAAATGAAAGTGTTGTACTTAAGATCAGAAACCAAATAACTCCCCAGTATGATAACAGAATGTTCTTTGTGCATTACAATATCTTTCCGACCTGTCAGAATAATAGAATGATTTGGTTAGAAGGGACCATAAAGATCAACTACTTCCAACCCCTCTGCCATGGACAGTGGCACCTCTCAGTAGACCAGATTATACAAAGAGTCATCCAACCTGGGCTTGAACATTTCCAGGGTGGGTACATCCTCAACTCCCCTGGGCAACTTGTTCCAGTGTCTCACCACCCACGCACTAAAGAATTTCTTCCTAATGTGTAACCTAGATCTACCCTCTTCCAGTCAAAAACATAATCCCTTGTCCTATCATTTCATGCCCTTGCAAAACATCCCTCCCTTTCTTTCTTCTAAGCCCCTTTCAATCACTGGAAGGCTACCATATGGTCTCTCTGGAGCCTTCTGTTCTCCTGGCTGAACAATCCCAATCAAAATATCTTCAGATTTCAAAATCAGTGTTGCATGGCTTTTTGCAGCAATTATTTTAAGCAATGGAATATTAGCTTTGGAGAAAAACTCTAATTTGCAAAAAGAATCCCAAGCTACAAAATTAAAAACATCTGGAATAATAAAAAAACCCCCTCAGTTATTAGAGAAGTAGAAGAAAGCATTTTTCATCTAAATTAGGAGAGGAAAACAACTGGTCATAATGCTTATATATAATTTTAAAAATTTAAACAAAACAGAAGTCAGGAAATAAAGGCTTCAAGTTCCCTCTCTCATGTTCCTTTTGTGGTGTTCCCTCAAATAAAATTCCTATTTGCATTTTTATGCAATGGCAAAAATATTTTGTATCTCAACTATTCATTCTGACATGCATTTTAACAAAGCAACTGAGGCAGCCTGCAAAACATGCTATGTCAAAAAGTGAATCCTAGAATTTTATTCTTAAGTCTTTATTTTTTTGTTGAATATCTGATACAAATTCTAAAAATCTTTGGAAGAAGATGAGACAAACCTTCAAAAAATACCACATCAATTCCCAGAGGACAGGTGTATTCAGAAATACTCTCCTCCAGAACACCATATGGCCATTAGCTAGATTTATTGTACCTGCTGCAAAACACCATGATGTTCTTGTGCCAGAAGTACTGTTATTATTTCTTCTCAAAAACACTTGCTGAACTCACTCCTGCAGGCTATAAACAAACTTTTGTTCACAATCTCTATACATAACTGTGTAGGAAGGAACTATCCAGTACTCACAGTAGGAG
Source organism: Florisuga fusca (assembly GCA_038090715.1). Classification (NCBI taxonomy): domain Eukaryota; kingdom Metazoa; phylum Chordata; class Aves; order Apodiformes; family Trochilidae; genus Florisuga; species Florisuga fusca. The sequence continues at coordinate 16,858,677 of JAAWXA010000012.1, forward strand.
TAGACAGTAGAAATAAGTATTCTGGTGGGAAAAAAAACAAACCAAAAAAACCCCACACAACAACAACAACAAAAAACACAAATCAAAAAACAAAACCAGGATTCTGAAGACAAATGCCAAGCATGTAATTTAACAGTAGATACAATATCTCAAGCATTCTCAAAGGAATTTATTCTTAAGTTGCACTACATTTTCAAAATTAAGTGTTCTCTGGAGAAAAGGCCAGAAACTAAAGACAAATCTGTTTTGCTGTATTATGTTTTGTTTTTTGTTAATTTATGCTAACTATTTATGTATTAGCAATTTTATTAGTGTAGTTGATAGAATGTCAACAGTCAAGACATTCATAATAATGAATTATGGAAAACCTTGTGGAACCTGGTTCTTATTTTATATACAAAAATCATAAAAATAAAATCTTTAAAATGTAAATATTTTAACTTAGTCCTTGAACAAAGAAACTGTACATTAACACATTTGCATCTAATTTTTTTGAAAAGAAACAAATAGGTCGGATTATAATTTAATTCCACTCTTTTGTGTGTTGTCATATTGAAAGGCTTTTATGACTCCATTAATCAAGATAAGTTAAAATTAGATTAGTTAGATTAGATACCAGTAAATTCTCAGGAATTTCCATAAGAAAGTGTTATCCCTTAGTAAAACTGCATTCTCTCTATAAATAAGCATACTACCAAGTCTCTTCTAAAAGTATAAAACCAATCTGTGCTTTTACTGTAGAGATGTCATGAAACTTACATAACTCTGTGTTGCTCTTTTTTCAGTCAGAATTCAGTTTTTAGTGGGCTGACTTTTCATGTATTTTCATGGCACTGCAAAACAAGAGGTAATGTTCCTCTGATGTCTGGACTGCATTTACTGACTTCCCACGCATCCACGCCTGCCTCTCTTTTGTTCCAAGAAATGTGCAGATGTTCAGTGCTATCAGAATGAAAAGGTGAATATAGCTGTAGATTTCCTACACCTTGAATTTTTTTTAGTTTGTCAGTCCCTGTTGTGGTGTTCTGTAGTAAAACAAAGAAATTACAACATTTCAAATTGATTCTGTTTTCCATCCTCTCCATCCATCCTCTTTAGCTTGACCATTAGCAAAATGAGAGCTATCCTAATGAGGGTGTTTCTTCACACTGATTAGGCATGAAAACAGTTGAAAAGCAGAGCTGGAGAATATTGAGTCAGACTGCAGGTTCTGAGTTTTCCTTTCTCACTTTTTTAAAGTCATCTTAAAAATGCTGAAGTTTAATTTTAGCAGCTCTGATATCTCCAGAGCTGCTTTTTGCATTTGTTAAGGATTTTGTGTCTTTCAGCTTGCAAATGTTGTGTTTAAAATCTACCATTCTTATAAATATATGCTTCATATGTCTGTGTGTGAAGAGATTTCTCATTTATAAACTAGCACAAAACTGTGATTTGGTTTACTAACCTTTGTTTAGCACATCCTTTAATTACATTTAGTAGTATTGTAATATATAAATGTTTTCATCAAATGAGCTGAAATAATAAGCTTACTTAATATAATAATAATTTTATCATCATCAAGGTAAATCAGTGTGATCTTTAAATCAGATTATGAGATCCTGTGTCTTTATATTATAAGTTTTTATAGTTTCTAGTTAAATGCTACCAGTTTACATTAGATTTCTAATTGCTCCAGTTATCTGTCCCTAACAAGTTCAAACACTGTGAACTTATCAAAAAAAAACAAAACGAAACCAAAAAGAACAGCAATACAAAACAACTATTTTAAGCAGGTTTTGTTTATATTTATAATTATTAATGATTTGGTTAACCTCTTTTAAATATTAACAAAACAAAAACCAAAAAACCAAAAACCAACACAATAAATATAAACAACATTTTACAGAGGGCCATAGAATGTCATTCTGTTCATGATTCTCTCAGTGCTATACACTCCCCAATTTGTCTCATCACCACATCCTTGTTCAATTTAAACTCTGAGTCTGTTAAAACTAGTGCACAACTGCATAGCTTTAACTGTAAGTTTGCAAGTATTCCCTATAGAATTGATCAAATATAAATTTTGTAATTGAATAGGAGACTCAATATGATGATGGAGGAATTGAGCTATCCGGACTACTGCAGTGAATTGCTCAGTTCTTTGCTAATTAACATATCAGACTAATTTCTCCCCCATTAATTCTACTAGCCTTAATCAGTCAAACAGAGAAGATCCCACACTGTAGACTCTGGGGATATGCTTCAGAAGCAGACAGGCAAGATGAAGTTTCCAGTGCAGAACTTTGGGGTCCACAGAAGAACTTGTCTACAGCCCTTGGCTCCAGCTGGTTACTCTGGAGACAGAGTAACACTTTGAAGCAGCAGACTGTAGCTGTCAGCTTCAGGTAGAAGTACCTTCTTATCATCATATAGTATAAGAAGTGGTACTAATAGACTACTCATTTAGCTTGAATACTGTTCACTTTAAAAATAAAGAAACTAACAAAAAAAATCTGGAAGAAAATTTCAAACATGAAGATGCTGAAGATGCCTGTGGTGTAATTCTTATCACATCTGTTCTTGTTATCTCCAGTCTTCTGACTTTTAGTTTTTTGTTACACTCAAATACATTTTGATATATTTAGTTATATGAAATATGTACAAATAATACAACAGTTTAATGAGGCACAACGTTTCAATATAAATATATACTCAACTAATGTGCTGAAAAGTAATTTCTACCTGCACTAGTATTTTAAAAGGATGAAAGGAAAAGGAAAGAGCTGATCTTGAAAAAAACACTGAAATAGACAAATCCACTTTCTTACTTACTTTGTTCTTCAAAGTAATAGTTTGTCACACTACAGAAAAATAGCATGCATATTATAGAAACATCGAATCACAGAATCATTAGGGTTGGAGAAGACTTCTAAGATCAAGTTCAGCTTTCAACTCAACACCACCATGTCAAATAAACCATGTCCTGAATTGCCACACCCACAAGTCTTTTGAACACCTTCAGGAATTGTCTTTCCACCACTTCCCTAGGCAGCTTAGTCCAATGCCTGACCACTCTTTCAGTAAAGAATTTTTTCGTTATATCAAATCTGAACCTCCCCTGGAGCAACTGGTGTCCATTTCCTCTAGGCTTATCACTGGTTACAACAAAAAAGACTCCCCCCATATCACTACAACCTCCTTTCAGGCAGTTGTAGACAACTATAAGGTCTCCCCTCAGACTCCTATTCTCTAGACAGAACAACCCAATTCTCTCAGCTACTCTTTATAGAACTTGTACTCTACACCCTTCACCAACTTCACTGTACTTCTTTAGGTACGCTTCGCTAACAAAATGTCCTCCTTGTAGTGAGAGGCCCAAAACTGAACACTCAACTTGAGGTGCAGCCTCACCAGTGCTGAGTACAGTTGGACAATCACTTTCCTTCTCCTGTTGACCACAATTTTGTATATGCAGGCCGGGATGCTGTTGTCCTTCTTGGCCACCCGGATACACTGCTGGATTATGTTCAGCTGGCTGTTGATCAGCACCACCAGGTTCTTCTCTGCCAGGAATTTTACCAAGGCACTTGGCCTTGTCAGAACTCATAAAATTGATCTCTGCCCATCCACCCAGCCTGTCCAAGTCCTTCCTACCCTCAGGCAGATCAACATTCCCATCCAACTTAGTTCCAGATACAAAACTATTAAGTGTGTGCTCAATCCTGTCATCCAAATCATTGATGAAAATATTAAACAAGACTGGTCCTAAAACTGATCCCTGGGGAACACCACTTGTGAGAAGCTGCCAATGGTATTTAATGCCATTCACTGCATTTTAAGGGAGAAGCATCTTCAGTACCGATGAAATCCTGAATCCACGAGGAATTTGCAAGTTTTTTCTAATTTTTGTCACTTTGCTTCCTAAAGGGTATTTTGGTTTCTAAACTCACAAACCTGATTTCATCACTGGCTTCAAGGAGGCATGGATTTCACCACAGGATTTTTTTTGACAAAACATGTCAGACTTTTAATATAACTGCTTTAACACGAGACAAATATTTCTGTTAGTCATGTTTCTTTTATAAGGTTTTTGGAATGTACTGATGGGAAGCTAACATGCCTAATGCAATATTTCTTCCCACTTTGTTCCAAGTTTTCGTGTATTAGAAATGCATTTGTGTTTTCAATAACATACACATTTTGGATACATGCAAAGACTCTTCTGCAGTGTGTAATGTGTAAGCGTATTTTAAACAGCAACTTTATTTTATTTACTTTAAAGTCCAACTGTATTTTTCCTATCTGTGTGTTTAAGGCTTGCAGACCATGAAGTTGCATTCAGCACTCCTATACTTGCATATAAATGTTTTATATTAAGCCTGAGAATGACCTTTGGGAACTCACCATTTGCTTCCTTTTGTCTTTGGATTCCTAGAAATAAGGAAGGATCAAGAGCTTCTTCTCTTTATTATTTTATATTCAGATCATATTATTATAACAGCTTACCTGTCTATCTGTCTTCCTGTATGAAATATATTTTTAATTATGGGTGGGAATGTGGTTATTAGTATGATGCATATTTTATGCAGGCCAGTAATGTGTCTCTTAAAAACCCAGCATTTGAACTCTACTAACGATGACTAGTTTCAATTTAAAGGCTCAAGCAATTGAGCTCCTGCCAGGTTCACTGATAAGCTGTTACAGTGATAAACTGTCCCTACAGTAAAACACTCTTGCCCAAGTTTTATTTTTCATCCCCTAGTTTCATTTTCCAAGCAGTGGATCTTATTGTACATTTTTTCCTAGATCAAAAGGCTAGCCACTGGCAGAAAATTATTTCTCCATGGTTATCCTCATGCTTGAATATTCTTGTTGAGATGTGCTTTAAGATTCTTTTCTTATTATTAAAGAGAATTAACTCATTAAAACTCTTGCAGTATAAAACATTTTTGAGAGGTGAATCCTTGCTGAAGCACATTACTGAATTCTTTCAGTTTTGCAATGAACTGGACAACATATACCGATTGCTGTCTGGTGTGCAGTATAAAGTGGTTATAAACTTACCTAATTCTGCATTTAATTTTCTTCCCTGGGTATCACTTTAAATATAAAAAAACCACCAATAAATAAACCTAGACTGCAAATGAAATTAATTATTTCCTAATGAGCAATTCAGTTTTAGTTGATTCTTTCTAGTAATTTAAAGATATCTTTTTGGTTCTGAGTCTTTATCTATAAAACTAGACATGACTTTTTCAATTAGTTTCTTCTTAATTCTTTAAAAGGCCCTGCAAAGAGACCTTGACAGGTTAGAGAGATGCGCAATCACCAACTGCATGAAGTTTAACAAGGGCAAATACTGAATTCTCCACCTGGGATGGGGCAACCCTGGTGGCAAGTACAGACTGCAGAATGAGTGGCTGGAGAGCAACATGGAAGAGAGGGACCTGGGGGTCCTGGCTGATGGCAAACTGAATATGAGCCAGCAGTGTGCCCTCACAGCCAGGAGGGCCAGCCTGGGGTGTATCAACCACCTGGTCACCAGCTGGTGAAGGGAGGTGATTATCCTGCTCTACTCTGCAGTGGTATGGCCTCACCTTGAGTACTGTGGGAAGTTTTAGACACCCCAGTACAGGAAAGACATTAAGTTATTGGAGAGAATCCCTGGAGAGCAACATGGGTGGTGAAGGGTTTGGAAGAGATGACTTATCAGAAGCGGCTGAGGTCACTGTTTGGAGAAAGGGAGGCTGAGGGGTGAACTCATTGCAGTCTATGGCTTTCTCATGAGAGGAAGAGATAAGACTGGCAGATTTTGGCCTTTTCAGAAGAGTGATTCAGAGTGTACTCTGGGAAACAACCCTTGAAAACAAAGGGGTCCAGGAGGGATGGGTGATGGGTGTACTTGAAGGAGCAAGTCCTGAATGCACAGGAGCAGTCTGTTCTTGTGTGCTGAAAGGCAGGCCAGAGGGGAAGATGACCAGTCTGGATGAACAGGGAGATATTGAAGGAAATTTGGGTAAAAAAAAGAGAGCTTATAGACTATGGAAGAAAGGGCTGGCTACTCAGGAAGAGTTTAGGAATATAGCTAGGTCATGTAGAAAGAAAATTAGAGCAGCAAAGGCACAATTTGAACTCAATCTTGACACTTTTGTGAAGGATAACAAAAAGTCCTTCAACAGGTACATCAATGGCAAAGGGAGGAGCAGTGAAAACCTCCATTCTTTGTTGGACGTGGAGGGAAACACTGTTGCCAAAGATGAGGAAAAGGCTTTGGTATTTAACATCTTCTTTACCTCAGTTTTCAACAGTAAGACAGGGTGTCCTGAACAGCTGCTTCTGGGGCTTGTAGAGAGAAACAGGAAGCTGAGTGGCTGCTCTGTACTCCTGGAGGGAACAGTTTGTGACCTGCTGAGCCACTTGGATCCTCACAAGTCTGTGAGACCAGACGGGACCCACCCCAGGGTGATGAGGGAGCTGGCAGAAGAGCTCTCCAAGCTGCTCTCCATCATTTACCAACAGTCCTGGCTCCCTGGTGTCGTCCCAGATGATTGGAAGTTGGGGAACATCACAGCAATCCACAAAAAGGGATGAAAGGAGGACCCAGGAAACTCCAGGCCTGTCAGCCTGACCTCAGTGCCTGGCAGGGTTCTGGAGCAGAACATCCTGGGGGCAATCACACAGCACCTACAGGATGGACAGGGGGTCAGACCCAGCCAGCACGGGTTTAGGAAGGGCAGGTCCTGTCTGACCAACCTGATCTCCTTTTATGATCGGGTGACCCACCTGATGGATGAGGGGAAGGCTGTGGATGGAGTCTACCTGAACTTCAGCAAAGCCTTCAACACCATCTCCCACAGCATTCTCCTGGAAAAGCTGCCAGCCCAGGGCTCAGACAGGAGCACTCTGTGCTGGGTTAGGAACTGCTGGAGGCCCCCAGAGAGTGGTGCTGATCCAATTGGTGGCCACTCACCAGTGGTGTCCCCCAGGGATCAGTGTTGGGCCCAGTTCAGATTTAGATGAGGGAACTGAGTCCACCATTAGCAAATTTGCAGATGACACTAAGTTGGGGGGGGGAGTGTGGATCAGCTGGAAGGCAGGAGGCCTCTGCAGGCTGAAGAATTGGGCTGATTCCAGTGGGATGAGGTTCAACATGGTTTCTCACTCATGATGAAAATCTCTTTAAGATATGCAAAAGGATTACCAGCAACATGATAGCACTTAATTGTCTCCTTGCTCCTTCCTCCCCAAATTATCACTGAATTCCAAGGTTTAGATTTTCCTTATGTATGATAAACCTTTTGTACTTGAAAAATCACTCATAAGATAATTTTCTTTACAGAACAGAAACAAAGTTGAATGATAATGAGTTAACTTCATTGACTTGAAAAAAAATTGTTAAATTCTGTGGATGATACAACCTCTGTCATGACAAAACAATCCTTTTTTTCAGACAAATAAGATTAACATTAGAAAATTATATACCACTAAGATGCTTTTCAGAGAAAGTAGGAACAGGAGAGTTCTTTGCTTGGCTAATAACCTCCTGTTCTCATTATCATATATGTAGTACTATGAAGGCTTTATTAACAGCTAAGTGATTTGACTTCAGCTCTTAGGACTAAAGGAAAAGTCCAGGATTGTATCTGAAATATTTTATACTGAATTGCCATGTAATCACTGATTCTATATGCAACTAATGGTGACATTTGTGATCTTGATAACAGATTCTTGGGTCTTCTTTAGTAATGACTGGATCCCCAATATCTCTTTGCTAGGTTAAAGAATATGTGGAGTAATAAGCTGTGCTGGTTCTCATGTGAGATTAGGTTAGTCCTTAATAACACACCTCTTCAGGAATATAAAAATATGATTTGTGGTGTTCTAAACAGAAAATAACTGTGATCAAGACCTGTATCTCGCATGGTGACTGGAAATGGAAGATTTTCAGTGTTGTGGATAGCTGAATAGTACCCAATAATGCCCCCATATATATAAAATTTGGTTGCAGCTGGAAGTACTTCACTTCAGAAGCAGTGGACCCAGTTCATCTCTTATTATGTTCATAAAAATCTCAGTTTTTATTCATTCCTTCTTTGGACCGTTGTGTTTCTTTTGAATATTTTTTTTTTTATTGCTTGAAAGGGAGCTTTTATATCAAATAACGGCTGAAATTAGTAACTGATATTTCACATTCAGTTATTGCAGCAGGAAAATTAAGTGGCAAGATGCCACATTTCTGTCATTTAATCTCATCTTTCATAAGACTCTTAGCAGTCTGAAATCAGACCTCTCCCAGGAAGGAAACATGGAACCAGCTGAAAGTTGGTATTGGAAATGAAGGTCATCTATGATGGGTCCTTATCATAGCTGACTTGCTTCTGAAGGGAGTGAAAGGCCCGATATGAAGGCTGGACCCACTTCTTAGGGAAGTATGCTTCCTACATGTGGCTGGGATTATAGATAAATACAGAAAGCTTCCTTCCCTATTTTGGCCCTCAGATTAATACCCATTACTGATTTTTCAGATAGGCGGTGATGGGGTAGCAACAAGAAATCCAACAGACACAAAGGTTAGTGATAGCTTAGCAACTATGGGAATATGTAAGGTGGGGATTAAAAATTATCCTCCCCAAAAAGTCCAACCCTTGATCCACTACTGCCATGGTTAGCAGACCATGACACTGAGTGCCACATTCAGTCTCTTCACAAAAACCTCCAGGAATGGAGAATGTGCCACCTGCCTGGGCAGCCCATTCCGATGCTTGATCACTCCCTCTGTAAAGAATTTTTTCCTAATATCTGACCTAAACCTCCCCTGGAAGAGCTTAAGTCCATGTCCTCTTCTCTAACTGGAAGCTACTTGGGAGAAGAGACTGACCGCCCCCTGGCTCCCACCTCCTTTCAGGGAGTATTAGAGAGTGATGAGGTCTCCCCTGAGCCTCCTCTTCTCCAGACTGAACACCCCCAGCTCCCTCAGCCTCTCCTCACAGGACTTGTGCTGGAGTCCCTTCACAGCCTCCTTGCTCTTCTCTGGACCTGCTCCAGCACCTCAATCTCCTTCCTGAACTGAGGGGCCAAGAGCTTTCCCTATCCCTTTCCTTTTCCCTTTCCCTTTTCCTTTTCCTTTTCCTTTTCCTTTTCCTTTTCCTTTTCCTTTTCCTTTTCCTTTTCCTTTTCCTTTTCCTTTTCCTTTCCCTTTCCCTTTCCCTTTCCCTTTCCCTTTCCCTTTCCCTTTCTCTTTCTCTCTCCCTTTCCCTTTCCGTCTCTGTTCCTTAGTTATCATTTTAATGCTTACCAGTTCTGCTCAATAGAGTTTTGTCATTGAACCCAATATTGTGTTATCTTTACTTTGTCCTGGTGGGATCCAACAAGAATCTCTATGTTTCCAGCCTTTGAAACATGACAGGAGGAAGTAAATATTGCTGTCTGTCTTGCGAAGAGTGATCATGAAAATAGTTTGCAGTTCATGGAGAAGGAAGGAGGGGAGTCAACAAAACCACTGCCATGGACTTCTGGAAGGAAGTCTTTAGTAGACTCTAGTAGAGAGATTCCCTTGGGAAACTGTCCTGACGTACAAAAGGATCCAGGAAGGTTTGACAGTATTCAGGAAGAAATTGTTAAAGACACAGAAGCAGAATGTCCCTGTGTGCCACAAAGACAGACCATCGAGGCAGATGGTTGCTTTGGCTTAATGGGGATATTCGTTGGGATTCAGAAAAAAAAAAAAAAAAAATAGAGTTTACCACTTCTGGAAGAAGTGGCTGTCATCTCAAAATACATGGATCTTGTTAAGTCATGCACATTAAAAAGTAGAAAGGCAAAAGCCTGACTATGAGTCCATATGGCCACTGCTTTATAAGAAAACAGAAAATTTTTTTTTTAATATATCAACAGCAAAGAGGGCCAGGGAGAATCTTCATCCTTTACTGGAAGCAGGGGGGAAACACTACCACAAAGGATGAGGAAAACACTGAGGAACACATTGAAAGTTTTCTTTGCCTCTTTCCTTAATAGTCAGACCAGTTATTCTATGGGTATTAGCACCCTGAGCTGCAAGATAGGGATGGAAAGAAAATAAATTACCCATGACCCAGGAGGAAGCATGGTCTGTAACTACTATTGTTTTATATTTTGTTTATGAGAAAATATTAGCCACTGCTCATATAAGTTTCACAAATTGCAAAAGTAACCAGCTTTATGGTTTGAACAAATTACAATGGTTTATTTCAGGGAAAATAAGACCATGCTGAAAGGAGTCTTAGGAGGGAGTTAATGGTGGGAGAAAATGCAGGGAATACAGGTCTTTAAACTAATGAATCACACACATACACACACACACACACACCCCAGGAGAAAGCATTTTAAGAGAACAAAGGAAACAGCGTTCTTTTCACCCCCAGTGCTCTCGAAGCTTGGGTTGCTGTTCCTTCCTCTTCTTGGTCGCCACTTTTCACTTCTCCTGTTTGCTCCTGCATGCTGATTTTTCTTCTGAATTTTTGCAAATTGGTAGCCGCGGGTCTTCCCTTTGTATTCAGGTTTCCCCTACATTCTTTAGTTCTTGTATTTGAAACCAATTTGCATTACTTGTCAGGGAGCTCTATCAGGAGTCATTCTGATTAGCATTTTGATGAGATTAGTCTTGATACATTTTAAAGATTGTAAACAGGGGAAAGGTGGTCCCGTTGCTGATAGGCATAAGTTTGATACAACAGAGCAAACTATACCAGCGCCGCCTCATGATAGCTTGGATGTAATTTTGGTGATTCAAGAGACAATTTTTCCTTATTTTCAATGGATCCACATTGCACAGTTAAAGACCTGCAATGGCACCTGGACGCTCATAAGTCTATTGGGCCAGATATGACCCACTCAAGAGTATTGAAGGAGCTGGAGGAGGAGCTAAAAAAGCTGTTCTCCATCACTTAGTGCTGATCTATAAGAAAAGCCAGAAGAAGATTACAGGTAACTGTAGGCCTGTTAACCTGAACTTGGTACTGGGTTGCTGGGAAGAGCAATTCTTGTTTGAGTTCAAACAATAGGTGCAGGGCAACCTGGGGATCATGCCCAGACAGCACAGGTTCATGAAAGGCAGATCCTGCTTGACCAACTTGATCTTGTTCTGTGACAAGGTGACCCACCTGTTGGTTGAGGGAAAAGATGTAGACTTTGTCTAACTGAACATTAGTAAAGCCTTTGGCATATTTTGCCACGGCATTCTCCTGGAAAAGCTGATGGGTCGTGGATTAGGTCTGTCTGCTCCTTGCTGCATACAAAAAAACCCAAAAACAAAAACAAACCACTGAATGGCGAGGCGTAGCAAAAGAGCTGTGGTAAATGGATTTAAATCCAACTGTTGGCGAGTCACAAGTAGTTTTCCACAGGGCTCAGTTTAGGAGCCAGTCTTGTTGTTGTTGATCTAGATGAAGGATATTGAGTGCTTCCTCAGCAAGTCTGCAAATGACAATGAACTGGGTGAAAGTGTTGATCGGCTCAGGGGTAGGAAAGCTCTGCAGTGGAATCTGGCCAGGATAGATCAATGGTCCAAGGTCAGTTTTTTGACCAAGTGCTGGGTCATGCACTTGAATCACAACAACAACAGGCAACGCTATAGGCCTGGTAAGGAGTGGCTGGAAAACAGCCTGTCAAAAGAACCTGTGAGTGTTTAATGACAGCTGGATGAATATTATACAACGGTGTGCTCAGGTGTCTGAGAAGGCCAACAGCATCTTGGCCTGCATCAGAAATAGTATGGTCAGAAGGACTAGAAAGATTATTGTGCCCCTGTACTCAGCACTAGTGAGGCCACATCTCAAGTAGGGTGTCCAGTTTTGGGCCTTTCACTTACAAGAAGGGCATTTTGTTACTGGGGTGTGTCCAGAGAAGAAAAGTGAAGCTGGTGAAGATTCTAGAGCACAAGTCCTGTGAGTAATGGCTGTTGGAAACTGCTGTCTAGAGAAGAGAAGGCTAGAGAACCACAGTGGCTGGTTCTTCCCTCTCTCAGTCCATTTGCCTTCTGTAACTTGGGTGGTGGGGCCAGAGCCATTGCTGGTGAAGACTGAGATAAAAATGTCATATACCTTTTCCATATACCACATGACCAGGTTTTCTGGTGTCCTGACCATGGCTGACATTTTCTCTGGTCTTTTTTTTAATACCCACACACTCATAGAAGTTCTTCTTGTTAACCTTTATATCCTGGGCCAGATTAAATTCTGTCTGGGATCTAGCTTTCCTGACATGATCCCTGGCTGCTCAAACTATTTCTTTGTACTTGTTCCAGTTTTACTTGTCCCTGCTTCCATTCTGTAGAACTTTCTTCTTACATCCAAGTGGGTCCAGGATCTTCTTGTTCATCTTTGATATGAGACTTTGGCCTAGACAGAGAGTGGGTTGGGTGCCTTCATACCTCTTAGAAGAGAGTCTCCCACCACTATAGCCTGCTGCTTCTTCCTGTTAACACTTGTTGATGTCTCGTGAGTGAATTGGGCTGCTTTTCTTGGCTCCAGCAGCTTAGCTGATTCTTCTTCCTCCTGTTTTTTACCTTTGAAGTCTTCCATTCCTCTTCATTATGAACTTCCCCTCTTTCTGTGTGTGCTGGTGAGGTAGTTCTTGGCTGTTTGTCTACAGGTTGTGGGTTCAGTGCAGCCTGGACTGGATCCAACTCTGTCAGCTTTTCTGCCTCTCTCATGTTACTCAGACTTTCCACAGTGCTGTATACCTCAGCCACCATTGTCCTCCACCTCGGCATACCTGTTGCATGCAGGTATCCCATCTATTCCTGGACAATGCAAGAAGTCCAGGAACTTCCCACAGCCTGAGGCAGGTAGGGCAACCTCAGCCTTTAGCAGCTCTGTCTAGGTCAAGGAATCAGTCACCTTCAGGGTGGATAGTGCAGGCCACCCCAGCTGGAGCTGCAGCCTTGACTCTTCTGCAAGGGCTTACCATTCTCCTTGTTAGTTGAGATGAGTGCCCTTGACCCGTGCAGATAGTCTTGGAATGGAATCCTTCAAAGTTCCCTCTCTGCCCTGCCTCTCAATCTGCCACACTAGGTCACAGGACATCCCGTTCGCGTATCTTGCTCAGTGGTGCTCCCTGGCACTTCCTGCTGTCGAGTTGGGATGTGCTCAGCACCCTTCCGATGAGCTGTTCAGGCTTGTCCCTGGCTCCAGAAAGCTCAGTAAATTCCAACGTTTTTTCAGATTATTCTTCACCAATACAGACTTTTACCACAGTTATTTACCTTACATAGTGACTGATTCAACTTCTTTTTTATAGGAAGAATACAGTTCTGATATTTCAAAGTGTCTGCAAATATTAATGAAAATATTACAAGTCTGGCTAGGCAATATAGGATAATGAATAGGGTGGCTCATAAAATTATAGGAAATATAAAAAAAACCTGAAAAAATGTACAGTTATGTAGATTTCTGCAGTAAGGAGCAAGTCATTTTATAGTTCTGCTAAGCATATTTTTCTATGCAGATGAATACTGTCATGGAAATATTGACCTTTTTGGTTTCCTAGTCTAATTGAACACCTGGAAATATAATTGTCAATTCCCCTAGGTCAATGTAAAAATAATTACTTTGGCTCTTTGGTGCTTTGTTTTTTTCTTTTTTTTCTTTTTTTTTTTTAAGAAATTAGTCTATTTAGGATAAAAGAAATTTGCACCTTCTTAAAAAGTAACTTTGTCATTTTTTAAAATGTCAAAGAAAATACTTTTATTTTTAAAAGGACTTTTGAACTTACCAACTCAATAAAATTGGCAAGGATTCATGAACTATTATGGTCAACTCAGATATGAAATTTTTGTTTTTCCAGGTTTGTGGTTTTTTTGTAATTTTTACTGATTGTAAATATTTATCTGTGTATTAGTAAAAGTACTTAAAAACTATTAATTCATTAGTGCTAAGCTATTGTTCCAGAGTATTCTAGTATTTGAGCCAGGATTATGCCAATTATTATAAAGCAAAATAGTCTGATAATAAAGGAATATGAGTTGTCTACATTAAGATAGACAAAAGACTACATTAATTTTCCTTCATACCTACAACAGAAAGACGGATTCCTTTCACCACTGACATAAAATAGTAAGCTAGTTAACAGACTTCTGCATTCTTTGGAGTGGACCCTCCCTGTATATGGAGATGTTGGCGTTGGCTTTGGCTTCTGAGAGCTGGGAATTCTGTAAGGTTTGTATAGATAAAAACACAGGTAAAATTACATGTGGAACCAGTATCAGAGAAGCTAAAATAATGGTTCATCTTTAGCTATGAATAAATGAATATCTTTGTGAGTCTGAAGTTTCAGCAGCAGCAGTACCATAGCTCTTGATGGTCACTATTTAGAATTATAACAGAAATTCATTTTTTTAGAAATAAATGCAAAATGTTTCATGTCTGCAACTTAACCATGACTAACCTAATATTGAAATTTCTCTTGTGATTTAGCAATAAATCTGAAAGACTTTCTTGAAGTAATTTAAGAAATATAAACTTTTATTCATCCAAAATGTACAATCCATTGCCTAAATATAGCTATCCATATAATATTAAATAGAAACCCTGCAGGACTGACAGAAAAGGCAGGCAGGACTTGTGGAAGATCCTTTCTTAGCCACCAGCTTAAGGCCAGACAGCACCATAGTAATATTAAATTCCGTTCAGGTGGCATTTCAGTTTGGGTAACTGAACGGCACCCCAGACTGTCTTCTATACTCTTTCTAATACACTGACATAGCGTCTGATTTTGCTGAATTTTATTCTTACATGAATCATAAAAAGTGTAACTGTCAGAATGTAAAATGAGCATGATCTAAGTCTGCAGACAAAATTGTCAAAGCAGTGCATGGGAAATTACACTGACCGATGCTGTTAATCGTAATGTTGTCAGGCAGGAAACTCCTTCTTTACTGCTTTAAAGATAGTACTTTATCTTGTTGTTAACTCAGCTGTGGAGACTTTCCAAACTAAATGGTGATATTTTAAAACAGCGCATAAAGAACTCCAAAACCAGGAAAAGATGTCAGATATTTATTTAAAATTAAGTTTGATAAAAATTAAAAAAAAAAAAAAAACAACTAAAAATTATCACTATATAATAATAGCTATAAGAAAAGGAAGGGCCTTTTGTCATTGGAATTGTTAGTAGCGGTATTTCCTCTTATTAGTTTACTTACAGAGTCATTGAATAATTTATGTTGGGAGTGACCTATGAAGGTCAAGTTCCTTGCTGAAATAAGGGCCATCTGTGATTAATAGCTGTGAAGTGTTGTGTCCTGTCAGGTTTAAGTATCATCCAAAATGACAGCCCTCTGGGCTCCACTATTCCATTATCTCACTGTGAAAATTTCTTCTCTAGCATCTGATCAGAGATTCTTCCACCATAACTTCTTCCATATAATTCTATATAATAAATATTATATATAATATCATATATATAATATACAATTACATATAAAACATCAGAAGTGTTTGGGTCCGTTTGCTGTTTCCCCTTCCATTAGTAAATGGATACAGCAAAATAATTTTGCTTAACCTTCTCCTCATACATACGAATAAAACAGTTTTCTCAGCCTCTTCTTATGCACCATCTGCTTTAGCCTTGTAGTTACCTCTGTGGTCCCTCACTGGACTTGTCACTGTATGTCAATGTCTGGTTTTGTACTGAGGATCTCCGACATACTCTATGATCATTTGCTAAAAGAAGGCCACCACAAATGGGAGGTAAGTGGGCAGAGACAGGAAACCTATTGTTAAATTATTAAACAATTACATATACAATCATAGAATCAACATTTTCAGGGTTGGAAGGCACCTTTAAGATCATCCTGTTCCAACCACCTTGCCATGGGAAGGGACACCTCCCACCAGATCAGGTTGCTCAGAGCCCTGTCCAGCCTGGCCTTAAAAACTTCCAGGGATGGAGCTTCCACCCACTCTCTGGGCAACTTGTTCCAGTATTTCACCACCCTCATGGTGAAGAACTTCCTCCTAACATCTAATCGAAGTCTACCCTACTCTAGTTTGAATCCATTCTATATATCACTACCTGACATCCTAAAAAGTCCCTCACCAGCTTTCTTGTAGGCCCCTTCAGATACTGGAAGACTACAATAAGGTCTCCTCAGAGCCTTCTCCAGACCGAATAACCCCAACTCTCTCAGTCTGGCTTCACAGGAGAGGTGCTCCAGCCCTCTGATCATCCTCATGGCCCTTCTCTGGACACGCTCCAGCACACCCATGTCCCTCCTGTGAAAGGGGCTCCAGAACTGGATGCAGTACTCCAGGTGGGATCTCAAGGAGAGCAGAGTAGAGGGAGAGAATCACTTCCCTGGACCTGCTGGCCACGCTTCTCCTGATGCAGCCAAGGATCTGGTTGGCTTTCTGGGCTGCAAGAGTACACTGATGGCTCGTGTTGAACTTCTCATCCACCAGCACCCCCAAGTCCTTTTCCTCAGGGCTGCTCTCAAGCCTGTTCAGTTCTTGGGATTGCCTCGACCCAGATGCAGGACTTACACTTGGTCTTGTTGAACTTGAGGCTGGAACTCATGAGGCTGGGACAGGCCCACATCTCTACAAGCATACATATGTGAAAGCAAATACCTACAAGTGCATATCTGCATGCATGTATGTTTATGATTAAGTTCATATATATCTGTTAGAGATTCTTCAGTGCATTCTTTTTCTACAAATGTATATGTTTTATTTAAAATAAGCCTTTTCAATTGATAGGGTATTTTTAATTAATATAATTAAAATAGGTTTTGAAAAGTCACAGGGAGAAGGTAAAATTTTACCTTTATTTACAAAGGTAAAACACCATGTTTTGAAGAAAGCAAAACCATTTTCATCCAAAGCTTAGCTATTTGGAGCAGAAGAGAACATTTCTTAACCATCTGATGTGGATGGTTACTTACACAAGATGTGGACTATGAATTCCTTGTTACTGAAGGAAATTAACAACTTAATTTTGTCCATGGCTTTATCTCTGATAATTTCTACGCAGTGTTTCATGTTGCTCATGGTTATAGAAACAGGACAAAAAAAGTGGTGTAGTCTTTGCATTATTGGCTGACAAATAAGTAGTTTCTCCATTCTAACCAAATTAGAAGGAATATATAATGTTATCTCAAATCTTATTATTTTTTGGAAGAAGGATAGAAGAGGAGGGTCAGTTGCTATATTTGTTTTTTAAGCTTATGTGATTACAGGGAAAACTATCGTTGCTGAAACATTTAAAGCTTCAAATCAACAGGGAATTAAGTAGGGCTTCGATTTTTTTTTTTTTTTTTTTTTTTTTAGCACATAAAAGAAAGTGGCTTTCTAGTCAGCAATGACTTGAGAAGAACCTTTTATCTCAGAAAAACCTAGTTAATCAGAAGTACCAGGAAAGCAATTTCTGTCACTGATGCTTTTGATTGACATAAGATTTTTCTGTGGCAAATGAACAAGAACACAACATTTCATAACTTTCAATTACAGAACATACGAAATCAGCCCTTTTGAAAATACTATACCATTAAGCAACTGTTCTGTTTTGTCATGAATATTTGTTGTACTTTGCCAGATTTATTATTTTGGAAAGGGTTTTGGTGGTGTCTGTGTATTTTTGAGCTGTTTGTACAGGTAAAGCTACATCTGAAAGAAACCAGTGTAGGTGTTTCAATTTAGTGGTTATATATAAAGAGAATTTTCTCCATTTTGACATGTTAACTTTCATGTAAAATATTGTTCTTAATCTGAACAGATCTTGAAACGTGTTCTGAATTTATCCCTACTTGTTCTGTCCCAGCTAGAACCCTTTTACAGATTGTTTATATCCAAAACAAAAACAGGTTTCTGGTAATAATTGTTATTCTATTATTCTAACAAAAAAAATTACTATTAAATCTTAACGAAAAGCAGGTTGATCAGTGTTCTCTGTGGTAGAAAAATATGCTTTTGGCTCCAGCTTAAACTTATTTTTGTTAGCCAGAACATATTTTACCACAGAAAGAATAAAAATAGAGGGGTAGAACCTCTCCCTTTTGTACCTCTCCCCTTTTTTGAATCTCTCCCTTGTGAGATTTATAAGTAATAAATTTTCTCTGCCTGTTTTTTAAACTGCATATGAACCCATCATAAAATAAAAGTATAAGAAAATATCAGTTGAATGCATGATATTTCCCTTTTCATATTATGAAAAATGAAATCAAATAACTCTGGGCTTCCTTTAATGCTTAAATTCAAATACTTCCATAATAAATCAGGTGTGAATTATTGTATGCAGAGTAACTAATATTTCCCATTGACTCTCTCATTTTTTAAAAATATTTTTTATTTTTATTATTATTTGGAAATTTTGAACAAGAAAAGTGATTCCATTATAAGAAAAGATGATTTTTTTCTTTACTGTTGTTGCAAAACTTAGTCATATTTCTATCATCCCCCTTCAAATTCCATGTAACAACAGTGGTTCACCACCTATTGTTTGTCTACTTACTGGTAACTAGTAAGATGTGCACAAATTTTGAGCTGAAATAAAAATCAATAGCTGAAATGAAATTAAAAAAATTAATATATTTTTAATCTTAAAAGTGATGCATGTATCAAAACTAAGGAATATTGTGAAGATAAATTCATAACTGAGAATGAAAATAATTAAACCCTATATCTGTGATGAATCAGAGTAATAATATATTAGATAACTAGAAACTGCTTCACTAATTTACTAGAAACCATCAAAATTAATAACACAGAGATCAGCAAGAGCTGATGTTGCTTTCCAAAAGTTCCAGCTTGTTTCCAAATTATGAACCAGGAAGTTAGATCCAGTGGATCCTGAAAGACTGAACCTTTTTAAAAGGTTCCTAAAAACGTTTGGAATTCAGCTACAAAGTGGAATCCAGAATACTAACTCTCGATATAGGTTGTTGACAGCATTAGAAGGGGCACAGTCTACTAGTTGCCGGTCCCCTGAATGAAAAGTAGGGATGCAGGGGGAGGTGGTCCAAGAACTTGTTAACTATGGGTGGAAATTTGGCCCTGTAATGAAGAAGGGTGAATGCAAAAAGGTAAGGCAAATCTGACCACCTTCACCCCGGAGAGAAAAAGGATGCATGGGGGCGATGGTCCCAGTAGGAAGCAATTGTGGATGGAGAGGATCCAAAAGGTTATCCCGCAGAAATTAATGGATGGACAATTAAAATTTTGCAGGAGCTTGTCACATAATGGAAGTCCTCACACAGGAGTAAAAAGGAAAGGATCTCAGAGGATAAACACCTGACTGATCTGGGCACTCCAGATGCTCCTCTCACTGAGCCTGAGGGAAATTAATTGCCTCCACCCCCTACAGCAAGCTCGGGGATGTGAAGTTTTGAAAATCATGAGAAAGGAGATTTGTTAATGACTTGTATTATTGGTCCTACAAAAACTCCAGTGACTTATTATAGTCGACACAGGAGTACAGAATTCTGCTTTGTGGCATCAGGACACTATAAAGCATAACACTGTGCCCTCAAAAAGAAACTGTTTGTTGCAGATGCTTTTGGTTACATACAGATGCAGTTAACAGATGGAGTCTCTCTAGAGCTTCCTGGGGAAGAGAATGTGCAAAAGGTGGATGTGGTGTTAGAAGATTTCCCAGCCAATCTGTTAGGTATAGATATAATAAAAAGACGTGCTTGGGAAGACAATCAGGATCCACAGTGGATTTTTGTAGCTACACACTCCTAAATGGCTCCTCACCTGCCACCCTCAAAGATAGCTAACGTGGAGCCTTACCCACTCCTCTTAGGAGCTGAGGGAGGGGTCAACAAAGTCCTAGCTGAGTCAAAGGACCAGGCAATAGTGGTAAATACTCATTCTCCTTATAACTCACCAGTTTGGCCAGCTAGAAAACCCAGTGGTAAATGTCAACTGACCATAGACTATAGACAACTGAATGCTAACCCCTTACAGCAGCAGTATCCAATACTGCCAAGATGACCACTGATTTGCAAGAACAAAACTTTTCTCATCATTGCAGTGTTAGATTTGAAAGGTATGTTGTTTATGGCACCCATTCAGGACCAGGACCAGGATTGATTTGCACTCACATGGAAGGACTGCAATATACATTTACCCACCTGCCTCAGGGATTTAAACATTCCCCTATTCTTGCACATTCTCACTCACTAAAGGGCTGGCACTAGTTAACCTCCTGAAGGGCTGAAGGGCTGAAGGTTTACCAGTATATTGATGGCTTTTTAAATGGCCAATATGAAGTTACTCCTGTACAGATACTTATAAGATCTTCAGACATTTAACCTCACTATGAATACTGGTCCATGAAGAAAAGAATCAACTCCTGACCACAGAGATGAAGATCTAGCGGATCTGGTGGAAAGGAGGAATGTGTTGCATTCCCCTGCAGACACTAAATTCATTAGATCAGATCAAAATGCCTGTTAACAAGAAAGAGCTTTGATAAGCTGTGGGACTCTTAACATTCTGGCAAAAGCATATTCCAGATTTCTCACTTTTGGCACCACGATTTTATGATTTGCTGAGGAAGGGACTTAAATAGGATTGGTCATCACACTATGAGGTGCCATCCAATTACTTGTGTTTGAAGCACACACAAAACATGTGTTTGTTCTGATCCACCCAGCTGACCTCTTGCAGAGTGAGTGGAGTTGTTCAGGAACAGCTATGTCTTACCACTTTTGTCAGGAAAGCCCTGCTGGACTTACGAGGCATTTAGGATTCTATTCATAAAGCTTTAAAGATGCTGAGAGATGTAATTCTAATTGGTAAAATGGGTTTTTTGTAGTCAGTAGTGCTCTGACCACGGCCAGTGGAACCCTAAAAAACCAAACCATTATTTTGAGAGGACCCTTCAAGGTTATTCAAGAAGAGAGGTGAAGAAACTTTGGCATGTATAAAGAACTCCAGCAATCATAGCCACCTAGCACTGGACTGCTGCTCAGTCTAGGAATGGAACACAACCCCAAGAAGAAAAATGATCAGAATATCATTAGATCCGGGGGTGGTGATACCTTGCTCTTGCTCTCTCTCCCTCTCCCGCTCTCTCTCTCTCTCTTTCTCAACATACTTGCCTTATTTTCACTGGGTTATTTCACTCTGCTTGCGTTATTTGTTGGCTCTCAAATAAAACTTTCCCTTTGCACCCTACCTTTCATGGTTGGACTTCGTTCTCATGGGAACTGAATAATAAGTTTTATTGATTACAGGGTGAATTGTAATGGGCTGTGACATTTTTTTTCTGCATGAGTAAGATGTTTATTTTCTCCACTCACTCATTCAGAGAAATGGCAACTTCTACATTTCCATAGCCTCCAGTTATTATTGAGCTTGGTTAGAGTATTAGAAAATCCAAACAAGCTCTCAATTTGAAATCTTTCTCAGAAACTAGAGGGCTTATTGATTTTTCTGACTCTTCTTTTCTTCTCAAGGATAACTTCCTAGACAAAATATTCTATCATTCAGTTTTCATATTAAATATTTAAGATTCACAGAGATCTAGATAGAGCACATAAAAATTATTTTAAATTTAAACTGATTTAAAACAATGTTTAAGACACTTAAAATATGTGCTTAGTCTCTTATGTCTCCTTCATTCTCACAGCATGCCTTTTGTAATTATTTCTAACCATCACAGTGTTTCTTTTTTACAAATCTTGATATGTCCTGACCTGTACATTAAAAAAATTTTCTATCAGAAAAGAAAACAAATTAAAATGATAATGCAGCAGTCATTCTTCCTGTATGTTTTTGATGCAAATTGTCTGTTGTGATCTGCAAATATCAGATTTTTAGTCTAAATAGTGAATATTATCTAAACCTCCTTTCCCGGAGGCATTAATATGCCTGTCAAATGCATATCTTTCCAAAATTTTTGAGAATAAGGAGATGGCATTATTACTTACACTGTGCATACCTGCACTGGATGCCCTTAATTAACTACAAACAGATAATAATATTTTGAGTTACTTAGTTTTCACACAAAGGTTTGCAAACAGTATTATCGAAATTTCAGATGAAAGGACATAATTTCATATTCAACTAGTCAGAGTCAATAGAAGCTCATTTCGGTTTCCACAATAAAAGTATTTTAAAATGTTATTTAACAAAATCTTTGGTATAAAAAGAAAAATGTGTCTCAAAGTGCTGTAAGACAGCACTCTTTGAAGAGGTTTTTTTCATGATAATATAATAAGACCAGCATTCCTGTAGGTGTGGGAGAAGTCAACTTTCACATCAGTTACAATGTATAAAAGTACTTTTTGTGAAAAATACTACACACTACTATGATTCAATACCACTGCCAATTTCATTCGACAGAAAAAAATACAAAAGACAGCAAGATGTCAAAAAAAGAAAAAAAGCAAGTTAAAGGTACAAGTTGAAGTAGCTTAGACTGTTTCTTGATGAGGTTGTTCACCTCATGGATAGCGATGCAGAAAAAGCAGATATATTTAATACTTTCTTTGCCCCATCATTTTTCTAATGATGGGCTTTGGGATCCACTGGGCCCAAAAAATAGGGCCAGAGGGATGATAAACTTCCAGCTGACACTGAACTTAGTACATGGGGCATGATGGGATTCAACCAAGGGTACTGAAAGATGTGGCAGATGTCATTGCAAACCCTCTCTCCTTTAGTTTTCAACCATCTTGGAAGTGTGGAGGATTTTTTTATCACTTTTAAGGATCTTCATCTATTGTATTTATTCCCTTGTCTTCTGTGTCCTAATTTGAATCAATTTTCTTTCTAATAATTTTACTTTTCATTTACAGTTTGTCATCTAAATATTCTTTTTAGCCCTTCTCCTGTACGAGGAGCTTAGGGTTGAATAAAAGGCTAATATTTGTACCTTTCATTTTCAGTACCAGGTACTGCAGAAATAGCTTAAGCCTAGGAATATCATTTTCAGAACCACATGAAAAGAAACAGCATATGTGTTTAGACTGCCCAGCTGTATGAAATTAATTGCAGTGTTGCAGTCAAGTTGCCTCTGGCTTCCTACATAATCAATAGAGGAAAATAGATATGGTGCTTCTACTTTTTCTAGAGATTGTACCATCTTTGAGAAATCTATTATCTTTTCACTAAGTGAAGTGCTTCTGTGAGGCAGTTTGAGCTACTTTTTAATCATACTTCATGTACAATCCCAGGAAGAATATTTGTCTCAAAACAGCCTCCCTGACAAAATGGACACTGTGCTTGGGTGGAGGCCTCAACTAATAGCCATCTCGTATCTCTTCTCTCAAGGAGAGAACCTCATTTGGGTAACCACCCTGATAAAAGGGGGCCTATTCTTGCAAGAGCAGCCTCTCCTTTCATGGCCATCCCGATAAGCTGAACACTGTCCTTGCAAGGGGAGCTCTGTCTGATGGCCACCCTGACAGGCAGGACACTGTCCTTATACCATAAGGGACAGGGGCAGGCAAGCTGTACCCTGTGGAGGCAGAGTGACATCTTGTGTGTGCCCTGGGTAAGGCCACTGGAGAGGGCACATGTGCAGAAATAAGGGTTATTGCTTTGTCATCCCATCTGGAGGGGCCCGAATGAAACCCAGCTTCACAAGATATGCCAAGCCCCCCCCGCCCCCCCCAAAAAGGTGGGATCAGGCAGCATAGAAGAGGCACACCCAAAATGCTGGATGTTTGCCCGCTATCCCAGGACCACAACTTCCTACCAAGATCATTGCTGTATCCAAAGGTGGTGATACTTTTCCTGCCCCTTCTTTCTCTCTCTCTCTCTGTTTCTAACTTTAGATCAGCACATGAGGGTAACATAATTTCTAATTTGTTTAAGTTTTACTACCTGTTGCTTTGTTAAGTTTTGTTAGTTGTAACCTGTTGTTTTGACAACTTCCTTAAGATCTGCTAAATTGTAATCCATTGCTTTGAAAGTACCTTCATTTGTAATTCTGCTAGTTGTAATCTGACATGTTTTCTAATCTTACTTGCATGTAAATTTGTGTTTTTATACAAAGTTCCCGGGTAACAATCTTACTCTTGAGTACCACATGGAAAATTCTTGAACTTAGTCTCACTGAATGGGTTATTAAAAGAGATAAAATAAAGGAGGTGGAGGATTGGGCAGAACTCCCCTAGGCTCCTCTCTAAAGGATTTTAGAAAACAAGGTGGTCCAGTCCAAATCTTCATGGGTCGACTCCCACTCTGGGGAGCTCTACCTGTGTCCGCTCTGTGGGATGTAATGACATTCCCACCCTGTGGGATGTGATATTTGGTTTGGCCCCCACATATGCAAAGCCGTGCTCACTTTGTGACTTTGTGGGTCATGACACCTCATAAATGTTATATTTCCATCTTACATGTAGAAAAACATCATAGCAAATGGCAGAAATATATACTACATCTTTGAAAGGTAAACTATGCGGTGAAAAAAATATTTACAAAGGAGGACTAAAGCATGCATGTATTTGGTTGGATGTATGAGCCATCTGCCATAATATGGGCATGCCAGGAACACATGAATTAGGTGCTGTGTTTCGCTTCTTATAAACTTGTAGATCTTTGTCTTTGGCTATCCAATTTCCCACTGGTTTCAAGAATGTTTATAAAACTCTTCTCACTCTTGTTTTTATGACATATGTATCTCTGCTCTTCCAGAGTTTGAATTCTCTTTTATTCTTACTCTCTTATGTCATGTGATCTCAACTTTTCTTATATTTTGAAATATTGAGCTAAAATCCATCACACATTTCTCATAAGGTTCAACAATTCTTTGTCTATTAATGAAAGTTTTAAAAACCATAATCCTTCCCTGTGCTATTTTTTATTATAAGAAATCTTTTGGTGTATACTTACAGGAACTTGAAATATGCATTATGTTATACAAGTGTCATTTATCAATATGGATGCCAGTCTGTGTGCACACTGTCACTCTCATATCATAGCATGATACACATGAACATGGAATCACTTGGCTCATTTATGCTGTATTAGGGTGAAAACAAGTTGATGAGGCGGTCAGAGGAAAATTCACTTTGCAAATTCTGAGCTCCAGTGGGTAATATGACAGACAGAGTTGTTTGTATGTTTTTATCAAACAGAACATGAATGCCACTCTTCTGTACCAAAGCATTAGTTATAATTTCCTTCTTCTGATTTAGATTTTCAGTATAAGCAAATCCTGTGTGGGGAATTGAAAGCTTTCAATGAAGTTTCCCAACCTGAATGCTATATAACTTTCAATGTGAGAAATATTAACCTCCAAAAGAGGAAATCCTAGTATTTTTCTTTCTGTTTTCATTCTCTTTAACCTCTGCACTGCATTCACACATGTATTTGGCCCACACACAGTGCCAGATGTCTGCTCCAATGTTGTCTTGGTAGGTAGCAGTTTGTAGCTTTCGAAATGACAACATAAACCATAAGCTAGTATCTGCAGTTGAACCAAGTGAGTAAATTCAAGTCTTGTCAACACAGTGGTAACAAATACGTGAAAACTGAAAATGATGATGTGTCTACACAGGACACAGAGGATAACTAATCTTATTTTACTTTTCAAGTTAGTTACTTAGAATGCTTCAAGTCCCTGTTCAAAGTACTTCTGCTCTGACTTAAGGTGCCTGTAATTCAATTCTATTTCTTATGATTCCCCAAATCAATTAGAGTAGGTAGAACTGGAGGATGTTCCACAGGTACACATTTATGCAGAGATTTAATGTCATTTAAAAGAGTCACATCAAATCACTTCTTTTTTGCATGTCCACATGGAAATAAAACTTGAGATAGGAAAGATATTTTCCAATATTAGCAATTCAGTGGTCTGATGATTTAAAGTTATCCTTTTAGTTGTTCATGTTACACTCCGTTTTCTCTTATTTGTGATGCAAACTTGCTTGTTGAAGTAATCTCAAAAAGTATTGAAATATTTCAATGGAACAGCAAACACAAATTGATAAATAATCAAAAACTAATAAGGAAAATTAAGATTATTTTCTCTAATAAGTAACGACATTTGTATGAAGTGGAGCCATTGCCAAATGTTTGTCTAAATACACAGATGCACAGATGCACAGATTCCTTGCATGGTGAGACGCTGCATCATTTCTCATAAGGGTGTCTACATATCCCTACAACTACACTAAAAAAGTGGACTTTGATAAAACTTTAACATCTGTCTACTAAACATTTTTTTATAACAACTGTTCCGTATGACAAAATAAATATTTTCCTTTTCTTTTCTCCCATTTCTATTTAATTTTGACTTTACCTTGTATAACTGATATTAAATGATGATCAACAGTTCCTGATTGTTATTTCTGAATCATTTATTCAGTTTCTGTATTAGATGATCTTGCAGCTAGCATATTATCTGTGGATATTTTCTTTGGATGAGTTACAATTAACTCAAATAATTATTCTCTGTTCAAAAGGTTCTTTTAGATCATCTTAGCTGCAGAAACTGTTCAGCTGTATTATAGAGATAATATCAAGTCAAAGAACTATATGGTAAATAAGAAAAATTAGAAGTATAAAATGAACAGACAATTATCCACATATACTGTGAATGACACAGAAGAGGAAAACTGACACCTATTGAAGCTCTTGTTTTCTCTGGTTTTAAATTTTTTTTTAGTTTGTGAGACAGTAAGTGTGTATTTTAGAAATACAAGAGGGAAAAAACATCTTTACTTGTTCAGACTGCATCACAAAAGATGTGTAAACTACCTTTGCATAAAGGCTTGAGCATTTTCAATAATACATTAAACATGCAACAGTTTGAATGTTATAAGTCATGTCAAAAGTTCAAGACATAAGTAAAGTATTATTCACTTGACATAGGAATACTTCTATATTTGATAATACTGCACAGGAATATTTCTTTATTTGCTAGTATTGGGGTTCTTTATGTGAGAAAAGACTGTTTAGTTTCAGGTGGGCAAGAGTGGAAGATATATAAGATAATGAAATAAAAAATCATACAGCCTAGAAACAAAACGTTCAGCAAGTAGCAGAACTAGACAGAGCATAATGCTAAAGATACAGCTGTGGCCATGGTGGCAGGGAACTTAGACATATACTGACTCCCTCTGTTGCTGCATTCAAAGGCAACAGAGAACAATTTTTGATCAGGGCATCCTAGCTGATTCTACCCCATCATATCACATTACTCCCGCAACTAAAAGATCAGAGTTGTGCTTTTAAGGGTTTCTTTGAGGGGAAGTAATTTACTTGTGAAAGCTACACTCTCTTTCTCAGCCTTATATCCTTGGCCTCCTGGTAACAGAAACACCTATGTTTCTGAGTGAACAGAAGAATTATGGAAATGGTCAGAAACATAACCAAGTTTTTCTGGGGCTTTATATACTTCTTATGTTGCCCATTGAGAAGTGAAATGTGAGAATGTGGAAATGGCACTTGAAGTAACCCCTCCCCTATTTTGAAAACGTGTTTTACTTTTGAACTTTAAAGAAACTTTTGCAGATAGAAGTGGGATCACTCGATGCAAGGATACAGAAGGTAAAAATATCATATAATTGGCTATTTACATAGTAAATAATAAATAATGTGAGAAAATCCACCATCAATATATCTTAAAAATATAGAAATGTAGATAAGTGCTCACCCAGAATGAGAAACATTCAGGGGAAATTTATATGCATTGAAGAAGTCAAAGGTGCTTTTCAGTTGACTTATTTATTGCTGAGATTCTACTAGAAGGCTCATTAAAGGCAGATTTCTAAGAGTCAATTCAAAACTGTAGCAAACATCAGGTGTGTGAATTTCAGATCATGTAGTTTTGAAGAGCAAGGTACTGAGATAAATAGGAATTTTCTTTTATTTTTTAACAAACATCTCTGCCTGCATAAATTATTAAAATAGAGATGGATAATCTGTAGGTGGTTCAGGAGTCTGCTTGCAAAATCAACACCATTTTCATCAACAGCCTGACGAAAGATAGATGGATAAGGAAATACGGTATCCATGATTTCTCTAAGAATGGCCTGTTCTGTATGAAAGTTGTCAGAATAACCATACTTTCAAATTTAATTTTTGTTATAAATAGGCATGATGCAATAGCCATGAGTGCCCAGAATGTTTTATCTTCATACCCAACCTATGGTGGTATATATTCAGAGCGTTGTTACTAAGAGTTGTGGGTGTTATGTGATGTATCTTGACTCTACACAGTGTATTGTGACAACCAAGCTGAAGTGAGGAATAAAAAATGGAGGCATATCACTGCAGATGTTTGTCCAGGCATTCACAATGTGAGAGAGTCCTTTGTGCATTTACAAATCTGCTTGGATGTGGTTTTCCATCAGTTACACATTTTTAAATGGAGACTGACTTGTGTGCTGAAGATGTCCTAACCTCATGAATTAAAAGGTTCATTTGGCAATGTACCTTTTCTGTACTGATCTACAGTCAAGAGAGGGACAATGCCTTGAAATAAACTGATATTGCAACTGAAGATCAGTCATCTTTACTTCCATCACTGGAAAGTGATGTTTGACCAACCTGATATCCTTCTACAAAGGCAGGACCAAATGGGTAGATGAAGGGAGAGCAGTGGATGTCATATACCTTGACTTCAGTACAGTTTTTGGCATGATCTCTCATAACACCCTTGTAGCAAATCTGAAGAAATGTAGAATAGACTATTGAACTGTGACATTGATTCAAGAGAGTTCAGAGGGTTGTGTTCAGTGACACACCGTCAAGTTGGAGGTGTGTGTCCAGTGGTATTCCCCACAGATCTGTACTGGGTCCAATTTTCTTCAATGTCTTCATCAATTGGATGAAGGGATGGAGTGTACGCTCAGCAAATTTTCTGACTACATGAAGCTGGGAGGGGTGGCTAACAAACCAGAAGGCTGTGCTGTTATCCAACAAGATCTAGAGGGGATAGAGAGCTGGGCAAAGGTCAGCCTCATGAAGTTCAATAAAGACAAGTGTAGAATCTTTCATCTGTGTAGGAATAACAAAATTTCATTAGTTGAAAGTGGGGTAGTATTGACAACTAAGCTTTTTCTAAAAATCAATTATTTATTAATTTTGTGTATATTTTCATAAGGTTATCTCAATGATTATTTTAAAATATTGTATTGGGAATAATAGTGTGTCCTGGTTTGGGATAGGAAAAGGGTGATTTTCTGTCTTGTACTTTTGCTTTAAGCTAAGTTTCTTGTAAGCAGTTGCACTTGATGGAATTAACAGCAAGTTTCTCAGACAGTGTCTGCTTCTAGGACAGATTACACTGGATGTTTATAGTTACTGCTAGAGACTGTTATGCAGAGCCAAAGACACTGCTCAGCTCTGAGGAACATTTTACCCTCCAGAATGAGTAAAGAGGTCCCACCTGAACCCCTCCTTTGGGGAGGACCGGACAAGGTAGATGCCAGAA
Source organism: Florisuga fusca (assembly GCA_038090715.1). NCBI lineage: Eukaryota > Metazoa > Chordata > Aves > Apodiformes > Trochilidae > Florisuga > Florisuga fusca. The sequence goes on from JAAWXA010000012.1 coordinate 16,888,026, forward strand.
CTGACCAAAGAGAGTACTCCATCCCATACACGTCATACTCAGTATAAATTTGAGGGATCACAAGGGTCAGACCCTTTCTTCCTCTTTTTCCTGCCCTTCCTTCGCTTGTTCCCTGTGTGCTTCGGCATCCTGGGAGGATTCCGTCCGTTCCTCTGCCTGTGGTCCTGATCTGTGCCAGCCTGAATCTGTGTTCCTACCTCCAGCTCCCAGCTGCTGCTGACTCCAGGAGTCCAGCCTGGACTTTCCCAGCACTGCCCTGCAGCCTCGGTGGTGATGTGAGAGTTACTGGGGGAAAGGGGAGAGGAACATGGTATCAATTTTTTTCTGTATATTTGTGTATATTTAGTAATTTTTCCTATTTATCATTACTGTTTCATTAAAGTTGTGTAGTTTAGTTTCCAGCCCATAAACCTCTCTCCCTTATTCTCTCTCCTTTCCTTATCAGGGAGGAGAGGGGGACTAATAGAGAGCATCTGTTATTCAGTTTAATTGCCAGGCCAGTGTTAAACTGTGACATAGTGTTATATAGGAAATTCAAGGTTTCAGTTATCTTTCACTAACTTTAACAACTAGAAAAGGAATTTAAAAAAAAAAAACAACGAAAAAACAAACAAAAAAACAACAAAAAACAAACAAACAAACAAACAAAAAGCTTCAATTTTTAACCCACTGAATTTTTTTTCTTACTCTAAAGTAATTATGCTCACTAGTAAAACTGAAAGTACCCTAAAAACTTTCAGTTATTACTAAATGAAGCAAAATTTTTGTTGCTACTTTTTCTATGTCTTCAGCCATGACCTTGGTCACTGTATGAAACTTGGCCTGAATTTACGCGCACATGCTGAGCACAACTTTATAAGCTCTGGTATTTAACAGATACTTATGTGATTCCTTTGAAAAGAAGATAATGTTATAAAATGTGACTCTATGGAAATGCCATATAAAATGCCTATGAACAGCAAAAAAACCCCAACCCAGCCTTATCAACTGAAGCTGTGGTCTTGCTGCTGTTTTTGAAGTAGATCCAATCTCTGTCTAGTTCTTCTATGAACAAGATCTAAATTTGGGTTGAGATATGTGTACCAGGAAAAAATGGGTCAGTACTGTTTGACCTCAGAAATGGGAACCTCAGCAAAGAGAGAGCTATGCTTTTGTTTTAGAATCCTATTTACTTGGAAATAAATCTTGATAATTACCTTGGAAATAGGCTGTGAGTGCATACTAGCAGGTTATGATGAATGAAATAGAACAGACAACAAATAACACTTGGAAAAAGAAAGAAGACCTGAAAAACTGCTGAACTTGGGAAAAAATAGTTGTAGTAAGGCTTTTTATGCTGGTGCCTACAAATAGAAAATTAATCTGTACCACAACCTTATATTCTTGGATTCTAACAAGTTCAATTTTTGTTTTCCTTCCTTTGTGTTTTTTACGGCTCTTTCTAAAACACAGTGGGCATGAATTGACTGACTTATCTTTTATTCTGTTCTGCATAAGAAATCATTAGCAAATCTGTTTCAGAATACAGAAGCATGTCTCTTCTCTCTTTAGCATTTCAGACAAATTACACATTTAAGAAATGGGTTGCCGCAGTTAAAGTAAAAATCAGGCAATATGAGAAAGAAACATATATAGAAACTAGAACAAATGTTTTGTAGTATCAGGGCTCCTATCAAGCAGACAGAACTGTCTTTGACAAGGGATACTTTTGTTTATACATAGTATTAGTGAATGGTTCTGATAAAATATTGCTATTAATTAAATGAAAATTAATTATAAGCAAAATAAATTACAAGGGCTGGAACACCTCTCCTGTGAAGACAGATTGGGAGAGCTGGGGTTATTCAGTCTGGAGAAGGCTCCAGGGGAACCTTGTATCAGCCTTCCAGTGCCTGAAGAGAGCCTAGAGGAAAACTGGGAAGGGATTTTTTACAAGGACATGTAGTGATAGGACAACGGTAATCACTTTCAATTGGTAGAGGGTAGATTTAGGTTAGACATTAGGAAGAAATTCTTTAGTGTCAGGTGGTGTGACACTGGAACAAGTTGTCCACAGACATGCTAGAAGCTTCTCTCCCTGAAAGTGTTGAAGACTGGACTGGATGGGGATTAGAGCAACATGATCTAGTTGAAGCTGTCCCAGCTCACTGCAAGGGGATTGAACTAGATGATCTTTGAGGTCTCATAATCCAGACCATTCTATGATTCTGTAATTCTGTGTTTATGATTAAATCAAACAAGATTCTAGGGAGCTTTTTTTCTACCTCTAGCTGAAACTGCCCATATATTTTTTTGAGGTCTGCAAGACAAAAATTAATTAGCTAAGTCAGCATTTCAAGATACTGATATTTTATAGCTGTCCTGAAATGTATTTGAGAGCAAATTATGTTTCAAAAGCTATAGAAACTTCTAGAGAAAGGAAAACAAATTCATAAATGACAGTGACTTATTAGTACAAAGCAGTGGTAGAGCTGGAAAAGGATACAAAAGTCTCTCCTTGCCCAATGTTCATACCAACTGAATTCATTACAACTGTAGGTTAATTTCAGAAAAGACCATGAAACACTCTGGATCTTAAATACTGTATAATCCTTCATTTGCCTAGAAAGTCAGTTTTGGTTCTTGGAACCATGCTGATATTTCAGCTACCTTCCAGTGAAAACTGTCCACAGTATTGTGTCTTAGCTCTACAGCTAAGATCAATTTTTACTTAACCATGCAACTATTTGTTAAACATAATAGAAACTTTTAGATTTTTGCAGTTTTGCAATGATTGTAAAATTAAATCAGTATAGCTTCATTTTTATTTGCTCATATTATATATTTTTGGAGGCATACAGTCTACATAAATGTTATGGATTTACATATTTTCCTGTCTCTGTATTTCAATTAAGCTAGTGAATGTTTAAATCCAGAATCTGAAATCACCGGTTTGTGTTTCAAGTTTAATTCCACAGAACTGTAATGTACAATGTAAGTCCATAATGGAAGTTTTACACGAATTAAGTGAAAATATAAGGAAACCTAGCTGCTAAGTAATGAACAAAGAAAAAAAAAATCAGTAAACATTAACTTTGCAATTGTGTTCACGTGAATATATGTCCTAGTTTGGGCCAACATAGAACTAAATTTCTGTCTTGTAATTTCGCCTTCAGATAGTTTTTTTCTAAGTAGCTACACTTTCTGAAATTAAAAGCAGGTTTCTCAGGCAGTGTCTGCTGCTAGGACTGATAATGCTTGATGGTTATAATTACAGCTAGAGAATCGTATGCAGAACCCAGGCCGCTGCTCAGTTCTGAGAAACATGCTCCAGAAAGAGAAAGGGAGTAAAGGGGTCACACCTACAAGCCTTTTCTAGGGAGGATCAGGTGATCAAAATTGACCAAATGGAATATTTCATCCTATACACCTCATACTTAGTATAAATTTGAGGGATCATGAGGGTCAAGACCCTTTTTTCCTTCTTCTGCTCCATCCATCCTGGAAGGATTCCATCCTTTCATCTGCCTGTTGTCTCTATCTGTGCCCCTGCTGAATCCATGTGTTCCTCCCTCCAGCTCCTCTTTGCTGCTGACTGCAAGAGCCCAGCCTGGGAGTTTTCCAGGGTCTACTCTGCAGCCTCAGTCATAATATTTGTGTGTATTTTTATATTTTTAATTTTTTTTCCTTTTTTTATCATTACTGTTTCATCAAGTTGTGTAGTTTAGCTTCCAAACTTAGCTCTCTCTCCCTTATTCTTTCTCTTTATCAAAAAGGGGGATTAATATTGAGCATCTGCCATTTCTTTAATTGGTAGCCCAGTGATAAACCATGATGCTATGTTAGAATTGTGAAGAATATTATAAGAATTCAATTAGCATATAATACAATAATCTGTACCAATTTTATTAGATATTACTTAGCTTGTAGACATCCACAATTAAAAATTCTGACCTTAATCATTCTATCTTGCTAATATGTTTTGGAATATTCCACATATAAGGTTGTGCATTATTGAAGTGTAAAGCTAGTAATTTTTTTGACTCCTCATGAACAAAGTTTTAAACATAAATAAATAAAAAGAACTGTTTATTTGAATGATTGCATATTCATTAATTTCTTAAATGTTTTCACTTAATTTAAGCTTCAGTATATGTGGTACTTACAAAACACTGTTCATTTGTATGACATGAGATATAGAGGTGAATTTAACTGGATATTTTAGTGTTTTCTTCACTTTAAATATGAATCAATCGTACAGTTGTGGTTTTGTGCACAATTGTGTTTTTACAAATATTAAAAAAAAATTCACACAGCACTCTCAAGCATATTTGTTTCATAGCTATTACACAAGTTCATATGTCTACATTATGCTGAGCATCTCTTAAATGATACTGTAAGCATTTAGTTGTGTTCACTTCCTGAAAAATAAAACATTTTTATATCATCTGTAATGTTTGCAGCAGCTGGCACAGTGGGGCTCTAAATGCTCAGTAAGCTCAAAGGTCATTTAAAACCTTTTTCCTTACCTGTCCCTAAGAATTGACACTGGCAGGATAGAACAAACTCTTTTAATTTCATCATATTTTCACAGCCTTGTTGCTCAGCCATTCTAAGAAGAGCATTTCATGTAATGTGCCATTTCTGACCTTGATTTCATTCTTCTTCAGATACGTGCTAAATGTAACATAAATAATCCAAAAAGTAAAATATTCCAAGGGAAGATAAAGTGCAGTACACACTTGCAGTCATGCAACAGGTCGTTGCATGTACTTTTGAAGATTTTTGTCCTCTGTATGACTTCATTTGCTGATATTTAAGTTAATCTTGTTTAATTCTACAGCTTGAAGTAACTCATCTTACATAAATTATATAAATTGTGTTTCCATACATGTACACTCCTGATTGTCACTTCACCTTGAATAAAATTTGCACCATTAAAATTGGAACTGGACTGGCCATCCACATTGGGTACTAGAAATATATAAAAAATAAAATAAACACATTAAAAATTGTCATATACAGAACATATATCTTGTCATTTTTTGATTCAGATTATCAGAGTTATTTAGATATGTCAATTACAGGGCCCCACACATTAAAATTTCTCCTTTCTAAAAGGGGCATCAGTGCAGGAAAAGTGGAGGGCTGGAAGTCATGTTGATATACAGCTCATATCAGGATTTGGATGCAAGCATTTTAAATGAGATATGAAAATCAACACTGAAATTATTGTGGAATCAAAATTAGGAAATCAGGAGAAAGCAGGAAGAGTTTTGCAGTGAGAAAGCAACTTGTAACGAATTCACAGAAAAATATTAATGTTTTGGTTTGCCTCACAGATATGCAAAAAAGGTAGTGAATGAGTTAAGATTTATTAACATTTTGAAAGCTGAACAAATGTTATGTCTTCAAAAATAAGGAAAAGTTCACTACTTAAAAAGTAACAACCATAATAACCATAACCATAGGTGAGCACTTCTATGTCAGACAAAAAAGGAATTTTGATTTTGTGCTTCATCTTTTTTTTCTGTATACACTTTTAAACTATTGATATTTCTTTGAACATAATGAAAAAGAGATGTAAATTATCCCGTATTTTTCTCTTCAGAAGTAATTTTTAGCTAGTGATTTACTGAGAAAAAAGTGGGTACAGAAATAAGGGGTTTATCTTGCAAAAAACCACAGAGAGATCATTTTACTATACATCATGCCCCATAAAGTGGGTGTGTCACTGTCATGTCTTGCTAAGTGAGCACAATTCACTAGATGTGGGGACCAAACCAAATGTCATGTCCCCCAGCGTGGGCATGTGTAGAGTTTCCCATAGTGGGGGTCGACCCAGGGAGATTTGGACTCAACCCACTTGCTTTCTAAACTCCTTCAGAGAGGAGCCTAGGTGTGGCTGGGCCCAATCCTCCTCCTCCTTTAATCTCTTTTAACAACCCATTTGGTGAGATTAAGTTCAGGAATTCTCTGTGCAGTACTCTAGGAGTAAGATTATTACCCAGGAGCTTTGTATAAAAACATAATTCTAGTTAAAAGATTATAAAGTATGTCAGATTACAACCAGCAGAATTAGAAATTACAGTACTTTCAAAGAAATGGTTTACAATTTAGCAGATATTAAGGAAGTGGTCAAAACAACAGGTTACAACTAACAAATCTTAACAAAGCAACCAGTAGTAAAACTTAACAAAGTTAGAAACTATGTTACCCTTATGTGCTGAGCTAAGGTTAGAAACAGAGAGAGAGAGACAAAGAAGACATCCAGCAATGATCTTGTTAGGAAGTTGTGCTTGGATGGAGGGTGAGCATCCAGCATTTCAAGTATGCCTCTTTTATGCCACCTGACCCCACCTTTTTTGGTGGGGGGAGCTTTAGTATAACTTTCAAAGCCCTAAACGCAATATCCATTTTGTCAGAGCATCGGCTTTGAGATAATTATTCTTTTCAGGATTCTACACAACAGTAACAACAGGTGGATTTTGAACATATTATTTCTGGAGGACATAAAATGTTAGTAGTAGGCAGCTGGAAGCTCTGAGCCCAAGGAATAATACTCTCCTCATGTGTTAACAGACTTTTTTGTGTTGTTATAATCTCTCTGCCTTGCAGTATACATGGAAGTAAACACTGCGTGTGTAAACAGTTTTCTAAAAGTGAAGAAGTGGTTGTGAGTTGAAGTACTGACAATCAAAAGATCTACTGATTTATTTCTCATTATTTGAATATATATGTTTTGTTAGTAACAGTAACATATTCAGACACTGAGCAATTTCCTTGCCTTGGCTACTGAATAGAAAGTGATTCTCTTCAGTGTATTATATAGTTCTGTATCTTCCCATTTTATTGCAGTATTACCTAGTCCTCCTCCTCCTCCTCAAATTCTTGCTCAAATATTTCATAGGAGAAAGCTTTTCTTAAAACTAAACTCTGAAAATAATTAAAGTTATTAGAGCACAATAGTCTTGTATAACTTATCTAACACAAACCAGTGTAAGTTATGCAGATATTGGATTGGTTACCATATGTCTCAAAAGAACTTACCTTTCTTTTTCCCTTGCGTCATATATATATATTTATGATCTTTTTTAAAAAATTATAGCTTATCTTGGTAACTAAGCTCAGTCCTTCATATGTGTCTAGAAGTTCTATTTTCTGCAGGAGAAAGAATACTCTTTACAGAGGTATGACAGTATTTTCCTTTTCTATATTTGCCTGTAGTTTCCACTGAAAATATAAAATGCAAAACATGCATGAAAACTCTGTAAGAAAAACTGAGAAAAAAACCTGTAGTTCTAACTTCCTGCATGGGCAGGGTAACCTTCCACTAGGTCAGGTTGTTAAAGGCCCCATCCAACCTGTCCTTGAACACTTCCAAGGAGGGAGCACCCCCATCTTCCTTGGGTAAACTGTTGCAGTGTCTAACCAGCCTTCCTAATACCTAGCCTTGATCTACAGTCTTCAAGATTGAAACAATTTCCCCTTACCCTCTCACTACACACATGTGTAAAAAGCCCACAAAGCTTTCTTGTAGGCCCCTTTCAGATATTTGAAAGTTGATATAACATTACTCCAGAGTCTTCTCTTTTTCAGGCTGAACAACCTCAAGAAGTTCTTTAGCCTACCTTCACAGGGGAGGTGCTCCAGCTCTCTGATCACTTTAATGGCTCTAGTCCAGACACATTCCAGGAGCTCTGTGTCCTTCTTATGTTGTAGACTCCAAAATGGGACACAGTACTCCAGGTGGGGTCTCACAAGAGAAGAGGGGGAGAATCACATCCCTCAAATGGCTGTCTGTGATTATATTGATTCAGCCTAGGACATGGTTGGCTTTCTGGGCTGCAAGAACACATTGATGGCTCATGTTAAGCTTCTGGTCCACCACGCAACCCCCCAAGTCCTTCTCCTCAGGGTTGTTCTCAATCTCTTCTCCTCCCAGGCTCTATTGATGAATAGGATTGCCTAGACTCAAGTGCACTTGGCCTTGTTGAATTTCATGAAGTTTTCATGAGCCCACTTCTCGAGCTTGTCAAGGTCCCTCTGGATAGCATCCATTCCTTCAGTAAGAAAACTTACTGAGTGTATATAGTCACAGGAATCCTAAATTTCAAATGCAGATAAATACAAAAATCATGGGGGAAAATGGAACCAATGCTACAATATTTGGGATTCTGTCTACTAGTAACATAAGCACTTTTTGTTGCACAAGGTAACTGTCTGTATTAAAGAGCCAATACTAGTTATTACCCCGTGATGACCCTCATATACCCCGTGATGACACGTGGTCATATACCTATGTCTATTGTAGGCTGGGGAAAGATTGTTGTCATTCAGTATTTACTTCTTCAACACTTCTGTACTACCTTCAACATTTCTTCAGGTTCAAGTCCTGTTAAAGAAAATAGTAGATCTTAAATATTGATGAGGAGGCAATGAGGAGGTAATGCAAAAAATAGTATTTTCTTTAATCACTTTCTGGGCTATGACAATGTTTGCTATTCAAAATAGTGGTCTTAGGCAGGTTGCAGACAGTCACTGTCTTGTAATTGCTACATAATTGATTCCTACATGGGAGCACCAAGAAGAAATCCTGATGATTGAAGTTGGAGTGACGTGCCACTATCTTCATTCTTGACAAAAAGATATTTTGATTGTTTGAAATCTGTTACCTGTTCCATTGTTTTCAAAAGTTTAGTTGTACCTATAAAGAATGTAAAGAAGTTTAGAGAATCCAGCATTTTTTATGAAGTTATTTTTTTTGTGTGTGTAGTTCAACCTTTCACTCTTGAATAGTTTAGCTAGAAACATTGTATTTCTGTCATTGGTTTTCTAAATTATATATAAATAGGAGATACATCATGGCAGAGAATGTAATTGCACCAGTGACAAGCAGTAATAGCATAGTTACCATATGAGTTATCACAGCCAATTCCACAATAAGTCCTGATAACACCATTTTATCTATTCCATAAAATGGATTTAGAAATAGAAAATCTGTGTCAGGGAGACAAACAAAACGTTGTTGCTGTTGTTCCTTCCATACTTCACTCCCACTGCATCCTCCTTATTATTATACAGAACCAATTACATTAGTATCAATAAATATAAGAGCAAAAATTATGTAGCTTTTATGTATGAATTTATGTCATTTTATGATAATTTACATAAGATCAAGAAAATGTGCATCTTTTATCATTAGTCCCACTAGATGAAAAAAGCTGCAATTGCCTCTGTTTTTCATGGAGCCTCCACTGAGGGAGAGACACTAGCACATAGAAGGCAAGCCCTGCTCTTCACTTAGGTAAGAAGACTGTTAAGAAGATGGCATTTACACTAATTACATAATGCTAGTTGAATGCTAAAAAGATGAAAATTTATCTGGGTTTCTCCAAATACTGGGATACAGGAAAGGACATGGGAGGCACTATCATATGTTTTTTTTCTACTCTGGGTGCACATTCTGACTTTATCCTTACACAGAGCAGATAGTAGAAAAGTAATTCCCAACAGGATGATAAGTAGTGCAGCAATATGGTCTTCTAGTAAGACTCACAGAATCACAGAATATTAAATGTTGGAAGGGACCCCTGGAGATCATCTAGTTCAACTTCGCAGCAAGAGCTGTTTCACTGAGAGTAGGTTGCACAGCACAGCTTCTGGGTGAGTCTTGAATTTCCCCAGAGACGGAGACTCCACCACTCCTCTGGACAGCCTGTTTCAATGTTCTCCTATCCTTGCTGTAAACAAATTTTTCCTTGTATTTCCATGTTGTTCCATCTTGTGAGCATTGCATCTTGTCTTGTCACTGGACAGCACTAAGTATCTGGTCCCATAGTCTTGATACCGACTCTTCAGATATTTATAAGCATTGCTAAGATACACCGCCCCCACACCACCCCTTATTTTCCTCTCCTCAGTCTCAACAGACCCAGCTCTTTCATCCTTTCCTTGTGTGGTAAATGCTCCAGCTTCCTAATCACCTTAGTGGCTCTGTGCTGGACTGTCTCCAATAGTTCCTTGTCTTTCATGAACTACAGAGCACAGAATTTGACACAGTATTCCAGGTGGCACCTTGCCAGGGCAGAGTAGAGGGAGACGATAATGTCCCTCAACCTGCTTGCCACACTCTTTGTGACGAACCCCAAGATATCATTGGTCTACTTGGCCATTAGGGCACAATATTGGCTCATGGTCATCCCATTGTCTACCATGACTCCAGGTCATTTTCCACAGAGTTTCTTTCCAGCAGGTCAGCCCCGAACCTGTACTGGTACATGGGCTTATTCTTCCCTAGGTGCAAGAACTTACATTTGTCCTTATTGAACCTTATTAGGTTCCTCTCTGCCCAGCTCTTCAGCGTGTCCAGGTAACACGGGCTGGCAGCACAAAGGTCTGGTGTATCATCCACTCCTCTCCGTTCTGTATCATCTGTAAACTTGCTGAGGGTACACTCTGTCCCCTCATCTAGGTCGTTGACGAGTATATTAAACAAGACCAGACCCAGTATTGACCCCTAGGGGACACCTCTGGCTGCAGGCCTTCAAGTCAACCCTGCACCACTGATGACCCTTTGATCTCTGTCACTCAATCATCTCTCAATTCACCTCACTGGCCTCTCATCTAATCCACACTTCCTGAGTTTCTTAATGAGGATATAAGCCCTGCTGAAGTCAAGATAGATTACATCCACTGCTTTCTTCTCAGTTAACCAGTAAGTTATGACATCATAGAAGACTAACAGATTGGTCAAGCATATTTAGCTTAGTGAATCCATGTTGACCACACCAAATATTTTTCTTTTCTTCCACTTGTTTGAAAATGCTACCTAGAACAATTTGTTCTATCACTTTTTCAGGGACGGAGCAGAAACTAATGGGTCTGTAGTTTCCTGGGTCATCTTTCTTGTCCTTTTGAAGACTGGAGTGACATTGGCCTTCCTCCAGTCTTATGGCACCTCTCCTGTTTTCCACGACCTTTCAAAGATGATGGAGAGCAGCTGAGACATAATATCTGTCAGTTCTCTCAGCACTCACTAGTGCATCCCACCAGGGCCCATGATTTATAGATGTCCAGACTGGCTAAATGGTCTCTAACCTGGTCCTCTGCTACCAAGGGGAAGACTTCCTCTTTCCAGACCTTTCCTGTTACCTCTAGGGTATGGATTCATGAAGGCTGGCTTTAGCAGCACGGACCAAATCATGAAAGGCATTCAGTAACTCTGCCTTCTTTGTGTCCTCATAGGCCACCCACCCATCAGTGGTCATACATTTTCCCTAGTTTTACTTTTTCTATTGATATACTGAAAAAATATACTTACTTATACAAGAAAACACAAGAAGTTATCTTTATTCCATCAGGAGATCATTTCACCATTGTCTTATTTCTACTATGGAGAGTGCATGCATCTACTGTTGAAAAGAGCAGTAATAATCTCATCTGTATCATAGAATCATACATTAATAGAATGGCTTTTCATTTCTGTGACGTTATATATATATGATCCTACATATACATATAGTACAGTGTGTTAGCCAAGGGAAAATATCCCAGTAGCCATCTACTTTCCACTCCTTGATCAGACACTTGGCTTCAGTGCAGAATTTTGTCTCCAGTGCAGGTTAAATGTAGCTTGTACTACCAAACAGCATTTAAAAATTTGTTGCTGAATCTAATGAAATGCTATCTCGTTTACAGAGTTTAGTACCATACAAAACTTATCTCAGGCCCGAAGCATATTCAGCTACTGCATCATGAGGGCTCTTCAGAGATAGTTCTGCTTCAGCTGTTCCAAAAACTCTTGTAATGGGGCTAGTACAGGCTCATTAACCTTCACCAGTCTCCAAAATATCTATTGACTGATTCAATCAGCACTCATGTAGCAGAACTGGTGGTAGGACCAATGGGAATTTGCGATCTAAATATCTTACATGTAGACAAAGTTCAGGCTCTCTCAGAGATGTAAATGAATGCAGTATTAGCAGCACTGGCATTGCAGCCCAGAAGAACACAGATGTTTTTTATCAGCTCAAGGCAACAAAACTATGCTAATGGGATTAATGAATTCCTTGGTGAAACTTCAGACCCCAATGAAGAAAGACTTGTGGACACTGAACTTTTCTCTCTCTAGGGAAGAAAAGCCACAGAATCCATCTATGGCACTGAGAATATTGTTGCAATGAATTCCACAGGGAATAATAAAATGGGCTAAAAGTGAATTTGGTATTTACTATCAATCTGTGTCCAGAACAAATATGCTGAAAATCTTATCAATAATAATATTAGACTATTTTCTAAAACTGAGTTTCAATTATACCTAGGGCTGGACTATAGTCAGAAATATTTTATTGATTTATATAATCCCTATGTTTTTTTTTAGTTTAGTAGCATCTCTCCTCTTTCTATCATGCTTATTAGAGAATGATTATCCAGTTCGGATAAAGCATGTTGTTACAGACACAGTAGGTATATACAGTTGGAACAGAGATGCCTTTTTAAATTCAATAAACATACTGGCCAGTAGGATAAAAAAAAAATCTCATGCTGCCATTGTTATGCACTCTAAATTATACACACACAAAAAAAGAGCCAGAGTTGCCTCAGGTGCAAGAAATGGATATTTCACAACTCAGTATTTTAGTAGACAATAGTGTCTACTAACATCTAATAAGGAGAGTGATGGTGAAAGCCTGGATAGAAATTTAGAAAAATACAGAGTAAAATATATTTGGAGAGGAAAAATATCTTTCAGCATAAAATAATAAATAAATAAACACTGTATTTCCATATTATTTTTATTGTTTATTTAAAATAATTTATTTATTAATTTTATTTATTTATTATAATTTTTGTTCCCTGTTACAGGATCTGAAGAGGCAACCATGTTAAGATGTATTCACGTTTTGTATGCATGGTCCAAAAGAGCTGGGATAACATATGGTACATTCTTTCCCAGGGTAGTGTATTAACTAAACTGATTTTCTCTCCTTGAAGCGTTGAACTGATTTGATTCAGAATATATCCTGAAGCAGTTCCTGGGAACAGTACAATTTCACATTTTTCCTTACTATTGAAGCTTGCAGCTTCATTTAGTATAATTTTTCATTTTTTGTGCATTGTGTTTACCAGAAAAAAGGAGAAATAGAGAAAATTATTAATAGCTACCTTTTTTTGTGGTGTTCCTCTCTACTGCACTGTCTTCAGCCACTAATGTGAACTGCTTATATAAAGCATGCAATCATTTTTGCAAAGTTGTATGCACTTTTGAGCACTGTTTATCTTTTTCTTACAGCCACCAGAGCAAGCAAGCAAGAGAATGGTGGGTAAATTAAAACTAACAAGACAAAACTGTGAATGCAACCTGCAGCTGAACCTCAGAGTGAGCCTTCAGGAGGGGGTTTACTTTTAAACCTTCCAATCAAAGATGCAGGGTTCTTTTTGAAAATTAAATTTTAGAGAGTTTGCCTAGGCCTTGCATCCATGGCAATTAGTGCACAGACAAACCCTGTAAACGAAAATCTTTGCAGTTATCCTCTGCAGGAAGACAAAGACTGATGATAATGAAATCTATTGTATTACACAGTGGAGAATGTTTTTCTCAAATGATGGAATACAAAAACGGCACACTGAGGACAAACAGTTTTCAGCAAAACTTTCAACAATGCAGTCACAGCACCATTGCTGTTTGTAGAGGTGCCCCAGGCTAAATGTCTACATTGTTGAAACAAAGATGAAAAATGCAAATACACTGACAGTAAATCATAGAATAGAATGGTTTGCATTGGAAAAGATCTTAAAGATTGCCTGTGATGATCTTTAAAACTGACCAAAATCACTTCAGTGGTTTTAGTCTATTTTAATCAATTCCCCATATTTTTGCTTGGTAATCTGAGGACTGATTTGACTCTTTTTTGTGTGCTTATTTCCTGCTTTGGGTTTCTTTGCAGTTAACCGCAGCTTATCAGGCTAAATCTGCAACGACATCCAGAAGTGTGTTTGCAGTTCATGTATCCATACCTGATCTAGCTTTAATCTCACTAGTTCATTCAGTTACAGGAACTAAATGACTGGTTATGCTTTAAACAGCAGATATCCTTGCAAGAGCAGTTCCACTTCTGTGAGCAGTCAGATTACTGGGGTATACCTTTCTGTGTTGCAATTACAACTTTGGCAGTAGCATAGGTAGAAACAATAGTTTACAGAGGGCATAACTCAAAAAATACACAATCCATAAGGTATTAGAATGTTTAGGAGTAATTTATGAAATATTTTATAATCTGCACCATGGTGGACGCTCTCAAGGTAAATCAATAGCTCATTGCAGGGAAATGAAAGCAAAGTTATAAAAATAAGGGATTGAAATCAGACAAATAGAATGGAAATTCTATTCTGATTCTGATGTCATTGTACCCATGAATGTCTGGTAAAAACTTACATCAAAATACCACAAGTTGACATGTAAGGAGTATGTTTTCTATGTATAGAGAAATACATTTTGGTCAGTAATGGTCATTCATTATTTTTATTGCAAAAGAGGGGTCATACATCCAAGCAATACAGGCAAGAATTATTTAAGGTACGGGACTGTGTGTGTGTGTGCATACATATTAATGTATTAGAGCTAAAGCTGTTGTCCCAGAACACACTTGATAGACTTCCAAACAGGCTGGCACAACAGAAATTAAGAAAAAGGTATCTGCAGCAATGTGAAATTAAACCTCATTAAATCTCTTTTATGAAATTTATTTAATTTATTGTTCATTTGCCTTCCTGAACATCCCTCCCTAAAAAACCTAAACCAAAACAAAACAAAAAAAAAAAACCAAAACCAAAATGAAGCAAAAAATCCTAAACAAAATTCAACAGAGAAAGTATAAATATTAGCTTGCTTTCATCTTCATATACAAGTTACTTTGCTTTCATAGAATAAAGATAAATATATCCTTCTAAAGTTTCTAAGATCCTTCTTTGAGAAGCTCTTGAGGGTTTCATTTGAAGTGACATTACAACTTCTAGGCCTTAGAGCCTAGAATTTATTTCTACAGCAGCTTGAACGTTTATTTTTATAGCTATCTCTGTTTAGTATTAAACTATGCCTCACAAAATCGTTTCTACACATCTGCTGAAATATATACATCTTGGAAAGTGTTTTAGATTTACTGAAGAAAATTCTTTTACAAGCCCAAATAGTCTCTTCAGCTACATAAAACTCACTCAAAACGTGTTCCAGTGTAACATGTACTAACATTCTTTAAACTGATATAGTGTCATTTGTCTAACAGGGGAAGTATATTTGTTCTGATTTTATTCTGTATACAGATATTTTCTGTGTTTTCTATATGCAAAAACATTATTGAAATGAGATAATAATGGTCTGACGATGTGGCAGGAACTATTTTGTGTTCGTTTTAAGGAAAGAATTTAAAACTGGAAAGTACATGAACTAAGAGAGCATGAAATACATGTAATAAATTGGATGGGGTTTAAAAGTTTCTATTAAAAGTGGAAGTAAAGGTAGAATGATGTAGACTTGGGTGAAAAACTCTGTAAAGCTTTTATTTCACCTAGAAATAGATTAGGTTACAAGGAGAGATGAAAGTGAATACAGTTAGTCAGAAACTGTAAAGTAGTTTATTTTAGTCCTCATCTTAAGTATTTAGTGTATTTTGTATTTTCAAGGTATAAGCACCAGGGTTGAGACTTAAGCAACGATTTCAAGAACCTGAAAAACAAAAATGAAAAATATTCAGTATCAAATGTTTTCTGTGCAATGCACTTAACAGAAAATTACAGATGCAGTAGGAATCTACTCTAGCACTGAGGAAGGTGCTGTTTGTTACAGGTGTAGTAGATGCATCTGGCTGATCTATACTATTAATTTTGAAAAGATTCACCAAATCAAGGAACTTCCTGGTTGATGTTAACAAAATTTAATATTCAATAACTTTGTCATGTCTTTGTAAAACTACTAATTTTTATATTTAATTTATAGTGATCACTAGTTCCATTTTTCTTTGAATTCCAATGGTAAGTAATGACCTTGTGTGTTGATTCCTAAAGATTCCATTACAGAATATGATCAGAGCAGAGTTATATGACAAGTGATGTTAAGAGTGGCCCCTAGTTAAAAGAGAAGCAATTTTAGGCTTTTAGTGGAGGAAGGAAGATTCTGGTTTTTGTTCTCAGATATTCAAACCTGAAGACTTGGGTGCCTCATTTCCACAGTAAGAGAATTTTATATTTCATCAGAAAATTGCTAATTTCAAAGGAGAACTGTACAGTAAGTACCACAAGGTCTTAAAGCCTTTGCATCAGTTTTCTGAGAGGGATCTGCATTCATATGATACTTTATCGGAATATAATTTAATTTTTTAATTTTATTCTTTAACCTCAAATGCAGTTGAAGAGATTGAAAAAATGCCATGTGCCCCATGTATACTAAATACATTTAAGAAGGAGAAAGCGAAAACTATGTTTTACTTTGGGCACAAAATACAAGCTTTTCTACATGAACTGAATACATAACATTATGTCTCCTATTCAGTTGGCCCTCCTGGTGTAGTTGAATGCATTTCTGCAAGTTTGATATACTGCAAAACGCTGAAAACTAACTAACTTGTTTTCAGCAATTTATGCTATATATTCATTAGCTGCCTTTTTTTATTGTGCTGAAAATTTAGACTACAGTTTCAGGAACATAAATGGTACCTCAAGAAGGTACAGAAATGATCACCCTCTTAAGACAACTCATATTTTATAGACTTTTGGGGTTTTTTGCTTTTCTACATATCAATGCAATGTTAGGAGGTCTCATGAGATATCTCAAATGGCTCTTGCAGTGCTCACACAGTGTTAAGTCTGTCTCTCCACATCCCTTCTTCACCTGAAAAGACCAGTAGGATGGGAGTGGGCAAGAGCTTGAGAGGAGACACAGTTGGAATGGCTGTCCCAAACTGACCAAAAAGGTGTTCTGTACCATATGACATCTGCTCAGCAATAAAAGCTAAGAGAATGGAAGCAGGGGGCTGGGAAGCACATGTTGTTCCAGCTTGTCTCCCAGGGCAACTGCTATTTGCACTTTCTGGGAATTGGCTGGACAACACCTGCTGAAGGGAAGTAGAGAATAAATTTCTTTTCCTTTTCTTCTTTGTGTAGTCTTTGCTTTTAATTCTTTATTGAACTGCCTTTATCTTGACCTGTGAGGGTTTTTTTCATCTTATTTTCTCCCCCTATGTCCTGCTGAGGAGCAGAGTAGCACGGTGGATGCCTAGCAGGCAGCCAAGGTCAACTCAGTGTCATTCTAAAAGAATAATAGCCTTTTAGGTTACAAGGAAAGAAATTAATAATTTTTAGGAAACAGACGTATTAAAGATTTATGCTGAATTAATACAAAGTTCTATTTAAATTAAACATTTAAGACTAAATGTGACGTGTGTTTTTACATTATTATTTCCCCTATTTAGTAATTACAATGGAATGGGGTTTTTTAAGTTCTAGTTTCACTATAGGTTTTTCCTATTCTGAGAACCGCAACTTCTGAGAATAGAAATGTAGTTAAAGGAATCTTTGAAAAGTTTAAAAAAAATGATAAAAACAAATATCTGGAAGTTAAAAATACATTCATAGAAGACATATACTGATCAGAACTAAAGCTAAAGCCATTCAAGGAAACAATATACAAGAGAAAGAAGAGGTGAACTAAATTCTGAATTTGTTCTACAGTGCTCAGTAACATAAGGAGACAGGACAGGAGAACAGGCTTTTTTTCCACATCTAAATTTTAAAAAATGGATCTGTTTCATGGACGCTGGGGAAATGTATGGTGAAAAATGAGAAGTGAGGTGGTGGAATCAAAAAATATTAGGAAAAAAATAGGAGAACCACTTTTTCCATTTACCAGGTATCTGTCAAGAAATATAAATATCTTTTTGTCAATAGAAGAATTTTAAAAAGTTGCTGAAAGGTCTATGATATACAGATGGCAAAGCAGTAAAGCTGATACTGGCTTAACCACCTTTATACTATTTCTCAAGCCTAAACACCTTGGGAAAGCCTTATACTGGAAAATAAGGCTAAAACTAAACTTTCTCCTTTGTAGCAACAGCATATGACTACCTTCAGTAAATGTGTACATGCTTTTTCTAAGTTAGGTGACATGCATGAATAGGATGAACGGACCAATATTGGTTTCAGGCAGGAAGTGATTTAAAATTCAGTTCATTACTCATGCTGCTAGACCATATAAGACTCCTTAGGGTCTGAGTTTTTCCAGAATAAACATGTATGTGTTGTTAGTTTGAAAGAACTGTGCTTTTTATTATTATTATTTGTCTGGGGGGTATTTTAGAGGGGGCTTGGTGTGTGTGTGGGGGGGGAGGGGTTTCTTTTGTTTTGGGTTTTTTCTTTTTGTCTATTTGGCTTTTTTGTTTGGGTTTGTTTTTGGGTTTTTTTCAGAAAGTGTCGGCTACTATATTTTCAGAGCAGTATGAAAATGCAAGTTTCAATGTTAGAAATGGTTCTTTCCTGGACCCCGAGGGTCTGAAGCTTAAATGTCTTAGAGAAAATCTTAATAGTACACAAGATTCTTAGCTCAAGGCTCATTGACCATCTCTTCCTTTCTCTAAAAATATAATGCCAGACCCTACAGCAGTTTTCATTTACTCTACAGGTAAATTTCTGAATGATCTCTGTAAAAGCAGTTTGAATAACATCTGCTTTTGTTCCCGGTTTAGCTGGATGTTGGCTGATAGAAAAATTTTTAAATAGCATACTGAATGCCATTTTCTAACAGTTTTTTCTTTTAACTGGAATCAGAAATCATAGGTTTTAGACAGAATGTAGCTTATATTCCAACAAAATATAAATTAGCAATGCCAACCTTTGAGAAAAATGTGCGCTATGGAATTCAGCAACTGCACAAGACATTTCAAATCACCTGTCAGTAACCTTAAGTTAGTTGTTGATTACTTACATTTCCAAGAGTTTAATAACTTTAATTTGCAACACAAATACTGAAATTGAAAAAAATGCAGTTTGTTGGAACTTCCAGCATGTGGAGTACATGTGAAATACAATTATAGGGCCAATATTCTTACACTGATTAGTTCTGAGCTCTCCCAAGAGCACGGCATACATCAGTAAAGCTAGTAAGTAATCACAAATAGACATAAGAAGCTCTTCAGGGTAAACTACTGGGGGGCAGTTTTTCTTTTCCTCTTAAATGCCACAATCAGTATTGTAGTTATTAGATTCTTTATCCAATTCTTTGGGTCTTCATATAATTTGTCTCTATCAACTCTGATATTTTTTTTTACATGTATGCTGATGACTCTGTCTTGCTCTTACCTGATAAGGGTACTAGTAAGATTAGCACAATGCTTCATGCTGAACTAACACCAAGTACAAATGGACTTTCTAAAAATTAGACTCATACTCAATTTAGATAAAATTTCTGGGGCATTGTTTATTCCTTGACCTGTGCCAAGAGAGGAAGCATTTCAGATGAAACTAGACAATAACACAGAGTAACAAAACAGATTTTACCAAACATCTGGCAATATTACTTGCAGCTTTTCTTTTTACTTTTAACAGGAAGTCAACAGCAAAGATGACAACAGCTCGTTGTCTTTAAAAGATTTACTTCCTTGCATAGGATTAGATTTTAAAATATTTTCTGAGTTCTTGCTCCTAAGGCAGTTAGTGGAAAAGTCCTTCATATGTTTCCTATATAAAGATTTGCATTGCATAGAAAGTTGTTGGTTGTTTCTAAACAAAACAAGTGATGTAATGGAGAACTACCTATGGTTTAGAACTTTTACATGTTAATTGTCTGGATAAAAACTGCATAGACTGATAACTATTTTCTAGAATAACAGTCTTATTAAAATTGTGTGTAGCCTTGCTATTCCACTTTTCTGGGGGGGGAGTCTACCTTAGGAGGTTTAGTGGATCCAGTATTATTGTGGAAATCTGCTACTACTGAAGATTAAAATTTGATAATGTGTGCTGAAAGTTGACATCAATTTAGAAGATAACACTTTTCAAGTAATTTTTCATAATGAAACAGTCAAGCCTGTACATAAGCTTGATTTTTTCCAAAATATTTTCAAACAGGATATTGTGGAATGTATGAATTTACAAAATTGACAGAGAAATTGTTTAAAGGCAAGCTTAATTCAGGAAAGCTTGTGTCATTGAAAATTCTACAGTTCTAGGTTCTGGAGTGTCACTCTAACCCACTGTAGACACAACCCTCAGTAATCTTGAAAGAGTGAATAATAAATAAATAACGGTAAACGTTCATCAGTGGGTCTAAGAAAAAAAAATGTATTTTTTCAAAACCTAAAAAATGTATTTGAATTAGGTTTTACTCCTGCCTGATGAATTCATCAGAATAATTTATTTACCATGGTTTTCATGATATGTGTTGATCGAGAGTTGTAATACTGGAAGTACATGGTGTTAGTCTCTGGGTCCTATTAGTCTGTGCAGTCCGTCTCCAAATGCTTTGACTGTATATCACCTCATAGAAATTAAGCTGCTAGTTTATATGGTCTGTTTTGTTTATTTCTAGTGTAAATGAGTGACTCAGAAAATCTGAGAACTTCTGTTTTTAATGATGCAGCTGAACTATTGGGACACGAGTCACAAGAAGTACCAAAACTAAACTGCCCTTGAATATGTAGCAGAAGTCACTAAAAATACTCAGACATAGCAATAAATGTGAAATGGTTGTAAAGATTATGATGAAGACCATTTGTTTTAACTGCACATGAGTGAATTTTTCTAGATGCACTCTTTATATGCATGTATACATAACAGTACTCTGTGCATATTAAAAGTATATAGTTAAAGCATATTAAAGTATATAATACTTTATACTTTAATATACAAAGTATATTAAAAAAAACAGCTTCCAGCTAAGCACAGTAGATTGATATAACAATCATATTAGAAGAACATCAACAAAATAATTAAATGTTTCAGAACCGCTGTAAAAGCAACTAAAAGTGTACCAATTACAAAACCTATATAAAAATTTACCTATAGTTTACCTGTGTTAAAGAACTGACACTAATAAAAATGCATTAATTTTTATGTGAAGAGTAAGATTAATAGAATGCTCTTGTTGTTTTAGACAAAACGCACAATTCTTGCATTAAACCTATAAATAATTTTTTTTCTTCTTCTTCTTTTCCCCATATTGTGCTGAATTTTTTTGGTTCATCTAACACTCAGCTCATCTAGAGGTGTGCTATTTCATCTGCATTCCCCTTCAGACTGTCTGCATAGCCTCAATGCATTGGCACCTCTCAGAGACTAATAAGAAAATGGCCTGAACAGCTGCTAGAAGGCGTCTGTGTAGTAATAAATCAGCAAAGGATTCTCCAAGCTTTCAGGAACAAGAATGAAAATCAGGCTGCAAATAAAATACTTACAGAAACAAAACAGTAGAAAAAAGGCAAGCTGTGTTTAAGACAATGGGAAGAAACCTTGTTCTTTGTTTTTGGATGCTCTGAAATCAAAATTGTCAAAAAGAAGAAAATACTACAGCTAATGAATAAAGTTCCAGAAAGCCTATGTAAAAATAAATGTGATATCTCTGAATAAACTGACCTTATTTAGTAATCAAATAGTGAAATAATTCAAATACCTCTGAAAACAGACAGATATCCCTTGTGCTTCCCAGGAAAAGGTCAAGGAAATAAATGCTGAAGCTAAACCATGTTCACACAAGGATATTTCTAATAGATTTCAGGAAAGTCATACTCTTTGTACCACAGGATTATAGTAAAGCTCGGGTTTTGCTCTTTTATTGTTTAACTTTTCTCCCTGTGACTAAAATGGAAGGTATTTGTAGTTTATCAAAATCTGCCACCACTGTGTCTCTTCAGGATTTTCTGTTCTTTTGGTCTCTTCTGGCAATATTTGTGCCTGTAAAATGCGTCTGAAATCAAACGAGAAAGGAGACAATAGATCTAAAAGAATTTTAAGAATACCAGAACTGCATAATCAGGTTTGTTTTTTCTTTTCAGTACATTTTAATTGCTGCTTTACTGTTACATGTTTTTCTGTTGATGCTTATTTTCTTGGGTTTAAGTACTGAAGAAATAGTTGAGACCAAGAACTGACTGTCTTTTTTAAAAAAAGTTAAGTAAGAGATATAAAGAGACATCTTGATCTTATTATGAACATTTAGGAAGTTCTAAGTGGGTATCAGGACAAGACTGCTCCATCTTGCACAAATATACAGAACTAAGACCCAAACTGTTTATAATCTCAGTATGAAACAAAAAGAGGGAATATGCAGATACAAACAAATGGAAATGTACAAAGGAACAGTGCAAAAATACTGAAAAACTCTCTGTACAGGAGAATCTGGAATAGTAGAAGGTATTTTTAAGGAGTAGGATATTTGAAAGAGCAAACAGAGACATTTGTATACTATACTGTAATAGTGAGTTCCTTTAAAGTAATAAGTGTAGTGCAGCAAAAAATATAATTCTCAAACAGACAAAAATTATTTGAAAAAAACCTGTAGGAGGCTAGCACCCTGGGTCATGTTAAGAGAATACCAGTAAATGAAGTATGCATAAGAGTTACAGTGAAGGCTAGCTGGCTACAAAACAATGAAAAAGAAGATAAGTAGCCTACTTGTAAGTTATAGGAAAAAAATTGTAAGATATTGAAAGAAAGGTACTATGGCTAACATACAGGTACTCATAATATAAATGAGCCTACATAATAATCACTCCCATCAGCTTCATTTGACTAGTGGAGGGAAAAATAAAAAAAACAACCCAACCAAAAAAACCTTGTCTTTTCTGTTTTTTCTCCCTATCTGCCCCAGATTTTGAAATTACTCCCAATCAAGTATTTACACACTATTGTTATTTAGCAAGTTCCATTGAAGTGTTATGACCCAGCATCACACAGACACAAGATGTTTAACACTTACTACAGTCAACAATAGATGTATATAGTTGTATATAGTAGCTGTGGTTCAGGGTTTTTTTGTTTGTGGGTGTTTTTATGTTTTTGCTGTTGTTTGTTTCTTTGGTTTTGTTTTGGTTTAATAGTAATAATTTGTTTGGTTTTAAAAAAAAAATCTGTTTCTACAGTGTTTGCATGTATTTCATCTACATCTACATTACATTTACATCTACATATTTCCACTATCTAAAAAAAAAAATATTCCTTGAAGGTGTAACTTCTTCCTTTGTTAATTTTCCTGTGATACTTAGGAATACTTAGTGATTTCTGATGAACAGTAACAAAACAGAAATTTTATTTTTGTCTATAATTCATCCTCTGCAATTTACCTGAGCAAAAAGAAAAAGTTAGTTCTTTAGAAACTGGCAAATATTTCATTTAAATAGGAAGCTATTAATCTGTTTAAAGTATTAAGACTAGTAAAATAGATAGTGTATTTCAATATGCCAGGGTAGCAGTAGCGGTGCATAAAGAAATTCATGTCCAACATAACTCATGTTTAACGTTATTTCCCCATACTTTTTTGTTATTTTTGTTTTTGATTAATATGCCTTTGTGATTTCTAGGCTTGGTGTTATGTTTTGTCTTTTTTTTTTTAATAACTAGAAATAGATCTGACTTCATTTGTGGCTTTAAGTTGTGTATTTTAATTGTTTTAAGGAAAGTTAATAGAAGTAGGATTCATCCTGGAGAATAAATGAGTACCTGCATGCACCTTTGTATACATTTAGCAATTTTTTCTCTCTCTGTATTTTCCATCTCTGAATTTTCCCTGTAAAACTTCTTGTTGTGAGATTTGGACTTTTTTGTTTGTTTGCTTTAAATAGTGTTTTGTTTATGACTGAAAGGATAGTGTGAGAAAAAACATAATTGCATGTGATGAAGCAAATTTAAAATTAAATTCTAAAGAGAAATGGGAAATAATTAACACCTTAATAAAGAATAACTGTAAGAGATCTTTGGTGGTTTTGCGGATTTTTTTAATAATAAGGTTTTAAAATATTATATCAATGGAATAAAACCTCAAATCAACCATCTTACGGTATGGAGACCTCACACGTGAATTGCTGAGCAAATAAAATATTTCTGTAAGTCTTCACATTGACAGTGGCAGAGACATAATAGTCCACAGTAAAAAATACTTCACATGTAAAGAAGCTTCCCAGAAGAAATATTGCTTCTTGTCTTTACCACTTAGTAGTTTCACATGCCCTTCAACCAACGTTTTAATTAATCTCTTAAATTTTATTTTTTTTTCTTCTACTGTGATGAAAAGCTGAGGTTTTTCTGCTGAGGTCTTTGGAATTATATGATACAAATAATGAAGATTAGAGACTGCAGCCTTCATACTTAATATAAGCTCTGCTTTTATCTTTTTTTAAAAACCTTTTCAAGTTAATGGAAAATAGGTTTGTGCCTTTCTTTTGGAGACAAAACAGTAGTGATGGTCTTTAATGACACAAATTCATCTACTATTATTTTCGGCGTTTCATATTAAGACAGTATCCTGGTTCAACACTTCAAGGAAAAACAATGTTCTGCACATTTTGGGGGCTGCTAGCCCAACACTGAAAATGCTTGGTAACTAGGAGTAGCAGTTGACCTATTCTTTTTACAGTGACTTGCTTCTGGCCCAGCAGTAAATAAATTTGATCCTGAAGAACACCCTAAGTGGCTTGAAGCAGTTATGCTCTTTGCAACAAGACACACAAATGCTAGTATCAAAGTTTTCATGGTGTGTGATGCAATAATTTCAAAACTGAGAGGTTCCTTCAGATTTTAAGGGAAGTATTACAGGATACTTACTGGGAAAAAATACTGTCCACGAAGGAGGAGCTAATGAGTACTTTCTTACTCTATAAATTTGATGGCCTACAGGAAGCAGCAGTGGATTTTATAAATAAATTATTCACACTATCCCACTGTCACTAAATAGATGGAAAATTCTCTACTTTAGTGAAATTACATTTGAAGAGTGTTTTTTATTGCTTTTGAAATTATAGCCTTAATTACTGATCAGACATTTCAGCATGTACATAAATAGAATACATTAATAACTACAGGAGTAGCGGTGAAACTGAAAAGAAATGTTGAGTAGATTTAAACCTCTGCTTTGCACACAAGTGGTGCCTGCCTAATTGTTATAATCTCTAAATAGTGTAATTATGGTGTGAGAGCCTGATCTCACTGGTTTGAAATTGCCTCAAAAGAACAATTTTAAAGTGAATAGCCGTGGCTAGGGTGGAGGCCTGTCCAGAGCTGAGCAGGGGCTGTCACCCGGAAAGAGTTAAGAACTAAGAACTAATGGCTGGGTGGAGACTATTCCCCTTTTCCGAGGGCCTGCAGTGCTGGGATGTCCCTCCAGGCACAATTAGCCTGGCCAGGGTGGAGGAAGCCATCTAGATTGTACTGATGTTGATGTACCTGGATGATGTACCTGGGGCTAGAAGGGAGCTGGGAGTGGTTCCTGGAAGGAGATAAGAGCTGATGAGTGGGTGGGGGACTGCACCCTTCTGCAGAATCTCCCCTCCAGGCAGCCTGTCTGCAATGGCTCTGATGCCAATGACCCTGACTTCTGTGGCAGCTGACTGACAGCTAACCCTTTGGAACAAAAGGAACTCAGGGGTACATATGGCTGTTGATGCTGTGGCTGTTTTGTTGTCTCTTGACCCACCACCATCTTGCATAGGACCCTGTCCAGGATCAGCGCTATCTTGAAGAAACTTGCTGGACAGCTGGGCCCCTGGTGGTGACTCTCTCTCTCTCTCTCTCTCATTCTTTCTTCCCACTTTCTTAACCTTTTTCTCCAATTTCCCTCTCTCTCTTCTATCTTCTTTTCCTCTCTCCCTCTTTTGTCTAGCTCGATAGTTTTGCCTGTGTCAATTGTCAAATAAAATCTGCTTGCACTCAACCTTTTTATGGTTCTACTTCGTTTCACAGATCCAAAACAAAAATAAATTTTAATGTTACCTCGGACCATAATATCTGGTAGACAAAGATAAATAAATTAGGTAGCCAGATAGAACAAGCACTTTGGCCCTTCCCATAAAATGTAATGTACACTGTTTGTTCTTCTGTGGTCAATCAAACTAGTCATATAATCCAATCTCTGACAGATTTTGATAATCCGCATGCACAAACATCCTGTAATCTCTCAGGCACTTGGTTCAACTCATGTTTTTAATCCCATTTTGTAGAAAATATTTATATTATTTAATGCTCCAAAAAGCATTTAAATTAAATTCCACATTTTTCTAACATAACCACCTGCTAAAAACCTAAGAACTCTTTGTAGGGTTGATTTTATAAACACTGGATAGTATGTCAATATACTGTTTCACTGTAGTCTCTCTTTAAAAAATACACGTAATTTCATCCTGTTTCATAACTTAGTATCTCCTCAACACTTGTTTGTGAATATTATAACAGAAGTTCGTCATCTGTTAATCCATTTTGCGCAACATCATGAGACCCCCCCCCATTTTACTGTGTGCAGCCTGTGCCAGAGAGCTGTCCTTTCAGGTACTGAATAAAATACTTAAGGACTTCTGAAATTATGCAGAAGGGAGACCAATACTACTCTGCTAGACCTTCTAGTTTTGTTACAATATCTTTGAATAAGATTTATCTGAATTTTGTAAGAAAATGTCAGCATATTTGCCTCTACCAGTAAAAAGCAAATGAGATTATTTCAGATTTCCAACGTTTAAACTGGTCTTGAATTACTCATGCTAATTATTTTCTTTTATAGTTGTATTTTTTGCCCAATGTTTACACTGCTTTGATGAATGCTTCATGGTCACATATGAGTCTGTATAAAATATAAAATATATTAGAAGAGAGTTGTTGGAGTGGAATCATATTTTTAAGGTTGATAGTGACTCAATGTAATAACTTTGCTGCTTAAATTCTAATTCTAAATTCTAATTTTTCCTAATTCAGTATTTCTGTTGATCCAGTATCTCCACATTAAAATTTAGATTAGTGTGTCAGTCAGTCTGTGCTCTATTATTAGAGCATAAAATAGAAAAGATCAGCGAAAAGTAGAAGAATCAAATTTCTTGCTTCAAAATGCCGAGACTCAAGGAAAAATTCCCAAACAGAAAGTGTCTGAAGTCTGTACAGTTATAAGATTTGCTAGAATAGGCAGTAGTTGAGGGAAAGATAAAAAAGCTGTGGAAGAATCACAATCCTTTTCTTCCACATCTTGGTCAGTACAATTCAGCTTTTTTTTTTTTTTTTTTTTTTTTTTTTTTTTTGTGTGTGTCTGTGTGTCTGTGTGTCTGTGTGTGTGGTATGGTGCTTATTCTTGTTTGTTTGTGGTTTTTTTTTTTTTAATATTCTAGGTACCAGAAGAGAACTAACGCTCTTCCTTTGTCAAATACCTCAAATTTTCCTCCATGATTTATCAAAAGTGTTTTTTATTGCTGTTTTTCTGTGGGTAAGTTTTCTTGGGAACCTAGTTATCTTCAAGGATGGAATTATTGGTCCTATCAGGGATAACCTATTCTGACTGTACTCAAAAGCAGGAGTCTAAGTGCTCAGAAAAACCCAAAATAAGTTACCTGTGGAACTTGAGTACCTACAATGTAAGGCAGAAGCCAAAAAAAAAAAAAAAAAAAGACAAAATTTAGAATTTTAGTTCAAGTAAATGTCAGCTTGTTGAGTGACTACAGAAACCTTCCTGAGTCACAAGATAACTATAAACATCACAAAAATTTTATTCACAAAAAAATAAATTAAAAAAAAGAGCTCTGGTTAAAGATACTGAACAAATTTGAGAGTTTTGGAGTATTTGATTTCTCTATCAAGAACGAATACAAATTTTTTTATTGGACAGATGCCCCACTTCTAAGAACAATCTAGATGAAAATCTGAAATTAGGAATCTTTTGAAGATGTAATAGGTGCAGATTTTACAGTAAGAATACTGAAATAAAAATTTTCCAGTGATAACCACCTTATGTCGAGGCATGTATTAGGAAGATTAAAAGACGTTCTAAGTTGTTTGTTTACTTCTTCTTTGCCCCTCAGGAAATTTCTGCTGCTGGAAACTACAAAGCCTGACAGTACAATGAGTAGTTTCCAATAGCCTTAACTAGATGCCTCCTAATATAAATTTTTTATAAAAAGCTTATATAAAGCTTCTACAGAGCTCTTTAGTGCAACTTACATTATTGGTTTAAGAGCAACTTAACTGTAATCCTGTGAGATAAGACCGCTTATAAAGTTCCATTTCCTGCTTGTTTTCAATAGCCTTATTTTGAATCCAATCAGTTTTCAAACAGATTTTTGCCTTTAGGTTACCTGCTCTAAACACAGGGAATTATATTATATTAGTTCAACTGAGGCTGTGTGTCATTGTTTCTTTCAACTTCATATGGCTTTCAGATTATCTAAAAAAGCTAACAAATATTTAAATTTCTTAGTGTCAGGTTTTAAATGATATATTTTTCCTCTTTAGTTTTAAGCCACTGTATTAGATTCCTGGCTTTTTTTTTTTAGTACCAGTATTTAGTATTCTTGTTAATTTACTAATAATTTTATATTAGAAACAATACCTTTGCTGAAGGTCTGTTTAATAGGAAAGTAATAAAGAAGTAAATTCAGTATGGTTTATGTTGAAATATTTTATATTTCAAAATGTTTTCCTTGTTATTAGTGTAAATTGTAAAAAATACTTAAGACCTGTTGGAGTAGTTTTAAATAAATAAAAATCAAAATGGCTTGAAGTTTGAATAGTTTCCTTTTTTTTTTTTCTTCCTGAAGATGAAAATTCACTAAATGCTGTCCTACCAAGTTAATTTCCTTCCCTCTTTCTAAGTGTTTCTCATGGGTATTGATCACAAAGAAAAAAAAAAAAAAAAAATCTGAAAGGCTGGTAGTAGTATTTACAAAACTTCAAAAGCAGGCTATGACACACCAGGAAGGTTAACTTGTCTGAGGAAAGCTGATTTTGCAGTTACCTCAACCTGTGCACCTGTCCATACCTTTGAACTATCTTTGCACAACTCTTTTAGCTTGTATAAAAAAGAGAAATATCAAAATATCTCTATACCTCTACGTAGACTGAAGAAGGGAGATAGAATAAATATTTAATCACAGGCGTCTTCCAGAAGAACCTTGTAAATAATTTCCATTTGTTTGGTTGAGTTTGTTTTGTTTTGATTTGATTTTAAATGTTAGAACTGAAGTGTTATTAAATACCTTATGTTTTGTAATTTGCACTCATCAATATTTTGCCTTGAAGAAAACCATAAGTGGTGAACAAAAGAAAAAAAGGAAAAGAAAAAAACCCACAAACAACCCAGCCCCCAGACAAAAGTCTCATAAATTATTTGAAGTCAGAAGATTGTCCTAATTATCCATATGAAGAAATTCTGAAGAGAAGAGTTGCTGTTTTCCAGTACTGTACTTCTGGGGTTTCCCCTGTTGATTAAAATTAGTCTTGCCTTGGGGTGACATAGGTAACTGAAATATGCTTCTTAGTGATGCTAGTGGTCTAAAAAATAATTTAAAACTAATAATATATTTTTGTGTATAATAAAATAAATGTTCTTAGTATCCCCTGCAAGCTTCAAGTATCAGATAAATTATTGAATATCCTTTCATTTGCATCTGCATAGTTAACAATGTAGGAGGGGTTTTTTTGTTTTGAGGTTATGATGTAAATCACAAATCTGTTAAAATATTTTTCATGTTTTTTGGATCACCTGCTTACTTCTAAAAATTTTGGAAATTGACAATGCAGAAACTAATTGACACAGTCACATTTTCTGCATATTTAAAAAGAGGTCATGTGAAAGAAAACCTTAGCCAACTTTTTCTGTGTATTGGTCTTTCCCAAACTGGCTAAATAAGCTGACATTCTTCCCTGGGAAAGGTATGAAATGATGAAACTGTACAGAGACCCCAGTGCTTCGAGTACAGTTACTTGGCACTTCTGTTGGTGAAGTGGGGAGAGGCTGTTAATAATCATCTGGCCCAGCTACACACAGAGAGCTCCATGATTTGTCTGTGTATCTGGAAAAAGTGTGAGATGGTCCAAAATGCTTTTTAGATAAGTCTAAGCACTTCATAATGAATGAGCAAATTATAGAACCCAGCTCTGAAAAAAATGGCATCATACAATGTCTGTTGATTTCCCAGTACTGTCTGGTTTTCAGTGGGTATATACTCATTAAGATAACTGAATTTGAAATAATTTACTGGAGTATGTGGCAAGGCACCCTGCAAATATGCAAATAATCAGCAGAGTCAAGTCAAGCACAATGGACTGATTAGTGTATTCTTAATTGTTAAATGGAATAAATTTATTAAAACTGTAGAGATGTGCTTTGCCCTTAGAAAGGTAGGTGACTTATTTTCCCATGAGACAGAAAATTTTAGCTGGTATCCATCTATAATTAGCCACTAAAATTTAAAAAAAAAAATAAATATAAAATTGATAGCAAATTCATATACAGCATTATTTTCTCAACACACATGCATGCCTGCACAAAGAATAGGCAGAGCCATTACTTCACATTTATAGGTCATCATTTTATTTTACTTTTCTCCTGGTTTGGGCCAGAATAAAGGTAATTTTCTGTCTTGTAATGTTGCTTTCAGCTAAGTTTCTTCTAAGTAGCTGCACTTGCTGAAATTAACAGCAAGTTTCTCAGTCAGTGTCTGCTTCTGGGACTGATAACTCTCAATGTTTATCATTACTGCTAGAGAATGTTATGTGGAACCAAGGACACTGCTTAGTTCTGAGGAACATTTTGCCCTTCAGAAGGAGAAAAAGAAAAAAGAGAACACACCTGCAAACCTCCATTTAGGGAGGACAAGATACATTACCAAAATTGACCAGAGTATTCCATCCCATACACGTTATACTCAGTATAAATTCGAGGGATCACGAGGGTCAAAGCCTTTCTTCCTTCTTCACCTGTCACTTTTTGCTTCAGCATCCTGGGAGGATTCCGTCCGTTCATCTGCCTGTGATCCTGACCCATACCAGCCTGAGTCTGTGTGTTCCTGCCTCCAGCTCCCAGCTGCTGCTGACTCCAGGAATCCAGCCTAGACTTTCCCAGGGCTGCCCTGCAGCCCTGGTAGTGAGGTGAAAGTTATTGAGGGAAAGGGAGGAGGAACATGGTATGAATTTTCCTGTATATCTCTATATATTTAGTATTTTTTCATTTTTATCATTACTTTTTCATTAAAGCTGTGTAGTTTCCAACCCATAAGTCTCTCTCCCTTATTCTCTCTCCTTTCTTTATCAAGGAGGAGAGGGGGATTAATAGAGAGCATCTGTCATTTGGTTCAATTGCCCAGCCAGTGTTAAACCATGACAACTTTATGAAGGCACACCAGGAAAAAAAATTCTGATACATTGTCATCTAACATTCAGAACAACTAATCACACAAAAAGAGTGAGAGAATACATGGAGTAAAGAAATAAAAATGGATATTAGCTGCAAAGTAGAAAAGGTCTATTTTTTTCTTGAGTGTATTTGCATCCTACCCTGAAGTATCAAATTCTAAACTTATGTTCAATGTCAGCCAGCAGATCTAAGTTAGTTCCTGTTTTGAACATCATGAGGATAAGTGCATATTTGGACTCACTCAGTCCACGTTGTCCCTTTTGTCAGGTGTTACTTATTTTTCCATTAGGTGATGGATTAGGCACATTAAGATCCTGGCTTTAAGCAAAAAATTTTCCTGTTTATGCTTACAAAAGAAACATCAATCACACTCACCCAACAGCTCTGTAACTTATTCTCATGTCTCACTAGTTTAGCACAAATGATGTGTTTTGTAGAGAAGGGTATATTCCCAGTAGTGTCTTCCTATCGCTGTAGTTTTTCATGACTAATTTGGAAAAGCTCACTGTATGTATTCAGCTTGATCATGCAATGGGAAAAGATAATTTTAGCAACATCTGTTATTTGGATATCTGTAATTATTTCTTTGCTGAATGACAATTTTACTTGACTTTCATGTGTCTAAAATGAAATGAAAGTTAACTGTAATGAAAAGTAATACAGGAACATTTGGCCAGTATAGGATATTCTACAATCATAGATCATAATATTTTTCTGTCTATTTGGGGGGTCTTAGTATTCATATAGTATTGAAGATTATTTTTACGATGATCATCTTGCAAAAAAAAACATCCACAAACTTTCCTTTTTGCAGTGAAGATGAGAAAAAGAACTGAAAGAGTGAAAAAATCTTATCTCTAGAAATACAGATCAAAGCTAAAATCTGTTGGGATTTTCTTAGTTGTTTTTTTTTTTTTTCTTTTAAACTGAGAAGATGTTACTCATGTTGCTTGAAAATAAATGAATAAACTTGGTGAGAACTTAGGGGATTTGTGAGCATCCTTTGGAAGGTGTAAAAGTTTTTTCATGTGCATAGTTATTTTACACAGAGAAATTTCATACATGATTGTGATGCTCTGCAAAAGGCTATGTCTGC
The DNA here is from genome assembly GCA_038090715.1 of Florisuga fusca. Classification (NCBI taxonomy): domain Eukaryota; kingdom Metazoa; phylum Chordata; class Aves; order Apodiformes; family Trochilidae; genus Florisuga; species Florisuga fusca. The sequence continues at coordinate 16,920,461 of JAAWXA010000012.1, forward strand.
TGGTCTGGGCTCATCTAATAAACCATAAGATTGCCCTTCATATTATTTTTTTCACTAGACCGGATTGTTAGTCTCCTTGATTATCTTCCTCAGTTTATAATTTACTCAGGAATTGTGTTAGTGTCAAGGTCATGTCAACAAGTCCATTAAATAGAGTATTAAGTTAAGAGGCCACGGACACATTGTTCAAAATTTTATTGCTAATGAAAAAACACTAAAAGGCCTCTCAATTATGTACAGATCCCAAAGACTGAATGCAAGGTATTGCAGCTACAGTGGTAGAAAATATGTAAGAAAACTGCAGAGGAAAAACACTATGTGATCAGAGACATTCTGTATATCTATATATTTTTTCTTTATGAAGTGAAAATGTATTCATTTTTTAATCATATCTCTAGACCACAAGGGGTTTGGAAAACCAAGATTATTGGTATCAGCTGACTATTCTTCACAGAAGTAGCTTTTTAAAAAAGCTTTAAATATGTAAGGTTTACATAAAAGCAAATAAAGTGTGTAAGAAAGACCTAAAAATTAAGGAGAAGCAGTCAAGTAGCAACTTTAAATATCTATCTATATATATAATCAGGTTTGTATGTGTTTTGAAATCCATGATATATTTTTAGCAGGTTTTCCAAATTTTTTAATATACTTCTCAGACAAAAATATTTCAATATTTACTCATTAGTTCTCCATTCTATCTGTATCTCTATAATCTGCAGCACCAAGCATGGTTAAGAAAGCTTTTCAACACTTGGCATTCTATTTTAAAATGGTTGCTAGAACTTAAATGAATGAATCACATATTAACAACAATAGTGCAAAAGCCAGCCATGCTTTGCACATACTGTTGAATATAACATTCTTTCAAGGTTTTAAACTAAGAAATATCTTCTATGGATGTTCTGTGTTCAAGTTATCTGAATTAATTTGGGTTATGAACTCTGTCAATGAGTATTCATGCTTGCTATGTTACTCATATAGAAACAGTTTGTGCGTAGCATGTTTATAAAAGACCATTATTTGGCAGCATGGTGATTTACAGCCGAGGCATTCACACTTCTAGAGACAAATGAGAAGACAGAAGGATGAAAAGGGCATAATTAGTGTGAGACTAGATTCTAACAATTTACTTCTTTCCAAGTCTTGTTATGACTGAAATTAAAATGAATTTTTTTTTTTATAAAACAGAACACTCTAGAAATCAGTAATCATTATGTCTAAAAAAGAATTCTTTCCTGGCTACAGGATGACCAAACTGTTTTTAGAGTCTCTGAAGATGTCACTAGAAGATGACAGATAGATATGTACTGCTTTTAAATATTGAAAAAGATACACCTACTTGCAGTTCCAAAAGTTAGATTGACTTCAGAACTCTAAACTGGAGCTTATAAAACTGAATTCTGAATAATTATCAAGGAAATATAATTTACTGAATATAAATTGACAAGATAGGCAATATATGTCCTTCTCTGTATCAAACAATTTTTAAACGTAGATGTTCATAGAATTATATATGAATTACATCATCTCAAACCTGATTACAATGGAGTTTCATGTAAAAATTATGGTATTATGGACATTATTGAAAGTCATGGAATTATTGTTTCACAAGCTATTTAAATCTATAGCGTTATTCCCTCATTGGAAAGGCAATGTCAGAATGACTTCCATAAAATAAGATAAAGAGACTATACCCACACTGATAAGATTTAACACTGCAGTCCCTGGAAACTGAGGTACAGTTAACCTGAAGCCCAGTGAACAGTTGCTTACACTTGTCAAGCACAGGGACCACACAATTTTATCTGATCCTGTTTAGCTGAAACTACCTGTCTTTCAAAAATTTTGCTTCCCGCTGTGTTCTCATTCTTCAAGACACAACACAATTTTTTTTTTCTGCTTTACCATTATGCAATTCTTTAGGCATGGTTAATATAACTTTAATGCATTGCATTAATACTTTATATTTAAATCAACCTTTATATTTAAAAGTGAACTTTGTTCATTTAAAAAGAAGTACATAAGAGTTTCCTAGAATCTGGGAGAATATTATTTCTATTCTTAATGAAGAAGAAAGCTTATTTGCAACATTGGTGGTGGTATCACCTGGACAAGAGTCATGGCATTATCATACTTCTTAGAGATATTCTGTGTTGAAATACATATGTATGTGATAAGAATTAACTAGATTTAGCCATAGAAATTGTAACCTAAGAAGTGGTATAATATTCATTTCTTTGTGAGAGGTAAAGATGGGCGAATTTAATACAAAGATGCAATCATGCAATAAATGAAGAAGTTAGGGACATAGTGAAGCAGATTAAGTTATTTTTCACCTGACTGATTTCTTCCTTTGAGATCAATGGAGACGGCATTAGACAACTGAAGAGCTATTGTAAGTGCTGTAGATAATTTTTTTCTTAGAAGTTTCAGAAATATTCTTTCCTATCTTTGTCACATGATATGGTTTACCATTAAACCCTTGTCATCATTTGAACAGAAGGAATTAAGAAGGAGGGCTTTTGGACTCTGAGAGGGGTGGAATGCAAAGGGGTGTGATCTATTCCCTCCCATTCCCTGCCATACTCTATAAAAGATCAGAAAGTCAGCGGTTCCTTCCTCTTCTTTTCCTCCCACTTCCTGTTCTTTATGTTTTCCTGTCAATATATTCAATATATTCAAGTATCAGGGGATTGTTTCCTGTGACTGTGTATATTTTTTTCCATTGCTTTCTTACTTAGCTCTCTATAACTCTCAAAAGGAGACATCAGAAACTTTAATCCAATTTTGAATATATACTAATAAAATTTAGTAATCTTTCTCTAGGGCAGAAATTTCACTTTGACCTCTTCTACAGATCATTCAGCTGCTGACAGGTATCTCTCAAGCATTTGGACAGTTTTCATCAGTTTATACTGTCCAGAAAAAAAATTTTCACAGAAAAATAATAAAATAAAATTTGATGCTCTGCTAGAAGTTTTCTCTCATAAGATAATTAATAGGCTTTTCTCATAAAATAATTATTTAGCTTTAGAGTACAGAGCAGTACATGTACAAAGTATTAAACATTTCTTTGAAATTTGTGATGCAAAATTGACTGTACTTCAGAATGTCTTGACTTCAGCATTTGATTTTTAAAATGTGTTGTGTAATGTTTAATTTTGAGTGAAAATAACAGGGCAATAAATTTTATTACCGCCTCTTATTGGTGGGAGCATTTAATTGATACTGGTTAAGTGCTGCAGAACTCCCACAGTCTTAATAATCAGGAACAACAGATGAGTAAGCAGACTTAGGAATTACATCTATGTTCAGATTACCTAGCATTTACTTAAAGCTATCCAGAATTATTGTGATGGAACCAAGAATAAATGGAATAACCAGGCCTGGGTAACTAGAATACACGAGACATACTCTAATTCAGCTACACATCTGTTGAATATCTGAACAATAATATACAATGAAAGCAGGGGCAAAGGCAAAAAAAAGAACAACATATAGGACACTGTAAAAATTTCCAGGTATTTCTGCTCAAATTGTTAACTGCTTCCTATAGTATATGTTTAGATTTAAAGTTGCTTTCTGATACCAGAACAGATCTGCTGCCTCAAAAAATGAGTTAGACTGTGAAAGAAATGAAGCTTTAAACTTTCTAGCCAGGGGAGATTGTTTACTGACAACATTCATAATGTTTTTTTTCCAGAATTCTGTCAACACTGTCCATACATTCAAGTCACATTACTATACTTTAGCTGCTGACTCTAAAAATCTGCACAATATTTTTTTTTATATTAGGGGGTTTTTTCATAGTAATTTGAAAATATGTAGAACAGAGTTTGATGTTCCTACATTATTCCACAGTCATGACTAAGAAATACTGCTTTCTTACCACGTTGTTTCCTTACTTTTATGCATTCTTGGAAGAATGACAAAATACAAATTTTCATGAGATATTAAAATTTATTGGTCTTATTGGAATGTTATTATTTATTTTTGTTATGCAATACTTTTAAAGAAGTATAATTAGAGAAAAAATTGTACAACATTTAGAATAAACAGTATGGCACAGTTTTTAGTCATCACAGAATAAAAAATCAATTTTATTTTTACAAGATACAACATTTGTTATAGACAAGCTTAAGGAATTAATTTATAAAGAGATGCTTTTCCTTGGATTTTAATAATCTTCTGTATATTTCTTCATCATCTTTTATAAATATAATTCTGTTTTGACAGGTTTCAAAACTCAATTGTATTTTCCCTTTTGATCTGTTACTGAAAGACACTCTTCAGTGTCTTCAGGCAAACAGCAGTCCTGCATACATATAAGAATTTATTAATGACTATTACTTGTGAAGAGAATAAATTCTCTGTTTTATAAGGTCATGCCTCTCCATGCATTTTAACTAGCATGTGTTCTAACTTTAATGATAACCATATTATTTTAATCTTAAAAGTAAATTTCTAAACTATGATTTCATCAAAGTTCTTGTTGCTAAGCACATTACTATGTGTGAATAATCCAGAACAATTGATAATTCAAAATATATTCACATTATAAGGTTGTGACAAAATAATTAAGGAATAAAAAAAGGATTGCAGCATCACTGAAAAGATGTAAGAAGAAGTGTGCCATCAAACACATTTTGCTTGAAAACAACTCACCAATGAAGTCATTATTACAAAGATAGAAAATCTTAATTTTAAATACTTTTAATTTTTTTCCTTATGGATTCATTTTTTATTGAAAGGGAGGTCCTTCTTGAGCAGAAAGATGGCCATAATGTTTTGGGAATTCTGTTCTGAATAATTCAGAGTTTATTTTTATTATCATACGTTTTTGTTCTGAAGAAATTCTTAGCTTATTATGTTACTATGTGTTTTCATAGTTGAAGGATATTTGGTTGGAGTCAGTCATGTTATTTTAGAACTATTTTTTTTGCCTAGCTGAATGTACATAGGAGAGAATCAGAGGAAGCCACTTATATTGAAGCAAAGACAGTTTGAATAAGAATGCATTTATTTCAACCACTCTTTAAAAATTTAGAGAAAAAATATTGCTTGTGTTTTGATTTTCCTGTCAAAATAATATATATTCAAAGACATATTAATTAAAATTGTTTGAAACTCCACAGATCTATTGATTTTTTATTATTTAGTTTGATTAGGGCAGAGTAGCTATTTATGTTACTAAGAAAAATCAAAGAAATATATTCCCCTTTAAGGTCATAGAATCTGAGGACTATTGCATGTTCCTGCTACTGGCACTGTTTTGTTTCTCAGTACTACTAAATCTCAAGAGCAGCTTCCTATGCTCCTTATCCTCTGCTATACCTCTAGTGGTCTTCCAGACGTGTATCTTGGTACATTTATATCATATGTTCTAACAGGCATTCCTATTCTCCTGGAAAAAAATCATGTCTATTTTTATAGTTAATGTCAATAATATTTTTATTGTGGAAGTTGTGAATATGGCTGCCAGTTTTCACTAGGCTGGGTCCAAGGTAAATTATTTTTCCCCTCCCCCCATTGCTAAACAGATTTCTATACACTAAAATTGCAGGTTATTCAAACTATGACTTTGTAAATAGAGAGAAGACAACCCTAGAAAAAAAAAGTAGATTATATGTGCTAACCTTTATAGACTTTTTACTTAAGTAAAACTACCTAAAAATAAATCATATTTCTAAAATTGTCATTCAAACCCTCCCAGAGTTCAAGGGGAACCTATTCCAGCGATTAACCAACCTCTCAGTGAAGAATCCTTTCCATTCTCAACTTTCCCATGATGCAGCTTCATTCCATTTCCTCCTATCTTGTCACTGGTCACCAGAAATAGGATAGCACCATCTCTCACTCTTCTGCACCCCTTGAGGAAGTTGTAGACTGCCATGGGATTGCTCCTCAGTCTTCTCATCTCCATGCTGAAAAAAAAAAAAAAAAAAAAAAAAAAAAGAAGGTGTAAAACATTATTCTGGAGCTGCAGGGTCTCCTTCTCTGGAGGCATTGAAAACCTACCTGGATGTGTTCCTATGTGGCCTACATTAGATTATCCTGCTCTGGTAAGGGTGGTGGAGTCAATCTTTCAAGGTTTCTTCCTTTCAGTCCCTAACATTCTATGATTCTGTGAAACCAAAGTAATCTCAGCCACTCCCCTTAAGTCTTTCCCTCCAGACCTTTTCACCATCTTGGTCACCCTCCTCTGAACACTCTGATAGTCTGATGTCCTTCTTATATTGAGGCACAAAAAACTGCACTCAATACTTGAGGATGCCGGAGAACTATGTGTAGTGGGACTCTCACCTCCCTCAGCCAGCTAGATCTGCTGCTTGATACATCCCAAGACACAGCTGGCCTTTTGGCTGCCAGAGCACACTGGTGACTCACATTCAACTTGTTCTCCATATGAATCAAATTATAACCAAAGAACACAGAAATAAAAGCATGTTCAGGTTTAATTTTTTAAACATAATGACAGTTTAAAAATATCAAAATTTACTGAAAGACTCAGGATTGTGATGGTGGAAATGTAACTTTGATCTCTTTCTTTTCTAGACCTCAAGGTACTGTGAACAGCTTAGGCTATTTGAGATGACACGTGGTATGTGTTTTCTTCCATTTCAGCCTGTTCACTTATTAATATCTTGTTACATTCATGAAGTCATACAGAGTTTGGTTATGATTGCTGGTTTGTTTTTTTGTGTGTTTGTGTGTGTGTGGTTTTTTTGTTGTTTTTATAATTTTTGCCTTATAAGCAAAGTATGCAATTTATTAAATGTCAGATAAAATATCTAAGAGAAAATTATATACAGAGTGATGTAGATTGTATGTACTAACATTTACAGACTTTGTACTTAAGAATTTTGGACATATGGCTACAAAGCAATAGAACTGTATCAATAAGAACAATTTCCTATGTAGTGGCTGATACATAGTTAAAGACCGGCATTATATATAGTACAACACTATCATCCAAAAAAATTCACTTTGCTGAGGAAATATATTTAGGGACATAGTGGAATTAAAAATAATAGGGATAGTAGTCAGTTCAACCATTAAAGATTAGAAGAGTTCCAGAGGTCCTTTCTGCCTGAAATATATTTTAATCCTCCAATAAGATAGGACTTCTTATAACTTAAAATTTTCAAGTTCTTCAAAACTACAAATTCTGATTTCAAGGAAACTAGTGATGGAAGGATCCATGCTTTAGCTGCTATAGCTACTTGTGGCTCAGAAAATGTAACTCCTTTGAGAACTCTTTGGTAATGGTATAGGTCATTGATGACTTCAGTTCCTTTACAGCATAATAGTTCTTTCATCTGAAAAAATATATCTTTTCATTACTTCCCTTCAGTGAATCATATTTTCCTCTTCTACTCATTTTCAAACTCCTTTTTGAGAATGACCAAGGCCTCATCCAGTCCTATTCCTGTCAACCAGTTTAGGCAGGGCTCTGCAATCCCAAGATTGTCATTTGTCACTAGTGGTGTCCCCCAGGGATCAGTGTTGGGACCAGTACTGTTTAATATCTTTATCGACGACTTAGACGAAGGGATTGAGTCCATCATCAGCAAATTAGCAGATGACACCAAGATGGGAGGAAGTGTGGATCAGCTGGAAGGCAGGAGGGCTCTGCAGAGGGACCTGGACAGACTAGAGAGCTGGGCCGATTCCAACGGGATGAGGTTCAACAAGGCCAAGTGCCGGGTCCTGCACTTTGGCCACAACAATCCCATGGGGAGCTCCAGGCTGGGGACAGAGTGGCTGGAGAGCAGCCAGGCAGAAAGGGACCTGGGGGTTTGGATTGACAAGAAACTGAACATGAGCCAGCAGTGTGCCCAAGTGGCCAAGAAGGCCAATGGCATCCTGGCCTGTATCAGGAACAGCGTCACCAGCAGGTCCAGGGAGGTGATTCCTCCCCTGTACTCAGCGCTGGTTAGGCCACACCTCGAGTACTGTGTCCAGTTCTGGGCCACCAAGTTTAGGAAGGAGATTGAGGTGCTGGAGCAGGTCCAAAGGAGGGCAACCAGGCTGGTGAAGGGACTCGAGCACAGATCCTATGAGGAGAGGCTGANATATCATCCTCAGTGCAATCACACAGCACCTGCAGGATGGGCAAGGGATCAGACCCAGCCAGCATGGGGTTAGGAAGGGCAGGTCCTGCCTGACCAACCTGATCTCCTTTTATGATCAGGTGACCCGTCTGGTGGATGAGGGGAAGGTGGTGGATGTGGTCTACCTGGACTTCAGCAAGGCCTTTGACACCGTCCCCCATAGCATTCTCCTGAAAAAGCTGTCAGCCCACAGCTTGGACAGGAGCACCCTGTGCTGGGTTAGGAACTGGCTGGAGGGCCGGGCCCAGAGAGTGATGGTGAACGGGGCTGCATCCAGTTGGCGGCCGGTCACTAGTGGTGTCCCCCAGGGATCAGTGTTGGGGCCAGTTCTGTTTAATATCTTTATCGACGACTTAGACGAAGGGATTGAGTCCATCATCAGCAAATTCGCAGATGACACCAAGCTGGGAGGAAGTGTGGACCAACTCGAAGGCAGGAGGGCTCTGCAGAGGGACCTGGACAGACTAGAGAGCTGGGCCGATTCCAATGGGATGAGGTTCAACAAGGCCAAGTGCCGGGTCCTGCACTTTGGCCACAACAACCCCATGGGGAGCTCCAGGCTGGGGACAGAGTGGCTGGAGAGCAGCCAGGCAGAAAGGGACCTGGGGGTTTGGATTGACAAGAAACTGAACATGAGCCAGCAGTGTGCCCAAGTGGCCAAGAAGGCCAATGGCATCCTGGCCTGTATCAGGAACAGCGTGGCCAGCAGGTCCAGGGAGGTGATTCTTCCCCTGTACTCAGCGCTGGTGAGGCCACACCTCGAGTACTGTGTCCAGTTCTGGGCCCCTCAGTTTATGAAGGATGTAGAGGTCCTGGAACAGGTCCAAAGGAGGGCAACCAGGCTGGTGAAGGGACTCGAGCACAGGCCCTATGAGGAGAGGCTGAGAGAGCTGGTGCTTTCAGGTTGTAGAAGAGGAGGCTCAGGGGAGACCTCATTGCTGTCTACAGCTACCTGAAAGGAGGCTGTAGCGAGGTGGGAGCTGGACTCTTTTCACAGACGACCTTCAACAAGACAAGAGGACACAGTCTTAAGTTGTGCCAGGGGAGGTTTAGGTTAGATGTTAGAAAGAATTTCTTCATGGAGAGGGTGATTAGGCTATGGAATGGACTGCCCGGTGAGGTGGTGGATTCTCCGTCCCTGGAGACATTTAAAAAAAGACTGGATGTGGCACTCAGTGCCATGGTCTAGCAACTGCTCCGGTGGGTCAAGGGTTGGACTAGATGATCTCTGAGGTCCCTTCCAACCCGTCTAATTCTATGATTCTATGATTTATCTCAAAGGTTCCCAACATGGAAAACTGCAAGATTTTCCAGATGGCTTAAGGCATTCCTGATTTTGGAACATAATGGAAGTCTAAGGTACTTTTTCTTTTTCCCACCTTGCACACAGAGGACAGAAAATTAAAAACCACTGAATACAAATCACTGAATACACTTCTCTCTAGCTAGCATGTCTAACCAGAACACCAAAGAAGGGTTCAAAGAAGATGAGGAGGGAGTGGCAACACTCTCCATTTAAAACCCATAGTTGGGAACATAGATGCCTTTTCCCACATGCCTTTGACAGAGAAAAGGAAGAGAGCCCTCTTCAACCTCCTTCTCCCAAGCTGATATAATCCAAGATCCCTGAGGTGATTAAAAGCCCAGAACACTGCAAACAGTTTGATAAGACATTAATGTGGAAGAGTTATGTTTTTTTCAAAAAGACATACTGCTGGACGTACGAGCAGTTCTTCCCTGGAAAGCAGGTTGGTGGTGCTGACCGAAGTGAAAGAGCAGAAAAAGAAATTAAACAAAACTATTGTTTACTCAAGGTTGGTTTTCTGAGAATAGGGAATAGCAGGCAAAGAAAAGACTTTCAAAGCCTCCTTTCACACCATGGTGTTATTATGCATTCTGGATAGTATCATTTGTTCACACTCACAATATTATTTGTTCATGCCACAAATTTCACCAAATCTCATAGCAGCATAACTAAGATGGTGTTAAGTTTTGACCTGAGTCTTTGTCAGTAATTTTACTATTGTTAAACTTTGTAAACCTGTGCATTTTTTCTGTATTCCTGAAAAGCCAATTTCTAGATAAAGCAACCAATTTCACATTATATTGTTTTGAAGTGTTATTTTTCAGACTGTTACTCTGTAGTTCTTTGTTTTGTTTAGTTAAAGCTTTGATGTGGTTTTTTTGTTGCTTTTTTTTTCATGCTACCAGTTCTTCAGTTTTAAATGTCAGAATATTTATTGCTTCTGCTAGGCTGTTTTAGTAAGATAAGTATGAGACATACATTTCCTTCCCAAAGTTCAAGTACTTGAGAAAAGCAGCTTGAAAATACAGCCCTACTGCATACTTAGGGCCCCCAAAAAACAGAATATAAAAGGAATTCAAATACTACGTTAGTGCAACATTTTAACCACCTGATTGGTTAGGGTTTTGTTTCTATATTTCTATATTTTTTTGTTTTGTCCTAACAGTAACTTCAAGTTTTAATCAGCATTCATTTTTCTTGACTTAGGAAGGAGCTCACCAGGCCTAGTTAAAATCCCACCGAATTAGATGGATAGATGGGACAGGCCTTGAATACCACTGTGACCAAAATTTGTAACGTTCTACAATCCTGATCCTTTACAATATACTGAAGTTTCTTTTAAACAACTTTGTGCGGAAAGACCATACAAAAAATGTCAGGCGTCTCCAACATTTATAGGATATGTACCTACCATAGCTTCAAGGATGTGTCAGTACTGTCTGCATTTAGTAGGCATCTTAGATACTGGTATGGATGAATTTCCTTATATTTTTCTCATCGGAGTTTTTAATGCATTTTAGTTTTGTCTTCTGCATTTCATCAACCTCAGTCTCACCTTCTACTTTATTGCCATAAGCTACTAGAGTAGAATAAAACTCTGTGTGATACATACATAACTAAAGAAAAGAAAATCATGTAAGGAAATTTTACTATATCTACTATCATAATCCTTAATCCTCCAAGAAGTGCAAGTCCTGGAACATCAATCAAGTTTCTCAGAAAGACAAGATGAAAGAAGTGAGCTGATACTGATACTTTCACTGCTGTTAGCTAAGAGAACAAAGGGTCACTGACAAAGAGGCAAGTGAAGGCATCCTTTCAAAAGAGTAGCTTGGTGTCAGCAAGAGATATGACCTAACATTCAGAAAAGCAGAAATACAAATAAAAAGCATTTTCCTTTCCAAAGAAACCTTTCTGATTACTGCAGGAACTGGTAGATGCTGTCTTCTCTCATTTGGGCAAAGTTAGAAGGGTGATGTCTGTTAACTTTTTGTTCTAGTTCGACTGCAGAGACAGGTAAAAAAATAAAAAAATGTGAGAAAGCTGAGAGTGAGAAAATAAATAAATCACCAGCTGTCATTAGGATTGTTATTTTTTTGTATTTTAGAGAGATTTGTCATATGGTCACAAAGTAACCCATATTGAACCATGCATCACATCCAGCTATTACAATGCATCTCAAAATTGTACGCATTAAAACAAACAAAAATAACCAAACAGAAACCCAAACCAAACTAATATAAAAACAAGAAAAAAAACCCAAACCAACCAGCCAAACAAACAAAAACAAAAACAAAAAAACCAAAATATTACTGAAAACATAAAAGAGGTGAAGTACAAATACCAGTTTATAGAACTGATGAATATCAGGTCAAGTCATCACAGTGTCACAACCCACAAGGTGGGTGCTGCATTGTCACATTCCACAAAGCGAGCACAGCTCTTTAGATGGGGGGCCAAAAAAACATCATGTGAGTGGGTATGGCATTACATCCCACAGAGTGGGGGGCATAGGTAGAGTTCTCCAGAGTAAGGGTCAACTCAGGAAGATTCAGATTGGACCGCTTCTCCTTCAGAGAAAAGTCTAGTTGCAGCTGGGCCAAATCCTCTCTAATTAATCTCTTTAACAACCCATTTGGAGAGAGTAAGTTCAGGAATTCTCTGTGCGGTACTCTAGGAATAAGATTATTACCCAGGAGCTTTGTATAAAAACACAACTTTACTTAAATGTGAGTAAGATTATAAAGCATGTCAAATTACAACTAGCAGCATTATAAATGGTGGTATTTTCAAAGCCATGGATTACAATTTAGCAAAATTTAAGGAAGTTGTCAAAACAACAGGTTATAATTAAGAAAACTTAACAAAGTTAGAAACTGTTACACTTATGTGCTGAGATAAGGTTAGAAACAGAGACACAGAGAGAGAGACAGAGACAGAGAGAGCGAGATGAAGAAAAGATAGGAAAGTTATCACCACCCTTGAACTGAGTGATGATAGTGGCAGGAAGCTGTGGTCCTTCGATGAGGGTGCACATCCATCATTTTGTGTGTGCCTCTTCTATGCTGGTTTACCCCATCTTTTAAGGGAGGCGGGGGGAGGGCTTCTTTGGCATATCTTGCAAAGCCAGTTGTTCACTTGGACCCCTCCAGATGCGATGAAAAAAGCAATAACTCTTGTATTTCTGCATGTGCCCTCTCCAGTGATTTTTACCCAGGGCACACACAAGATGTCACTCTGCCTCCGCAGGGTACAGCTTGCCTGCCCCTGTCCCTTATGGAATAAGGACAGTGTCCTGCCTGTAAGGGTGGCCATCAGACAGAGTTCCCCTTGCAAAGACAGTGTTCAGCTGATCGGGATGGTGACTAAAGGAGGGGCTGCTCCTGTGAGAATAGGTCCCCTTTTATCAGGGTGGTTACCCAAATGAGGGTCTCTCCTTGAGAGAAGAGATCCGAGATGGCTATCGAGTGAGACCTCCACCCAAGTGTAATGTCCACATTGTCAGGGCAGTTGTTTTGAGACAAATAGTCTTTTCAGGGTTCTACACACAGGTTAACAAGACACAAGCTTAAAACCACCCATGTAATCTGGAAATAACTACAAGACCAGAGATATTTTTGGTGTGTAATAACTGCACTACTTGGAATATTTAGCAGGAAGAGCAGGGGGCTGCACACTGCTAGGACCATTAGGAAGAACTACTAACACAATGATCTTAAAAACCTTATCACACATGAAGATATTTAATGCATGTACATGGTAGAGCACAGTAGGCTTCCTGAAGGGAAAAAAGATCAATTGATAAATAAGGGCATCTCAGCTTCACTGCATAGTATCACTGACTGATTAAAAGCACTGATACCTGGACACGGTTTCCCAGAAAGATGGTAGCTTACATATGAACCTTTGAAGATGGGATAAAAAAAGCCATGGAAATACAGGCAGAAGGGATTATCTTGGAGGGTGGAAAAAAACAACCAACCAACCATCTGCTCTTCATGCTGATTAAACTCATGGTAGTTTTATGATTCCAAATCTTTAAAAAGATTCCAAATTGTTATTGCCATTTAAAAGACAATCTAGCAAAAACATGTGAATGAATAGTATAGCATGCACAATAGACAGCAAAATTCATTGTTACTTCACTATCAATTAAATGCACCATGAAGCTTCCTCTTCATGCTGCACAGCAGGTATTGTTTTGGAATAAGTATCAAAGGCAGCAGATTCAAGGATCATTGCTTCAATGCTTTACAAATTGTGTTACAATTTGCAAGTGAAAATAGTTTCTTTCTTTGCTTCCTTCTTCTGAGGAAGACAGAAACACAAAATGCCTAACAAATATCATAGAACCATAGATCATAGAATAGCTAGATTTGGAACACACCTCAAAGATCATCCAGTTTCAACACCCCCTTCATGAGCAGAACATATTAAGCATGTCCCAGCTGTGTAGATTATGTGTCTCACTGACACCTGCTGCATAGTTACTGTATTATAACACTGAACTTTAGTTTCTACTCATTAGTCACCATTTACAATCAAGAAAAGATGAAGAAAAATTTTTAAGAGCTCTATTTCTTTTCCTGTTTTCTTCTTTTCCTGTCTCCTTTTTTTGTCTCCTGTTTTGTTTTTGGTTTTGTTTGTTTGTTTGTTTTTTGCTTGTTTGTTTGTTTTTTCTAAACCAAAGCTCTTAATGTCATTAAATCAAACTGACTTCTTGCTGTAAATATTCATACTAGATTAGGATGTTAGACACCATCATTTTTGGACCATTTACATCAAAATATTTCACATGAAAATACTTCTACTTTGTCTTTAACAGAATCTTGCTATCAAATGATAACACATTTTTTACTGTTGAACTAGGAAATAGGACTAGGAAAGAGAACAAAAGCCAATGCATTGTCAGCAACTGAGGTCCCACAAAAGGAAATTAAAACCTTTGACTGTGAATGTACAAAATGGTAATAACACAGATGGACACAATCACAGGCAATGGCAAAAAACACAGGAGATGAGCTGTAACCATGGGAAGTCAAGTTCTTAAAAAGCTAACTGCAATTTTACCAGCCATTATTTCACACCTGAAGCCACCCAACTAATGGACAAAAAGTCCTCTTATTCAGTCCTGATGAGCATTCAAACTGATTTGTGCAATAATGATCTAGGTGATCCTTTGTCCTTTTATAGTAAAGCTGTAATGTAACAAAAAATCTTTAACTGGGTGAAGAATAAGGATGAGGAATAAGTTTGTGTGTGTTGTTTACCTGGACTTTAGTAATACAGTTTTAGTAGACACTGTTTTCACAGCATTCTCCTGGAGAAACTGACTGATTGTGACTTCGATGGATGTACTCGTTGCTGGGCAAAAAAATGCTAGATGGCCATACTAAAAGAGATGTGATTCACTGAGTTAAATCCAGTTGGCAGATAGTTACAAGTGGTGTTTTCCAGGGCTAAATACTGGGGCCAGCTCACTTTAAAATCTTTGTCAGTGATCTGGATGACAGGAAGGCTCTACAGAGGGATCCAGACAGGCTGGTTTGATAGGATAATGCTAGTTGCATGAGTTTCAACAGGGCCACGTTTTGGGTCCTGCACTTGAGTCACAACTCCAAACAATGCTACTGTCTTCAGGAAGAGTGGCTGGAAAGCTGCCCAGAGGAAAAAGACCTGGGGGTGTTGATTGGCAGCCAACTGAATATGGGTCATCAGCGTGCCCAGGTGGCCAAGAAGCCCAACAGCATCCTGGCTTATATCAGAAACAGCGTGTCCATCGGAACTAGAGAAGTGACTGTGCATTTCTACTCAGCACTGGTGAGGCCATATCTCAAGTGCTATGTTGAGTTTTGGGCCCTTTGCTACAAGAATGTGGAGTTACTGAAGTGAGTCCGGAGAAAGGCAAGAAAGGTAGTGAAGGGTCTGGAGAACAAGTCTTATGAGGAGTGTCTGAGAGAACTGAGGTTTTTTAGCCTGGAGGAAAGGAGGCTTAGAGGAGACCTTATAACTCTCTACAACTGCCTGAAAGCAGGTGGTAGTGAAGGGGGTGTTGGTCTCTTCTACCAAGTAATAAGCAACAAGACCAGATGTAAAAGCCTCAAGTTGCACCACGGGAGGTTTAGATTAGATATTAGAGGAAACTTCTTGAGTGAAAGGGTAGTTTCAGTCTGAATTCTGCAATAGGCTGGCTGTGGAGGTGGTCAAATTACCACCCCGAGAGGTGTTTAATAGACATATAGATATGGTGCTTAAGAACATGCTTTCAACATACAATTTGGTAGAGTTTGAGTTAGGGGTGTTTAGTTTTTTGTGTTTGCTTTACTCATAAATGCAGTTATTGTGTTAGTCTTGGCTAACAGCCAACTTCCTACTGACGCACTCAGTCACTAAACACGCAGAGTTGGATAGGAATAAAAATAGGAAGAAATGCAAAGATAATATTCATGTGTCAAGAGAAGGGCAGGAATATTACTTGACAATAGAGGCAGCTCAGCTTGGGAAAATGTTATTGCCAGTTAAAATAGGTCTGGGTAGCCAAAACCAAGAAGTCAAACATTAAAACACCTTTCCTCTCTCTTTTTCCAGGATGATTGCCAAGCTGTCACTCCAAACAATAACACCTTCCCACATTTTTGACACTGCTTCCCTCACACTTTTCCACTGCTCTGCAGTTCTTTCAGGAATATTCATCTGCATCAGTGTGGGTCTTCCACAGGCTGCTGTTTAGAGACATGCCACCACCACTGACCATCTCTTCCTCTTTCTCTCCCTTCCCCTTCCTTTTCCCCTTCCCCTTCCTTTTCCCCTTCCTTTCCCCCTTCCCCTTCCCTTTCGCCCTCCCCTTCTTCTTCCCCTTCCTCTTCCTTTTTCTCCTCTGACCTTGGTGTTCCCTCTGCTCTCTCCCACTATTTTATTCTCTCCACATAGCATTTTATGCTATATTTGAAAAATATCTCACATAGGCCCCACTAGCTTTAATGATGGGCTGAGATTTGGCTTCACAGAATCTGCTGTGTCAAATACAGGGTAGTCCCTTTTTTCCCATGAAGGCCACCCCTGCAGGCCTACCCATCTACTAACACTTTGGTGTGGGCACTCAGAACAGTGGGATGGTGCACTAAAGTGTCTCAAACTTCTGCAAGATAAAGGAACAAATATTGCTTCAAGAAGGCTGAGGAGAAACATAAACTAGTTTTACATCTGGATTTCTGTAGCTGAAATAAAGGTGCTCTTGTGCTATATCATCTTCTGCCACTGATGTTCTCAAGCACTAAGTTCACACAAAACTTAGTAATAAAACTAATTATTACTTTAGTAATTTATATCATAGAAGCTACAAAATTCTCAATAACAGTTTGAACATCTATCTGTTCAACAGCTGAGCCTGGTGTTACAGGTAAGTGAGCTACCTGGCACTTACCTTGCAAGGAATAAGTCTGGATATTTATCACCAATAGAAGTGCTGATGTGGAAAAACAGGTCTGGGTTTGGTCTGAAGCTGGAACACATTGCATGACCCCATCTCACATAGCAAGGGTTACATAGCAGAAGCCATTGACTGACACTAGGATAAGAAGTCTATCATTTTTTGGATTTGTGTTCCAGTACAGTATGTAAATAATTTACATAAAGTGAACTGAAGCATTGCCTTCTATTTTTTTGTTACAGTGTGGCACAGAGCAAAGATTAGGTGTGACACAGGAGAGGAATGTTAGAAAACTTCAATGCTGAATTGCAAATAATGATGAAAACTTATAACTAGTTTTTCGGTTCTCAGCTGGGACCAATAAAAGCCTGTGAGGAATTTTAGTAAATTATAATATACTGTGGGGGGCCAAGGAAATGTTGTTTCTCATTTAAAATAAATAGTCCCCCCTACTAACTTATTCCTAATCATGCAAACAACAAAGGAATTAAGTAGGCCATTTCCATACATATGACTGTTTATTTTATGAAGTGTAGTTTACCAGAAATTCAGAGCTAATTGATGTAGAAGAATTCTTGTTTGTAATTTTTTAAAATATTGTAACAAAAGCCAATTATTTTATTTTATGCTATTTCATTTCTTATTGTAGCATTTAAAAAATACAGTTTTGAGTACTCAACTTGTGTTCTGTTCACACTGCAAAACAATGGGATTTGCCTAAGAAAAGCCAAAGTGTTTTGTCCGATCCATAGATAATAGTACATATGTCAGTGATATTTTTCATGGAATAGTAGCAACATCACAGTTTTCTGCAGAACCATATGCTTTTGCCTTCTACTTTGAAATTTATATGATAGCTCTAAATTCAGGACTTTCACTTTAAAGCTAGTAATCTACATCCACATAAAAAGAGAAAGAGCATTTAGAGTTGCTTAAAAACTTTTCTTAACAGAAGTGTGTTTGCTTGTCACTTTTTTCATAGACTGTTAGCATCACAGAATGGTTTGGGTTGGAATGGACCTTAAATATCATCTAGCTCCAACCCCCCTGCATGGGCAAGGACACCTTCTACTAGATTATGTTACTCAAAACCTCATCCAACCTAACCCTGAACACTTCCAGGGAGGGGACACCCACAACCTCTACAGGCAACCTGTTCCAGTTTATCATGATGTTGAAATGAAATAAATCAAATTAGATGTTCTGTCAAGTTTTACCCATGGCAAGTATTTAGTGTGTTTAATCCTAATACTTAGAAGGTAACCACCTTTCTTAGAAGCTTATGATTTATTTGATTTACTCAGACAGTTAAAGAAATTGTTTAAATTTAATTCCATCTGATCTTCCAACTACTGAATCACAGAGAATACTCAAAATGCAAAAAAAAAATCTTCTGTTCATTTGATATATTTATATATATATATTCTACATTTGATAATATAATTTTTTATTCTCAGCTGTTTAAATCAAGGGTGCCTAAACTGCCATATGAATCTTTCCTTCCTGTTCCACTATTAGTTTCTCAAGAAAACGAAAGAGAAATTACAGGTTCTAGGTGTTTCATAGACTAATCATTGTCACTATGTGTACACTATGCTGTGTATTACACAATAACAAGAATACATTGCTCAGCTCACTTAGTAATGGTGATGCTTACTGTTAAAATGAGTCCTTAAGACTCACAACTACTCAAATTGTGTCACAGTTCCCCAGCAGCACGTTTCAAAACTTTAAATAGTACACACATTTTTTATAAGTGGGCATTGATAATACTGCTCTTCTATTTAAGGAATTTCACTGATACGGTGACTAGGCCTGTGGACGAAGGCAAGTTACAATGGTTCTTGAACCTCTCATTTTGAAACAATCCTTGTGAAAAGCTTCAACTAAGCTGCAATGATTTCTAACTATATGAAGCTGAGCTGCAGGTATTGTGGTGCTTCACTAGCCACTTCATTCAAAGCTAGCTGATCCCAGGATGAATCATAACAGAAAAACCTCCTTAAAAACAATTAACTGCTTTGAGGAACACTAAAACATTTCAAACTGTCATGCTTCACAGTGAAGCAGGTACCAACAATATATCACATAACTAAAACAACATTAAATACAAGAATAAACTGATGTAAGTATTTACAAATATTTTTTCATAGCTTCAGGCTCAGTTTCTGCCTCTCTATTGCTCTCACTATAGTGTCTATACAATTTGGCATGTTGGTGTACAATATAGAAAACTAAAATACAGTCAAATTTAATAAATTTTGTGCCATAGTTTCTTAGTGAACCTCTCTTTGATCCTGAATTCACTGCAAATGAATAAAGAATTCTGGCAGAATGGTAACAATATGGGGACACGTACTCTCCAAACTGGCTTAAATGCAACAGTTGCTTAATACATGACTATAACATTATGTAAAGCTTATAGTTAGTACAGTCATATATTAAATTATAGTCATATATTAAGAAACTGAGTAGCTATGTCTGTAGTGGGGTAAAAATTTTCTTGAGCTGAGTTATCAGTTTGGCTCCTAGCATTACCATGCCATCACTAGGCTCATCTCTAGTGGTCACAGCTTTACCCCCTCCCCACTTCAAACCTAGTTTAAAGCCCTGTGGATGAGGCCTCCAAATCCCAGCCAAAAATCCTCTTCCCTCTCCTGGATAATTCTTCACTATCCTGTGCAAGCAGGTCTGGTGCCATGTAAATATCTCCATGGTCAGAAACCACAAAATTGAACCTATGGTACCAGACTCTAAGCCACCTATTGATCAGTTGTGCTTTCTTATTCCTTTCAGCATTCCCTGCCAGTAAACATATTGAAGAAACCACCACCTGGGCGGGGATAAAACTGACACCACTAGAGATGACCCTAGGGATAGAATAGTGATGCTAGGGGGCAAACCAATAACTTAGATCAAGAAAAAAAATTACCCCACTAAGGACAGATCCATTAACAGATGCCCTGGGCCTGGGAGAGATTCACAGTCCAACAGGAAGGCATGTGTACTGACAGATACAAGCCCTGCCAGTGAGTTTGCTTTGAAGGGGGTACATCTCAAATGCCTCTATGCAAATGCACAAAGCATGGGGAATAACAACACAAGCTACACCTGTGTGTCTGCCTGCCTGCAGGGCTATGATGTCATTGGTATCACCAAGATGTGGTGGGATGGGATCAATGCCTGAAGGATGTGGATGTGTAGTGAAAAAACAAGGGGAAATGTTTTCATAGTTGAAGAGGGGAGATTTAGGTTAAAGATTAGGAAGAAACCTTTAATTTGAGGGTGGTGAGACAAGGTTGCCCGAGCAAGCAGTGGGTGTCCCCTCCCCCTGTGTTCAGGGACAGGTTGGATGGGGCCTTGATCAACCTGGGGTGGTAGGAGGTGTCCCTGCCCATGCAGGGGTGGTTGAACTAGAAGATCCCTTCTAACCCCAGCCATTCCATGGTTCTATATCTCACAAAATCCTTAGGCAGCTCTTTGCAGTAAACAAATAGGTCTTTTTCCATGGTAACGTAGTTTATTTGATACTCTCTAAGCTGTACCACTTAATTCAATGTTTTCATTTGCATATGCATTACTTTTCACTTAAAGGGGATAAATAATTTTCCTGGAAGCCTTTAATAAAAATGAAATAACATTGTTTAGGGAAAAAAAATATTAAAATCTATGACTGTTTTTACAACACTAAATCAGATAAGACTTAGACAGACCATAGTATTTTAAAATTGTTTTTTGAACAGAGCATACAGCTTAAGAGCAGAATTTGTCCTTACTCAACCTTAGACAATTATTTGTAAATCCAATTCTAACCAGCACATATTAGGACTGAAAGAAGAGACGCTGCATTAGAAATTTTAATCAAAGCAAAATTCAATAATTATGACAAACTACAAAGACATCTACATAATATGTTAGATTGTTAACTCTTTAATTTATGATATTGTTAAATGTATCTCAGGGAGTACTTTTTATTTTTTTTGGGGCCTTTTTGTTTGTGTGTGTGTGCTTTTCATCATAAAACTAAGTACTTTCTGAATAAAAAAGGAAGAAGTTCTAAAGAATACAAATAGAAACTGCAGTGAACTGGTAGGCAAGAGAAGAAAAATAAAAAGAGCAATATATAGAAAGCAATACAATAGAGGGAAAAGGGGGCAAAGACAAACTGGGGTGAGGGGAGAGAAAAAGAAGTAAAGTTTAGTGAAAAAGCATAACAGAGAGCTTGTAATGGCAGGCAGGAATATGATCAGGTTGTGATACATTAAAGACCAAGGAAGATAATTTCTTAAGCAGCTTGTTCATGAATTGCCTGTATTTTATTCTGTTCTTCCACTGTAAGATTCTTGTAGAATGAATCATGTTACTTATACTTCTGATTTAAAAAAGAAAGCAAGGGAAGAAAAAATTGTAGCTCAGCAAAGTCAGAAAAGTCTTCTGGAGACTACCAGAATGATGCAATTTTTTATCCAAGTCTCCCATTTCCCCTTACTTGTCCTGTGGATGGACTGGATGATTTTGATCTGTAGAGGACAGAGGTTTTATGTGAAATTGGGAGCTTAACATCAGGTTTGAAACCCCCAGCCCCACGGTGTTCCCGTGGGTGCACACCAGGGGTCAATAGATAGGACAGGGTTTGCTCTCTTCCTGGCCTGCCTCCTGGGAATGCTGGTCCCACAGCAGTGTGTCCCAGGTATAAAAGGGGGAGAAAGGGGGAGAAAACAGGGAGGATGGGAGGAGGATGACGACTTCCAGGGCATCATTGATGTTTCCACAGAAAGACTCCTTAGGGGAGGCTTGTTTTGTAAGCCATGCTGAAAAGTTCAGTTTCTTAAGTTACTTGTATCTGTATGTTTATAGTTGGGATGGTATAATAATCTCTTAGTAATAGGTGTATAAGGAGCTGGTGTTTGAGATTTCTTGGCTGAATCTCGGACTTGATGAGAACATCTTGTTAATTTCTGCATTCCTTCTCTCCTTTTTCCGCCTCACAAAAAGGGTGGATCTGTAGGGAGCAATTTAAAGATATATAAGAAAAAAATAAAAGCACAAATGCAAGGAATGAAATAAAAAAACAAAATAATAACAACTAGCAGAAGAAATTAATGAGATATCAAAACATAAAAATTAGGAGAAACAAGGTAAACAAGTCCAGGCATATTTTCAAAGAGAATGCAATTACATCTCTGAAGAAGTATGGAAAAAGGTTTGAGAAGAATGTGAAAATATATTGTTTATCTGGAAAACACATTTGTATACCTACAAAGAAAAGTTCCTAGAATAAATTCATGTGCATTTTTTCAGCCATCAGAAACATATCACTGCAGCATTGCCACTGCCACCTTTGCAAGAACAGTGTTTAGATAACCCATAATATTTGGGAGCACATATCTATTTTCTCAGATTTCCCATATCTGGTCTTCAAGCAGCTGGGTTTGGAATGTGTCAGAGAAGATACTATAGCTCTTATAATTTGAGGCAACAGCTCCTGTTTCCAGTTTCTATTTCTTGTTTATTTCTAGTTTCTAGTCTATGTATTTAAAGATATCAATTAATACCTTTATTGTGCTTATCACTAAAGTATTTTTTTCCCTTTAAACAATACATTTAGAAAAATTATTTTCCATCAGTCTTAATATTTGCCTCTACTTGTGCATAGAAATTCAGGATCAGTTGACATTTTTCTGACAGCAAGTCCTTCAAATATTCTCTTCCTTCCTTTGCTAGTTTGTTTTTCTGTTTTGACTACACAGCAGCAGCAAAGGTATTGGCAAACTGATATGTCAGAATTTAAAGCTGGTCCATGAATTAAATTAATTACATATGCTCTTCATTAACCTCTCTATCTTCCCAGAAAGTGCAGTTACTTAGAAGAGACTCAGCTGAACAGTAAAGTTACTGAAAAGAAATTTGATTCTGTCCTTACTCAAGCCAGGAAAATAAAACTAATGAAAACCAATAGACTTAATTAACACCCAAAATACTTCTCAAATTTTTTATTATCCCGGGTTTTGTTATCATTTTTAAGTTTTGAACTGCCTGCAGCAATTCTGATTGAAATGCTACATCAGTACTTCAATTGCTACTATTTTAATAATTTTACAATAAGTATTAAACAACAAAACTAAAATCATAAAGCCAAAATGATAGTAAATATCTTGAGCTATAATTTCCACTAGCACATAGAATGACAGAATCATAGAATCATAGAATAATTTGAATTGGCAGGGAGCTCTAGAGGTCATCTAGCCCAACCCCACCGCAGTAAGCAAGGCCCTCAACTCAATCAGGTTGCTCAAAGCCTCATCAAGTCTCACCTTGAATATCTCCAGGGCTGAGGTCTCAACTACTTCCCTGGCAACCTGTTCCATTTTTCCACTACATTCATGATAAAGAGCTTTTTCTTAGTATCCTGTTGTCCTGTTTTGGGCCAGAATAAAGGTGATTTTCTGTCTTGTAATTTTGCTTTCAGCTAAGTCTCTTGTAAGTAGATGTATTTGCTGAAATTAACAGCAAGTTTCTCAGTCAGTGTCTGCTTCTGGCACCATTAACACTTGATGTTTGTAGTTTCAGCTAAAGACTGGTATGCAGAGCCAAGGACACAGTTCTGAGGAACATTTTGCCCTCCAGAAAGAGAAAAGGAGTAAAAAGGTCACAACTGCAAACCCTCCCTTAGGGAGGAACAGAAAAGATAAATGACCAAAATTGACCAAAGAGAGTACTCCATCCCATACACGTCATACTCAGTATAAATTTGAGGGAATCACAAGAGTCAAACCCCTTCTTCCTTCCTCACCTGTCCCTGTTTGCTTCAGCACCTGGGAGGGTTCCGTCCATTCCTCTGCCTGTGGTCCTGATCCGTGCCAGCCTGAATCTGTGTGTTCCTGCCTCCAGCTCCCGACTGCTGCTGACCCCAGGAGTCCAGCCTGGACTTACCCAGGGCTGCCCTGCAGCCTCGGTGGAGATGTGAGAGTTTCTGGGGGAGAGGGGGGAGGAACATGGTATCAATTTTCCTGTATATTTGTATATATTTAGTAGTTTTTTTCTTTTTATCACTACTGTTTCATTAAAGCTGTGTAGTTTAGTTTCCAGCCCATAAGTCTCTCCCTTATTCCCTCTCATTTCTTTATCAGGGAGGGGAGGGAGATTAATAGAGAGCATCTGTCATTCAGTTTAATTGCGTTAAACTGTGACCGAAGTCTAAATCTACTCTAAAACAATTGCTTCTTGTCCTGTCACTACAGGCCCTTGCACACAATCTATTTGCAGCCTTCCTCTATGCCCCTTTCAGATACTGAAGGTCGCTCTTAGGTCTCCCTGGAACCTTCCCTTCTTCAGGCTGAACAACCCCAGCTCCCTCAGGCTGTTTTCATAGGAGAGGAGATAAAGCCCTATGATTTTCATAGCCCTCCTCTAGACCCGTTCTATCAGGTCCATGTCCTGTGTTGAAAGCTTCAGATACAGTACTCCAGGTGAGGCCTTCCCAGAGCAAAGTGGCAGAATCACCTTTCCTGGCCTTCTGGCCATACTTCTTTTAATGCATCCCAGAATGTGACTGACCTTCTGGGCTGCAAGCATGCACTGTTGGCTCATATGCAGCCTTTTACCTGCCAGCACCCCCAGGTCCTTTTCTGCAGGGTTGCTTTCTAAAACCTCATCCCCAATCCTTTACTGATCGTGTGGGTCATTCTGATCCAGGTGCAGTACCCTATACTTGATCTTGTGGAACCTCATGGGGTTCACCTGGGCTGACCTCTCCTGTTTGTCCAGGTCCTTCTAGATGACATTTTCATTAGGCTTTTAGGATTCACATTTTCTTTTAGATTTACCTCATAATTTTATAGTATGTTTTTACATATGAAAGCACAATAAAAAGCCTAGAGACAGAGACTCATCTAGATTTGGTAAGCCATTTTAGTTTTTCCTGTACTAAAAATTGTAATCACTCTAAATTTCTGTAGCCTGGTGTTTCATTGCATGCAGATGAAAATACCATTCTATATAAATGCTACTTTTGTTTCTTTGAGAAATATTATCAGTGAGATATGTGAAATAGTAAAGAAAGTACATGTATATCATGTAACCTAGACAATAGTTAATTTCATGTTTCAGCTAAAAAAGTAATTATTTTATGTTTTTCTCTATTTAGTAATTTTTAAATTTTTGTTTGTTAACATGAACAAAAAAATCCTAAAGTAGAGTCCATGGAAGTTAAAGAATTACATGTGAGATTACTTTTCCAGTTTATTCTCTTCAGAGCAGGTATAAATGCTGAGAACAATCACTACTCTTCTGTGCAATAGGTAATATTCATCCTCACTCCTCTGTTCCTACTTCTTCTAATTCACAGTTCTACTCCATGCAAACCTCCCACAGCTTGTCAGCCCCCCAAAAAAGCAACAAGATATTTCTTCAGCTCTTCTGCTTTGTGGAATGGGCAAATCCACAGTCATATAGATTTGCAATGATTCACAAAAATGCTAAGTGACAAAGCAAGCACATGCTTATTTATGTGAAATATTCTATGAACTTTATGTTCAAAAAATATTTGCAAATAAAATTATTTCGAATCTTAACATTTATATATAATAAAAGTTGTTCTAGGACACAACATGCCCAAATTGTTCAGATAAATCTGAAACATGGGTCAAAGCCAATAACAAATTTAAGAACTAGATATGGATCTTAGTACTGAAACTAAGAACTGGAACCTGAACCCATTTTCCTCATTAAATACTTAATAAGTATCAGTAGGAAATACAAAAAGTGGGGTTGTTTTGTTATTTTTTATGCTGGACTATCAGAACAAAGCTGGATAGACTCTTATAGTTTTCACAATTTAGCACATTTATGCTCTGTACTTCTTACATTTCATAACAGACATAGCTTGATGACTGCATTAAATGCAAAATATAAGCTGACAGTAAATGCCTTGCTATTAACTTCAACAGCAACACTTCAGCTAAAGTAATTCTTCAATATTTTACCACTTATCTAGATGTATAGGTAAAACTACATTTCTACCTATGGCGCCTAAAGCCATTTACCCCTCTAGTTTACATATTTTCTTTCAGCATTTATATTTTAAACTCTGTCAATGAAGAAATCAAGTTACACGGCAGAAGAAGAAATAAATTCTGACAGGAGTTCCATCTACTTAGTGGTTCATAAGACAGTTAAAATATTAAAAACTGTTGATCTGTCACTGAGATTTGTATAAAATTTCAAAACATTTTAGCTCTGAATATAAGCATAACTAATTATTATGTAATAGCCACCAGTATTAGGTGAAAGTCAAGCTCAATTATTATCATGGTTGTATAAAGAGGCACAGGTGACATTATGCATGGTCTTAAGAAAGTATTAAAACACTAAGTCAGCATTACGAGTGGAAAACATTTTGCTTTTAACACAGCTTTTAAGTCTAAGCTTATATAAGTTCACTGCACTACTCTCTGTACACGTTTGAATTATGTGACTAACCAGACAGAAAAAAAAGAAGCTGTCTAAGCAAGGGGTTTGTTAACAAAGTGATCTGCAAATATGTTTCTAGATTGTAAATGTGTCCACATAAACCTGGGATAAATCACTGAAAAATACCAAGAAGCCTAAAAATTCAATTCAACCTATGTTCTTCATTGAAGAAAATGGAAATTTTAAATTTTTCAAATATACTATTCTGTAACTTTTTCTTGTAACTTTTCTTGTTACTTTCTTGTAACTTGTAACTTTTCCATTCTTATGTATTCTTTCTTCTGGGACATCTCAAGATCTTTATTGGAAAATATGTTACAAGTTTTTCTTTGGAGTTTTTAGCATACCTTGATATTCATGGTATATTTTCCTAGCGCCTGTGTGAGAAGATGTATACTTAAAAAGATTCCTTCAAAATAAAGTCTGTCTTTTTCCCAACATTTCATTGCAAGCATGGGAGCAATTCCTACCAAATTAAGCATACTGCAAATCCAGAACCTATACATAATTATTATCAGGTATTTTAAAACTATATTTAGAAATATTTGAATACATATATTTACAGGTAAAATATCACAATATGTGGAACATCATAACCATCTCATCATTGTACTTCTAAATCCATCTCTTTTCTGATCTTTCTATGTGCTAGTTGTTTAAACAGTAATTAGATCTGATGGAATTTTTCCAGTTAAACAGTTTTGTCAGAAAATACTCACTAATTAAAAAATAAAAGATTTTAAGAATATAGGATTTTCACCATACCGACATTGTGAAAGAAATCTGGGTTGTGAATCAGCCATCCTGCAGACCACACAACTGCTACTGTGGATTAACTTTTTGTAGCTCAAGTAAAATGGGGAAATACTCAAGCTCCTACTACCAGGAGACTTCTTTTTATCTTTTTTGAGATTAGCGATGACCTTGGAACACATTATGCTTCGTCATATATTAAGCAGAATCTGTAAACAAGATCAGCTATTACAAGACAAAGCAATCAACACAAGTATCAGCTAAGCCATAGTACTACTAAATAAAGAATAAAAAGCTATAGTCTTTTGCTTATTTTGAACTGCAGCAAGAAATCATGTGAAAAGAAACTTATAAAAGCATAATAATCCAAAAGTAGAAAGATCATTTTATTAAAAGAATCATGGATCAGATGGAAAGTCTTTTGGTACTTACAATACTGGTTCTAGAGATCACATTCAAAGTCTGTTAAATACACCTTTGTTTCGGCAGGTGGCTTCAGCTCTCTTGAATGTGAAATACTTTCATCAGTACACAAGCAAGGCTTTAAAAATCCTTCATCTGCTCAAGTGCTGAGCAAGAGAAATTGGAAATATTAAAATATTACACAAGACAAGGAAATTTTTTGTTTATCTTCAATTAAGAACAAAGCATGACTTTCTTAGAGCAGTGGAAGGGCTTAATGTCTGTTGTTTGATAATTTCTCTTGTGATGAGGGATTATCAGGGTTTTATCTCAGCTAAGAGCTCAGTCCAGTGCAAAGAGGGACTGAGTCTAGGAAGTTGGGGCATTCAAGGCAATGCAGATCAGAGGTGAGAGTGGTGAGCCTTAGGGCATGGGTCACCATCTGACAGGAAAGCATGCACTTAAAACTGCTGGAAAGGTCCCCCGCTATGTGGACTGACAGACTGGCAGCCTGTGCCAAAAGCTATCTAAATTTCCAGGTGTGTCACAGCAACTCATCCAAAATAAATTCTTGCTTTTCCTTTCCATTTCCATTTCCATTTCCATTTCCATTTCCATTTCCATTTCCATTTCCATTTCCATTTCCATTTCCAATTTCCATTTTCCCTTCATTTTTGTAGGACTAGAAACACTCTTCCCTTAGGCCCTCTCCAGTCAGAAGCAATTAGTGACTATACAAAACAAACATCCTGTATGTAAAATAAAACATAAGAAATAAAAATGAACAAAAAAAAAAATTAGAACTTCCAGAATCAGTAACTGTTATTAAAAGCTATCTTGAACCAAATCATGCAGACCTAATTCATATTTACTCATGAAAAAATTTCGATGCTTTTTCAACAGAGATTTTATTAGAGAAAAAAGAACAAAACAGGTTTTGTTTCCTGCTCACATTCCCCTACACATATTGCCTGTTTGCTTTAGTATGGGGGAAGGAGGGAACCTAAATCCTCAGAAACTTAGATAAAGCTGAATATTTGTAAAAAAAACTTAAGTGGCTATATGTCACAATGTTCATGATTTCTGTACCCTTCCTCCTCTTCCACATCTATGTATCTTACCAGGACACCAGAAATATTTGAAAAATGTAGTGTATGTTTGAATCTTGCTGACTGTAATTCTAACTCTTAAAAGAACAGGGTTGAGACTTTGCCTTTCCTTTGCCCTCCTTAACCCTTCAGTCTTATGTAGCTAAGGAAGAAAAGGAGCAGGAACAATCTACCTTCAAAATATGAGCATGTGATGCCTGTTACTGGAAGAATAACAAAAAAGAAATGTTTTATAATAAATTTAAAATATCTTAAATCATACTACAGAGCCCTGATAGTAAATATCACTGTTATTATTACAGTGACAGGCCATAAACTGCTTCAGTCTACTGCAATTATGATCCTCAGCAGTGGTTTAATAATGATTACACGAGGCATCAGCACAAGATGGTTATTGTTTGAAGAGCTGGAGAGTTAGCCACACAGCCTGGGCTCACAGCCTGAGACGAGCAAGCTAGAGCTGCTGTGGCACTAATGGTTACAGCACTGCAAGGCTGGTTTGTCATAGTGGGTGATGTGGTCCTGATATACAGTGAAGCTATGATTTAAAAATTAATGTCATTTATTTTTTAATCAAATACCTTCCTTCCAAAAAACTGTAAGGGGAAATGTCTTTCAGGAAGGTATTCTGTCTCATTCTCTCTCCCCTTCTGTTATCCTGAAACACAGCAATTTCAGAAACACTTTGGGAGTGGAGAGGGAAGGAGAAGGAGGAGATTAAAGTGAATTCTCTAGCAGCAACTAGTTTTGAGAAAATTTGCATAAATAGTTTTTATGTTACTCTAAATTGAAAGTCATAAGGTGGACAAAGCATTACACTTCCTTCAGTGCTATCCGTTATTTTCACCAAAGTATTTATTTTCTTCAAAAATGTGATTTTTTCCTTCCTGACTTAGTTATATGTCAGCCTGTTCTGTCCTTCTCTGTAACTTATTAATCTCACCCACAAAGTCTGAAGTTTTTAAATCTGATAAATTAGCTGTCCATTCACTCTATTTTTACTGTTGCTCTGTTCTTTTAATCCTTCTTCCACTTCAAGATTCATATTTAGATTGGATTAATGAGAACTCTAATTATGATAAGGATTTCCTCTGCTAAAACTTTGTAGCTTTCTGGTTAAAGTCACAAGCTTCTATCAGCTGAAGCACTAAAATCAAAATGGAGAAATGGACTTTGAAAACTCATGTAGCCAGTGGTTTTGCCACAGGAAAGGACAGCAAAATACATGTCATTCATGACAGCCTATCCTCTTCTGAAAAACCTTCAGCAGTAGAGATTAAACAGCACCCAGAGGCACACTATTTCAATATTTAACAGACCTTTCTATTAGTACATTTTTCCTAATGTCTAACATAATTCTCCCTTGATGAAATTTAAGCCAATTACTCTTTGCCTTACCTATACTGTACATGAACAACTGATAATTTCCCCTCTCTTTGAAGCAGATTTTTATAATTTTTAAGACAGGTATCAGAACTCTCTTCAGCCAATTCCATTGCAAACTAAAAATCTATAATTAAGTCAAATTTTTCCTGTTTTTCTAGATTTAGACCTTTAACACTTGGTCTTCTCTGGACTTCTGTCTACAGTTTATGTGCTGTTCCTCAAGACTGAGGGACATTTGTTTAAAGCTTCATTCCATTGGTGACATCCAAAAAACACAATAAATTACGCTATTTTACTGAAATAAGTATTCACTGGGGGAAGTACAAAAGTGTGACAGATCAAAAAGACAAATGTATGGAATATTTTTTGATACACAGTGTTTATTTTGAAAGGAACATTTTTTTTCCAGTTTAGTATATTAAAAAAAAATTGACAGTTAAAAAAATGAAAATTACTGCTATGTTCAAAACTCTAGAAATGCTTACTGTTTACCTGAATTAAAATAGGTCTAGATTTTCCTGGATGATACATATTGTCCAGCCACTGCCTTGCTGAGAAGGTTAACATCACAATTTTCCTTGGAAAGACCTCTCACATTACCTGTTCTTTGTACTACAAAAGTAAAACTCTACCATAAAAAAATGTTGATTTTAAGACATCCAGTGATGGTGTTTTCCTTCAGAGTTTAAAAGCTAAAGACTGTCAAGTTATTTTCCAGAGAGTTACACTGAATCTGAAATGTAACATTACAAGATTCTTTAATTGAAAATGTAATCAAAGAAATTCGAAATTAGCTGCCAGGATTAAAACAGAATAAAGAAGACATAATTGTTTCTCCAACCGGAAAAGTTCAAGGTAAGTTGCACCTCCCTATCTGAGACCTGTCAGAGGCAGAAGCAGAGGAAGGCTGCAGTGACCTCAGAGCCAGCTGATCTGGCTCCACCCATGGACGTGCTCGCATAGTTACTGACGATCATGATCACAAGGTCTTTAACTAAAAGTTCAAATTCAA
Source organism: Florisuga fusca (assembly GCA_038090715.1). Classification (NCBI taxonomy): domain Eukaryota; kingdom Metazoa; phylum Chordata; class Aves; order Apodiformes; family Trochilidae; genus Florisuga; species Florisuga fusca. Next base: position 16,951,443 of record JAAWXA010000012.1, read on the forward strand.
CCTTCCTAACTTCTTATTTGAAGTCTTGACTTTTCTCTTTGATTAATTAACATGCAGATTTAAAGTGTAGACGTCAAGAATATTTAACTAATCTCCTATAACCATTTTTTTAAATCTTCTGAATTTATCCATTTGAGTCCATTTGACTAGGTCCGATTGAGTCAAAAAGTGGTTTATGTGTCCTTCCCCCATGGAAATAGTAAAAAGAATAACAGCAACAAGAAAAATGATTCATTAAAGTCAATATAAATTGTAAAATGGGCCACCAAGTAAGGGAATATATAACTGAAGCAAGAAATTGTGCCTTTAAACAAAAAAAATAAACTAAACCAAACAAAAAAACCACCAAACCTAACTCAGAAACTACAAGCTTTCTATTCCTCCAAGGCAAAATCTCAGAGAAATTGGCCATGAGGCTTCCTGGTGACCTACTACAGCCCATGGCCATGTCCCACCAGAATGTTTACAGTGCCTGCAAAGCATGCAGGTCACAGGAGCTTATCCTTACAAGGTGTTCATCCCTCATTAAAATTTATTTCCATACCTTCCTTGCTCCTGTCTAAAATTTTCCCTGGGATCCTTCTCCCTTGCAATTTGTTTGCTTTTAGAGCATTTAGAAGCTCTACGTCTTTGGTAATAAAAATTGCCTCAACCTAGAGATTTCCCATAATTAATTCTACCTCCCCTAAGACAGATTCTGTAAGCAAGGAAAGTTTTCATTAACTGGTTGGATGAAAGTGGAAAATAGTTTCTGCCACTGTGATTGTTGCTAGCAGGGAAGGAGAGAGGTTTAGCAGCAGCAGAACAGGCAGCACTTTTCCCTTCTGCCTCCCAAAGTGCTTCCTCATCATAAGCAAAGACAATTATACTGTGTTTGAGTCTAGGTACCTGAGCTTGTGTCACAGCAGCTTTCCTGATGCCTACCTGAAGACACAAGAAGAAATAATCTCCAGAGAGGACTTGAGTTTTAGAAAAATAGTGAGCCACCTCATCTACTGGGCTACAAAGGAGATGCTAAGATTTATATAGCTTCATAGCTTCTGAATAGGTGGAGAAGGGGGTTATTATGACTTGCAATAAAATAATAGTATAAAAGCAGGTGCATCATTCTCCATCATATAACCCAGTTCCTTTAAGTTTTGTATGTGATTCCTCTGCTGTACTAAAGAAATACTGGCCCTACTCTATTAGGCTATTAATCATTAGAATACTTAGCAATATAAATTGAGTACAGTAGACAGGACCACAATGCTGTGCAGCTGAGTTTCCTTGATGTATTCTTCCATGTCAATAACAGAAAAAGTCATTATCATGTATTTTCAGAGAAATTAAATGAACATTAACAGAGAATTTCAGTTGTTGTACTTCATTAGCAAGATGCAAAGTACAACAATATCAACAATTTTTCTTAAATTCTTAAAACCTCCTTAAGAGAAGAATTTGTCTTCAAAAATACCATTAATGGATCTCATAAAACATATTTATCAATATTTGAAAAATCTGACAGATTGCCTAATCACCAAATATCTGACAAAATTTAATAGTTATTAAAGAATAATGTTATGTAAATATATGAGAACACTTTCCATCTGATTATTTGCAGGTTTATAATGTACCCTAGCAAGGGTTAATTGGCTGCTGCATTAATTTTAGGAATCAGCTACTCATAAATAGATTTAAAACTAGATATTATTAAAGAACACACAGATTTTTAGCTCCAGGCAAGCTTTTTTCATTTTAACGGTTTTAAAAGAGACAGTTTTTGCAATTCATATTATAGCCTACAGAGAAACTGTAGCTTAATGACATTATATAAAGATTGATTATCTTTTTGAAACATTCCAAATGCAAGAAAATTTGTACAGTTATGTTTTAAAATACCACACTCTATTATAAAGTACATCTGAAGCTGATGTGCTTCACTTAGGGAATTTCAATAAATTAATAGATTCTCCAGGGCTAAAATCTCTTTCTAGATAAACATCAATGAATTATTTCATCCAAAATGGATCTCTGCTGAAGGAAATATATCTCTGTAAAAGTCTGTCTGGGAAAACCTTGTAATAGGATTTCTCCCTCAGACTTTATTCATGAAATCAGACTAATAAAAAAGAATCACCAAATTAAACCAAATTTGAGTTACTAAATAACTTTAAAAAAATTATTTTTCATTCACTTCACATGGTGGATCATGTGAAAAATGCTATTCCCATTTTTCCAAGGCTACAGTTATTAAGGAATTGAATAGTTTTAACACCAGTGCCTTGTTCTGTAAAACTCAACCAGCATTTTCTTATTCTTCTTATGAAGTCATGCTGTAGACACACTCTGAACCACATATTCAAAAGAAAATTTTTTATAAGATTAAATATTTTAGTTTTGTCTAAATTAACTCTAAAGAAAAGCACTGAAAACAAATACAAAATCCTTTACTGATTAAGGATTTTTTTCCTTTTAGCAAACCTGTAGCAAATCTAAGTTTCAGGAAGCATTTGCTGCAAAGAAAATTACACTTTGAAAAAGAATCAAGACCTGACTATGAAAAATGGAAATAGAACACATAATAAGGTATGCTCTTGTTTAGCTTATAACTTGACATTGTTGTGTCAACATCAGCTTTAAACATTCATATTAGACATGGTCATCCCCTTTTAAAATACCATTACAATGTAGCACATCAACTATTAGATAATATATTTCAAACATGTTTTAAAACTGTTTCAAGCAGAACATCCAAAATAAAAGATTAAAAATCCATTTTCAAAGTTTCAAGTTCCACAAATATTACTGCTTAATTTCTGAAGCTATTTATATGCCATCTAAATTTCATCTTTCCCTTTGGCCCAAAAGACACTCCCTATATTCATCTTCCAGGTATATGAAAGTGGAATCTGTTAGCGTAGCAAAGAATTTCTACATGTATATAAATTGAATATTGAAAATATGGAAAAAACATACACCTTTATTTAAACTTTACTATTGTAAAATAAAATAAAAAATGCATATTTTTTCTCTTTTCTCAAGATAAAAAATTCTCTGTTGCTCAGAGCAGGTTTTTTTGTTCTATAATTTGATTTTTCTTTAATTTTTAATTCCTATTAATTTAATTACACCTTCTATGGTAGTAGAAGGAATCTGTATCTCTAGAACAACAGTAGATTTTATATCCAAGGTAGCAAACACTCAAAGTTTAGTCCAGTTTACAACAGTGAAATTATCATGTAATATGTCTCTAGTAAATTGGGGCATATATTGCAAATCAGAATAGATCCTACTTTGAAATGTACATGGCAAACAACATACGGTTAAATTATTAGATATCCAGGTAATAGATAAGTAATAATAGTTGCCTAACTTCATTTTATTTACCTTGAGGTTAATTAGTACCTCCTGAATACAAGGAGGCTGAAGAGCTGGTTGATCTAAACATTTGGGGATATATTCCCTCTGACAATTTGTGCATGCCTCTTCTTTGTGAAAAGAAGACAGTATTGTATTCAGTGTCAACTAATTGAGAGTTTTTTCTCTGAAACAAGAAAACAGTTAACCCCAAAAGCAGAGGAATTTCTTGTTCCATAAGCACATCCAAAAATGTACTTTGCATATAATTCCAGCGAAGTACTTCATCATGTGCTGAAATTTATGAAGTAGCTCTCCTTCTTTTAAAGCATAAATTATTTCCTCAGTAATGAAGAATAGATTTGATATTTTTCTTTAAAAAAAAAAAAGATAGGAAGGGCTGAGTAAAGGAGATCGACCTTGTTACAGGGCAACTCAAATTGGTCAGCAGGTGGTACTAGCCAAGATATCTGAAATTAAGATTGAACCTATTTTCCTAGTGTAGAATCCCAAAAAGAACCTGAACTTCCTACCAATATCATCAAGGGTGGATCATCAAGATCCAAGGGTGGTGATACCTTTCATATCCCTCCTCTCTCTCTCTCTCTCTGTTTCTAACCTTATTTTGGCACATAAGGGTAACACAGTTCCAACTTTGTTAAATTTTCCCACCCTTTGCTTTGTTAAATTTTGTTAGTTGTAACCTGTTCCCTTGACCACTTCCTTAAGATTTGCTAAATTGTAATCCATTGCTTTGAAAGTACCTTCATTTGTCATTCTGCTAGTTGTAATCTGAAATGCTTTATAATATTACTCACTTTTAAGTAAAATTGTGGTTTTATACAAAGCTTCTGGGTAATAATCTTACCCTTGAGTACTGCCCAGAGAATTCCCTAACTTAATCTTGACAAATATGTTGTTAAAATAAATTAATTAGAGGAGGAGCTTTGGGCCCATCTGCACCGAGGCTCCTCTCTGAAGTTTAGTGAGCAAGAAAGTCCAGTCTGAATCTCCTTGGGTAACACCCCTACTCTGGGTAATTCTACCCATGTCCACTCTGTGGGACGTGATACTTGTTTTGGCCCCCACATTTGGGGACCCGTGCTCACTTTGTGAGATGCGACAGTGCTGCACTCACCCTGTGAGTCATGACACATAATAAACAGAGAACACTACAATGATATTCAACTCTGTCAATATCTGTAAAAAGGAAAATTAGATCTTATTTTTATTATTCATCTAAAAGAGGACTGATTTTACACATAATATAGATTATGGGAATAAGCTCTTATTACTAGAATTTTAGTTTGGTTTTGTATTTTTTAATCATTGCACTTGAAAAGGAGGAGATAAACTATCATCCAACCTAAAAATTCCGTGTGGATCAATTCCTCTTTGGATGACATCTCAGGTAATTTCTATATCCGCTGAGAAATCCTAGGAATGTCTTTCAGCTGAATAAAGTAAAAATTCACAAGGGCAAAAAAATCCAACCATTTCAAAAGAGTATTCAATCAGAACAACAAAACTGAATGAGATTGAGGTGTTGAAATTACACAGAAAACACAAGAGGGTCTGACTACAGCAATTCATGGAGGAGACATTTTAATCAGTCATCCACACAGCCTTTATGGGCAGAACTGGAGTAAAGCAGGCCTCCCTGTAGAGCCATTTAATAGCATGATCCTTCCTGGAAATGCAATCTAGGTAAAACTGTTCAGGAAATTTCAGCTAAAAAAAAAAAAAACCAACCCCAAAACCAAAAACAAAAATAAAAACAAAAGAAAGATACTGGATGAAACAGAAAATGAATGTAATAAAAATTATGCAAGTTGTTCCTAAAAAGTATGAGAGAAAATAATAGTATTTATAAGGTAGCATAGTGTGTGAGGCCAAAAGAGGAAGAAATGGCAGAAAGCAATACCAGTAATGAATACCAGATGCTTCAACTACAGGCTGACTTTTTGTCTGGATATGTAGTCTTAAAAGTAGGAGAAAGGATTACTGACAAATCAAATGCAAAACTTGAAAATTTGAATCTCAAAAGACAGCTGAGCTCTTATGTTCCTGTACACAGCTTAAGAATATACAAACTCCTTTGAAAGATATTTCTTTTAGAAAATGTCTAAAGGAAGGTTTATCTGAACTCATACTCATGCCCACAACTTAAAAAAATGCTCTTTTTTCAGGATCTAGAGCACACTCCAAAATAGAAATGTCATGTAGAGCCTAAGTTTACTACCAAACCTGCAGGATAAATTTAAGAAAGATAGGGGGCATGATAGTTTTTTCTTCTTCAGAATGAGTTGTTTTCCCAGAACTCATCTGCAGTAAATTCTGTCTCTCAGAAATACATGTACAGAATATTTTATCATGGTAAAATTATGTTCTGTGAAGCAGGCAAATATTCTAGACTTCATATTCAAAGCTGGAGCATTTTTATAAAAAAACATTTCATAACATAGTAGCATGTTCCATAATGCCATGAACTTCCTATCCAGTTTTGCCATGTTCACATTCTTGAGTGATTCTTACAGAGGAGTCTCAGAGATAAATAATCTCAGGCACTAACAAGCAATTAGTGACAAGTAGGAATGGAAGGGTAGCTTTACTTTGCACTAGGTCTCTGCTGGCAAGCTGGCTGACAGCAGAACTCCACTTATTGCTTGATTTCTGTTTGCCATCCATATGCTGTCTTCTACTTCAGATACCACAGTCTTGTACCATATGGAAAGTGGTTCCATGTTGTCCACTCTGTGTTTGATTATGCAGCTAAACCAGTATAACATCGTGACTGTGGATATCACAGTTGAAATAAATTTCAAAATACATCCTTAGTCTACCTGCAGATTCTCAGGAATTTCTCCCTCTCTTTCAGCCTGCAGTGGTTCATAGAATCGTGTCTTCATGGGAAGGTACATTGTGTCATGTGTAGACCTTGGCTGGCTACCAAAATGTTCCCTCACTCTGCTTCCTCAACAGGACATGGGAAGACAGTAAGATGGAAGATCTTATGGTCTGAGAAAAATAAAAGGAAATCACTCACTGACAAAATAGACTCAACTTGGGGAAATTAATTTATTAATAATTAAAAACAGTAAGATTGTGAGAAACAAAGACAGAAAACTGCACTCTAATGAGTGTTTATCATTAAAGTTAACCAGAAAAAATTTTCACACATTGGTGACACACAAGATTCTTTTGTGCAGGAGTTTGTAACACAAATTTACAGATCAAATACACTACAGCTATTTAAAGCAAATTGCATAATGCATCATACAAGTTTTATACTGCAAGTGAAAATATTGCTTAGCTAATGAACTTATTACTAAACCTAGTATTTAACTTTGTTTTGAAATCATGACAGTTCAGCAAATTCCTCAAAAAACAGTTAAATTTATTTTTTTTTATTTTATTTATGCAGATGAAAAGTCTTACAGTGAGTTAAGTTTTTCTTTTCAAGTAGATTAGGTATGAGTTTCTGTCCAAATTTTTTCTAACTTACTCAAAATTCTACAAATCTGTCAATGACAATCTCCCTTTTATGAGCCATTTATTTGAAAGTTTCTGCTCAAAATTCTCTCCAAAAGGAAATCAGAATTGTTAGAAAAACTACAGAAACTCAAATCTGAACTCAGAGTTTGAAGCTTGACTAATTTTTAAAATGTTGAATTAGATATTCTATCCTCCATATATATATATGCTTAATAGTTCAAAGTACAGTGTATAGTGTACGTATATATATATATACACACCTCACATATAGGTGTGTGTATATATATATATATATGTATAGCCTTTATATAGATATACAGAAAAGATAGATATATATACCCTATATAGAGGTAAGAATGAATCATATATATTTAGGGTCTATATATCCTGTAACATATTTTAGTTTGATTATATATTGTAGATTGCAACAACAGCTTTAGGAACTGGCACTATACTTGTAAATATAGACTTCAGTAATAAATAATTAAGACATTGGAAATATCAAAAGATTAATATACAGTGCTTGTGACACTATGAGCTTTCAAGACAGCAGAATTCACATTATCTCTATAAAATCACAATAAAAAACATATCATACAATCATAGAATCACAGAATATCAGGTAGGAAGAAACCTCAAGGATCATCTGGTCCAACCCCTCTAATATTGTTTGTGTGAGCTGTGTCAACACCCCATCAAGACAAGATTTATAACTTTCAAAAGTGGGGGAATACACCACTTCCCTGGGAGACCATTCCAATGTCTCACTGTCCTTATAGTGAAGAATTTTCTTCTTATGTTCAATCGGAATCTCCCCAGGAGTAACTTGTGCTCACTGCCCCTTGCCTTGTCCACATAACACCTTGTAAACAGGGAGCGTCCATCGTCTTTGTAGTCCCTCTTTAAGTACTGGAACATCATAATAAGGTCTCCCCTAAGCCTTCTCAAGGCTGAACAAACCCAGTTTTCTCAACCTCTCCTCATATGGCAGGTGCCCTAGTCCTCTGATCATCCTCAAATTTTTCTCTGGACCCTCCCCAGCCTGTCTGTATCCTTTTTGTAGAGTAGGGATCAAAACTGAATGCAATACTCTAGGTGAAGTCTGACAAGTGCCAAGCAGAGTGCGACGATAATTTATCGCTGATGGTGATGCCTTTGTTGATGCAGTCCAGTACCCTGTTGGGTTTTTTTGCTGCTCCAGCACACTGTTAGCTCATGTTAAGCTTATTGTTCACCAAGACCCCCATGTCCCTTTCCACAAGGCTGCTCTCTGGCCAAGTGTATCCCAGTCTAAACTGCACTCCTGGGTTTTGTGTTCCAGGTGCAAGACCTTGCGCCTCTCTACATTGAACTTCATAATGTTCCTGTTAGCCCACTTCTTCAGTCTGTCTAAGTCTGCTTTATGGCTGCCCCATTTGGGGTGTCAACCTCTCCCTTCACATAGGTGACATCAGAGAACTTCATCAGTGTGCTCTTGATTCCAAAATCCAGGTCACATATGAAGATGTTAAACAGCATTGGGCCCAATATCAATATACATGAGTGGGGGACTCCACTTGTCCTATTGTCAGTTGGAGGATGCTACCCTTTGGGCTGATACATGCTTCTCTTAATTTGATTAAGGTTGCAGAAACTGTCTTACCAGATTAGTACAAGTATGCTTGCCAGAGAGTAGTACAAGGAACTGACCTCCCCTGGGAAATTTCTTTCTGCTATGTTTTCAAATATACATGCAAAATTAACTAGGTAGGGGAATACTCAAATTTGAAACATGTACATTAAAATTGTGATACCTAGAGTAGGTACAAATCTATTGGAGTGTTTAAGAAAGCTTCAGCCTCTAAATCCAACTCCCCTGAATTTTAAGTACTTAGCCTTTAGTCCTCATTGACATCCAAATACATGTGACAAATGTACAGAGTCCAAACATATAGAGTCATACCTGCACGCTGTAAATATTGAACTGGAAATCCTGTTTGTTTGCTTTTCCTTGCCTGGAAACTACTAACCTGCATCACTGAGTCAGCAGCTCCTTTCTGATCAATTCTGTTGGGCAGTCCTACCAATGCTCTCCCAAGTCACTTTTGATATACACACACACACACACAAGCATACCTGTAAACACTGAGCTCTAGCAGGCTATTGTCAGTTAAGCTGAACACTTGAGAAAAAATATTTTTTTTCTTAAAATGCTCACAAATTAGCACACTTACTCTTTTCAGCATTTTTTTACTATAAAAAGACCCCTAATTATTGTTTAAAATAGAATTAAATGTACTTTTTCATTACTAAAAGTTTTTTTTAATTATTTTGGAGTTCCAGTTTTGTATTTGGTGCTTTTATATTTTATTAGCCACTTTGATCTTTCTAGTGTTGACTTAGAAAGAAGAATACATTTGAGAATTTTATTTATGAAAAAAAATAATTTTATTTATAAGCTCCAATATGTCATATGAATCCAAAAGACCTCTATAACTTTTCTTCTGAGATTTTCTATCCCTCCTGTAAGTATGCACAGCTCAGATGCTCAGAGTCGGGTTATTCTAAATCATGAAAGCTATGCCAAAAACATACTAACATTCTAACATAACAGAGAAGAAAAATTTACAAAACAAGTTCTTTTTTTTTTTTTTTTTTGTCTTTTATATATATATTTGTTATATTTTTATATATATATTTATATGTTAAATAGAAAGCAATTTTTATCCTAAAATGCATATTTTATTATCTTAGATTTCAGATTTATAAGACATCCTATAATTTAACCATAATAATATAAGCAGAATTTTATCAGGTAAAATGAGTAATAGTGACAATGGCACACTTTAGAAAATTTTACTGATCCAACATTGTTTGGTACTTGCATACTCACAATATATAATTTGTAATTCTATATCTTTTCTGTATTATCAGTTTATTAATTATGACCAATAACTGACTTTTCCAAGAGCTGCATAGAAGAATAATAAATTTCCAAATAGAAGACAATATATTACAATTAATGAATGGTTGTAGTTTAAGACATTATAGAAATGTTACTACAAAATGAAATATAGCTGGAGAAATTTAATGCTCAACTGAGATAAAAATAATGATTAAGAAAAAAAAAACCTGTCAGGTTTCTTACTCATCATGAGGGTTAAGATAAATCAGTAAAAAAAAAAACAGCCCAAAAGTGTTTATCAAATTAAGAATGTCAGGGATGTATTTTTTCCCAGAAAACAACTATAAATACATTTGCAAATGCAATACCATCCCAAGTTTTGAGGGATAAATCAATGAAAAACTAAACAAGAACTGAAAATTGAGGCATTTTTGTTGTGTTTTTATTTGTTACCAAAGCTGAAGATCCAATAGCCACTGTTTATCTCACTGTTTATCTATCTCTCTCTGTCTATGCTCTTTAAATGAACCATACATTTTTGATGAACGTATTCCTCTAAATAGGAGTACTACAGTCAACACCTTTGTGGGTTTCTTCATTACAAAAAAAAGTAGTAAGATTTCTTGCTTTAATGCTTCTGACATCTAGTATAACTGTGCTCTTGGTACCTTTCCATGTACAATTCCACAGGGAATCATGCCCATTCCCTCAACTCCTTAGGGGCTCCTGTTCCTCCCTGCCATAGCAGTGCCTGACAAGTACCTGCTGAGGCACAAGAGATTTCTGCAGAGTGGATTATTATCACAGAAACCTTCATCAAGCAAATCAGGTAAATGAGTACATGCTACTTGGCAATATAAAAAAAATTTAATATTTTCCAGTTGTATCAGGTGTATTTACTAATCAACTCCTCATTGCTGAAACTACAATAAAATTCCTTTAGGACCACATGGAAGCTTTAATTATTCCACTACAGTTTCAACAAGCAATATTTGTCTCCATTTGTAAATGTACACTTACATCTTGTCCCTGTTGAAGGACATTTTTTTTTTTTTAAGATTAACTTTTCTAAGTGAAAATAATTCAGTACTGTTTAATACAGGTGTTCCAACCCTCCCACCTCCCCACCCCCCAAAAAAAGGAACAATTAAAAATACAGACATAAAATACAGCGAAAAAGACAGAAAAAATCTGGGTTTGTATCAGTGCCTTCTTTACATTTTACAAGCCACTTCTTCAAGAAATTATTTGTTTCTGAATTCTTATTAATATATTTACAAGTTTTCCTTTTCAATTGATATCCCTTTTCCATTTCCAACTGTATTTATCAGAGAATATTGTTCTATACCTCTACAAGCTCAAAAATCTCTGATTCATCAGGGATCAAAGCTACTTTTATGCTGTTCAATCTTTACCACCCAAATATTGTACTATTTCTCATTCTGTTTAAATCACTGTTGTTATCTATAGTTAACAGAAAACCTGCAGATACTGTATGTAGGCTTAAATTTATACTGGAATTTAATGAATTAATTTTTTTCAACCTGTATACACCCACTGGTAGGAACTGTTTTCCCCTCTTCTAGATCTTTTTGTCTCTCATATCCACTCTTTTTTTTCTGCTCTAAATAGGGTCACCCTATTGTCCTCTCTGCAGGCTCTGATGTATTAATAAGTTCCCATCGCTTTGCTCATTCAGCTTTCTAAGCCTTTTATTTTAAAATATACTTGAATCTGATATTCCCACTTTCCCATTCTTCCACATTGTCTTTTCCTACTAGATTCAAATTGTCATTTAATGTACAAATTTACATAGTGTCTGAAAAATTCCTGTCAGCCTAAGAGCTTCGGTCTCTACATGACTGGCTCAAAGTCTTCCTTGTTTCAGTTAAGTGGTTCAAAGATAATTTTAAGGAGCAGAATGCTCTTATAAGACCTTATTACTGTGTACTTTGAGTACATATTTTTTGTCCTGTTTTCTACAGTAGCTTTAAGAGGCAATTATACTGAGGTTAAAGAAGCACAGCTTGATGCCAAAGGCAAACCGCACATTCTACCTGACAAATGTACCAGCAGAAAATACAATAGATGAGATCTCAAGTTTCTAGCTATCTAACTTCTTAGTCAAGAAAATTATAGAGATTGATGGTAGGATGTTAAATCACATGAACACATAGACTTTTTGTACATGCAGACTCACTGTAATTCTGATGGAAAACTCTGGTCCTGATTTTAAAATAGGTCTGCAAATGTGTCTCAGCGGCTTGACTAATATAGTTGTTAGCCAAATGGTTTCCACTAAAAAGGTGGATGAATAATTCATTATTATTCATACAGTCAATTTAGGGTTTTTTCTGTTAATGAACTTTTTGTTAAATTGTCTGAACTCTTTAGGCTAAACCACTCAAGCCTCACTGCAGCATACACTTCCTTCTCTTCATGTACTCCAGCACTGATGAATGCTCAAGTGGCTCGGAGCTGCTCTCATTAACTGTACAGCTCTAGTGGCATTGTTTTTATTCTGTGATTTATGTAACTAACCAACACCACATAAGGTCTAAATTTCAAAATCAAGTAAATAAACAGAAACTTGCTTTTGGCCAACATGCAACTATTCAAGCTTAAAAACTGAATTTAATCAGCATTCACACCAGTAAGTGCTGAAACATTTGTGGAAAATAAATATGAATAAGTTGTTCCCTTAAAAAGTCCTGCTTCTTCTTCCAGCTGTAACCTTGGAAATCTGCTTTTCCAAGGAAGATTTTTTCCTCAGGAAATACAGAGCAAATAATTTATGAGAAGACAAAACAGATTATTTTGTCATATACTTTCTTTCAGACTCTCTGCACCATCTTTAGAGAAAAGTAAGATATTTTCTCTTTTCCCTTTTCTACATTTCAGTTTATCACTCCTTCTTGCTTTTTTTTCTATTCTATTATGCCTTTCAAAAAGACTAAAATATTTCACAGCAAAACAAATGACTTACCATGCTATCCTTTTTGTTGTTTTTTAATATAACAAACCTTGTCCTGCTCTTAGGGGCAAGAATTTTATTCAGGAATTTGATGGCAATTTGAAAAGAAGAATATCTGTCAACTGTGGATCAGCAATCCTTGCTGCAAATGAGTGAGAGTTTCTTATTTTACCCTGATGCATGTAACATCTCACCGCATTTAAACTGCCATCCTATAAGTTTTGCATATTATACAAAAAGACAAGTATTTGTACTTTGAAAGACTAGGCTGCTGTGTGCCTTGGCTTTCATTTTTCTAAATTAATGAAAACCACTTAGAATTACTTTTCTATACAAATAGCACTTTTAATAACCAGTTTGGATTATAGTCCATTTTTAATTATTTAATAAAAAACATACTCTCCTTCACTGGCTCCATCTTTGGCTGAGATTGCAATTCCTAAAAAAAATGTTCAATTTTTAAATTTATTCTTTTAAAGAAGCCATTTTTCCTCTGTTGATGCATTTTTAGAAAATCTGGTAGGCTAGTTTGAAGGGAAATCTATCTATTTCAGCTGTCATATTTTCGTTGAAGAACTGTGAGGAGATAGAATATATACAAGAAATACTTCTTAAAAAAAGATGTTATCATGGTGTTGGATCAAATTATTTTCAAAATATTTAACTTGTGAAATTTCCTTAGTTGTCTGATGTTCTATGTTTAATGTTTTTTAACATTAACACTAGTTTCAATCATAGTAAATATGCCATTTTTTCTTTAGGAACTATGAATGTTTCTTAAGCTTGAGCTTGCTTTCTACACATTTTTCTGAAATATTGTTATGGTTTCTCTTTCAAAAATTATCCTTTTTAAATACATCAGTAGAAACTTTGCAACACATTCCCTGAAAGACCATACCAAAAACATTTTTTTTCCAATCTATAAAATTCTATAGAATTAAACCTATATAGAATTAAACCTATTAGATTTATCTTTTAGCACCATATGCTAAATTTCATCCTAGTAAAATGAATAGTATAAAGGTCATGTACAGCCATAAAAAAACATAGCTAACCTCTGTGAGCTACATCTGATTTTTGCCCAAAACATTTACTTGGTTTTGCTGTGTGATTTTTGGCTCCCTAATAATACGTATTTTTGTGATGCTACTCCATAGGCAATTAAATCAGGATTTCCTGAATAGGAAAAGCACTTTAAAAGCAAAATAGAAGCTACATGTATGTAATTTAGAACCATACTGTTGTGTGCAGCACAGAAGCATCCACAGCACAGAATTTTTATTTCTAACATGATAATGTCAAAATCAGGATGAATGGGGCATTGTGCAACCTAGTCTAATGGGAGGTGTCACTGTGTATGGCAGGGCAGTCGGAACTAAGTGATCTGTAAGGTCCCTTACAATTCAAACCGTTCCATAATATTATGATTCTATGAATATCATCAAAAGTAAAGTAAATCGAAGAACCATTTATGTGCCTAACTTATTGCTATTAACTACACAATTTTCATGGGTTCACTGTGCACAACCATCAGCTACAGAAGTAAGGCTCTTTGCACCACTTTAACTTACCTCACTTGAAATACGAGTTGTCAGGTAAGTTTACCTTAGTTTTAAAACAGGGTTTTTTGCAGTAGTAATGATTCAGTTGAATGAATAGACAGTCTTAATTACACTTTCGATGCACTGACTCATGGCATGTTCATAGGATGTGAATCTGTATCTATATCTTCAACACCATGGTATTAACTGCTGTCATCAACTACAATATAAATTAATATCTACTGATCTGAAAAAAAAATTATTTAATCTAAATTACTCTTAAGGCGTTTAATGGCTATGTTGATGTCAAAAAAACTTTATGCTAAACTGCCAGTTAGGCTTTGGAGTACTATTGCATTCACTGCAATCTATAAGAAAAGCCATATACAAGAAAACGACAATTTTGCGAATGTTAATATTTCTGTTTATCTTCCTTTTCTTGTTACTATGTCCATGCCTTCTTTTGCCAGGATGGCGAGCAGAAATAATATAGACCAGTTGCCACAATGCCCACTATGGGTTGTCATATTCCACATTTTTTGGTTTACAATACATAATATTTCTGTCTCTTTATTCTGAGATTAATCTTATTCTGAGATTTCTTTGTGGGATTTTCTGCCTCACATCAAAGCAGAAGACTCTTCACAGACCTACCTTCTATTTATGACTAAGTTTATGCAAAAACACTTGTCATGGACAAAAAAATTTCTCCTCTTACTTTGTACTCACAGAAATCAGATAAATAGCAATATATGCTACTTTTAAAAGATGTTATAGAAAAAAAGGAACATATCCAGACAGTTGCACATAGTTACAAGTACAAATACCTCAGAACTGGATCTGAGAGCATAGTCCAGTACCAATTTTCCATCAGGGATGTATAAATGTTATGTGTTCCTTTGCATTTTTCCATAATTGGGATCAGTAAAGGCTGTGGCTGTAGCTATATAGCTGTGTAGCTCCACTTTCACATAACAGTTCTATCAAACTTTTATAAGCACTGTTTATCAGCATCTTTACTGTGGTGGGAAAGGAAAAAGGGAAGGGAAGGGAAGGGAGGAGGAGGAGGAGGAGGAGGAGGAGGAGGAGGAGGAGGAGGAGGAGGAGGAGGAGGAGGAGGAGGAGGAGGAGNTCCTCACTGTCTGCTCAATTATGCAGAATATAAAAGACTGGCCTTTCCATTTCTAGACACACCTCCAAAGTTATAAAAAACCAAACCACATTTACAGTACTCTTCAATTCATTGCATTCATTTACTGGGTGTATATTATTCTCACTTGCATTAAGAGAATATGTATTGAATTCTAAACTCTTACACTGCTGGATTTCCCCACTGGAAACACTGAATACAGTGACTGATTCTGAGTGCATATATTAGCCACACTTTATTTTATACTCATTTTGCATACCTTTGTTTTTTTCTCTCTCAGTAAAATACAGTTTCTGCAGACTGCTAACCCTGTTTTGGGGGTGTGATTCTGGTATTTTTCCTTTCTACAATTTGTTTTCTTGCTAGTAAGGTTAAGAGCAAGGGATACAAATTATCTGAGGTAAAATTACTAGCTGAAGATAGATGTCACGCAAATATTAAATCATCTGTCATGTTTGCATGTTGGAAGATAACCTGCTGGAGCCATCTAAACTAGTTTTAAATAATTCAATATAGAAAAGCATACAATGAAAAACAAGGATCTTGAGGGTTCTACATCATTACATTTCGATTCTGGTTGAAGGAAGAGCAAATGAAACCTGAATTAAGCTCTGCTACTAGCTTGTAACTTAGCAGAACTTTTTTCAAATCTTCATTACAGTTTAATGATCTGTCATATTTCCAAGCAGTATATAGCAATAACTTACGTCTAGATGCATTAACTCATGAAAATATTTTATTAATTAATTAAAAAGAAATCTACAGACTTGCAGACTATAATACAACCAAACATTTTTTTCAAATTCTGGTTATGTTATGTTAACACATCTAATTTTTCACTGTTTGCTGCATTCAGTTTTATCTTGCATACTTCTAGAAAAAGTATTCTTATAGCTTTGGGTGTGCACTGCACATGTGATACTCATAATTATCACACAAATGAAGTCAGCAGAGGGAATTTTCTGTCAATAGAAGCCTTTTCTCTGAAGTCTAATTAAAAGAATATATGTCTAAATAGGGCTACCTCTTGTTTTCGTTCATAGGCAAGTGCTAAGTGAATGTACGGCTTATGTTAAACTCCAAATATTGATAAACTAAAAAATCTAATAGAAAGAATATGTTGGAAATGTATATATATATAATCAGAGAATATAGTATAATCAGAAAAATATATAATTAATATATAATTATACTACAGACAACAAATAACAGAAAATATTTTATATATATAATTAGAAAAATGTCATATGAAAAAGGAGGTAATTACTTGAAGTATTACGAACTGGAAATATTATTTTGCTATATATTTTCTCAACATAACCACTTAAATAGAGATGATCTGAAGAACTGCCTTGCCCAGTCCAATGTCCAGACCCAGTACACCACTGCACATTGTGTGTACTGTGCCCTCCGGAGACCTACAAGGCAGAAGGGAAAGACCTGCATGTGCTTTACTGGTTCCAGTTTCTACCACAGAAATGTCTCCGCAACTGAGTCATTCATTCATTATATGTTGGTAACAATGAGAAGCCCTTGGTTTGCTTTGTAATGAGTTGATGGGAGTTCATTAAATAGAGGAAGGAAATAAACTCTCCCTAGACCAGAAAGCATTTCCTTTTATAAACAGATGTTTGGATGATAAAATATGGCATTTTATCTCAAAGGAATGAAGCATGCCCAGAGAAGCTTTCTCATTTCTACAGTCATCACTAATTTGGTTTCTTTCTCCCTGTGTTGCCAGCCAACTGTAAAGTTCATCGTGCCAGACACCATAGGAACTAAATGTTGTACTAACAGCAGCTATCTTCCAGTGCAACCACATGCCAAGGGTAAATGTGATGCACAGGTAATGGCTGCTGTAAGCTCTAAAAAGAGCAGCTTCCATCCAAGACGAATTTAACATAGCTCCATCTGGTACTTCTGCTCACTGCTAACCAGCTGGCAGGGCAGTGGGATCTGGCTGGAAGGGTTGCAGCATCCAAGAAGATTGATTAGCATAAATTATAATTTTGGCTACCTCCAACTTCACACCCTGGGATGTGCTCTTGATATGATAATTGGCCTTAGCAGTTGGCTGCCTCCCTAGTCACAGAACGACTCACTTTGTTGGTAAAGCCAATTTAGAGATGGAGGTTTATTGAGTGTTGGGCCATCCACTAATCAGTGCAATAAGGTTTCCTTGAAGGGGAGTGATCAATGCCAGGACTGGACCAAAATTCTATTTGTACACACCCACTTCAGTTTCCCTGGCAAAAGAGAAGGATGAAGAACATATAGAAGGAAAGAATATCTTCTCAGGAGAACCTTAGTTTTTCTAGTAGCAATCAGGGTCTTTGCATATGTCAGCAGAAGAAACAGAGACGAAGAGTCTTGAAGCGAAAAACACAGGAAAAGTTTATGATGGGAATAGGTCCTGCCAAAAATATTTTTATTTAGACAGGACATAATACACAGTGTTGACAGCATGCAAGGGGTCTCTTTAGGGACAGTAAGGTTCCTGTAACATCTCATGCTCAGCTGAGAATCAGTAAGTCAACATGGAGTTGTAATTTAGAAAGCCAAGTAATCAATAGACCAACTGCTACCACCTGGTGGTTTTCAGCAGAGATCTGAAATCTAATGACTAGCAACTGCTTTCTTGGGTGAGGGGAAGAATCTTATTCAGATTTCTTAGTAATTTAAAAAAAAATTAATAATGGGATAAAAAGAAAAGAAAAAATTAAAGACAATATGCTAAGGAACCAAGGGAATCCTGGTATCAGAAAACTCTGAGGCACAGGCTGTGATTAGGTTATCCCAACATTCTTCCTGGGGTGAAGGCCTTGTTCATTCTAGTATTTTTAATATCATCTATTATTAATAGCAATTTATGTAATACAGGCCTTCAGTTTTGTTTATTATGTTTTTAAGTTTTCAGAGAAAAATTTTACACTTAACATTGGATAATAAGTATCCACTGTATTCTCACACACTGGACCACAACAGATAAGAAACTATAAAGAGAAGAGGGAAAAGAAATCTCGAAGTTAATGAGATAGTTATGTTAACAGAACATCGTAATATGTGATTGTATACTACCTCAGTTTAAAAGTTATTTTTATTGAAAAATCTAAATTCTAAAACAACCACATCTAACCACACTTTGTAATCAACAAAATGGGAATTTTAAAGTTATTTATGGGAAACATGCTTAAGATACTGAACAATTCTTTTTCTGCATTACCCAAGGTCTAAGAGGTTAGAAACAGAAAAGGAATATATCTATATTTAATAAAGGAAACCAGTCATCACACATTTCAGTCCCTACAATAATTCCAGAATGAATGATTACAAGCAATGTGCATGGAAGTATAAAAAAGAAATCATACTAAGCAGCTTAATGACAAGTTAGCAGAAAACACTACTTTGTATCTAAATTAAACAGAAAGTGGAGATTTAAAAAAAAAAAAAAAAGGTAATTCAGACTTAAGTATGTTGTAGATACCTTAGCTTGAGATCTGCCATAAAATAAGGTGAAATTCAGTAAAGACAAATGTAAAGACATACATAGGAAAAAGAGGTATCAAATGAAAAAATGGAAAACAATTATTGATGGGGTTGAAGGGCTGCAGAAAGGAACTATATGTTGAGTAGATAAAACTGAGTTTGAGCGAAAAGTTCAATGCCGTTGTTAATCCCTGCAGGCAGGCAGCTACCATCTTGAGATTTACTAGGAAAGTTACGTATAACACACTGTTAAAAGCTATTCTGATCTATTTACGAGTATGCATTCAGCTTTGGATGTAACAGCAATTTAAGCATATGTATAGAAGAAATAATGACAATGCATTGTTAGAAGAGGCTTTATAGTCTGATTTAATCTAAAGGAAATTGTGGTTTTCTGTCAAAGAACTGGAAGAATAATTGACTTCTGGAAACACAGGGAAAAATTAAAGCTGACTTCAGATGCAGCAAAACCTATAAAAGCTGTCCTGTAAAGGTTATAGAATCTTTTCTGGAAGTTTTAGAAGTACAAAGTAAACAACAGTAGCAGTATTGATCTAAGTATTCTTAATATCACTTCAGACCAGGAAGATGGAAATAGACAACAGGATCTCTCAGAGTTCCTTTCAACTCTTCACTTCTTTCATCACAAATACACATACCATACATGCCCTTCTTGCAGCCATAATGAGTTCCATTGCTGGACATGATTTATCAAGAGCTGCACAGATCATCAGAGACTTCTGAACTAACAAAGTGAATCTGACTGGCAGAAAAAAAAAAAAAAAATGTTGCAAAGAATCCAAGAGTTAAAAAAATCATTTTGCATCTCCTTTTCTATGGATTTGAATATATGAACTTTTACTAATTTTTATTACTGCAGTTTTTTCTTTTGGCAAGCATAACAAATAGCATCTCTGAATAGAGCTTTTCTGTTAGCTGTACTTTTTTAGCTACCATTGCAAAACCTAAAGCAAAATCCATTTCATTTTGAGTTTCATACACAATTTTCCTGTCATGATAAAGACAGAAATAAGTTATCAAATGAAAGTATTAAAGCTAGCAGATTATTAGACTATAACAATCCGTCAGTATTTAGTAGCCTTTTGGTCAAGACCAGACTTCTTAAAAATCAGTTAGTTTGGTCTCTGCTGTTCCCAGTAAGGTCTCTAGAACCAGAATAAATACAGATTATGATCTGGATAATAGTCAGTATAGACAGTATAATTTTTTTCCCTTTACTCTCAATCACCATACAATGCAATGCTAACAAAATATTTATTTGCTAGATGTTTCAAACACCCAAAAAATGTGCAGAGAGCAGCCTTCACTCATGCTGGGGTTTTTTTCATATTTATTTTCTGGATATACAGCAAATGATGTCTTCAGGGATGTGCATAGGTGCTCCAAAATGCAATATTCAAAAAACTAACAAGATTCAATTTCATCAGCATTTACCATCTAGCCTGTAATAACTTAGGTCATAATCTGTGAAATGACTCTGTGTTGAATAACACCACATATACTCCCTGCTCTTTAGAAAATAATTTACCTAAGTTTTATAGGTAAATAATAGCATTCAAAATTTTATCTGCACATTTGAACCTACCTTGCCATATTTTCCTTCTGATCTCTTTTGCACATAAAATTTACTTATCCTGTGAACATATGAAAAAGCAAAATAAGTCAACTACCCAAAGTCACTAGCTCTTGCTTTAAATAAAAACCCAAAAAGTACTGTAGTCCAGAAAGCATGTTCTGAAATTTTTGTTTTTTTGAGAATTCAGAGTACCAGTGTTCAAAATAATGTGCATAGAATCAAGTCCTGATCATGATGTACAATTATACCAGATAGCAAGATATTTAGAACCACAGAATCATAGAATTTTCAGGGCTTGAAAGGACCTTTAAGATCACCTAGTTCCAACCTCCCTGCCATAGGTAGGAACACCTCCCACCAGATCAGGTTGCTCAGAGCCCTGTCCAGCCTGCCCTTAGAAACTTCCAGGGATGGGATTTCCACCACCTCTCTGGGCAACGTGTTCCAGTGTCTCATCACCCTCATGCGGAAGAACTTCTTCCTAATATCTAATCTAGATCTACCTTCCTCTAGTTTGAATCCATTCCCCCTAGCCCTATCACTACCTGACATCCTAAAAAGTCCCTCACCAGCTTTCTTGTAGGCCCCTTCAGATACTGGAAGGCTACTATAATGTCTTCAAGGAGCCTTCTCCTCTCCAGACTGAATAACCCCAACTCTCTCAGTCTGGCTTCACAGGAGAGGTGCTCCAGCCCTCTGATCATCCTCATGGCCCTTCTCTGGACACACTCCAGCACACCCACGTCTCTCCTGTGAAAGGGGCTCCAGAACTGGATGCAGTAGTCCAGGTGGGATCTCAGGAGAGCAGAGTAGAGGGAGAGAATCACTTCCCTGGACCTTCTGGCCACGCTTCTCTTGCTGCAGCCAAGGATCTGGTTGGCTTTCTGGCTGCAAATGTACACTGATGGCTCGTGTTGAACTTCTCATCCACCAGCACCCTGAAGTCCTTTTCCTCAGGGCTGCTCTCAAGACAGTCACTGCTCAGCCTATATCAGTGCTTGGGATTGCCTTGACCTTGCACTTGGTCATGAGGTTGTCATGGGCCCACCTCTCCAGCCTTTCAAGGTCCCTCTGGATGGCATCCCTTCCCTCCAATGTGTCAGCCACACCACACAGCTTGGGGTCATCAGTGAACTTCCTGAGGGTGCACTCAATGCCACTGTCCATGTCACCAACAAAGATGTTAAACAAGATTGGTCCTAACACTGATCCTTGGGGGTCTCCACTTGTCACTGGCCTACACTTGGACATGGACCCATTGACAGTCACTCTTTGGGTGCAGCCACCCAGACAGTTCTTAATACACCGAGTGGATGGATAACAAGCTCTAATTTAAATGTGCAATCAGTTATAAGGTTACAAGCTGACATTATAATTTTTGGAATAGCCATCTAAGTACAAAAAACAAACTTGTCATTCCAAAAGTAGATGCATACATTGAGTTCTTCTAGAAAGGCAGAAAGAAGTCTGAAGCCCTGGAAAGCATAAAATATTTTTAACTTCATTTGCATCAGTTTTGTACTAAGGTAAATTCAAATTGGTCTTCAGAAAATTTCACTCATAAGGAAAAAATCAAACTTTTACCATATTTATTGTTTGGACTCATTGTGGTTTGAGTAAAGTTTGAAAGTTTCTGTAAAATTGATTGTTGTAATTCTCCTGAATATGCATCTCTATTTATAAATTTTCCTCTGCCAAAAACTGTCTCATTAAGAAATATGCAAAATGAAGTGTCTTGAAATAGAAATAATATCTTTTTCAAATTAAGGAAGTGATTCTGTTGTAATAATAGAGATAGACAGCTACACATCGAATAGTTATATCTGTAAATCATTCTTAAAGAACCCTGCAAATTTCTTTAAAATGCATAAAATGGATATGAGAGCAAAAATTGTGGGTCAGGATATTCAATGTTAATACCAGAAGCAATTTTCTGAAGTATTGTTATGCATTAATGAGACTTCCATGGTTTAAACCTTTATTGCACATGCCAAGCAACTTCAAAAGATTTTTTCTATTTGCAACACCACAACATTAGAAAAATTTCACTGCTACCTCATTTATACTGTCCTGCATAACAGAACTTTTTTGTTGTCTGGTAAAAGAGCTAAGACAATACAACTTCAAGTTATAGCAATATTTTAGTATATTATCTTTAACATATATTATTTTTATCAGACAAATTTCTCCAACCATCAGTCTCCTTGAGAACACAGCTGACTCTTTGAAAGCAAAAGCAGTACACTTAAGACAATCTGAATATTATAATGTAACTTATACAAGAATAACAAATATAGTAGAAACAATTTTCTTATATTATTTTGAAATAATATTGCAATAGCTGTAAAATAACACATACTTTTCCAGGAGCATGCATTAAAATAATGTCTCTGAGAAAAATGCTTTATTTTCGTGATAGTTACACACATTATGCTTGCTGTTTGTTTAAAGCAAGAATTTTTATAAATTATTATCCTTAAAGAATCAAATATAAGTTACTGCAGTGCTGTCTTTAACATAAAGAAAGAGCAGTATGAATATGAAGCTGCATCTTCCACACTACCAAAGCATTATTCAGTGGTACGAAACCGACTACTTATTCCGAGGGTCTCCTAAAGAAACAAGAAAATTATAATGCTGGGTAAAAGCATAATATCTAGTATCTGTTTATCATAAGATGCTAGATTCTTTCCATTTCTATTGTATTCAAATTTTAAGATTTGAGATTTTTGCAGACTGAATACTGTGTGTGAGGTTCCAGTCAGTCTTGCATCACAAATGACTGACTTGCAAGTTGAATGTTGACAAGTGACTCCTGAGAAGCACAGTAACTGAGTCATCAGGTGAGGAGCCTAGTCCAGGTGAAACAGTGAGCTGATTCCTCCAGCTAAATGCCCACTGAGTGGTTAATGACCATTGGGCTAGGTAAGGGCTAGTCCAGACAATAACCTTCAGTGTGTTTCAGTGAGGCAAGAAATGCGGAAGAAGCAACATTCCTGAAGTCTGAATCTGGCATGGGAGTGGCAGAAAACTCTGGGAGTATATAAAGAACACCAATGCATTCATTACTGGCCTCCTAGGACTGGACTGCTGGACTGCCTGGGACTGACCCATCACCTCAGGAAGAAGGACCATTGGGACATTGGGTGACCCTTGGGTGGTAATACTCCCTCTGCCTCTGCCTCTGCCTCTGCCTCTGCCTCTGCCTCTGCCTCTCTCTCTCCATCTTCCTGTCTGTCATGGTCTTGGGTAACATTAAAATTTATTTTGTTTTGGATCCGTGTGACAAAGTCTAACCTTGGAAGGGTTGGATGCAAGATGAATTATTTGACAATTGACACAAGCAAAATGATAGAGCCAGGCAAAAGAGAGAGAAAAAAGAAGATATAAGTGAGAGAGAGAGAAGTGGGAGAGAAAAAGGTTAAGAAAGTGGGAAGGAAGAAGGAGAGAGAGTGAGTGAGAGAGAGAGTCAACACCAAGGATCCAGCTGTCCAGCCAGTTTCTTCAAGATGGTGCTGATCCTTGACAGGGTCTGATGAGAGATGGCAGTGGGTCAAGAGATGACGATGCGAGGTGGCCAGAGTAGCTGTCTTTTATACCTCCAAAGGTCCTTTGTTCCAAAGGGGCAGCTGTCAGTCAGCTGCCACAGAAGTCAGGGTCATTGGCATCAGAGCCATTGCAGACAGGCTGCCTGGAGGGGAGCTTCCGCAGAAGGGTGCAGTCCCCCACCCACTCATCAGTTCTTACCTCCTTCCAGGCACCACTCCCACTCCATTCCAGCCCCCATAGCCAGGTACATCAGCGGTACAATCAAGGTGGATTCCTCCACCCTGGCCAGGCTAATCGTGCCTGGCGGGACGACCCAGCATTGCAGGCCCTCAGAAAAGGGCTGATGTAAGTTATTATTCAGATCCCACAAAAACGAAGTCCAAACATGGAGGTTTGGGTACAAATATAAAGTTTTATTTGGTATACAACATAAGCAATGTGAAATGGCCTGCTGAAGATTTGGTAAGTCTGTTGTGAGAGAGAAAAAGAGATGGAGAGTGTGAAAGGCTGCTCATCTTACTGATTGGAATTTGCCTCAAAAGCACCATTTTAAAATTAATGGCCCTGACTAGGGTGGAATGTACCTGGCCTGGCCAGAGCTGAGCGGGGGATGACACCCGGAAAGAGTTAAGAACTAAGAACTAATGGGTGGGTGGAGAATACTCCCCTTTTCTGAGGGCCTGGTAAAATTAGTAGAATGTGACCTGAAAAACAACAAAATGCATGCAACAGGAAGAGAAGGATAAAATCAAGTACAAACCATTTGACTAATGTTACGAGGGTACAAGGCTTTAAAAAAGCACTGAAAGACAGAATAATAAGAAAAACTTAAGGACAGTAAAAAAGAGCAAGAAAAATGGGGTGAGAGCGATGTGATAATCTAACCCTAATAGCTTTTTTTTTTACAATTGTTTTCCCAGATTAGAGAAAGTCACTAGGCACATCTAATTGGACTTCAGGAAAGCATTTAATAAGTTGTTAAACTGAAAAAATAGTAGTCAAACAAGCAAAAATTAAGCAAAAAAGAAAAGGGCTTGGCTTCTCTGTTAGCAGTTTGTGTTGTTAAAGCAAATGTAGAAGAGATGAAAAAAAACAAGGAGGAAGGAAAGTTATTTAAACTCAATAGCAAATGAATAATTGAATATGAATTGTCCATTAGTAAATTTAACTTTTATTCTAAACCAAGCAACAAAGTTCCCTGCAAAAGCACAAAAACATTTGTTATCTAGAATCTGACTCTCACATTCCTATTAAATTGTACTCTTCAAAAGAAGGCATGCTGCCTTTATAGAGTATCTGACAGCAAGTGACCAAAATTTGGTTACATTAGTGAAAACAGGAGGGCTGCCTCAGTCTGATGAAGGTAGATTTTGATCCCTCTGTAACAATATACATTTTACTTCAGTGTCAACACACTGATGCATATGAGTAGTTACTTAGGGTGTCCAGCTGTGGCATCTGCCCTTTCTTGATCTCCTACTGTCAGAACCTATCCATAAACAGTGCACAGTTGTCTGTGTGTGCTGCAAACTCCCACAGTCATTACATCAGCTGTAAGAACAAAACACACAAGTAGAGTTGGTATTTGTTTCTTGTTGCCCAAGCAGCTCAAGCATAAGAAATTATTTTCATAGGATCAGGAACACATGGTATGGATTGAGTTGGAAGGGACATTAAAAATCATATAGCTCCAACCCCCTGCATGGGTAGGGACACCTTCCCCTAATTTAGGTTGCTCATACTCATGGCCAGCCTGGTGTGAACACTTCCAGGGATGGGGCATCTAGAACCTCCCTGGGTAACCTCTTCCAGTGTCTCATCCCCTTCATTGTAAAGAATTTCTTCCTAGTGCCTAATCTAAATCTAACCTCTTCCAGCAAAAAAAGTTTTAAAATTACCCCTCATTCTATCTCACCATACCCTTGTAAAACGTCCCTCTCCAGCTTCCTGTAGGCCTCCATAGTGTACTTGAAGACCACTATATGGTCTCCTTAGAGCCTTCTCTTCTCCAGGCTGAACAACCCCAACTCTCAACTTGTATTCAAGGCCTTCCTCTGGACTTGCTCCAACAGTTCCATGAGTTTGTTGTGTTGGAGGCTCCAGATTTGGACACATTACTCCAGGTGGAGGTCTCACAAGAGCAGAGTAGAGGGAAAGAATCACCTCCCTCAACCTGCTGGTCACTCTTTAGATGAAGTCCAGCATACATATGGTTTACTGGGCTGCAAGAGCACATTACTGGTTCATGCCGAGCTCCTCATCAGCCAACACTCCCAAATCCATTTCCTCAGAGATGTTCTAAATCCATTTTATGTCTAAATGAATACGCTATGTTAGATATAGGTGTTTAAGGGAATATAGTAACTGAAATGCCTAATTATTTCTTAATTTCTGAAAAGCAAACATATTTTTTACGAGCAAGAATTAAGATAAATACATCAAATTCCAAACTCTTTTTCTGTTAATCAACTTCATGGAAATAATCACCTTCCTGAATACTTCCTAATCTGTATGTGCCATTGACTAACACAGAATAGTTAGAACCATCACTGGATTTTCTGACAGGTTATGGAAGAGTGGGGAGAAGAAGCTATCAGAACTAACTACAGGTAGAGATCCTAAACTACTGGATGTCAGTACACCCAAAAATATGACTGACAAATATCTTTTTTTAAAAGAACAAAAAATGAAGTTTCAGGATTGAAAAACTGTCAGAAATGACCCATATAAATCTCAATATTGCAAAAATTGCCATATAGCTTAACTTTATTACTGTGAGCAGTCCTTACTGTTTATAATGGTAAATGAAAATAGATGTACAAGTGCTGGCAAACTATGTTTTTGTATCCTGAATAAAAGAAAGATTGTATCTGACAGAAACTTATTACTCCAGCTTCACAGAATTAGAAGGAAACTACATTTCTCTGAACCTAAGAATTCAATTAAAATCAGAAGCAATACCATAAAGTGTTTCTTCACAAAAGGATGAAAAAACATTACAAGAACACATTCATTTTAGGCAAATTGATCAGTTGAGATGCTGGGATTTGACTAACATTTTTTCAATGAAAAAACCAGCAACACCTTAGATAAGTAGTCAACTTGAACACCCCATAAAAGAGAAAAAGGGAAATGTTGAAAAATCTTTATGCTACTGAATACATGAGTGGAGAGTAAGTTAAACAAGATTCTGTTTTTCTGATACAAGTCATTACACAGCAATCAGCAACATAATAAGGAGTATGCTTAAATGTTTAAGAATTTTCTATGTGAAACTAAAAACAATATGGTTATTTTAACAGAAGGAAAACAACACAAACAATAATTAGTGAGCTGGTAAAGCTGTCATCCTAGAAAAGTTTCTATCTAAATTTCTTATGCCATTCATCTCAAATATGCCATCTCTTTTTTTTTTCCATCTCAAGTGGAAAATGTCTAGTTTTGTCTCACATAAATGACACGATAAAATACAGGATATTTCCCATACATGAATGTTGCAGGTGTATGCTTGTATTGTTTTTAAATGCCACTTATAAAACATTTTCCAAAATATTATTTCATACTGGATAATCACAGTTTTCCCTTGTTCACCTAGATCAAATTATACTACTCCAGATGTGATTTTACTCTGTATGAAAAGACACATAGGGTAAAACTGAACAAACCTACTGATCAGGAAAGCGGTTAAGAAGAATGTGCAGGATTGCTTGATCCAGCTGCTATGCTGCATGAAGTTTGATGTGAAGTTCACTTGAAAAAAAAAAAAACAAACCAAACCAAAGAGAATATACTCAAAAGAAACAATCATTCTTCATGGGTGTAAAACAAGGATGATCAAAGCAGAAGCAATAAAAGTAGTCATATTAATCTGTTCTTCTTTAATTTAAATTATGAAACTTTAGAACTTATCCTGCAAAGAGAGCAACAATTGTTTAATTATTGTGAAAAGAGCAAAACCTCCAAAATTCAGGAGAAAAGTACACCCATTTGGACAGACTAGCACATCCAGATTCTAAATTGTATTTCCAGGGCTTGGTACCAAGCAGCATATTAGTGTCCTATTTTTCACCCTTACACAAATATTAATTAGAAAATGTAAAGATCTCTATTTCACTGTAATAATCCCATTAGGCTTCACTAGTCTTTATGGAATAAATTGAGGAAAAAAGTTATCTTTCATAGGCATCTATTGTCCTTATCCACAATACCTGTAGATATGGTGTTAACTTGAATTCTAACCCTAGAGAAAGTAAACAGCGAATATCACCTATTCAGGACAATTCTGCTAGTATAAAGGTAGAGGAGGCCTCCTGTCAACTTATTTGACAAACACTTGCCAGTTCCTCTCTTCCTCTACAGTGAAATACTGACCTTGATTGAATGTATAATGATGAATAACATTCACTTCAGTTAACTTTGCTTGTACAGTTTTTATTTTGTTAGGTTCCAGCAATTCCTAAGACAATTGCAACTTTTCAGTCTCATACTGACTAGTAAGAATTATTTCCTTTATTCTTGATGACATCCACTTTGAGGTACTTTTTTGTTTTTTCGCTGCCCCATATTTAGTGGATGTCAAAATAGCTGCACAGTATACTCATCAAATCCATTATCACCTTGAGGTACGGAAATAATGTTAAATTGATCTAATCTCGTGTGATAGGAGAGATATGTAATGTGTGGGAGAGGTATTAAAAAAAGTTTTTCTGACACCACTACATGCCCTTTGTTCCAAAATTCCCTTTCAGCATCACTTGTTCAGAATTTCTGCTTACATTTAGTCAGCTTTCATACACATTATCATGTTCTTCTTCAGATGATCAAACAGAATCCGTCACAGAGAATGCTTATACTTTTGGAATGTTGTCAGCTGTGCTTCTTTTCTTGAGTATGAACATGCTTCTGGCTGGAAAATTTGTACATTAGTTAAATATTTTCATCTCTATTTTTAATCATAGGGTATTTATATTAGAATCCATCAACTGTTAGCCCTACCAAGTGTGTGATACATTTCCTTGAAGCGCATGTGAGCATTTGAAGGCTTTCTCATCCCAAATGACATGTTGCCATGTAGACCAAACCCAACTGCAGCTGGTTCTGGGAGCTGGGCTGGTACCAACTAGGATTAAGACAGCAAACACAAATGTCTTACTCTGTTTCAATTATTTCTTCATTGAAAGTGAAGAACCTTTGAGGGGAGACCTTATTTCCACGTTACAGTACTTAAAAGGTGGTTACCAAGGAGATGGAGACTCCCTTTTCATAAGGAGTCACATGGAAAAGACAAGGGGTAATGGGTGCAATTTACTCCTAGGGACATCCCATTGGACATCAGAAGACAATATTTCTGTATGCAAACAGCTGGACATTAGAATGTCCATCAGGAAAGTGGTGGATTACCCAACACTGAACACTTTTAAGGCTCAGCTTGGCAGCATGTTGGGACATCTCATCTAAACCATATACCTACCTAGAAAAGTTGGACCAGATGATCCTCGAGGTCCCTTCCAACCTGTCATTCTGTGATACTTCTGATTGGCAGGCAGGTGTTTAGCAGTTTCCAGTAAAGTTGGACCTCAACCTCACCATGTGTAATGTTTACTTGAGAAGACAAAAAACATAAAGCCAAACATCCCTGCATTCCTTCTTCTCCCAGCTTTCATTGCTGAGCATGATGTCACAAGTTTTGGGAAATCTCTTTGGTTAGCTGGGCTCAGTCCTCTTCCAACTTCTTGTCCACCCCCAGCCTACTCACTGGTGGAATGGGGTGAGAAGATGAAAGGGTGTTGAGGCAGTGTGAATACTGCCAACAATAACTGAAACATCTCTGTTGTCAACACTGTTTTCACCACAAATCCCAAACGTAACCCCAATCAAGGTACTGTGAAGTTAATTCTATCCCAGTCAAAACCAGTATATACTGTCATCTACTTTCCTCTTCATCATCTTACCTCATCAAAAAAGTTTGAGTTGTGTCTAAATGGGTCTATTATATCACAGAACTTTACAGGTATGGGTTAGAATCCCGAACTACCTGAAAATGTTCTTAAAAGTGAAGCACTAGTAATGGGAAGCCACCATTGTGTGGCCAATCAAAGCCAGACAACTTTTGTGTTATTTACATTTCAAAGAGAGAGTAACACTTAAGAATGAGATTTCAATGATGTCTGAAGATACATACATATGTTTGGGGTTTTTTTCTTTCCCCGCCTCCACTTCCATGAATACATTATTTTTCAGAGGGACATATTCTTATCTTTTAATCCTTCTTGGAAGGATTAAGAGCTTAAATGTCAAATCAAAAACTCCAAACCTTACAATAAGCAGAGAGATTTTCTTAATTTATACATATTCAATTTTTTTCTTTCTTTCTTATATAGATAGATATGTAGATTTAATTGCTTCCTTTTTTCAGGTGGTATGTAAATTCTAAAAAAAAAAAAAAAAATTTAGAATCTTTTTTATTTTTGGTTTAATCTAATTTATCAAAGATATCAAGATAATCCTAATCTCTTCCTCAACCTTTTCTGTGGTTTTCCATAATCTGTTTTCAAGAGTGTCTGAATGAATCAGATCTTATCTATTCTTTTTACTAATAAAAAAGTGAGAGTGCAGATTTGGATTTTGAAGCAATTTCAGTGCATATTTTAATGCTATTTTTTTCTTCTTTTCTGGAAAAGTTTGAGTAATTCTGGTCTGTGTGTGCTTGCTATGCAATATTCTGTCACTTCAAGTGTTTAATTCTAGCTAGTACAACACATTTTGTAATCATCTGGACAAAATAAGATTTTAGACTTTCCATTAGAAATTGCCTCTACTTTAAAAAAAATAATTATTTCTTCCCCCTTCTTTACTAGGGACATTGGTATACAATTTCTCTGTCTTCAGGTAACAGCAGAGGCTTTTGTTAGTATGCCACTGTTTTAACTATGGGCACTCCCATATTGTGAGACATTTCTTATAATCTTAAAATATTGCAAACATATCCTGCATAAAAAAGGGAGAAAACTATTCATTTGTACCTGACTATTTTAGCAAAAAGAACAGGAGATATTTTTAGATAAAGATGCTGTGGCATCTCCATTCCCATGGCCTATAAATTCGCTTCTTTCCCTGCTAGAGTATGAACTACCTTATGCATAATCTATTACTCCTACTATCTAGCTCCAATTCTCAAAAAGTGTAATGAGAGAGGAATTATGGATATAATATTTCACTTTCTCATATAATGGGAGATTGTACCTTAATTCAGAGGTCCATTTAGCTCAATTAGCAAGCAATAATAAAAATAATTTTCTGAGGAATACTCATAAAGAAATTGTGAACTAACGTGGTGAAACTGCCTACAAGAGAAACTTAAGACTTTTATAATCCAATGAGTATGGTTCTGTTTTTTTCTTTAGATCTAATCAGCTTGGATTTTACATCTCAGAAAGAACAAGCAACAAGTTTTAATTTTTTCTAAATTGTAGCATAGATATGGTGCAAATTCTTAAGTGAATGAATCACCTAACATCTTAAAGACAATTTATTTGACTGATTTCAATAAAGACCACAGAAGAATTGCTTGGTACTCTACATTACCTATCCTGCTAGAAGGTAGAGAACTGATGCTTTGGGTATATAGATACATAATCTGTAGGATTACAGATTTTGTAAATTTAAGAGAGAACTTGCTTGTACCACATGTTCAGAAACCAAGAGTAAATATTTTATGGCATATCTATCCTTTTAGATTCAGACATCAGATCACCTCTATGGTGTGCACAACTGAGGCACTATCTTCAAAGCCGATCAAGTAATTTCACCTGCTTGTTTTGTCTCTACGGCAAAAACAGGACCACAACTATGGCACACCTCAGAGAAAGCTATAGGCAGCAGTGAAAGGTAGGCAATACTGTTACTTCCCAGTTGGGATGGATGTACAAGACTGATCTAGTCCAATCTGATCCTTGCTTCTGGTCAATAACTGTATATTTCGAATGAATAAAAGCAGGCAAGCTTACAGTCACACTTGTTCTAGGCACTTCCAAAAGATCTCCAAGGAATTTTTCCCAGTTGAAGTCTTTGTTCTGTATTCTGCAGTGTGCAGCCACAAATATGAAGTGCAAGAGAAATATCTGTGAACTAATAATACTTTATTTTGATGTCACAAGATGATCTACTCATTTTGGCTTCCAAATAAAAGTGAATTACAAGCAGGATTATTAGAACCACCTATTGTAGAATTTGTCAGACTCTTTTTCAGAACATATTCTTGGCTGTAGGTTAACACTTGATTCAGCTACAGTTCTGCTATACAGGCCTCCAAAGCTTACACTTGCACAGGCTTATTCCAGGCCTGGGATGATCAGGTCTTTTCCTGAACAACTAGTTTTCCAAATCTTCCTGGGATATCTACCACTTTTCTGCTCAACCTGTTCCAGTATTTCACCATGTACGTTGTAAAAAAACCCTTTCTTGTATCTAGTCTAAATCTGCCCTGGTTTTGTTTAAAACCATTATTTCTTGTTCTATCACTACAGGCTCTGCTAAAATTTTGTTCTTTCTGATCTTTCTTATAAACCCCCTTTAAGTACTGAAAGGCTACAATAAGGTCTCCCTGAAGCCTTCTTTTCTTCAGGCTGAACAACTCCAACTTTCTCAGCCTGTCTTCACAGGAGACTTGTTCCATCCCTCTGATCATTTATGTGATACACTGGACCCTCTCCAATAGGTCCATGTCTGTCTTGTGCCAATTATTCCAGATCTGGATGCAGTACTGAAGATGGGATCTCACTAGAGACTTACATTCTTTCCATAGCCCACCCAGATT
The DNA here is from genome assembly GCA_038090715.1 of Florisuga fusca. Lineage (NCBI taxonomy): Eukaryota > Metazoa > Chordata > Aves > Apodiformes > Trochilidae > Florisuga > Florisuga fusca. The sequence continues at coordinate 16,984,273 of JAAWXA010000012.1, forward strand.
TATTATAGAATAGGGCTTTCAAATACAGCTTAGGACTCCAAATTCATCTATAAAAACCCCATTGCTTAAAGCCCATTTTTTCCTGCACAAATAAGCCAGACATCTGGTAGAAAAGATAATACAGTATCTTATATTTAAGAAGTTATCTTTCCATGTGTGTAAATAAAATGGCTGAAGCAAGGTATCTCTAACTCTTTATGTTCCGTGAGTGATTATTTTTTGTTATTATTTAATACTGTTCTCTTAGCTTTATGAATGCATTACATGTTATTTCAAATTAAAAATAGTAAATTAAATTTTCAAGTTAAAAAGAGTAAAACATTCTCCATACAAAAGTAGCCTCCTCAGCCTCCTGTGTGGTTGTCCGGGTTTCAGCTGGGATAGAGCAAATTTTTTCTTAGTAGCTGGAATAACACTAGGTTTTGGGTCTAGCGTGGGATTATGTTATGAGAAGTATGTTGATAATATACTGATATTTTTAGGTGTTGATAAGAAATCAATGACTTTTTAACTTCCCATTCGTTGTTAATGATGTTGCATAAAAAACCTGGGAGGAAGCATAATCAGGATAGATGACCCCATGTGACCAAAGGGAAATTCCAGACCACATGACATTGTGCTCAAGATATAAAAGTGTAGGAAGAAGACAGAAGGATTCTGAAAGCATGAAGTCTGTCTTCCCAAGTAATGGTTATGCATGATGGAGCCCTGTTTTCCTGGAGATGGATGAACACTTGCCTGCCGATGGTGAGCAGTGAATTGCTAGCATGCATGGCTTTACCTACTAAGCTATCTTTATCTCAATCCATGAGTTTTTACCACATTTAGACTTCAGATTCTTAATCTCATCTCACTGTTCTGTGGTGCAGGCTGGGGTGATTACCATAACAGTGCTAGACATGCAGTATCATCCTGCAGAGAGAGGTTAGAGATGATCCAATTTTAACCTCCAGATTATGTTTTATCCGCCAGGTCTTGAAAGTGTGTCAAGCAAATTTCAATGCATACTAAGAAATTCCTTGGTTTAACTGTTTACTTGTTAGTATAACAGTATTGGTTTTGAGGTTGTGTTACTCATATTTGATCCACAAATGTAAGAGAAAATTTAAAAAATAACAACAGATCAATAATTTACACAAGAAAATTCTTGAATCTTAGACAAGTAATGAGATGCTTAACATTAGGTATTACTAAAGCCTGAAGCAATTAAATGAAAGATAAAAATTAACAAGAAAAAAAAAAGAAAAAGGAAATTATTTTATTTTATTTCATAATATATTACTGGGGAAAAAAAAAATAAATAAAAGACAGATGAGAACAGGAAGAAATGTACAACATAAGAGGTTAGATTCCCACAGTGTTCCTGAAGTCTTAAGCTTTCATAATTAATCACAAACTAAAACAACAAAATTAGTTCTCAGATATTTTCAAAATGAGTGTAACTACACCAAAGCCAATATTACAATGAAGCTTTAGTTTCAGCATTGGTGATTTCAAACTGAAGTAAGTTTGCTGGGCATCTGAACCCAAGGCTAAGAATCATCAAGAAGCCATGGGCTTCCACCCATTTTTGTATGCTGAGAATATGAGATAAAAGGTGGGCAGTAATAACTTTATATCTGAAAGCCTTAGGATTTGTTTTTTTTGCAATATCGACTTTCAACAAAACATTTACATCGTATCTTCCTGTGAGAGTTTATATCCATTAAAACTCATTGTCTATTAAAACTGCTAGATGCTTTAATTAAACATCCATACAAAAATACAACTTCCAGGCTTTTTTACTCACATAATAGATATAGCATATTTACAAAATACAATTATCAGTTTTCAAGGGTGATCATTGCACATGTGGGATATGTTTCCTTTTCATTGCTATGTTAATTGGATGAAGATTGTTTGGTTTATTTATTTTCTACCCAAAAGGGAGGAGGATTATGTTAATTGGAAACCAAGCTCTCACTGAGATGAGAAAAATTCATTGCAGCACTTCATAAAATGCTATAGTATCTTTTTTTTTTTTTTTCCTCTTGGGTGATTGGGGAAGAGTCCAGACTTATTTTCTGGCTTGAACATTGTTCTAATATTGTTTTTAAAATAATTATTTAACTCCTAAAAATAATATTAAGGTAAGCGCTGCTCTGCAGTTCTTCTAACAAAGTGTTCTAGTTCAACTAAGAATGATTGATACACAAGAAGCAATTACACACTTCCTTGTGTATACACTTTGCTACCCATATAATCCAAGCAGTATAAAGCCATTGTCAAGAATTTGCCACTTAGGAATCCCTCTTCTCTACAAAAGATCTACTATATATACATGGATTATGAGAAAATCCTGATGCAGGGAGGAAAGATCTGAGTAACCTTTTGTAATCTTCAGAGAACATTCATTTTATCACAGATTAAATTTTAAACACAGAGAATATGATTCCTCTACTTTGAAAGGAAAATTTATGTAAAAAAAAATGAACAAGCTTACTCAAGGGAAACTTTTTGGTGTCTCAGACTAAAAAGGGTCATACAAATGCATTGGTTTTAATAGCCAACAGTAAAGACCTGCAGTTTCAGCAGCACAAAGACTATCTTAAGAGAGGGTTTAATTAAAGAAATGTTTAGGATGAAGGACCTACTATCTGGATGAAAATTAAGCTCTAAACTACTACACTGAAAACTGTATATTCTAATAAAAAGGTTATAAGTAGTAATTTTATTTACAGTATTTCTCTTCTATACCGAAACAAAGACAAGGAAAGGTTCATTATTAAGGATAAATTAGAGACAAAACTAATCCCTCTGACAATTTAATTCCTCTCAAAAATGTTTAAGACCTAAAAGCAATCCTATCAATTCTACTTCTAATCCCCCCAAAAGCCAAATTCATTCACTAACTTAATTCTTATTTGCAATAAAAACAAATTAATTAGAACAAGGCCCTCTGCAAGACATCAAAGGCAATTCCTTCAACTATTCCTTTCCAATCAGCAATTAAAAAAAAATCATTAACCTCACCTTCATTATGAAATTTCAAAGCAATTTATTCAATAACTTCAATTTTGATTCACAAACAAGTTAATTACCCAGGTCCTGTTCCACAAAGCTTTTCTAAGATAAGTTCCTCCCTTGACTGAATATATGCACCTCTCACCATCTTGAAAAGTTATTTATTTCTGTCTTGCATCATTTGAGACTCTAGCCATGATCAGAGAGTTAGATGCTGAAAGAGTACTTGTTGCACACCAGGGAATTTATGATCATCAGTCATCTTGTAGGTTAGCTCATATGTGTGAGCTGTTCCTCACACATGTTGTGGTCTCAAAGCAAAATTTACAGGAATAATTCCTCTAAGGTGCATGAGTAAACATTAGAGAAAAACTTTTTGTATTTGTCTTTACAAATGGGTGTTGTGCAAGCATCAGTGTTGTAAGACACATTAAGATGTGCAGTTACCTCAGTCTTCACTGGCAAGGGCTCCAGCCACACTCCTTAAGTCATAGAAGATGATGGCAAGGGTTGGAAGGAAGAACTGCCCATTGTAATTAAAGATCAGTTTCATGACCACCTGAAGAACCTGAAAGTATACAAGTACATGGGACCCAATGGGATACATCCAAGGGTATTGAGGGAACCGGCAAACGTGATTGCTAAACCTCTGTCTATAGTATTCCAAAAGTCGTGACAGTCCGATGAAGTCAGCACTGATGGGAAAAGAGGAAACATAATGCCCATTTTCAAAAAAGGAAAGAAGAAAGATCCAGGGAACTATAGGTCGGTCAGTCTCACTTCTGTGTCTGGTAAAACCATGGAGCAGATCTTCCTGGAGGCACTGCTGGAACAGAATAATGAAGAGGTGACTGGATATAATCAGCACAGCTTCACCAAGGACAAATCATGCCTGAAAAACCTTCTGGCCTTCTATGAAGAGTTCACATCATCAACAGACAAGGGAAGAGAAACTGATATCATTTACCTGGACCTGAGCAAAGCCTTTGACACACCTGGTGAGGGACTCTGTAGGATGTGAGTTAGTGATAGGACTAGGGGGGATGGATTCAAACTAGAGGAGGGTAGATTTAGATTGGAAGTTGTGAGACACTGGAATAGCTTGCCAAGAGAGGCAGTGGAAGCCCCATCCCTGGAAGTTTTTAAGACCAGGATGGATGAGGCTCAGAGCAATCTGATCTAGCATGAGGAGATTGGAACTAGATGATCTTAAAGCTCTTTTCCAACCCTGAAAATTCTATGATTGTATGATTCTTTATGAGATGCTTGTACTTTATTGAGTATAAGATGAGTATCTAAAAGCTAGAGATTCAGCTACCAAGTCTGTAGCTCAAACCAAGGAGGAGTTTCAAGCCCAATATCACAAATTCGTGAGATTAGTTTTGGATATAGATAGATTGTTTGTCTAAGTAGGCAACATGATATGTCTTCTGGGTATATTCTTTTGGAGATGTCAGTTTTGGGGAAATTAGACATTATTGTGTGATGTGATGCTTGTTAGCCTTATGGTTTTAAATACTTTATTATTTTCCATGTATCCCAGATTACTCTGCTTGTAAAATACTCAAGCTGTGTATTTGGGTTGTTTTAGGGAAGTCTGGAGGTAATAAAAGGATCACTTGTTTCATGTTTTCAGAGCCTTGATAATTTTGGCCTACTATGCTGTACAGGAAGAACTTCAGAGATGCAGTCTAGATAGATAGTAATATATTATTAGTCTGAAGTCATGGCAGTCGAGTCAGTTCAGTTAAAAATACCCCCCCCTGCCTTGCTTGCAATACCCGAGAGATTAATATTTTCCATCTATGTTGTATTTGATACCTATTTTCTGTTGTTTCAACTTATCACTGATTGTAAATTTTCATCGGTTCTGTTTTTGGTAGGAAGGTACTTCTTAGTTGAATTATGATGTTATGGTTTGTTTGGGTTTTTTTTTTATGTTTTGTCTTCTGTTATTTTTGTTTGGTTGGTCTGGTTTGGTTTGGTTTGGTTTGGTTTGGTTTGGTTTTGGTTTGGTTTGGTTTGTGTTTGTTTTCCCTTGGGACTATACCAAATCCCATTACAACCATTAGGGCTGTTTTTCATAGGACAGAATTTCGTCTGTGGAGATATTTGGTTCAAGAAAAGTCAATATTGAAGTAAGAACCTAACACCTACTGAGAAGGTCTGATTTAGGTGACTAGTCAGGTTTGCTAAACATTACCTAAGTGGCTTGATTGTTATGTTACAAGGCTTGGCCTGTCTAGCCACCTGTATAATTAATATTTCAAGAAACAGAGTTTCTCCAACAGGAAACACAGAGTCAGTGCTTTTTCTCTACTTGCTTTTTCTTTTAATTGGTGTGTTTATGTCCTTCTCCCTTTATTTCTTCGCAGCTAGATATGCTTTGTAGGTATACAACAATGTAACATGGATGATTTTTCTGACCATATCCTTTGCCGTTACTGCATATTAGAACATTCTTATGTCTCTGTGTTGTGTGTATTCATTTCCAGAATTACTTCTTTGAATACTGAGTCTTCTTCATCAAATACTAATAGAAAACAAATTGGCTTTCTTTAAGATACTGGGAACATACAGGAATAATAATTCCTTTTTAACACACTTTGTGTTAGAAAGGTTCTGTCTGAAATCTGACTTGAAATCATGAAACAGGATACAGACATTTTTAATTAATGAAGACAACATAATTCCTTTTGATAGTCCTTTATTTGTTGCATTGATCAGCTCTTTGAAAATTCAAGTGCAAAAGCAATAATGTCTTCCGTGTCAAAAATCTCTGTCAACACATTTGTTGCTGTTCCTAATTCCTAAATCTCTGGAGTTTGACACAGACAGGACATTGGAAAGCACATAATAAAAATGTTGTCATTTTATTTTTGTTAGTCACCGATAGAACATTTAATGAAGTTTGTGAAATTCAGTTTTTATGAAATATATTTTGACATAGCATAATAATACTTATTTTAATAAAAATAAATAGGAAAAATAGAGTAAATAATAGAAAAGTGTTTCTTGCGGACTGCTGAGTTAGTGTAATGAAGACAATTAAAAATTCTACCTCTGATGATGAACCAGTGCAAGGTCATGTAGTGGCCTAATCTCATTGAATTAATGGTGAATTGTGAGTCAGACATATATTGCAGTAACGGTCCAACAACGCAATATTTTTTTCAGTACAATGAAACACAGTGAAGGGTCCTTTTAATTTATAGAATTATTTTATTGGCAATCATAAGGCATATAATTAAAGAGTAATATCAAAAGAATGAATTTTGTGTGTATCAGATGTAATCATAGGTATGAGTCCTCAAACAAAGATGAAATTTATCTTTCAAAAATATGCACTAAAAATAGAAATTCTCTAAAGATTAAACACTTAATTTGATGCTGTGTGATATCTTTCTGTTTGTTTGTGTTTTTTTTTTTCTCCCTACCATAACACCTTTGTAATGTGAAATAGTCATGCCATCCCAAAATCTATCCCCATATCCTGGGGGTACACATGCAACATTTATGAAATGTCTGCTATATTCTGGCACAACATCCTGGTCTCCAAGCTGGTAAAACATGGGTTTGATGGATGGAACACTTGCTGGATTAAGAACTGGCTTGATGGCTACACCCAAAGAGTGGCTGTCAATGGGTCCGTGTCCAAATGGGGGCCAGTGACAAAAGAAGTCCCTCAAGAATCAGTGTGGGGACCAATCTTGTTTAACATCTTTGTTGGTGACATGGACAGTGGCATTGAGTGCACCCTCAGCAAGTTCACTGATGACCTGAAGCTGTGTGGTGTGGCTGACACATTGGAGGGAAGGGATGCCATCCAGAGGGACCTTGAAAGGCTGGAGAGGTGGGCCCATGCCATCCTCATGAAGTTCAACAAGACCAAGTGCAAGGTCGAGGCAATCCCAAGCACTGATAAAGGCTGAGCAGTGACTGCTTGAGAGCAGCCCTGAGGAAAAGGACTTGGGGGTGCTGGTGGATGAGAAGTTCAACACGAGCCAGCCTTGAAAGCACTTGCAGCCCAGAAAGCCAACCAGATCCTTGGCTGCATCAGGAGAAGCATGGCCAGAAGGTCCAGAGAAGTGATTCTCTCCCTCTGCTCTGCTCTCCTGAGATCCCACCTGGACTACTGCATCCAGTTCTGGGGTCCCTTTTACAGGAGAGACATGGACGTGCTGAAGTGTGTCCAGAGAAGGGCCATGAGGATGATCAGAGGGCTGGAGCACCTCTCCTATGAAGCCAGACTGAGGGAGTTGGGGTTATTCAGTCTGGAGAGGAGAAGGCTCTGAGGAGACCTTATTGTAGCCTTCCAATATCTGCAGGGGCCTACAAGAAAGCTGGTGAGGGACTTTTTAGGATGTCAGGTAGTGATAGGGCTAGGGGGAATGGATTCAAACTAGAGGAAGGTAGATCTAGATTAGATATCAGGAAGAAGTTCTTCCGCATGAGGGTGATGAGACACTGGAACATGTTGCCCAGAGAGGTGGTGGAAATCCCATCCCTGGAAGTTTCTAAGGGCAGGCTGGACAGGGCTTTGAGCAACCTGGTCTGGTGGGAGGTGTTCCTGCCCATGGCAGGGGGGTTGGAACTAGGTGAACTTAAAGGTCCCTTCCAACCCTGAAAATTCTATGATCCTATAATTCAAAGATACTAGCACGGAGTACTACAGGTGAATTGATTTTTCTTCTCAAATACTTTGCAGAAAACTTGAGTGTATTTTACAAGCTGCAAGAACTTTTAATGTTTTGGCTATTTAAGTGTGATATTACAAATATCTTTTTCTCTATCAAAATGAAGGTTTCCATTTAATTGCAAAAGAAAGAGTAAAATTTTGCCTCTCAGAAAGTCATTCCTATTGCCTTAATGTAGGTTTAATGTCATTGGGGTTATTAAAGCATATCGGAATTCTGAATCCTTGAACTTCATTATTGCTTGAAAACATCCATGACCCCTCAGGTTAATGCTTCAGTACCATGGAAGCAAGCAGGAATAACTAAAAGTCATCATCTTGTCTTCACAGCTGGCCATCCTCTTCCTTTGGAATGGCAACATCGTACCATAGGAAATTCCTACAGAGGTGCAGATTGAAAGAACAAGGGTTTGTGAGTCTCGTGTTCTTTGTAGAGCATAATTTTTAGAAAGTACTAATTCTACCACAAGTAGACTATCAAAATATTTGAAGATAAGAAACAAAAATCACCAGTCACTCTTCCAATTTAGCAAATGGCTAGTCATAGATAGTGTTAGGAGAATAATAAAAATAAAGACACAGTGCAATGAACTCTAATGGAGAAGTCAAAGGCTATTATACAAAACTTTAAGTGAAGATTATAGTAAGCAAAGTATGGTAAGTAATCATGTGAAGTGTTTGCCTTACAGATTATTCTTGCCATTCCTTTAACATTCATGTTTCTTTCAAACATGTATAAGCCAGTGTTATTGTACATATAGGAAGGATTGGAAAATCCTTTCTTTACTCTTTTAACTTACCATTTTCTTTAAATTATTATCATTATCAATCAAACATAAGGGATCTGGACTGTAGAAATAGCAGAATAAGTAAAACTTCCCATCTGCAAGCATAACCCTTGAAAAACACTTTCCACAAATATTTGTATTAATCTGCTTCTCTAACAGGGACAGAAAGTTAATATATTCTTTATATACTTTAAACACCTTCTTAAGCATCTTTCCTAATAACAAGCTTGCCTTTAATGCATCACTATTGAACTTTATCCTTAAGTCATCAGATGAAGAAACTGGTTTGCTAGGATAAAAAACATTAAGAAAAATGTGTTCTCTCAGGAAAATTGGTTATTATATGGAGCATTTTCTGACTAAAAATACTGAAGATCATAATGTGTTGAGAAATGAAATTGTTAACTTAGAAAAGAGGTCTGTTGCAGAAACTAAAGACTGATGGAAGTTTTGAGGCATGATAATAAGAAAGCCTAATTTTTAGTATTTGCATTGCACTACAGTGTTTTGTAATATCATGTCAAATCCTTCTGAAAAGTCATAGAATCATAGAACTATCACAGTTGAAAAAGATTTCTAAGATCATTGCGTCCAACTGGCAACATCCCCACCCCGTGAATAAAATAAATGTATTAATATCTGTATCACCCACTAGAGCATGTCCTCAAGAACCTCACCAGATAGGCAGGTCACCTGTTCATAGAATGAAACAGATTACTCAAGCAGATCATGCATGCTAGGATTTAATTTGCATATATTTTTCTGAAGGAATCAGCTTTCAGTCATTGCAGATATTACAATTACTTGTTAAAGAGATCAGTTTGTTATTTTTATAGTATTGCTTTTTGTGCAGGTCGACTGCAAATGATGGGCATTTGATATGATGTACTGAATTGAGAGCATCCTCAGCAAGTTTCATGACAACATGAAGATGTATGTTAGAGTCAACATGCTGTAGGGAAGGGATGCCATAGAGAGGGATTTTCACAGGCTTGAGATATGAGTCCGTGCCAATGAGACCAAGCACAAGGTCCTGCACATCAGCCAGGGCAATCCCAAGAAGATATAGTCTGGGAAAAGAATGGATTGAGAACAGTCCTGATGAACTTGGAGCAACATATGGCAGGAACTTTGTGGTTGATGTCACCAAACTTTAGTGCTCACAACACAGTTGTCTGCATGGGAGTTACTTGTCTGGTTTGGCACTGCCATTAGCAGAGCTTTACTCCACGGATGCCATCCAGTATTGGATCCAGCTGTGGGGTAAAGCCAGATGTGTATTTGTGTGTGGGATTATTACTAGAGTTCATGTGTAGTCTTTCTAGTTTTCTACTGTTCATGCTAGTAATGAGAGGAATGGGAAACATTGTGCTTTTCTTGGATTATGCAAGTAGCTTTTAGAGGGGATGGTAATAGCACCCCCTTTCTGATGTTTCCTACACTTCATCATCTAGCAGAGAAAGATGTGAGACTATGTAAGTAGATTTCAAATGAAGAAAAATCCTTTTTGAAAACTCTCAATATGAACTCAGGAAGAGAAAACCATAAATGCTTTGTTTATGACATTTTCAGTACATTGCTTAATAGAAGTTTGCATTTTGAAGTAAAAAAAGAATGGGTTTGCTCTGGAAATAGAAACTCAGATATATAAGCCAGATAATTTTTATTTTGTCTTTTGTAAGCTTTAAAAGTTTAGTCTCTAAAAGGTATTTTCTTTTCAAAGTTTGATTATGGAGAAAAGTATAAATATATTAATTCACTTCTTAAATCTCTTCTTGTCTGTTTAATAAAGATAAATTGATTTTATGCTTCAGAGCTGCTGTGGAGCAGGAGCCAATGCTCAGATTGAGATTACCATCATATTCCCATTAAATTTTAGTCACTGAAGTGTTTTCTTTTATTTACCTTCTCCATGGGAGCTTCTTTTTTCAAGGATTTGAATGCTCAGTTTGTTTTCCATAAGCAAAATATGCTAATTTTCTTAATTTATGTTTTGCATGTTATATTTCTCTATACGTATTAGCAAGGATGTATTATACTTATTGTCCCAGATAATTTTTCTTAATGTTCCATAAAATTACAGGCTAACAATATTTAAATATCTGAGCTGTTGTATACAGGAATTTATCCTATTTTTTTCACCAACTGCATTGATCTCATATGTCATTTAAGGCTTAATTATAGTTAAGAATATTTAATAAATTCCATCTCACTTTGATAAATTGACCTTACACTTTCTCAGACTTTATAAAGGACTTCTAAAAATGAAAAATTTGAACTACTATAGCTCACACTTTGGGCAGTTGGCTAGACTCCCAACCTCAGTGTCTCCATTAAAAAGAATTACTTAACTTTTTTGGGGGGGGGCTGGTGGTATTTTTTTGTTTGTTTGTTTGATTTCTTTTTTTTTTTTTTTCCTCAGTCATTATAAACTTTGAATAAACTTTTTTAACTGGGAGGAAGCTTTGTTTCCTTGTGTGTGATGAAACTTGTCTTGCCTTTGTCGCTAGTGATTTGTGAACATCAGATCTTCAGCTTTCAAATAACCCCCCCTTCAAAACAGGAGATTTCCTATTTATTTATGTTAAAAATAAGAGCTACTGAAACAGACATAGATGAATGGATGTCCATAGTAAAACTACTGGGTGATCCTAGACACTAGAGATCGGACAGATGGATCTTTTTCAAATTGACAGGTGTCACGCAAGTGGGTTTAGGACTTTCATAAGTACTGTTTTTATACTGTCTAGCTTCATGGCCTCCAGAGATAATGGCAAGCACTGGGATTTACTCTTTTTTGTCCTTCTTCCAGCATAAAAATGGCCTGGAAACCAATAAATGTTTCTGGACTGTGTTTTGTATTGGGCAAGTCTTCCTGAGAAATTTTCTTTCTTTGAGCATTTTAAAGGATGTGATTGACAAAGGATATGACTGATAAAGATATTCAGGATAGATTTTAAAGCCCATTCTATATAATATTCCAGAAGGAGGACAATAGAACCTCATATCTATAGGCATGCTTTTTTCCATTGCTTCAATCTTTTCCAATTTCTTCACGTAACCAGTTGCTTAGGTTAAAACACTCCTCTGGTTCTAAAATTTTGTGAGCTTGGCAGCATGCAGTACTTAGCAAACTTTAAAATATTCATCTACTCCACATATTACAAATCTCAAGAGGATAATATTGAAAAGGCATTTTCAGAAGGACTTTAAATGATAGACTAAAGTTGTCTTCCTAATGTTTATGCCTTGTACTTGGCCCTAGCACTCTTGGATTTCTTACCTCAATGTTTTTCTTTATGGCCTAGACTGTATCAAGGAATCACAGGGGTTTTTTTGCTATAAAGTTTTCTTTAAAGGTTGCATTCTTTATAATAAATGGGAATCTTAGATAACACACTTAAATATATCCTTATAACTTCAGGTTTTAAAAAAACCTTGAGTAACCACCACAAAGAGGACAATAGTAGAGAGGTTGAAATGGTAGTCACAGAAGGAAAATTTTTGTTCAAATCAAAGAACTGTAGATGCCCACTGTGATTTTGAGTTATCAAGTATGTCATGACCTTTTATTATTTTAGAGTTCTGGTTGTAACCTTAGAAACCAGGTATCCATAGCAACATGCATATTCTAAGGTAACCATTTTGTCAAAGTCTTTATGATCTGATGTCTGAAATTCTGTTACTACACATTACTTTTTAAAAAAAATCTCCTCACAGACTTATTTCATCTTATCAATAACACATACAGTCCTATGTGTCACTGGTAAAGGCGAAGAGTGCTTTATCTTGTGGTTCATCATGTGTGTTGAAAGTAAATATATAAATTAAATACAATAGTTAAGAACATAATACATGGATGTGCTTATTTTGAGATATGGTAGGAGACGCTTATTAAACTAGAATTATATTTCCAATTCTGTGCCAACAGAAGTAAAAGAGAATATTAAGCATTATGGGTTCATTTTGCTAGCTTAATGTAACTTTTTAATAAATATAATTTTTAAAGGTTTTTTTTAGTTTTGTAATTTTAAAACCAATGTGAAATACTGAAATGCTAACAGGTGATTTGAACATTCTGAGATAAAAACCCCGTAATATGGACACACACATTATAAAAATTAGAATGCAATGACACACTGTTAATTGTTTATATTCTGAAACAGAATTAGGTTGGAAAACATTTTCTGCCCTGAAGCCATCAATGTGAGTATTTTAATTCAAGAAAACTTGAAATCATTTGCTGGGTCAGTTGTGCTTAGAGTCCTCACATTTCATAAAATTGGGGAATGTCATAAATGACAAATTACAGTAAAAGGTATTGTCTGTAGAGACACAATGATCAGTTTTATTGTTCTGCTATTTTAAACTTTAGATTGTAAAAGGGTTGTTTTGTTGGCTGGAAGATTTCTGGTACAAATGTTAGTAGTCAACATTTAATTTAAAAATCAGTATTTTCTATGTGAAATCCCCTTCAGTATGTTATAAAGAGAATAATATTTGTAATATCTAAATTAATTTATTCAGATCATGTTATGTATTGTTTGATTAAAAGTTCAGAGCATTTTGCTCCAATCTGTTACCATTCAGCTCCAAATTTTCTTATTACAAGAAAGGAATTTTCTGATTTTTCCCTTAGCTTTTCAGTTCTTTATTTTTCAGAGAAAAAAAAAATCTCACAACCTGCACATAATTTATTCTGAAGGGTTATATATTTGTATTTATAAGGGACTATTTATTATTAATTAACTTTGATATGGCATAATACCACCTGAGATGATCTTTCAACATATTAGCTATTTTCTTTCTGAAAACATTCCTCTTTAATGTAGGTAGTGGTGATACTGGTTTACCTTCTTATGAAGATATAGATAGGACTAAATACCCAGAGTTCTGTTTCCTCATTGTTGCACTGCTAACACAGAAAACAGGAAACCGGTGTCCACAATTCCACCATATTATCACAATGATACAGATTATGGATGCAGTTTAAGAATATTTCATGCAGCTGTCATCCATCTTTCTGCAGCACTGTGTACAATTCATTTTCTCTGCAAGCTATGGTAAATCCATTACTTTAGCAACCAGTCTCATCACAATAATTGTGATTTAACTCTTTTTCTCTTTCATAGCAAATGCTTTACAATGCTATGGGTAACCTGGCTATGACTCATGGCTGTAAATATTAATTTTTGATTTTCACTACATCTGTATGACTTTACCAAATCTGAACCCAGTAACCTGAAGAATCAGGTAAAGTTAAGATAAATACTTGTGGAATCAACAAAGGGGACCTCTTTCGCACTGTTAACTGATATATTTCAATTATAACTTCAGCATCACCAGACCCAAAGTTGAGATTGAGAGATCTAATTCTAAATAATGATGTATTTTCCCTTTTTTTTCCATGGAGATGCATTTTTTGTGCATTCTGTTAGACAGATAATTTCATATGATTTGTTCAATTAAAAAGATGTGAAACTTGTCCTACAGTACTAACAAACTGAATTCAGAGCTGATGCAAATGAAAATGTAAAGAGATGACAAGTTTATTTACCTAGCAATACATACTGAAAACAGAGTATATTTACTGTATTTATTGTCTAACTTGACTGGCATGTTTCATTTGGCAACTTTTGATCATTTTGAACTAGAAGATAATAGATATGAAATAGGCTATTTCGATTCATTTTATTCTGACTGAGAATCAGGCTTAATTTTTAATGTTTATGATATTATTTAATAAATTGCATAAAAATTATCTTAATATATGGTCATTAATGAATATAAATATAGGTGGAACACACATTTTCACATGAATGAAAAAATACTAAAACAATTTTTTGCAATTATCTTAAAATAACCTTTTAATGAGTGAAAAGTTGCTCTATCACAGACTTGGTTATAGGAAAATACTAATTTTATGAAACTAATTTAATGAATATGCAAACATTGTGGTGGCATCTTGATTCTGGTAGCTATTGATAAATGCAGGTTTTGAAGCCATGGCTATTTGTGTGATCAGGCATCTGTACTAGCTACATGCTCCCTTTCTGAGTAAAAGTAGCTGATTCTGTGATTCTGTGAGATATGACCTCTGCAGCTACTCCCATTTGGTAACTACAATGCCATCTTAAAAGAGTTATAATTATTTCTTCCATATAAATTTCTAGTAGCTAATACTAGAAACACTAGCTAATTAAAGGAGCTACTACTCTCAATGTTCATTTTAAGGTCAACATTACCCTGAAAAATGAAAGGGATATGTTAAATAATTTCTTTAAAGTTTAGAACTACATATTTAATACCTTCAGTTAATTGGAATACAGTAGTAGAGAGATGTCTTTCCATTTATGTTGGTTTTGCTAGGAAGAAAGACCCTCTCTCATCTCTCCTGTAGCCTTCATTCAAATCATTAGACTGCATAGTCTGCGCAAGAAATAACATCGAGTATTGTTTTACCTTTTATGTGTCATAAATTTTTCTATCATTTGTAAGACCAAGAGAAATCCTAAATCAGAAAAGAAAGAAGCTGTTACAGAGATGTTAATGTACTGGTATTAGCAAAGAATTCTTTGACACAATTTTTGATCAGAAAAGCACAGATTCATCAAAACTGAACCAGTTTCTATACAGCAGCTCTGAAATGCTGAACCACTGACAGCTGAAAACTGCTTTTCAACTCAAAATTCAACTTGTGGAATAAATTTATATATTCCACATAAGAACATAAAACATTTTGATTTGGCCTGTGATTAGGAGACAAAATTGAGGTTAACAATACAATGATCCAATGACACCCAAATGTGACTCTTGATCAGGTCACAAGCATTACTACTACAGACATAACTGATCTGTGATATTATGAATATGATACAAAATTTCTGAAGCATACAGGCAGAAAATCTATCTACAGATTTCAAAGGTAACATTTGAACACACTATTTATCACACCATGAACTAGAATTTAAGTGAAACCAAGTCTGAAATTGGTTTATATTGTGTTTAAAGTGAAATTCAGAATATGTTATCAATTTATGAGAAAAACCTTTATTTGCTTCTTTAGAATTTACTGTCTTAAAAGGTTTGATTAGAGAAGATTACAGACTTGTACTACTGATTCTATTAATATTTAATGAATATAAAGACATACATTTTTTCATACATTCAGAGGTCCACTAATGCAGTATTTCTTACCTAGCTTAGGAATTGTTCTATACACCTTTCCTCATAGGAGAGCTGTCCCATCCCCTGGATCATATTTATGGCTCTTTGTTGCTTCCACAAGTCCATGGCTTTCTGTTCTGAAGATCCCAGATCTGGATGTACTGCAGTGGGGGGAGAGTCTTAACAGAGCTGAGTATAGGGGCAAAATCTCTTCCTTCAGCCTGCTGGCCACACTTCTGTTTCTTTAGCTCAGAATACAGTTGGATTTCTGAGCTGTGTGGGTACATAGATGGTTCATGTCCAGCTTTTCTTCCACCAGTATACGTACGTTTTCATCAAGGCTGCTCTCAATTCCTCCCATCCACCAGCCTGTACTGATATTGGGGATTGCCCCTGCCCAGTTGCAGGACTTTGCACTTGGCCTTGTTAGACCTCATGATGTTCATATTGGGTCCACCTCTCAAACTGTCCAGGTCTCTCTAAAATTTTGTACTGAAAAATGCTGAATAATGAACGTCTTTTTTCTAAATATGATCAGATACAACACCAAATACAGAAGGGCCAAAAAAAATGAAACACAAAAAACCCCTATTACAACAGAAGCAACTAATACTTAAGTACATGACTGAAGTTTTCTGAAAAGACCTTGGTGCTGGTAATATAAATGCTGCTTGAACAAAGAGGAAAATTCTAACAGAAGAAGGAATTAAAAAGGTAGAATTTTTTGTATAATGTGAGTGGCTCTGCAGGAAGCACATTGACATGGATAACAAGTACTTATTAAAGTCGCATTGAAGTGTGGACCCTCATCCCCTACATCCAGAGGAAAGGCTCATGTCATGACTCACAGGGTGGGCACAACACTGTAATGTCACACCAAGTGAGCACAGCTCCCCAGAGGTGGGGGCCCAAACCAAATATCACATCCCACAGAGTGGGCACCAGTACAGTTCCCTGGAGTGGGGGTTGACCCAGGGAGATTTGTACTGGATTACTTTACTTTCTGGACTCCTCCAGAGACTTTAGAGAGGATCCTAGGTGCAGATGCATCCAGTCATCTAAATCTCTTTAACAGCCCATTAAGAGAGATTAAGTTTGGGAATTCTCTGTGCAGAATTCTAGGTGTACTGGAGGTTACCCAGGAGGTTGCCCAGGAGGTTTGTACAAAAATCAATTTTACTTAAAAGTGAATAAGATTATAAAACACACCAGATTACAACTATCAGAATTAGAAATTGTGATACTTTCAAAGCAATGGATTACAAATAGCAGAATTTAGCAAAATGGTACTTTCAAAACAATGCATTGTAATTTAGCAAAATTTAAAGAAATTGTCAAAATGACAGGTTACAACTAACAAAACTTAACAAGCCAATGGGTTTCAAAACTTTAAAATGTTAGAAACTATGTTATCCTTATGTATTGAGATAAGGTTAGAAACAGAGAGAGATAAAGAAAAAAGAAAAAGGGAAGATTGGAAAAATATCACTACCTTTGGATCTAGAAGTGATCTTGGTAGGAAGTCACAGTCCTTGAATGGTGGGCACTCATCCAGCATTTCAAGTCTCCCTGTATTGATGCTGCCTGACCCCACCTTTTCCAGGAGAGGGGGGGTTGGGCTTTGGCATATCTTGCGCAGTCAGGTACTCACTTGGGTCCCTCCAGATGGAATGAGTGGGAAATAACCCTTATTTTCTGCACGTGCACCCTCTTCAGTGGCCTTTCAGAGAGCACACACAAGATGTAACTCTACCTCTGGAGGGTGCAGGCTGCCTGCCCCTGTCCCTTATCGAATAGGGACAGTATCCTGCCTGTCAGGGTGGCCGGTGAAGGAGGAGCAGCTCTTGTGAGACCAGGGCCCAGTTTATCAGGATGACCACCAAAGTGAGGGTCTCTCCATGTGAGAGCAGGGCCCTGTTTATCAGGGTGGTCACCTAAATGAGGGTGTCTGCTTGAGAGAACTGAATCCAGGTGGCTTATCAAATGAGGATCCCATCCGAGTACAATGTCCATTTTGTCAAGGTGGCTGTTTTGAGGAAATCATTCATTTCAGAACTCTAGAGTTCAGTTTATAATAAAAGTTTTAAAGAAAAGGTTGTGCATACCTCCAAAAAGTATGAAATCGTGGCTGATACTTCACAAGTTTCCTTTATACTTAGGAGAATGCAGTTAAGAACTTCCCGGCTTGGAAATAGCTACAACTGCTAGAGAATTTATGGGCAAACCACAGGAATCATAGGGCTTAGTGTGGTGTTTCTAAATATTTTGGTCCATGAAAGAATGCAAAATTATGGGTTGAAATAAAAAGTATATATAAGTGGTTATACATCAGGAAGGTGTAATTTTTCCGTGCTTAAAATCTTAATCATTTAGAGATGTGGTAAAAATGGAGAGTGAAGAGGTAAAAATAAGTGGCAATATAATTGCCAATATTTTGAGAAACAGTGAAGCTGAACAGAGAAATTCCAGATGGTGTCTGCATACTAAACACAGGGAAATTTATATTGACTGAGGAAATATTTACAGAAATCTATTATTAGATTAACTAACAGAGCTCCAGTCTGGTTATGAACATATTTGGGTGAATGATAACAAAATGTTCAACGATCAAATAAGATAAATATGTTTTTTTGTTTTGTTGGGTTTTTTGTCTATTTGTTTGCTTCTCTCTTTTTTGTTTTGTTTTTTCTTTTTGCTTTTGTTTTCCTCCTCTGTGCCCTCTCTGCTTTTCACTTCTTACAGGTTCTCTCTTAAGCTGTTTTTGAGAATGTCACCATTCATGATTTCTGGTATCATATAGCATTAGTAGTACTTTTTCTTTTTTTATCTGTATTTGTCTTCCAAAAGTTACATGGTTCAAACATGGCTTGTAACAGAAATGCTCTGTAACTGTACATATACATATGTAGGTTTTTCTTCAAGCACTTCTGCCACTTTCTTAAATAGGAGAAGTCAGCAAGAAGATGTAAGGCCATGTAGGGATGAAATAAAGCTGAATCATGAAATTTAGTTTGGATCCTTCCAGTGGGGCATTTTAAAAAAGTACCTCAAAATGTATCTGCATTTTTAATAAGTAAAATAATCATGCTGACAGAGTGTTCCTAGAGGTCATTTGAGACAGTTTCCTTTCCCTTTTGTTTTCGTTACTTGTGTTCATTCCTAGTGATAAGAGAACTAGGTTGATGGTGAACTCATGTAACTGACATTTCACAATTGTAATTTCCAAAGACTAATGCATCTTACTATATAATGTGTGCCAGGACTGAAAAGGAAATATAATACTCCTTTTGTAAGATGATTCACCATCTGCCTCTGTCATCACTGTATCTGCACTGACCGATCTTATCTCCTGAGAAATGAGGTCAGGTATAAAATAACTGTGTACTTCCCATGTTCCTTGTCATAAATACTAATCATTCAACACAGGGATGAGAGTAAATATCAGAAGGCATTCAACACAGGGATGAGAGTAAATATCAGAAGGTAAGAAACATAGTTACTGAATGATGATTTAACAGGGCTATGTCTCTGGCTTCTCTTCAGCTATAACTAAATAACAGGAACTGCTGTTGTGTTCTATGCTTAGTTTTGAGTCTGTTGTGCCATTGAAATGACTGACAGCTGCAATGTAAAGCTGAAATAGAGAAAAATGTTTTCTGGTGAGTTTCTGCCTAGGGTGTAGTCATGAGAAGAAGCTGATTCTGTTACAATAATCATGTGTGCTAACCATGTTAAAAAGCAGGTTTTAAAAAAATAAAAAAGCACACCTTCTTTACATGGATTGTTATTCCCTATAGCTTGTCCTGTCATGCCCTTTCTCCTGGCAAACACATGATGTTGTCTTTGAAGCTTTGCTCCTACTGTGCCAGAACATTCTACAGATTCTAAGTTAATGTCTGGAATGCATATTGATATTGTTATATTGTTATATGTGCTGCTACATCCTCTCACTCCATTGACAGTAGGGTTAATCCAAAATTCCACCAGTGACTCTTGCAAATTAGTGACTTATTGTTCAGACACTGGCTGTCAGTGCCTGATAATAGCATGGGTCTTGGAAGCTACAGAGAAACTGAAGGTAGTCTTTATTACTAAAAGTAAGGTGGTCTCTTATGACACAGTTCACTCTAAGTTTTGCACCAGCTCCTGCCACTGCAGAGGAACTTATGGCCACTGGCACCATGGGTCACACACATAGTGTAAGTGACAAGTTTTTGGCAGTCCTCCTAGGAGGCATCTTCTGTCAGGGCTCTCTTGGGACCAGCTGCACCCCAGAGAGCCTATCACCTTGTGTCACACATAGCTATATGCACACTTCTAGCTAACCACTCAGGTGTACAGAATCAGTTTAGATCCTAGGGTAAATGAGCCAGAGCAGGCCATGACTCCATGATCTCCACCTCACTGGTCTAAGGCTCAGTGCAGAATCACAGAATGGCTGATATTAGGAAAAACCTCAGGAGTCCAATGGGACTCCAGGTCCAAATCAGGGACTGCTGTAGGTCAGGTTTGCTTGTGAAGTCTGGGACAAAAAAGGCATTCAGTACCTCAGCCTTTTTCATTCCTGTGTCATCATGCCTCCTTCGAAATTCAGCAGTGGGTCCACATTTTCTCATCTCTTCTTTTTTCAATGTATGGATTTAGAGAAGCCATTCTTGTCCTTGGCATCTGTTGCCAATTTCAGTTCCAGATACGTTTTGGCTTCCCTAAACGTGCATTCTTCTGCATGCTCAGAGAGTGTGCAGTGACAATATCTCCAGGCTATTTGTTATTGCTTTGGCCTTCTTTATTCTTTTTTATGTTTTAGTTTTGTTAGGAGCCCCTCATTTTCTTTATGTAGGTCTCCTGATTATTTTACCTAATTTCTTGCTCACTGGGGTAGACTCCTCTTGATAAAGACTTGTTAATTACTCTTTATTAAGTCTGCCACCAGCTCTCACAACCATTTTTTTCTTGTTTGTGAGTAACAAGTACAGCAGAACTCATGTCCCCATCAAGGCTGTAGCGTAGGCCCTGGGAAAATCCTGGACTTTTGGAGTAAGCAGAATACGGAAAATTTATTCAGGAGCATATAGATTCAGGAACACAAAGCAGACTGCATCCTCATCAGTCATGGATGAAGACAGTTTGATCCTCATGATCCTTCATCTTTATACTAAGTATGATACATGCATGGAACAAGCTTTGGGTCACCTTTTCTGCTCACTTGTCCCCACAGCAATGTCACAGTTGTGACTGCTTTTCCTCTCTTTCTTTTACAGTGCATAGGAAGATTAGCAGAACCAAGCAGTGACCTTGGTTTATATAGCAATGAGTATAAGCAAGGGCCTTTTTGTATACCACTTGTCTCATTAATTCTGCAATCAAATATAAACTGGGAACATTATCAGTCTTAGAAGCAGACGCTGTCTAAAAAAACATGCTGTTAATTTCAGAAAGTGCATTTACTTAGAAGAGATCTAACTGAAAAGCAAAATTTCTAAAACTTAAAACTGGTTCTATCCTGACTCCAACCAGGACTGATGGGGATCCATATTGACTGCATCCTCAGTCATCAGATTCTCATCTCTTGATAGGCAAGAAAAACAGAAGAAATTGAAAAATTACAGAAATACTGACAAACCTGAAAATATGTGTATGAAGGATATTAGGTTAGACATCACAGTGACAAGTTAAGTAGATAGGAGCAATCCAAAGTTTTTAAGACACTTGCTAAAAATCTTTTACACTCTAAGTCCTAACATTAAAATTCTGACTTTTTGAATCATATAGAACCTGTAGAGTAAAGCCTGAGGGAACAGGAAAAAGAATAGAAGTTACCAAATTTAGACCATAAGTGTTAAATGATATGGTCCCCATGTGCCACCACATATTTTGTTTTCTGTCAAGAAATCTCATATAATATTACTGTATTTTTCCTCAACAGAATAACAGAGTAGGAGCCAAGGAGTTCCAACTTGCAGAAAACATAATAGACATCATTAGTGGGACTGGCTTTTGTGCTTTTTTCCATGTGACAGTGGAATCTACCTACAGAAAAGCACCTCTTTGGACAAAGCATTTCAGACATCACTTCCTATCTAGAGGGAACGATAAGATTGCCAAAGTAAGTATCAAGTCTGCCTTTGCATTTAACAGCTGAGAAAAAAATAAAGCAGAATAATCCACAGTGTAAGAGACAGAAGAACTGATAAACTGCCTGTGGCACTGAACCAAATAAATTCTATGCTGATGTATTTGGATTATAACTTGAAAGAGAAGTAGGAGGAAGAGGTGAATGGCAAGGAGAATGGTAGTATACTTCAATCTTGCCCCACATTGTAAAGGCCGGGGTAATTTTCTGTCTTGAAGTAACAATACAGCATACCAAAAAAATAGCAAGCAACTGTATTATTCCCATAGTTAAAGTTCTTGAGTAAGATAAACTTAGGTGATACAAAGTACACAGTAAGGATCATTTGTATTCAATGATTGTGTTATTCCACTTTGATTTCATAGCAATAGTTGTTGGGACCTTACCCCAATATTTACAGGGGTTGATAGATTCATTGGAAGTGAAAAAAATTACATGGGCACGATACTGCATGTCAGATAAGTTAAAGGTTTAAGTTTTACTTTGGATTTGTTGAGGATTTAAATTCTGAAAAGTGTAAATTTAGCATGCATTGATATCACCATTCTGTCATTTCAGTTATTTCTTACTGTGTCTGTGTGAATTTGTAAGCTTCAGAACCTTACCATGCTGCATCAGGATGTTTAACTTATGTTTTAATACTGTCTTCACAGGAGAGTGTTCCAGCCCTCTGATCATCCTCATGGCCCTTCTCCAGACACACTCCAGCACTTCTATGCCCCTCCTGTGAAAGGGGCTCCAAAACTGGATGCAGTACTCCAGGTGGGGTCTCATGAGAGTGGAGTAGAAAGGGGAGAATCACTTCCCTGGACCTCTGGCCGTGTTTCTCTGATACAATCAAGTATGTTGTTAGCTTTCTGGGCTGCAAGTGTACATTGAGAGCTCATGCGGAACATCTCGTCCACCAGCACCCCCAAGTCCTTTTCCTCAGGGCTGCTCTCAAGCAGTCACTGCCCAGCCTTTATCAGTGCTTCGGGTTGTGTCAACCCAGATGCAGGACCTGGCACTTGGTCTTGCCGAACTTCATGAGGTTGGCATGGGCTCACCTCTCCAGCCTTTCAAGGTCCCTCTGGATGGCATCCCTTCCCTCCAATGTGTCAGCCACACCACACAGCTTGGGGTCATCAGTGAACTTGCTGAGCGTTCACTCAATGCCACCGTCCATATCACCAAAAAACATGTTAAACAAGATCAGTCCCCACACTGATTCTTGAGGGACTTCTTTTGTCACTGGCCCCCACTTGGACATGGACCCATTGACAGCCACTCTTTGGATGTGGCCATCAAGCCAGTTCTTAATCCAGCAAGTGTTCCATCCATCAAACCCATGTTTTACCAGCTTAGAGACAAGGATGTTGTGCACGAATGTGTCAAAGGCTTTGCTCAGGTCCAGGAAAATGAAGAGCAATGGTTGCTCTACCCTTGTCTATTGATATTGCCACCTTTTCATAGAAGACCACAAGGTCTGTTAGGCATGGTTTGTCTTTGGGTTGTGTTGATTATACTCACTCACCTCTTTGTTATTCTTCTGCTTCAGCAGTGCCTCCAGAAGGATCTGCTCCATGACCTTACAAGGCACAGAAGTGAGAATGACCAGCCTATAGTTCCCTGGATCTTCCTTCTTTCTCTTTTTGAAAATGGGCGTTGTTTCCCCTTTTCCAGTCAGTTCTGACTTCACTGGACTGCCATGACTTTTGGAATATAATAGACAGAGGTTTAGCAATCACATCTGCTGGTTCCCTCAGTACCCATGGATGTATCCCATTGGGACCCATAGACTTGTACACTTTCAGGTTCTTCAGATGGTCACGAACCTGATCTTTACTTACAATGGGCAGTTCTTCTTTCCAACCCTTGCCATTGTCTTTTGTGACTTAAGGAGTGTGGCTGGAGCCCTTGCCAGTGAAGACTGAGAACTCATTGAGAACCTCAGCCTTCTCCATATCACTTGTCACTAGTTCACCTGTCTCCTTTCTGGGGGGCCCACACTTTCCCTAGTCTTCCTTTCACTGATAATATACCTACAGAAATTTTTGCTGTTCCCCTTGATCTCCCTGGCTGAGATTTAGCTTTTCTAACCAGGTCTCTTGCTGCTCAGACAGCTTCCTTATATGCCCCCCATTCTAGATGTCTTTTTTTCCATTCCTTGTACAGTTTCTTTTTGTGTCATAAAGTGTCCAGAAGCTCCTTGTTCGTCCAGTCAGGTCTCATACCATTCTTTCCTGCTTTCATCTTTTTTTTGTATATTTTCCTCTTGGACATGGAGAATGTGATCCTTGAATACTAACCAGATGTCCTGGCCTTTCCTTTCCTCTAGGGCTTTGTCCCACAGTCCTTTGGCCAGCAGATCCCAGAAGCAATCAGTCTGCATGACTAAAGTACAGGATTGTAAGCTTTTAGGTATATGCACATTATCTTTTAACCTTCCTTTATATTGCCGCACACCACTGTTTTCATATGTTCTTCCTCTTCAGTGCATGGTCTTATATGCACATCCTGAAAAGTTTCCCCTTCTAATACTAGGAAGTAGCTCCCAGACTAGAATATATAAAACCCGAAGCTCAAAGCATGTTAGAAATTAAAATTAGAACATATATGTATGTAAAAAAATACCAATGCTTCTGAGAGCTACTTAAACTGAAAAATAAAAATAACTCTTTCAAAGAGCAGCCAAGTTTCACCACCAGAGAAATGTGCAATGTAGCAACACACCCCATTAGCAGAAGAAGAATCAGAGGGCACGGGCACAACTAATGTGTTCATAAAGCTCAAGGAAGAGTGTAGGGAGTAAATGACTGTTGCAAAGAAAACTAAAAGCATCCCAACATCAAGTGAACTGCAAAGCAGAATTTCTGTTATATAAAATTCTGTATAAGTGGGTTAGCTTGCTATATCTCTTGAGAGGCTGAGCAGGTTGCACAAATGTCCTTCACTGTGTTAATCAATAAAGAGCACTTGTTCTCTGAACTAGCCAAGACCAGCATCAAGAAGTACACTTACGTCTCACCTAACAAGGAGTACAAAAGAATAAAAAAAAATTTAAAAAAATTAAAAATCAAACCCATACAACAACAACAACAATCTTAAAACCAAAACAATAGAAATAGAAATAGAAGTTTGAAGAGACCAATAGATTGGAGTTTAATTCTAGTCATGCCTTAATGACTTCAGGAGAGTGGTTTCTGAACTTTTCAGGGATCTGCTTGGTAGAAAACTATGGGATAAAGCCATGGATGAGAGAGGAGCCCAAGAATGCTGATCATTATTCAAGGATCATCTTTTGCAAGACCAAGATCAAAGCATCCCAACATAAAGGAAGACAGTCATGAATGCCAGGAGGCCTGCATTGGATGAACAAGAAGCTCCTTGACATTGTTAGATGCAAAAAGAAATCTACAGAGAGTGGAAACAAGAACAGGTAGCCTGGAAGGAGGATAAAGAACTTGTCTGAGAAGTCAGGGATCAGGTTAGAAAACCTAAATAGTATGAAATACAGACATGGACATTACTGGTAACAAGAAAAGCTTCTCTAGGTATGAGGATGATAAAAGGAAGACTAGAGAAAATTTGGGCCCATTCTAGAGGAAAACAGAAGATCTGGTCATGTGGAATGTGGAGAAGGCTAAGGTATGCAATGACTTTTTTTCCTTAGTCTTTACTAGCAAGGGTTCTGACTATACCACCCAAACTGAAGAAGGCAAAGGCAGGAGTTACAGAAAGGTATATCCTTCCACTGCAGGAGAAGAGCAGGTTCAGGATCATCTAAGGAATCTGAAAGTCCATGGAACCTGATAAGATCCAATAGAAGCTCATGAAGGAACTGGCAGACAAAGTTGCAAATCCATTTTCCATCCTACTTTAAAAATCATGGCAGTCTGATGAATTTCCCACTGATTGGAAAATGGAAAACATAACACCCAGTTTCAAAAAGGGAAAATAGGGAAGAACCAAGGAACTACAGGCCAGTCAGTCTCACAGCTTTTTCTGGCAAGACCACAGAACAGATCTTCTGGGAGACCCTAAGGCTAAGGCATGTGTTAATAATGGATGTGGCTGGTAGAAACCAGCATGTTGTACAAATAGAAAAATCATGTCTGATAAATTTGGTAGCTTTTTATGATAAGGTCATAGCATCTGGTGGACAAGGGACAAGCAACTGATGTCCTGCACCCAGACGTGTGCAAAGCATCTGACACTATACTGCATGGCATCCTAATTTCTGAATTGGAAAGATTTGGATTCAGGAGACGGGCCGTGCAGTGGATAAGGATTTAGCTGGATGGTCACACTGAAAGAGTTGTGTTCAACATCTCAGTGTCCCAGTGGCTACCAGTGATGAGTGGAACTCCTCAAGAGTCAGTACTGGGACAAGTGCTGTTGAATATCTTTGTTGGTGACAGAGACAGTGGAACTGAGTGCACTGTTAACACATCTGCCATTGACAACAAGCTGTGTGATAAGGCTGACATGCTGAAAGGAAAGGAGGCCATCCAGAGTGATGCTGGCAGGCTTGATTAGTGGACCCATGCCAACCTCATGAAGTTCAACAAGACCAAGTGCAATGCCCTGCATTTGAGTCAGAACAATCCCAAGCACAATCACAGGCTGGACAGAGAATGGATTGAGAACAGCCCTGAGGAAAAGGACTTGGGGATGTTGGTTGATAGGAAGCTCAACATGAGCTGGCAATATGCACTTGCAGCCCAGAAAGCCAAATATATCCTGGGTGGCATCAAAAGAAGCATGGCCAGCAGGTCACAGGAGGTGATTCTCCCCCTCTGCTCTCATGAGACCCCACCTGGAGTACTGTGTCCAGTTCTGGAGCCCCCAACACAAGAAGGACACAGAGCTCTTGCAGTAAGTCCAGAGGAGGGCCATGAAGATAATAAGAGGCATGGAGCACTTCTCCATACAATGAAGACAGGCTGAGAGAGTGGTGGTGTTCAGCCTGGAGAAAAGGCTCTTGGGAGACCTTACAGCAGACATCTACTAGCTGAAAGGAGCCTGCAAGAAATCTGGGCAGGCCTTTTATACTAGGGCATGTAATAATAAGAAAAAGGATAATGGTTTTCAGCTAGAAGAGGGTAGGTTTAGATTAAACATTAGGTATAAATAATTTAGTGTGAGGATGGTGCAACACTGGCACAGGTTTCACAGAGTAATTGTGTATACCCCATCCCTGGAAGCTGTCAAAGCCAGGTTAGATGTAGTTTTGAGCATCCTGGCCTAGAGGAAGGTACACATGCCTATGCAGGGCTATTAGAACTACATGATCTGTAGGGTCCCTTCCAGTCAGAACTTTTTTGTGATCTTATGGAATGAAACTTACCCTAAACATGCCCACCATTCTAGGTTAAGATCTATTTATATTGGATTAGTTATTTTAACATAAAGAAGCAGATACTCTATATTTTGGAAGTAACATATAAAATTACATGGAAGCATCCCAAAAAGAATGGTGAAATCAGAGCTAAACACAAAGATAGCAACAGACCTCATATAAGAATGAAGAAAATACAAGAAGAGAGACGAAAAAAAATTACCCAATGCTTCGTATCATCTTCCTTTATTAATTTTCCCCTAAAACAACACACACAAAAATAACAAAGGAAGAGAAAATAATAATAATAAAAAATAAAAATTTAAAAAAAAAAAAAAAAAAAAAAAAAAAAAAAAAAAAAAAGCTCTTTGTAGCCTTGTATGCAGAGGCTGTAGATATTTAGCAGTAGCTAGGACCAAATTAACAGCTAAAGAGCCATTACATACGGTGTAAAAACAGTTCAAAAGAGAAAGCAGAAAGCATACATGGATTATGCTGCAACTTAATAATTGCAGCATTGTATATTACAATGCAGTTGTAATATACGAGATAGGCAACTGCTAATCTTTGACTCTCAGCAGTCCTACAACAAAGGTATTTTCCAAGAAGCCTGGCAAGATAGACAGCAGTATAAGCTTCTCTGTATCCATGGTGGATATACCAAAAACCTGTAAGTACCCTTTTTGGTCCTTGAAATACCCTCCCCTGAGGCACTGTGTGCCAAAAATACACGGGGACTTGGGGTTTGTCATGTTTTGCTCACCTCATCCTCCAACACAGACAACTCCCTGTCACTCCAGAAATTCAGATATAGATCTTTATGGTATAAGAGTACACTGTGTACCAGTGTCCACCAAAGCCTTGTACTTCTGTGAATTTGAGTAATCATATCTCTGATCTCAATCTGCACCATCCTACATGTCCTGGGCTGTAATCTGGTTTCTCTTGAAACTGAGAGGGCTGCACAGGAGCTGAAATGAATTGCAAATCCTGCTTAGGGATAATGTAGCCTTTTAAAGATATATAGATCTTCATTTTTATATTTTCAGTGACCCACCAGGTCTGTGCACAATAATCAGGCCTTTCATACTTCTGTAGGCTTTACATGTTAAAGAATTTCACATTTGCATAAATAACAATAACTTCCATTCAGAATCATGTGGCTTACTTCTAACATTCTATTTACCATCAGTGCACCATTCATACTGGCAGAAAGTCATAATTTCAGTTATTTCAATGAAAGAAACTTTATGGCTAATTTTTTTCTTCTTATTATTTTATATAAATCACAACAATATGTACCAATCAGTTACTGGCGACTAGTTTTCAAAAGACTTTTTTTTTCCTCTAGCTTCTGATTTTTCCTTTATTTCAGTTTTTCTTCTGATTCTGTAAGTACTGCAAGATCTATGTCTGCTGATACATTTATTTGAAATGACAGTCAGAGATCTAGGCAGATAGAAAAATAATTTGACCTCAAGCTATAACTTTTACATAGTAAAAAGAGGAGTGAACAGAATAAAAAGTGAAATGTGTTTAGAACACATCCAGTAAGTTGTTCAAAAAACATTTTCACCTTTTACATCTTTCTTGAAACAAGAAGAAGGCATTCTTTAAATTTAATTATGTTTGTAGTTATTGCAGTGAATAGAAAAAGAAAGGGATTTCTTGTTAGTTGAAACATCGGAACAATCCCCAGTGACAAAATTGGTGGCTAGAAGCCAGATGACTATTATTTAGGATGGTAAAGGTATGAAATAGGAACTCTCTGTAATGTTCTTGATTAATTTAGGAGTGGTTTGACAGTCTGAGAGAGACTAGGTTCATCCAACAATAGAGCAGCTAATGCTTGAGGAAAAGGTGAACAATTTTCTCCATGCTGATACACCTTAAGAGATCCAGAGGTCAGCACACAAGTCTACATTTGTTAATATGTTATGATATCCTAGAAACTATAATTTTGTAGTTACTCATCGGTAAATGCCAAGTTTATAATGATAATCACTGTTATTTTCTGCAGTTTACTTCTTGCAGAGCAGGAGTATATCTCAGTCTACATACAGATATTCCTTTGTCTGCCATTGCTTCAATTCAGCAATTCTTCTGTTAAAAAGCTATACAAACTACACACATTTTTCAGATTTGTCTGGTAACATTTTCATTAATATTCATGAAGATTTTTTTAGGAGTTAAAAATATTAAAAATCACTGGTTGAAATGTGTACAGCACACAAGCCATGCTAACAATTTCTGAAAACAGCAGTATTTAAAAACAAATCAAACACCTTTCTGATCACAAGCAAGTTCCAATCTCTTCTTGACAGACGTTTGTTTATTTCTAAACTGAATAATCCATTCACTTATGGTCCTGCATTTTTATGATATCAGAGGAAAAAACATCTCTGATTACCAGGCAAACTTGAAATTACAGACTAAAACTGCTGGCAACTTTTTACAGACAGAGCGGTGCTACAGCACATATTCAATATAGATATTATACTTTTCTTGAGAACTGTACATCACTTGAAACCTTGTACCTCAGGAGCATCACTTGCTGGCACATCAAATTAGTTGCAAAAAATTAAGCTACTCTAAAATTAAATTAAGGCTTTTTTTTTCTGTGCATTTCACAGTCAAACACCAATAATTGCTCCCTGAGTGTAACTGCTTATATGTTAATTTAAGGCAGCTGAAATACAAATTACATACTGCTTAGCCATATAGACCTAATTTTAAAAGAATATTTCACTAACTCCATTATTGGTAAGATATGATGAACTTGTCAACCATAAGAACAAACAATGGACATGTAATTATACATTATTTTGGATAACTGATTAATGTGTAAACTTATTTTTCTCCTTTCTTTTTCTTTCATTGATGAAGAAAGTTTATCATGTTTCAACTCCTCAGCCACTCTTGCACACAGAAAAAAAGACTAAACCATGCATATATATCTCCATAAATGTAAATGTATGTAGGTACTTACAGAGAGGGGGACAGGAACTTGAGATCCATTTGCCTGCTAGAGACCAACAAGACCAGATCTTTCCTGAACCACTGAGGCTAAAACTGTACTGGGTTTTCTGAGACAGAGTTAATTTCTTTGTGGGCAGTGGTATGCTCTCTTTCTTAGATTTGTGAACAAAGCAATGTTGACAACACAGGACCATTATAGTTATTGCTGAGTAGTGTTTAAACAGTGTCAAGGCCTCTTCTGCTTTTCTCACTGCCTCACCAGCCACCAGTTTGGGTATTCACAAGAAGCTTAAGAGGGGACAAAATTGGGATAGCTGATCCCAACTGAACAAAGTGATATTTCATAACATATGACATTGTGATCAGCAACAAAATCTGTGTGAAGAGAAGGAAACTGGGGGGGACATTTGGGGTGATGTTTCTTGTCCTCACACTTAGCCATTATACATGATGGAGCCTCCCTTCCTGAAGATGGATGAACACTGCTGATGTGAAGCAGCGAATGAACTCCTTGGTTTCCTTTGCTTCTTCCCACAGTTTTTGCTTTACCTAATAAGCTGTTTTTATCTCAACCCACAAGTTTTCTCAAATTCACTCATCTGATTTTTCTCCCCATCCCAGCATTGCCTTTGAAATACACCTAAAGGAAACACTTATATTCAATGTTTCTGTAAATCTTTTCTAGTCAAAAGCAGCCCAAATATTTCCAAATACTTATCTGTATGCTTGACTCTAAGCACTGAGCCAGTTCTATATAAAATATTGGGGCTAATATCTTCATTTCAGCAAATGGAACAACCCACATGTTTACAGTAAAATATGCATCAGAGTGAAAATTATTTTCAATATTGGCAGAGAGATCAACTAAAGAAAAGTCATGGGAAATTTTAAAGGTTCTTTTAGCATGGGTTGTTTGGGTTTTGGGTTTTTTTTGTTTTGTTTTGTTTTTTGTTGTTGTTTTTGTTTGTTGTTGTTGGGGTTTTTTGTTATTTTTAAGCCTTTTAGAACAGTCATTCAAAATCTGTAAAAATCTAGTGGAAAAATGTGGTTCACCTTAGTCCTAGATGAGTGGGGATTTCTTTATTTTGTTGTGGTTTTTTGGGGGGGTTGTTTACAATCATAGAGCAACCCACTCTATGAGGGTTGAGCTAAAAGATCAACATTTCAAGGGAATGGAAGCCTAGATGATACTATCTAGCACACTGTCAAGTTGCATCTTGAGAACATCTGATGATGAGGACTCTATGACATTCCTGGTCATGTTGTTACAGTGACTGACAGATCTCACTGTAAAAAATGTCGTTCTAACATTGATGAAAATTCACCTGTGTGACTTGTACTCATTTCCCTTTGTCTACTCCTAATCTTTTTTCATGCAGGTGCGCAGAATGATTAGAATTTAGGGATACACAATTCTAAGATTCAACAAACTTATTTGGTTAGTTGTAGCTTAATGAGAAACCATGGTGTGTTCACTATTACTAAACAGCTTTTTCATAAATATATCTTGAACTAAGTCCTATACCAAGGATGATGCATGGAGCACCTGGGCCAATCACCATACAGTGGGTCTCCCAGTCGTTTCTGGTCAGGCTCATTTCAGGCTCCACTACAGTCAGTTCTTGAAACCCCCCTGTGACTCCAGACATGGTAATAAGAGTCTGCTTATTTGTGATTCAACAACAGCAAGCTGCACTGTGCACCAGTGTCTACCCCTCTCCTCCACCTGGATAGGCTCAGGACCCCTATACTGCTGAGTGCAGTGCCCACATGGGTTGAACAGAAGGGTTTGTGTGGCAAACTGGACTCTCACTGTTACTTAGTTACTCTCACTGTGTTACACAGTTACTAAATGTTGACTCACAGTTGTGTTGGAGACCCATCTGCTGGGGCCAGCAATGTGTGGTTCTCAGGAGATTGGAGCAACCATCCTTCTGGAATCACTACCCCCAGTGGTACTGATTTGCAGCTCCTATACTTTTGCACACAGGGTCATGGTGAATTTGACATCCCATATACTCATGTTTTTGCCAAGGTTACATAGGGTCAACCACAGAGAACTCCATGTCGAGTTCTGTCTACCCTGAGTTGGACTTCTAGGAAAGCACTTATTTTCGGTAACTGATACAGGAATCCATTCAGGAGTACAAAGAGTGTTATTCTCTGACTCCATTTTAGATAACTTATCATGAAGCTTCTCAAACGAGGTTTTTAACTTCTCAGCTGTGGTTTTAAACTCCTCATCCAGTTTTTTCCACAGCTGAGACATGACCCTGTAAGGGGTTAGAGACACTGTCTCAGCTGGAAGTTGGTGGTGTTTCATCATCTCCCCCAGAGACCCTTCCCCCAAAAATGTGGGATTATGTAGCAGGGGCACTCAGCGTGAGCTTTTTAATCAGAGTCCTCCTGCACGCCACATCAACAGGATCCTCAGGTGTTTCCCCATGCCACATATGGCCTCCTGAGCTGTCAGGTCCCTCAGATATCTGATGCCCCATTCCATGGTGTTCCATCTAATAGGGTGACATTCGATATCCTCCTTATAAGGATATCAGCTTTTTACCACAGACAAAAACCGTTTCCAAAGACTCTAAGTACCATTTATCTTCCAATTACCTTATCAATTCCCCCATCTCTGGGGGATAATGATCCCAGCTGCCTCCTCTCTGCCCTCCAGCTCTACCATATCTGCCCTGTTGTCC
Source organism: Florisuga fusca (assembly GCA_038090715.1). Taxonomy (NCBI): domain Eukaryota; kingdom Metazoa; phylum Chordata; class Aves; order Apodiformes; family Trochilidae; genus Florisuga; species Florisuga fusca. Next base: position 17,017,061 of record JAAWXA010000012.1, read on the forward strand.
CAGACACTCAGCATCCATGCAGACAGAAGCATAGTTCTGCAGAGACATAGACTGGACAGTTATCTCAGGTTCCAAATCACTCTCCTGTGCTGTTCTTGCCTTGGGCCCACTCTCTTAAAAACAATTGGATACAGATTTACTAACACAAGGGAAAGGTAATAATATAAGGTATAAAGTCACAAAGAGTACAAATATATATATATATATATATATATGTACAAACCAATAGATATGGGCTCTAATAAACATGTGGTGAGCTGGTAGTAAATGACAGCAGCATACTCACCTGGAAGTAGAAAGAAAAGTGTGTGGAGCTCCTGACTTTCCCAATCTTTACAGAGCATGGAAAGAAATGTGAGGGAATAGGTCCCTCCCTTTGTTTTCTGTTCCTCTCAGAGTCCGAAAGCCCTACTTCTTTATTTCTTCCTGCTCAAACGATCATGTACAAGCTGCTGCCTGTATGTACAGGCTTGGAGAAGAGTGTCTGGACATCTTCCTGGCAGAAAAGGACTTTGGTGTATTGATTGACAGTTAGCTGAATATGAGCCAACTATGTGCCCAGGTAGCCAAGAAGTCCAATGGCATTCTGGCTTGTATCAGAAATTTTGTGGCTAGCAGGACAAGGAAAGTAATCCTGTCCCTGCATTCAGCTCTGGTGAGGCCCCACCTCAAGTGCTGTGTTCAGTTTTGGGCACCTGAATATAAAAAGGACGTTGAGATGTTGGAGCAAGTCCAAAGAATGGCAACAAAGCTACTAAAGGGTTTGGAAAACGTCCCTTATGAGGAGAGACTGAGGGTGTTGGGGCTGTTTAGTCTGGGGAAATCTTTACAAATACCTGAAAGGAGGTTGTACTGAATGTGGGGTTGGTCTCTTCCCACTGGTGGTAGATGAGAGGACAATGGGAAATGGCCTCAAGTTGCATCAGGGGACATTCAGGTTGAATATCAGGAGAAACTTACTTACAAAAAAGGTTGTTAAGCACTGGAACAGGCTCCCCAGGGAGGTGGTTGAGTCTGTTTAAAAATCGTTTGGATTTGGTGCTTGGGTACATGGTTTAGTGCTGGGTCATCAGAAATAGGGTAATAGGGTTAGGATGAGGTTGGGCCTGATGATCTTGAAGGTCTTTTTCAGCCTGAGAAATTCTATGATTCTATGATCATATTTTTGCTACTAGCATTGAGAATTCCAACCAAAGATCCCATCTTTGGTTAGATACACAGGGACCATTTTTTCTTCTTCACTTCAGTGCTGTTCTTCCACTGATATGTTCTACTCCATAACCCAAGCATTATCTGGTTGGAAACATTAGCCCACTGATTATTCTTGATACAGACATTTTGGGTCATCTATTATGTAGAGGTTCTGGTTTGAAAGACTGCTTTAGTGACACTTTAGTTTTTAAGTGTTGGTTAGGATGTAATTTTGGCACCTGCAATATTGAGCTATAAAGCTGAAGAAATCAAACAGCATTTCAGCAATCTAATATTTCTCTCCTATTTTGGGGGGATTACACTATCTATTTTCCTCCTAGTCTGTTCTGAAGTTACTTGACATCTCCCTCTTAAGGGCCAACCTGGACCAGGTAGTTCTGTTTATCATCTTCAAACACACATACACACATGTATTCACACAGGCAGACCTTTGTTTTATTTTCAAAGCCAGTAGTCTGACTATTTTAAGGTGCAAGAACTGTTCCTGAACGACTTCTTATCCTAAGAAATGCCACACATGCCAACATGTATAAAATGATTTTTGCCACTCACCTGGCTAATTTTTGACAGTGAGTCACAAGTGGCTGAGTTAGGAAGGGACGTCTGGAAGTCACCTTGTCCAATTCCCCTGCTCAAGGTGGATCAAAAATAAATAGATATTACAAGGAAGTAGATCTCTTAATTTAGCAAGTATTTATTTGCAAACCCAGACTCTCTTAAGTTTTAATACAATTTCTGTGAGTGTTTTCTGTGATTCCAAGTGTAAGACACTCAGAAAGTGATAAAGCTCTGTGTAAATACCCTGCCTTGTCTTTTTTATTGTGCTGTTAGAGACAGAATAGGTGGCTTGATGTACTATGGTATGAGGTAGTCTGATTGCCTAAAATAAACAAAATGAGATTTTCTAAAATAAACAAAATGAGATTGCCTAAAATAAGTCTTCATTGTAAAGCAGTTCTGTTCTTTTCCCTCAGTTCACTGTAAGAAGATGAATTGACATCAATCAGATTCTCTGGTTACTGCTGTGGAGATGATGAGTATGGGTCTTTTCAAGAAAATCTGGGAAGGTTTCTATATTCAGTCTGGCATTTCTTGTAGACCAACCTGTAGTCTGATGAGAGAAGTGTGGGATAGAATTTGACAGCTGCCATGCCACTCAACTCCCCCATGTAAATGTATCTAAAGCAGCATTGTAAGGGGAACCATAGATGAGCATCTCCCCCTTTCATGTGCCAGGACCCTTTCTAAACAAAGCCTTTCATGATTCCCACAAATTTGAAGCCTTATTTATACACTTGGAAGAGGTAAACTAATGACACGTATTCGAGACATAAGCTTAATTTTTGTGTAAAAAATTACTGTACATTAATCTTTGAGGGAAGCAAGTACATCCTGAATCATTTAGTGCAAGTAATACTGTACATAAAACCTCCTGACAAAGTCAAGGGAAAACTCAATGTTGTACCTACATGGAGTTTAATCCTTGAGAACATCACTTATCAAAATCCAGTTTGTCTAAAAGCAATAGGACAACCATCGTGAAAGGAAAATTGTATAACCCAAAGCACACACAAAACAGCATTGACTTGAGTGATAATTTACAAAGGGAAGCTTAAGGTTGTCCTAATGAAGTACTCAGAGTTTAAGAACAAGCATCATTTCTATGAAGGGTTCACTGTTTCTTTGTAATATGGGTCTTTTCTTGGGATCCTTTTAAATCCCCTTTTGTTGAAGGTAAGGTACAAGTGTCCCTGTATTTATAAGACTACATTTCTTCTGCATGGAAGGACTATACTCTGTAACATAAAAAAAAAGATTTATCATGAAATATAAATAATTGAAACAGTCAAATGCTAGAGCCAATAAATAAGAATGAGTAAATACTGTATCATATTAATTTATTTAAACAGTAGCAAATTAAGAATACTTCCCTATCATAGAATGGATAAAGGACAAAAATAAAGCTAAGCACTTATATTTGTAAATAAAACATGTCTGTGTTCAATTCAAAATATGCAACATTCACTTCATTGCTCAGGTAATGAGAAAAACAATATATAAATCTGCCCAATTCTAGACTAATGAAAAGCACAGAGGAGAAACTGACACAACTTAAGAATTAGGCAATGAAAATATTAGTTGAATGATTTCCAGAAAAAATATCACAGTTCACTGAATAAATTATTTTGTGAAAATTATTTAGCTGGCTCTAGCAGTGAGATTACTGCTTCGGAATCTGACAATGAAATTCACTGCTTCAATGAAAATGAATCTTTACCAAATGTCACCTCTGAAGAAGTCTCTGCTTAGCAGGTTGCAAATCAAGATGATCCATGTGAAAAAGAGGTTGCTTAAAATACCTTGAGAGTAGCACTCTACCAGAGATAACTTTTTTATATTAATGAAATAGCAAGTGTCAGAGAAAGAAATGGAAGTTCAGAAAACTGTAAAAATCATAATAACAGAATAATAACTAATAACAGAAACATTCAACAAACTAAGGAATGTAAACTATTAAAGCTCTGACATCATGGATTACCCAGTCTCTGAATGACACCAGTCAGAAAAGTACAGCTACAGTTTGAATGCTGTGTATGTATAACTAATACAGATGTACTACCCATCACGTTTTTAGATTTTTGTCTGGGTAATGGAAGTAAGTGAGTTTAAAGAAGATTTACTTTGAGATAAAACTATCAAGACTACATAATGAAATTGCTATTATAGCATATGCAACCAGTCTAATGCTTTACCATCTCAGTTTTGTGGGACTACATTAACACTGCTGTGGTGCTTCTTCTCTGTAACAAGATTTTCCCTGTTTGTATTTTTTTTCCTGGTTTTAGCAATTGTTTTTCTCTTCATCAATAATGACAGGGAAGTGTTACTTCCAAATTACAGGTTAAATTGCCAAGTTCAAAAAGTTTGATTTTTTTTTTGTCATTTACAGATGTAGGTTTGCTCTCAGAATGAAAATAAAACCATCTGCATTTCTTTGTATGCTAGGAATCAGGATTATGCAGAATGCAATAATGTCGACAGACTTTCTAAAAACAATACTAGGATGCAAGTTCCTCACAGTCCTTGAGTCCTTCAGTACCCAAACAATCCAAGAGGTTATCATCTGGGCATGCAAAGATTTATCTTTGTATTGAGGTGATACCAGCATCAGGTGACTGAAGATAGGCAGGCTGCCAGGAATTCATAAACAATACCGGTTTGTGAATGAATGTTCTCTCCTCAGTAGCACAATAGTTTTGCATGTTTGACTTTGAGAAACAGATCACACCTTAGAAAAACTATTGTGCTACTGAGGAGAGAACATTGGTGGATTTTTTTTTTTTTTTTTGACCTTGCTGATGTTCTTAAACCTATTCCAAGACCACACTGAAGTTACATGAGGCAAATACGTGTTACAAAGCTTTTTTTCATGTCCAGAAGGCTTTCAGACACCTTTAGTTAGGCCTAGTGTAATCACACTGCATGAACAGAGTCAGCAGATTCAGATCTCTCTGCTAGATTACCTAAATCGAATGCTTTGAAACTTGTCTTTTGTGTCCTAGAACATAAGTTCTATCAGACAGAGTGTCATACACATCAGCAAATATGTATTCCTCCTAGCCTGTTGTCCATCTATCTGGTCTTGAAGTAGATATTTAATGTCCTAGGATATTAAAATTATATTTCAAAACTGACCATAAGATATACTTAGATTTTCCGTTTTTGCAGCTTGTGACAGTTGCACCTTCTCAAAAAGACTCCAACAATGCTAACTTCTCCATACCTTTCCATTACTGAGAATTCACATTCTAGAAAGAATAGAAAGCATCCCACAGATCCCCTCTTAACATTCTGTCTTCACCATAAATAAAAACATTTCCCTCAGCATCTTGTATGCCAGCTGCACAAGCTCCTTCTCACTGACCCTCTACTGAACATGCTGAGACAAAGACTGAACCCAATACTGCAGATGTGTTCTCATGAGTGTTGAGCAGCAAGGAGTAGCCACAGGTCCTGACTAACTGAGTACAGACTTACCAAGGAAACCTAGAGTTTCTTAAAGACTATTTGTCAAGCTATTTCCATACTTGATTGCTAAGAAAAATGACCACTTATAATATTAACATGTTTTGGTTTGGGTTATTTTTCTCCTAATCTTTGTTGTTGGTCATTGTTTCTGCCTCCAAAAGAAACTAGAATGTTTTCTTCCTGAGTCATTCTGGATAAAACTATGATGTGCACCAGATTATTCTCTTGCTAGTTATATCCAAAAGACTCAAAAGACTCTCAGGACTAAAGAGGAAATTTCTGGTTGTAAGAAGAAACCAGAGTTTAGATAATGCCACTAGAGTAGCTGCCTGAACTTAGAAACAAACACCAAAAAGAAGCCATTTCTGGTTTTAGGCAGGAATGTCTAAGACCCATAATCAAAGTAATAATTATATAGTCTTATTTATATTTTATGTCTGCACCTCATAAATGTTACTATTTTCATTTGCATAGGGTGTGGAATAATTACTGGAGGTGACTTAGAAATTAAACTTAGATTCACATTTTAAGGAAAGAAACAGCATTGAAGAAGGATGCAATACAGCTAATGTGCAACAAGTTTGTACCATGACAACTCCCCAGACAACCCTAGATATTAGCAACATCATGGGAACTTGGTGTGATAACTCTAAGACAAACTGCATGGAGGGGGGAGAGATTGCACTCCGAATTTTCTTTAGTCTGTACCTTTAAATGTGAAGCAAGAGAACTTTGTACCAATCATGATAAAGGTATGTATGATTAGAGTCACTCAGGTTCCACCTGTAAGGCAAAATAGTGTAAAAATAGCTTGAAGAGGAAGGATAGTAGGGACAATACCATCACAAGGATGACCTCATACCTCTGACTTCTGGGAACAGTAAACATGCTGAGCCTCTCATCATCCACATAAAGACACCACTGGGTAAGATTCAAACACTTGGATATATTGAGTGCCTTTCCAGGAATCTTAGAAATCTTCATAGAGCTGCTTGCTTAAGGTGTCTGTAGCCAGGCTGTATTACTCATCATCTAAGTATTTGCATGTGTTTTTCAGTGAACTTATCACCAGCAATCCAAAAGAATTTGTGCATCTTTGTTGCTTTAATAAATTACACTATTCTTAATCTATCTGTAGCTGTTCTCATTGAACCTGGACAGATTTCTTACTTGCGTCTGTGATAGTTCATGCTAAGCATGACTGGATAGACAGTGTAATATTAGTGGTGCACCTGGAACTATGAGAGGCCAAAATACGTATGAGGCTTAACCAGACTATTAAAACAAAACTGGGTATCACTCAGAAACTAATCCCTGCTGCCCCTGGCCCCTCTCATATCTAAGGATAAGATGGAACACAAGTGGGTTTATTTGCTGCCAAGTTAACTTTGTCCTTTAATGCAACACTTAAGGACTGAATTTTCTTTTTAACTTCTTGTTTGAAAATATATTGCTATATTGTAAAGAACCAAAGGAAGTGAAGGAACTAAGGAAAGAAATGAGACAAGCCATTATGATAATTTGGGATAGAGAGTATCATCACAGGAGCACATAAAACTAGAAAGGCAAAAGAACAGGGAACTTCTAAAAGTCTTTCCCTCTTCTCTCACACGGAAAGCATAAAGAATTCAAGAGAAAGTAAAGTACTAGACCGTGTTGGCATTGTTTCTTTTTTTGTTAAACTAGTGAACTATAAATATTTAAGTGATGAAATATAAGTGACAGAAATCTTGGTGAAGGCCTAGTCCTGACACATTTTAGTCAGTGAGATATTGCAAAAATATGTATGACCGTGTATGGAACATGAGAAACTGAGAACTGAAAATACAGCATTTCCTGATTACTGATGCTATACATCTGCAGAGTGAGCAGTTAAAAATTGGTTCACAAAGCAATAAAAATTTTTGCTCACTGTCATTGTGGATGCTGGCTCTGTATTTTTATTTATCAGCCTAACAAAGTGATTGTGTATCTTTTGGAGCTTGACACAATGACTAAAGAAAATCATTCCAGTGACTTCAATGAACCTTTCATTGTAACCTCAGTGTTCCTTTCAAGGAAGTCTTATTGATATTTGGCTTCCTATGTAATATATTATGGTATGTTTAGAAACAAGATAAAATGGTAAATAGAGTAGTTCACTGATCAATAATATAAGAAAACAGAATCTTCAGTACCTCTAACAGGAGTTAGTAAGAGGGCCAATCGTTGCATTAATCTGGGTAAACTCAAGATTGACATGGCAATTTTAGCAACAAGGATTTGGAATTCATCAGTTTCTGCAGAAGTTGCCCTGTGGTGCAGAAATCAGTTTCTGGTTCCTTTGCCAGGAAAAGAAAGCAAATGTGCATGTGATACTGAGGTCAAGTGTGTAGGCCTCTTCAATCTGACCATGGTGATACTAAGTTGATGTCCCTTTTCCAAGGACATCTGTGGTGCTGACTCCAGAGCAGCTGGACAAGAAGTAATTCATCCCTACTGAGTCCAAGACACTTGTGTCCACACAAAAATAATCCAGGTATGGATAAGCCCGGGGAAGGAAGTACAGCACTTGGATCCATCAAGTCTTTAGAACACTGATTTCTACTCAGGCACTTAACTTGGGTTCTAGTTACATTTTAGGTCTCTCTGTCCATCTTGTCATATCCACATGGCCCTACCAAGTCAAGGACATAAAATGGACACAGTTTATTAACATCTATCAGGCTGTCTGCTTACTGTGGAAATTCTGGATTTCAACAAGATACAGGAATAGGCTTGAAAGGCATGTCTAGTTTTCTTATTTAACTGCTTACCTCAAGGACAGGAAAATCTGTTTAAAAAATTTTGTGTAAAACATGCTTCCATTTCTCTGTTTTAGCTATAATTAGTAGTTGCATGATTTTCAAAGGATCCATTCAACAATCTACTACCACATCTTCATTTTAAAGAGCAGAAAAACAGGAAAAACAGTCAGTATTTGTTATTTCTGTCATGTTTGGGTTTTACTGCATGGTCGACATCATAATAAATTATGGTCCAATTGTATGCTGGCTTGCTTAAGTCTACAATAAAATAAACAAGTTTAGGCTTTGGTTTTGCAAATGAAATCTTCCAGTTAAATCTCCTCTTGTATCAGAATTACATTAAAATATAGATGTAAGATTGAATGCTCCTAAGTGTTTTAAGAAGTCTTTAGTAGACTCCAGCTCACCCCAGCACTCCCAAGCCACCTTCAAGTCTGAAGTTTCCTCCAGAATGCAGTCTGTCAAACCAAATACTTTATATTGATTACATGCAACTCTTCTCAACAAGAATGTCTGAGAATGCCTATTACTAAAGTAGCAACAACATTAATATTATCAAAGTACTTTTATTTTGTGATTATAAGTACCTACCCCTATATTACATATTTCTTTCCTTACCAGCCTTTCAAGTTCACTTCATTGTTTGCTCATTGGTTACTCATGCTTCACATGGACAGTTCTTAATAGATCTCAGGGGTTTGCCAACTTGCTTTAATAATAAATTTAATAAATCATGCAGAGTCCATCCAGCAAAACCTGTTGAGATCATTAAAGCCTGTCATGTAATCAAAATGTTTCTTAAACTGGAACAAAACTTTCAGATCCAACAGTGTTAAAACAAATATATCTTTTTTTCTAGTCCTTTATGACCTCTCAAACGTGAAATTAAAATCTCACCCATTTCATCAGCCAATGGGTTTAGTCAATGCTTCTATACTAAATGCTGAAGCACATACAATAGAAATAATCCTCCACTGGTAATGCTCCAGTTTGCAATGTAAGTATTGTACCGACTACCGCAGAATCATAGACTGGGTTAGGTTGGAAGGAACCTAAAAGGTCACTTACCTCTAAATTCCCTCACAGGGACACTTTCCACCACACTAGTTTGCTCAAAGCCCCATCCAACTTGGCCTTGAACACTTCCAGGGAGGGGACAACCACAACTTTTCTGGCCAGCCTGTTCCAGTGTCTCACCACCTTTACACGAAAGAATTTGCACTCAATGTCTAATCTAAATCTATCCTCTTTGAGCTCAGAATTGTTCTCCATCCTATCACTACACACCTTTGTAAGAAGGCTCTCCCCATGTTTTCTAAGGTCACTCTTTAGATACTGGAAGACCGTTATAAAGTCTCACCAGAGCCTACTCTTCTTCAGGCTGAACAATACCAATTCCCTCAACCTGTCCTCATAGTGGAGCTGCTCCAGTTCTATAATCTCCATGGCACACTTCTGGACTTGCTCCAACAGGTCACAGAATAACAGAATAATCATATCTGGAAAGGACATCCAGAGATCATCTGGTCCAAGTCTCCCACTAAAGCAGGATCACCTGGAGCACAATACACAGGGCTGCATCTATGAAGGTTTTGAATGTCTCCAGAGGAGGGGACTTCACAACCTCCCGGGGCATCTTGTGCCACTGCCTTGTCACTCTCATAGTAAAGTTTTTTTCCTATGTTTAAATGAAACTTCCTATGTTCCAGTTTGTGCCCGTTCCCCATAATCCTGTCTCTGAAAACTTCTGAGAAGAGTCCTGCTCCATCTTCCATGCATCTACGCTTTAGATACTTGTATACATTAACAAGGTCTCTCTTCATTCTTCTCTTCTCCACGCTAAAGAGTACCAGCTCTCTCAGCCTTTCCTTATGAAAGAAGTAAGTGAGTTTCGTGTCCTTCCTGTGCTGGGAGCTCCAGAACTGGGAGACTCCAAGTGGGGTCTGAAAAGAGTGGAGTTGAGGGGGATAATCACATCCATTGAGCTGCTGGTCATGCTTCTTTTGAAGCAGCCCAGGATAGGGTTGGCTTTCTGAGATGTAACTGACTTACGTTGAGCTTCTCATCAACCAACATCCCTTTTCTTCAGGACTGTTCTCAATCCATTTTCCTCCCAACCTTTATGTGTGCTTTTGATTGCTCTTCCCCATGTGCAGGAATTTGCAGCTGACCTTGTAGTATCAGCCCAGCCCTCAAGCTTGTGAAAGTCTCTCTGGATGGCATCCATTTTCTCCATCGTGTTGACCACACTACAGAGCTAGGTGTTGTCAGCAAATCTACTGAGTGTGCATTCAATCCCACTGCCCATGACACTGACAAAGATGTTGAACAGTACTGTTTCCAGTACTGAACCCCTAGCCACTCATCACTAATCTGCACTTGAACACTGAGCCGTTGACCATTCAGCCAATCTTTATCCACTGAGTGGTCCATCCATCAAGTCTTTCCAGTCAGGAGAAAAGTATGTCCTGTGGGACAGTGTCAAATGCTTTGCACAAGTCCAAGTAGATGATTACAGTTGCTCTTCTCCTGTCCACCAGCGTGCAACCCCACCATGGAAGGCCACCAGCTTTGACAAGGAGGATTTGCCCTTAGTGAAGCTGTGTTAGCTGTCACCAATTCACTTCCTTATTTTCCATTTAACAGCATAATTTGCAGGGAGATCTGCTCCAACATCTTACCAGGCACAGAGGTGAGGCTGACTGGCCTTATAGTTTCCAGGGTGTTCCCTTTCTCCTTTTTATCAATCGGTATTACATTATTCCCCTTTCCCAGTCATTGGAGACTGTCATGACTTCCTGTCACAGTTTAACACTGGGTTGGCTATTAACCAAATGACAGGTGCTCTCTATTAATTCACCTTCCCTCTCCTCCCTGATAAAGAAAGGGGGAAGGAATAGGGAGAGAAACTTATAGAATAGAAACTAAACTACATATCTGAAACAGCAATGATAAAAATGAGAGAAAATAATTAAATATATATAAATACACAGAAAAAACATATCATATTCTTCCCCCCCTTTCCCTGCAATAAAGTTAATATCATCACCGGGCAAATCCAGTCTGGACTCCTGGAGTCAAGAGAAGTCTTGAGCTGGAGGCAGAAACACACAGGTTCAGGCTGGCATGGATCAAGACCACTGGCAGACACAACTTTAATGAAACAGTAATGATAAATAGGAAAAAAAACCTAAATATATACAAATATACAGCAAAATTGGTACCACGTTCCTCCCCCCTTTCCTCCCAGTAACTCTCGTGTCACCACTGAGACTGCAGAGCAGCCCTGGGAAAGTCCAGGCTGGACTCCTGGAGTCAGCAGCAGTCGGGAACTGGAGGCAGGAACACACAGATTCAGGCTGGCACGGATCAGGATCACAGGCAGAGGAATGGAGAGAATACTCCCAGGATGCTCAAGCAAACAGGGAACAGGTGAAGAAGGGGAAGCAGGAAGGGCAGGAAGGGCAGGAAGAGGTTTGACCCTTATGATCCTTCAAATTATACTGAGTGTGACATGTATCGGATAGAATACTCTGGTCAATTCTGACATCTATCTTGTCTGGTCCTCCCCAAAGGAGGGGTTCAGGTGGGACATTTTTACTCCTTCTGGAGGGTAAAATGTTCCTCAGAGCTGAGCAGTGTCCTTGGCTCTGCGTAAGTCTCTAGCAGTAACTATAAACATCAAGTGTTATCAGTCCTAGAAGCAGACACTGTCTGAGAAACTTGATGTTAATTTCAGCAAGTGTAGCTTCTTACAGGAGACCTAGCTGAAAGCAAAAGTACAAGACAGAAAATTACCTTTATCCTGGCCCAAACCAGGACAAAGTACATAATAGAGAAGAAAGCTATCAGGAATAGTCAGCATTGATCTCTGAAGATCACATGAAAAGGTGTTTTTTCTTGGGGATTAATTAATTTTTTTATTTTGTTTTGAGTGGAACAACATTTGTAAGAGATAAACTTACTGCTGTCATTATGTTGGTCTTGTCTAAACAAAAAGGTATGACAATAGAATATGCTGAGTTTTTGAGTAGTCTTTCCTCAGGAAAATACAGGGTCTTCTATTGGAAGCTTTTAACTGTGAGAAGCTGCTGCTTATTTTCTCTGTCTTAGAAACTCTGTAGCTGTATCAGCAGCTTTTTTTGGGGGGGGATAGAATACATGAACTTCTATTGGAATAGCAAACTGTCCTCATGTTCTCTTCCCACTCTCACTTTATATTTTTCAGAGCAGGTTTACTGTTAAAAAACCAGTATGTCTGTGGGGAGTAGCTGTTAAGTTAAATCTTAGTGCCACAGACAAGAAAGCACCTTTAGTCACAAGTCAGCTGTAAGAGGTTCTATCATGATGGAAAAGATCATGCTCTTGCTGTGAAATTACTCAGCTCTTATTGCAATAAGAGCCCAGGTTCAAATTTCAACTAATTTTCTTTGAATAATTTGAATTACAACTCCAGCGGGAGGAGAACCAGATGGCTCCACTGAGTGGGAATCAGACTTTTCCTCTGAAAGTTTCACATCACTGGAAATTAAACCAGTCATACCATACATGTGTTATTTATGATATGTGTTATGTTATGATATGTGGCTTTGCAGCCAGGATTAGTGTTGCTCTGTGGCTTATCTTTTGGTAAGCACTGCTTAAGAACCATAGTTGTAATATAGTCTTTGATACTGATATACAGTGGGGTACATGGGGCAGTGGTCTTCCATATAGAGATAGAAAACTTTGTTGGTAATTGCACCTTCTATTTTAATTCAGGAAATTATACCACTCCATTTAATTTTGGGCTGAGTCCACCGGATTTTTGTTCTAATTGGTTCTTTGACATTGGATTGAAGGGGCTGAATCCACAGCATTAGATGAGAAAGAATCCAGGCAGTTGGGATCCCTGGCCAAAGACACAGGTATTGATCAGGCAGCTGGGAAACAGCTGGAACCATCAGCCTATGGAGGTGATTCATGTCAGCTGTAAAGGATAGGTATCCCTCTGAAGACAAAATAAGACTGCCCACAGATTAGAGCAGCTACTCTTGAATAAGCTATCAGGTATTTGAAGAAACTGGCTGTATAAGATGTGATTTACACCAATTATCAGATTGTGTACCCTTATCAAATTCCATGCCCTAAGTCTATGCTGCAGAAGTTTGTCCATGCTGCACAATCACTTTTTACCCTGGAGACATTGAACCAGCTGTGAATGACGTGCTTAAAAAAGTACAAGAATATGCAGATGTTGTCACAGCACTTCACTGGGCCTGGATCTCAGACTTCAAGTTGGAAACTGAAAAAAATTAGATACGATTTACTAACACAGGGGAAAGGTAATAACATAAGGGACAAAGTAACAAAAAATACAAATATATACAAATATATATATATACAACCCAATAGATATGGGCTCTGACAAGCATGTGGTGAGCTGGTGGTAAGGAAGTGCGGGGAACTTCAGGGCAGCCAGTAGCAAGTTGAAAGAAAGAAAGAAGTTGGAGCTACCTTCCCAATCTTTATAGAATACGGGCAGGAAATGGGAAGGAATAGACTCCTCCCTTTGTGTTCTGACCCTTTCCAGAGTCCGAAACCCCTGTTTCTTTAGTTCCTCCTCTTCAAACTATGACATAAACAAATAATCAGCTTAGTTTATGAAATTATTCATTAATGCGCTATTGTTCAATGAACTATATAATAGGAGAATTCACCAGCCTTCAAGATTATAATTTTCCTAGGTTTCATTAACTTTACTAAAGAGAAGATTTCAATGCTATTGTAGAGTTCTACTTGAAAGAAAGAAAATTGTTTACTCAATCCCACAACCTTCATTGCCCTCTCATTTCTGGCTCCCCAAGCTTCTTCATGGAAGTTAATTCCTGCGGACATATGTGTGTGGAGGATCTAGTAATCTCAGAGACGTAAGTAGATGCGCTATGGAGTATAAAATAGATTCTGAGGTTTAAAAATATGAAGCCAGGAAAAATTTCACCTTTGAATTTCTTTCCTGTGAACCAATTTAATTCATATCTTTGCCAGACATGAGCAAGGCTTATAAGTGTGTGTACTCTAACTCAGATACAGTGCAGTTATTTGCATACTGTGTACTGGTATTTAAAGTGTTCATTTGACATTCTTTACACTACAGTAAGAACTGAAAATATTTTCCTTTCCGGAATTAAAAATAAATAAATAAATAAATTAAAAGGCATGATAATCTCCTCTGAAAAAGTCTGTTTTTCTCTCTCCAGTCTGGTCAACTCTCTATGGTAAAAGGTGGCTTGCTTCCCACTGTATAAATCCTATGTTATCATATTCAAATTCTGCCTCAATTTCTCAAAAGAATTAACTCAATGTATATATAACGAAGATGAGAGAGCAAAGGAGGGAAAATTCAGACTTTGCAACCTCTCATTTTATCAAACTTCTGGTGCACATGCAAATTGAATTTAGCATCACTTATGTGTTCCTAAGTATATTCCAATACAAACAATAGATTCTGAAAAATCAGCCAGGTCATAGAGGTAAACAGTGCCTCAGTTTCCTCATTTAAAATCTGCAGCATGTAATTTACTCATCAAAACACTATGTAAGGATGTTTATCAATTTATCTATATGCTGTCCACCATCAGGAATTCTGAAACACTCTACCATCAGGTACCTTGAAACAGACTTTCTCTTAATTCCTTAATAATACTGTGGGGGTGGTGGGAAGGGAAAGAAAAAAAAGGGGGCAAGGAGAGCAGATATCTTTATTTATTTCAGTTTTCATTTCTTTTACTTTTTGGTGCATTCATGAAAAAAGAAACTTCATGGAAGGATTGTATAAATTAGTTTTCCTGTGAAAATAATGAGATCTCATTTTTCCATCTTCCAGAAATTAGGTGATGTACAATACTTTTGAAAGAGAAACAATTTTCCAAAGTATTTATACAAGATCACTCATAAATTGAGTACTATAACCAAGGTACTAGCTCACATAATATGATTTAGTTTTATCACTTTCAAAAGAGCTGCAGAAAAAACTTAACAAAAAGATTAGCTTTCTTTCAATGGATTCTGGGAGATATCACATAGTTGGTCTTACAAAATCAGTTGTTGTGAAAGATCAGCTTGAGCTTCTAGGTTTTGCAGGACATCTCTCAGCTCAGTTTATTGATTTATGAGGCAAATGTTGCTAAAATACATTTGATTCTTGTTTTGCCAACTTTTATATGGATTCATAATTTTCTACTCAATTGTTACTCACATTGCATTCAACAGAACTTCACACATATTTCCCGTAAATTTTTTTTAATGAAAAAATAGTAACCAAAATTACTGGTGAAATCTCTTCTCGTTGACTCATGCAGACTGAGAATGGGCAGCTTGCAGCACTCGCACACAGTGACACTAATGGTTTCATGCTGCTCATGTTCCTGTTCTGAGCATTGGCGGAGTGGATGAACTACCTACACAGGTGAAAGTACCCAGCAGCAGATGCCATAAATTACTTCATCTGTCACCACTACAGTCAGGTTATCAATCCACTCAAAGGATGCTGGAAGTTGGCTGGAGGAGAAGGGTGAAAGGAAGAGAAACATAAAGTAGTAACTTCTGCAAATGCACCAGAAATCATGTTTAAGACTGGTATAAATATTTGTCAAAGTCATGTAGGCAACCACAAAATACCATAGGACTCCCTTTGCAACAGCAGAGTCTTGCTGTGCAGCCTTCCTACATTAATATTTATCTTTCATGGCATATGAAAAAATACAGAGGAGAAAGGAGGTGTCTTCTACAAATAACGAAGCCCCTGAGTGCTAGACAGTTCATTCTATTATTAAGGTGTTCCTTGTGAATAAAACATGGTCCACTTCTGTATTTTTCTGATCAGCTATTTTTTTCCACTCCAAACAGCAAATATAAGGATTCCAATGAGGGACACTGCTTCTAATAACTCACAATGTCAAGTTTATTTTACTGTAAATACATGGTAAACTTCTCAATTGAAACAAGAACTGCTTCAAAATAACTTTTTTGAAAGGGCTGAAAGACACTCAGAATTTCTGTTCTTAGAAAACACTGCCTCAGAAGAAAGCTCGTCTATGCTGGACAAAGAGTCATGCAGACCACTGTGCTGCAGGTCCATCTTCACACAAGAAACCTGGCCTGTCACTGAATGTTTTTAAAAGTCATCAAAAGAAAGAAAATATTAAAACATAGGCAAATAAAAAGTTTAGGCTTATCCACAGCATTTCTTATCCTTCTAATCTATAAAAGATGAACTTAAAACAAAAGCTGATAGCATATTAAATCAGCAAGTCAAAACATAAGTTCAAATCAAGAAGAAAGAAAAATCACTTGTTCTATTCCATCTTAAATCCTTAGTCATTATCAAAAACTGCCTTATAATTTCTCTTTGAAATTCTAGATCAATAAAAATGGCATTCCGCTTTAGCAAAAATCAGCTGATTTAAGCAACGCACACATTTTATACTGACTCCCTTCAAAGAGAAATTTTCACCTCTAATAAAAGATTTACATCTCAGTAGACAGCTCTGTATTGCAGGACAAGATGTCCCTGTTTGAACATCAAGTGTATAATGAAATTCATATGCCAACGGAATTAAAGGATAGGGCAGACAGTGAGTAGGACACCACTGCAGGAAGAAATGATTATTTTTCTTTAAATAAAGAAGCCCCTTTTTTAACAACTGTTAGCATATTCTCTCTACCATTTATGTTATAAGCGCCCTTTGCAGCACCCTGTCCCAGTTTAGGTTTGGGTGGTGAGGAAGGAACTGTAATGGGACATAAGAGAATAATATATCAGATAGAGTTGGGGTTTTTTGTCCTTTTAAATGTCTTTGTCATTTCAAAAGGACTGTTAGATCTTTCAGGCACCTGGGAGGTTTTTCCTATTCTATTTCATGTCTCTCTCTAATCCTACTTAACCCTCTGCTGGAGCCTCTCAGAGATACATTTCCTGAAAGCTAATTGTAAAATAAATATTTTTCATAATTATCAGAACACTGTCAATTCCGATTTTCTTTTAAAATAGTCAGCAATTTTTTCAGTGAAGGAGGACCCTATTTTCCATGTTCCAAAGGCTGGAAATGTGAAGATTCTTGTTGGATCTCACAAAGTAAATATAACATAGCAGAGTACTAGGTGCAACTACTCAATTTTGTTGAACACAGACAGAACTGGTAGGCATTAATATCATAGTTGTTAGCCTAATACTATAGAAAGAGATAGAGAAAAGAGAAATAAATGATGGGAAAATAAAGCATCACCAAACAACAGAGGGAGAGATGGAGAGAGAGGGAGAACAACAGAGAAAGGAGAAGAAAGTCACCAACCAAGGAAGGATTCAGCAGAATCCTGTTGGTCTCATGTCAGAGAAAGAAGGTGGAGGGGTGGGATGGTGGTCCCATCCTAGAATGAGAGGGGGTTAAAGTCTCTCTTCCCTTTATGCTATCCATTTCTTGCTGTGCCATAGCTGCTAGATAATCATTGCTGATCCTGGCTTGACCTGGAAAGTTCCATCGAGTGGTAGCCTCCGTTGTAATTTGATGGCTGCTGTGTCAGAAGAATTAACAGTTTTTGGCTAGGTGTTTTTCCCTAATTGACCCTCCTAATTAGCAGTATCCAACCTGGGCTTGTCAAGGAGCTGTTTCGTTTTTTTTTCTCAAACTTTATGACTTCCCTCTTATGTCTTTTCAAGCTGCCTCTTCTCAAGTTTAAGATTGATCAAAACAAACATATCATTCATGCCACTTATTACAGAGAGAGGGAGAAAGATAGGAGGGTCACAGAATCACAGAATTATCCAGGCTGGAAAGGACCTCTGAGACCATCAAATTCAACCCTTAATCCACTACCACCTTGTGGGTTACCAGACCATGGCACTGAGTGCCACATCCAGTCTCTTCTTAAAAACGTCCAGAGACAGAGAATCCACCACCTCCCTGGGCAGCCCATTCCAATGCCTGATCACCCTCTCTGTAAAGAATTTCTTCCTAATATCCAACCTAAACCTCCCCTGGCAGAGCTTAAGACCATGCCCTCTTCTCTTACTGATAGCTGCCTCAGAGAAGAGACCAACCCCCACCTGGCTACAACCTCCTTTCAGGTAGTTATAGAGAGTGATGAGGTCTGCCCTGAGCCTCCTGAACAGCCCCAGCTCCCTCAGCCTCTCCTCATAGGATCTGTGTTCGAGTCCCTTTACCAGCCTAGTTGCCCTCCTTTGGACCTGCTCCAGCACCTCAATCTCCTTCCTGAACTGAGGGGCCCAGAACTGGACACAGTACTCAAGGTGTGGCCTCACCAGCGCTGAGTACAGGGGAAGAGTAACTTCCCTGGACCTGCTGGCCACACTGTTCCTGATACAGGCCAGGATGCCATTGGCCTTCTTGGTCACATGGGCACACTGCTGGCTCATGTTCAGCTTCTTGTCAACCCAAACTCCCAGGTCCCTTTCTGCCTGGCTGCTTTCAGACACTCTGTACGCAGACTGTAGTGCTGCGTGGGATTGTCATGGCCAAAGTGCAGGACCAGGCACTTGCAGAATTCCGTGGCCTGAGATGGTGTGCGAGTCATATGCAGAGCAACATTTTTCTCCCCCTTCCTCACCCCTCCACTATTGTATTTCATTTGCTGGGGGAGGAGGGGGTACAGTGTTTTCAGTTGTCAATTGTTTGAGGCAAAGCCTGACTTGAACCTCATACTGTTCTGTCTTTTAATCTCTCAGTAAGTGAAAATACAATAAGCTTAAAAACAATCTTTGGATGGATTCCTAGTCTCGGCTTAATAAATCACCGCAGAATGTGACTGTAAAAGGCTTGATCTCTTTTTCAAATAATCATCACACCTGTGAGGTTCCTATCAGTGGAATTTTCTTTGCCTCAAAAGACAATTTTTAAGTGAATAAAGTTGGCTGGAGTGAAGCTAGCTAACACTAGGACTGGCAGGTCGAAAGTGATGAGGACAGATAAGCTGGGTGGAGATTCTTTCCAGGTGAGCCTGCCTCTAATGACCCTCTGGATGTGGCAATCAGACCCCCTGTGAGGAGACATTATGCTGGGAAGATCACTGACTGATAAGCTGGGTGGAGGTTCCCTGAGGTGGATCAGTCATCAGTGGTCTTCTGAATTGGACACCTGGTCTCCTGCTGATAATAGGCAACTGACTGGCAGGTCTCCTTCTGGGGAGGAAAACTCGAAAAATGAGTTTCCCCTCTCCTTGGGCAAACTAAGAAGAAGCAGACCTTTTTGTCTGGAAGGGCAAGAATTTGGGAGGGGCGTAAAAGCAACATTGACACACCTATTTCCTTGTCATACTGCATGGACCCACCATCCTGCATTGGGTACTGTCCAGAATCAGAATACCATCTTGAACAAGAAATTCTTGTCAGACATCGCTGGACCTGTGGTGGTGATTTTTTTAAAACAGAGGAAGGTCCTGGGAGGGTTAACTCTTGTAATAACACAGAGCAAGGTCCTGACAGGGCTAGCTCCTGTCTTGAGAATAATTATCTTGTTCTTAAAACAAGACAGTGCCAAGGCCAGCCAGGCACCAGAAGAATGTAAACACCTACACGAAGAACATAAAGATGCCAGGACTAGTAGATAAGAAGGGAAGTTGTGACTTGGGTTCAAGATTGTTTTGAGAAGGAATTAGCAAAAGATCAAGAAGGGTCCGCCCAGGGTCCACCAAGGGTCTTCCCTGACTCTGCCTATTAAAATATTAGAACTGCATGATGTAATCTCATGAATATGTATGTAACCTCCCGTGAAAATGTATAAATTGCCTGAATTTTCACTAACTATTTGGAATTCTCTGTCCAGAGCTGGCTGGGGATTCTCCAACATCATAATAAATACCTTGCTGTTTAAAGGCACAAAATTCTGTCTTTAAACAGTTTTGTTAGGCCTTTTTGGGCTTCAGTTTCTCAAACTCTCTTACTATTTTCTTTCTTTCTCACTTTCTTAGTCCTTTCTCTCCTGTGTCTTTCTTTCTCTCTCTCTCTTTTCCTTGGATATTCTCCTTTTTCTCTCTCTTGCTTTTGCCTCACAACATATTGCCATACCTTCACAGGGTTATATCAGTTTGCTTGTTTTAATTGTCAAATAAAACTTTTGTGCTTTCACTCAACCCTTGGTGGTTGGATTTTTTTCTCATGGATCAAAAAATTTTAAGTTACTTCAAACCGTAACAACACCTTGTAAAGTTCTTCAGAACTTCTAGGAAAGCTCTGAGCATATTATAACTTCAGAGTCCATATATTCACCTGTGTATGACTCTTGCTATCACTGCCCCTTTTTCCCTATTCAAGTGATAAATAAAACAGCTTCTTTAAATTTATAAAAGGGGAAAGAATTATCGCTGCTACCAAGATGAAAGACAGAGAGGCCCTTCTTAAAAGGAATGTATTGAAATAATTACTGATGAACTTTGAAAACCTCCATGGGTCACTGAGATAGTACTTTGATGATAATGAATGAGAGTACAAGAGCAAACAGTGTGACACAGTTGGATTGTGTCAAAACCTCTTCTGCTACTGAGATTCTTTGTTAATTAGAGAATGTGCAGGGCTTTAGTTCTATTTACTTATTTTTAGTAATGTAAAATTGGCATCTGCCTGGTACATCTTGTTGTTTTCATTCATGAAGAGTACAATCCAATGCCCCATGTGGAGAAAGAAGTTCTTGGCAGTTTAATGTGCAGCACAGTTACTTGACAGAAAGCAGGTCACATGTGGGAGTTTATGTTGTAAATCCTACTTACCAAGTTATTGAAAACATCAAATGCAGTCACTCTTTTTGCTCTCATTTATCCTGAATTACTTGTCATCTTTACACTGAACTTAACTCTCATCTGGTACAAGGAGCTTCAGTGGAGCTGAACAGAGCCCTTCCAACAAACACTTAGTACAACACATGTAACTGGATGCCTGGTCACTAGCAGCACCCTCATCTTCAAGTAGCTGTCTCTATGCAGGGGACCTTCTCCCTACCTCTGTATGCCCCAGCACAGAAAGAATGTTGTTCACATTCTTTTCTCACATTGGGTGTTTTTACCCATCTTACTATTTACAATCTCCAGAGCATGGTAAGCAAATCTACATAATTTGTTAAGTCTGAGGGTTGTTTTCATGGTGTTATGATCTGATGCAACTCGTAATTCAGATATTGCATGAACAACGTCCAGCCATGAAGGGTTGGGTGGAAGCAGAAAGTTTTATTTGACAAATGGCACAGGCAAAATTACACAACCTAGCGAAGATATGGCAAATGTTTTGTGAAAGGAGAGAGGGAGAGAGAAAGAGGGAGACAGAGAGGGAAAGAGAGGTGGAGAAAGACTTTACCATCCATGGATCCAGTGGCATCTGGTGATCTTTCTTCTTTGGGATGGCAATCCAATTCCAGATGGGGCAAAGGTCCAGTGAAGGCTGGTGGTCTGGTGCTAGGTGGCTGTGAGTGAACACATCAGCATTCCTTATACGCTGTGGAGTTTCTTGCCAGTCAGGTGGCTGATTCAGACTCCAAGAATCTCACCCCCTCACTGAAAGCGCTGCAGGCATTAGTGGCTGTTATTCAGATTTCTGGGTGTCAGCTCACTGCTCCATCTGAGTGAGATAACCACACCATTTTCAGTCAGTGTGAGTCTATGCCCCAAGATTCCATTTGCCAAATTGTCATTTGAGGCAAACAAAATTCCACTGAATGGAACTACACATCACCTTGTGGCTTAAAAGACAGAGAGAGAAAGAGACTATTTTAAATAGTCTCTGTGTGGTGATAGCAGGGAGCTAAATGAGGGAGGGGTCGCATATTACCTGACAAGGGAGAGGAGCTGAGGGAGTTCCTGACCAAGGAGTTGGTGTGTGCTGGAGTCCACTCCAGTCTGTCCTCCCTGTCACATGTGGCAAGACAAAACACACAAGGCTATCAGTGCGACCCCATCCAGGTTGCTTTAAACTTTTGTCCCAAACCTAGGGTTCATCATCTGTTGTGCATAAAATCAAACACGCAGAGCTGAGATATTAACAAGATTTTCAAGGATGAGTGTTAGGTGGTAACTGCACAAAGCTAGCATTTCAACTTCTATAAATCCAGATGTTAGGTGACAATAAACTTAGTCATTATAGATACTCTGGCACCACCCAGGGACTCTACCTGTTTATAAGGATCAACATACACAGATGTCAAAACTCTGAATTTTACTTTTTTTGTTGTTGGTTTTTTTTTTGTTTGTTTCATTTTGTTTTTAATAAAAAGGAGGAACATATACAAAACAACAGAACAACCACAAAGTGACAACCAGGAACAAAGTGGGAAAAGGACTGTACACGAAACAACAACAAAATAAAACCCAAAGAGTAACAAATTGAAAAAACTGGGAAAAGGACTCTTCTAAATGGTAAAATTATGGTGTCAGATAACCAATTACAGGAACAATTCTTTCCCTGCTGAAAAAAACAAAACCCAAAACAGACAAAAAAAACCCAACAAAACAAACAAAGCAACAAACAAACAAAAATTGTTAAAATAAAGACAAACAACAATTAAGGGTGAGGGGAGGAGACAACACACTGATGGGAGAATTTGTACCATTCTGTTATCAAGAATTCTGACGTAATTTAGTGCCTAGCTGGCCAGCATCTCCTCCAGCTTCCCCCATTGTTTTTCTTTTGTTTTTTCTTTTTTTCTTTTTCTCTGTGGAATATTATTTTTTCAGAATGGTAACAAACCCATAACTTCTCAAAGCTCTGGTCTAAAGAATGTAGAGTCTGCACAAACTTAACCCTGTGGCTCAGGGTTGTTTCTTTTCTTCAGGGATTACTAATGAGGTTAAATACTTGAGGATCTTACCATAAGTATCCTGTACAGAAGTGATTTCAGACCCTCCAATTAAAATGCTGTCAATATACCAGTGAAGCCTTACCAATAGGAGAAGTGAATAGTGCCAGCTTTTCAATAAGTGAAGGAGAATGCATATTAACCCCTTCTTTCTCATTCTTTGGGAGCCTTCTCATTCACATCCAGCCTCCACCCCTGAGCTTCTTGTAGGAAGTGGAGGAAACCAGTTTCTCTGAGGATCAGTGCAGGGAGGCATCTGGACTACCCAAGTCAATCAAGTGTTTATCCTCTGAGCTCTTTTCCTTTTCATTCCCACAAAGGGACCTCCCTTGTGTAAGGAAAATTTTAGTTGTTTGTCCGTTCATTAATCCCTGTGGGATACCCTTTTAAATCTCCTCCACCCACAATCACCTCCTGCTGGGCTTGTCTCCACCATTTTTTCTTTACCTTTCAGAGGTAAAGGTGGTCTTATTTGCCACACCACTTTGCATTCTCCCTTTTACACTACAGGGCCATGCTTCAGCTCACAGATAATGAACTCTTGATCTACCTCCCTTCATGTCCATGCTTTTGTTCAGGTGACCAACAATCAGTAGATAATGCCCCTTCTAATGCTGCCAACAACCTATTTTGAGAGTTAATATTATGGACTCTGTTTGTAGATTAATTCTAAATATCTTTAATGAGTCAGTGTGTTGGAGGAAGTAATTTTTATCTGTAGAGAACAGATGTTTTATGTGAAACTGGGAGCTTAACATCAAGTTTGAAACCTTCCCCTAGTGTTCGTGTGGGCACATATCGGAGGTTAACGGAAAGAGTGGAGTTTTCTCACTTCCTCACTGGCCTCCTGAGTGTACTGGTTCTATTTGACAGTATGTCCCAGGCATAAAAGGGGCAGAAAACCAGAAAGAGGTTTGGAGAATTATTTCTGGTGGAATATTGTAGTTTTTCCATGGAAGGACTCCTGATAAATTTTTGCAACTACTCCCAGTTCAATTTTTGGGAAGACTTGTTCTGTGAATCCTGTCAGTGAGTTCAGTATTGTAAGTCATTTGTATCTGTATGTCTGTGTCTGGGATAGCATAGTAAAGTTGTTTCTGATAGGGCTATAAAGAGCTATTTGTGATTTCTTGCTGAATCGTGGACCTAACTGAAACAGTCAGAGGGGCCAGTCTTTCAGGATCATTCAGGATCTCCATAGCATGGAAAAACTGTGCTGTGGATTTAACTTCCTTTCGTTCATTATTTGAAGTCAAGCTGCCTTTTGCACATTTTCTATTAGCTGGTTGATTTCCCCTGTTGTGACAAGTGGGCCAAAGTTTGCACAGCCCCTGAGAGGGCTTGTACTTTGTTCTTTTCTTTTTCTAATTTTGCCTTGAGAGGCCTCACTTCTTCCTGTGCAGCTAGCACTGCCACTCTTAAAACAGCACTAGCTATGGCCTTACTCTTACCAGTCTTACACTTTGACTGAGCTCGCAGCAGGATCATTCCACAGGGGCGGATGCATCCACCCACTGTTTCTGGGCACATTGCTTTCCCTCAGGGGGGGGTTCAGACCCCTCCAAAATTTTTCCCTGTGAAGAGCAGAGAAAGGCAGCTACCCATGGTGTCCACTACTTAAGAGGGCTCACAGTGCAGAAGGGTGCCAACATAAAAAATCCTGCACTCCCTTACGTTTCCTCATGAGTGTAGAGACAACAATAGTAGTCAAGTCAGAGGAATTAACAGGCTGGAACGTTATCCATGGTGTACAATACTTTGGAAGCTTTACAGTGCAAAAGTGTTCCAACTTAAAAATCCCACCCTCCAACTCTTCTGCTTGACTCCACAAAATGGTAAGGCTACACAGCAGTCGACTCAAGGTGGCCTATAGTGCTGGAGAGTGCCAGCTTTAAAAACCTGCCCTCATACATTTCTGCACAACCTTAAGGATGATTCCATCACACACACAATAAGAACTACAGTACCACAATGGTCCTTGCCTTTACACTTTACACTAGAACAATCACAGAGGCTATCGCATGGCTTACGGAAGATCAGGTAAAACCCCCTTGCTTTCTAAACTACTTCACTCCGGTGAAACACCTAAATGCAGAGTCCTGCCTTCATTTCCCTAGTGCAAATCACTCACTGCTGGCTCCATCTGGGCAAGATGCCCTCCCCCATCTTCTTCAGTCAATGTGAGTCTAGGCCCCAACATTCCATTTGCTAAATTGTCATACCAGGGAAAGAAAATTCCACTGAGTAGAACCTCACACGTAGGAATAAAATTTATTACGTAACAATAGGGTGATTTTCTGTAAGCCCACATTTATTTAGCTTTAAACCATATAGCCGTAAGATATCAGTGGACTTCATCTTGTTTTGCAAAGTATTGCAGACTGTCAGCACATCTTCCATGTGTGGGATGCTAATACTACTTGTGAAACACAGAGGCAGAATGGGGTTCACAAAACTGTTTCAGGCTGAATACAAAGCAGCAGGAAGGAATCTAGGTGAAACAGCAGGTACATATTTAATAGGAAGTGCATCTTGTCATGTGGTAGATAACCGGCATATTTTCTACTGTGGCTTGTTTTTTGGGTTTTTTTGCCTTGTCTTCTTCCACCTTTTGTAAACTTACATTAAATTGCTTATTTGCTTGCATGCCTATCAAAAGATGACTTATACTTTGAGACTGTATTTTAATTAACGATACTATCTTCTATCACTACTAGTCCTTCTGACTTTTTCTAAAATAATAAGTTCTCATCAGTCAGCTTATTAATGCATCATTTAGAAAACAGATATTCTTCCTTTAAGAAGGACATCACCAGTCTTTCTGCTCATTCTTTATACCCACTAAAAGATACAGTTTTACATAAACTGTGTCTCTCTGTAATTTTTATTACTAATATACAAATCAGTTTTAGGGCTGCAGTATTGAAAAGTATACATTAACCATGTTAGTTCAGTATGTTTACTCTGTCTCTCTATCATGTTTTTTTCAGCTCTTTCTTTATCAGCTGAAAAATCTTTTGCTGTTTAAAGTTTTTTTTTCTCTAAACAAAAATTTTTGTATAACAATTTAGGAAATGTAATAACATTGTACACATCATGGAAGCCAGGTTAGCGAAACATGATAATTATTGAAATACTATCACTAAGAAACAACCAGTTCCAAAAATGTAACAAAATGGCACAGATTTTTTGTTGCAGGTTTTTTTATGTACTATTCCTGTAATAAGCTACAGGAACTATGAAAAAAATGTGGAATCATTCTGTGTAAGGAAATAAAAAACTTATGTGTTTGGAACTGTTCTGTAAGCTTTAATCAGACTAAAGTTCCATCTCTAGTTAGATTTGTGGCCATTTCTTTGTGTCTGTTTCAGAAAACCAGAGCCCTACTCCAGACTTTACATATTAATTTAAGACTTAATGAAAACTGTAAGAGTAACAAACTATGACAGGAAAGGGCAGAGAAAGAAGGGTAATTATATGAGAAATGTGGCATCATAGAACTCATTTCAAGCTAATGATTTCCATGGTATATCAGACTTATAACCATATTCAGATGGACAAAACCCATCACCTATGGAAACATCGAGACAACTTTTTGTACAAGAGAAGGCCTGATTCTGAAAGTTACCAGATCCTTTTAAGAAGCCTTTTTTTTTTTTTTTTTCAAATTATAAGATATTATCATAATCATCTACCTTGTGAGTAAATTCAAATGTAATGACATGAAGAAATTTATTCAAAGGCTAATATCAATTTATTTACACATTTTCAGGTGTAATTCTTTATAATAAACCCAACACACAATAGAGGGCACCAGAATACAGACAGAAGACCTTGCACTAGAAATATCAGACTGTGCTCCCCAGAGGCATAAATAATCCTGTGACCCTAGTCACTGTAGGGCACAATTGCTATATTTGCATTTCTAAAATTTTTTCAGATCTAACAAAATTTTTTGTCACAAAGGTACAAAACATATAAGAGCTTAATTTTTAAACAGTGTTTAAACTTAATCTGAATGCTCCACCCATTTCATATATTATCTTAGTGAACTGCACTTTACATGAATCCTCCACTTAGATTTTGTAGCTGAAATGATATTTTGTAAGATGACTTTATTTTTTCTCTGTTTTCTTCCTGACTAACTCCTGCAATCATGATTTGGCATTAGACTAGAGTGTCAGGTTTTCAGAGGCTGAACAGAAATTCAATGCAATACTGCTTTTGCTTGGAGCATATCTGACTTACAGACATCACCAAAGAAATACCTAAAATAGATTTTTCACATTAACTTGATAAAAATGTGATATTTCAGTGTTTAAAACCAGTTTGAAAAGAAATAAATTCAAAATATATCAGCATAATAAATAAACAAACCCCCTAGATACTTTCTGAGATAAGCAACAAGATATTGACCATATTTCTGACTATCAGTGTCAAATACAATCAAAGTATTATTAAAAGTTCATTAAATTTATAAGTTTATACTGATCACATCAGTTGTTATGAGTTCTTTGTCAGCTTTCTTGTTAATCTGTTAAGTGCTGTACCTGAACACAAACTGATTATCACAGAGGTACTGTAACATAAACTTTGCATTTTCTTTTTAAGTTTTCTGTACTTAACCATGGCAATAGTCTACCACTTTCTGTAGTTCTCACCATAAGAAAATAAAAAGAAAGAAAGGAAACATTATATATTAAGTGCATAGTTTAATTCAGATGTTTTTCTCATTTAAAAAAAACACTGTATTGCTCCCACTGCTTCTGTGTTTGCAGCCAGCTTGTTCACTAACATTTCTTATATTTTTGCTGTCTCTTCAAATGTATTCATTTTGATAATTAGAGAGCCAATCAAACATTTATTGCAGAAAGCCTTTAGTATCTTGATTAAGCTCTATTTCTGTCTAGTTTTGAACCAAAAAATTTTGCACATCTAATTAGTTTCTGTTTTTCTAATTATCATGGTTATACACCTTTATATACTATGCTGTAACCAGCATCATTTTTAATGAAAAATGTATTTTTGAAAATAATTAAGTCTGTCAGATATGAGATGTCTTATTATATCTTCACATGAATTGAACTCTGAAGGGAAATAATACAGTGTTCTTTGTTCCTATCGCAATTAACACCAGTTTTTCTTCTGCATGTTTACAATATCCCAAAAGTTTTTAAATTCTTTATTTTGTGGCCAATTTTTTTTTCTTCACCTGTGCACACTAATAGTGTGCCCAGGTTAGACTCCAATAAAACACATCTGTTAAATTTATATTTCAATACACTCTGTGATCTGAACCGTTGTGATTTGAGCAACTATTAAGCAACTTCTGTGTTTTCCAATTAAAAAAACAACATATATCACTCAATGATTCCGTAAGCTGCTTACAGATGGCATTTATGTCAGCATTAGTACTTTGTCCTTTGACCTTGTACTTTGGTTAAATACTTTCTCTGCTGAACTAACTGATGCACATTCTTTGATATATATAGTGAGTTTACACAATAAAGAGAACAAAAACATGCAAACTATATCCAGAAAATGCTGTGATTTTGGGAGTAGGGATGTAGAAAGTTGAAAAATAGGGCATACACTTGAAAAACCACACAGAAAACAAATGTTACTATTTTCCTTTAATGGGCAGTGTAGTTTGTGACTTTTGTCAAAACATATGACTACTTCTGGTCATAGCTTTCAAGTTTCTTAATAAGAGAGTTCTATTACTATTTATGTTACAGGTCTGACACCGCTTTTTCTTGCTAATTGGAAGGCAAGTAGTGGTGCTTCCTGTCAGAAAATATGTCAGAATGAATCAATGGATTCCATCATAACTGGCTTCCTTGATATATTAAGAAATCAAGTTCCATAGAATAGAAATGACTGACCAAACATGGAAAAAGCAAGACAAAAACATTGTGTACTTCATTCAGTTACTTAAATCAAAGTTTAACCACAGATGGCATCTGGGGCCAGATTGTCACTCTGTCTCTCTCCCCCAGTGGGATAGGTGAGATAATTGAAAGAGTAAAGGGACAAAACTTGGACATTGACATGAAGATACTTTAATAGGTAAAGCAAAAGCTGAACACAGCAGAAAAACCACAAAAAAAAGTTCATTTGCTAGTGTTTATTAGCCAACAGATGTTGGTCATTTTGAGGAAAGCAGGGCTGAATCAGACATATTTGTTACTTGGAAAGAAAAATGCCATAACTTCAACATCACCCTTTTTCTCCTTCTATTTCTCTAGCTTTTATTTCTGAGTATGACATTATACGCTTTGGTATATCCCTTTGCTAAGCTGGGGTCTGCTATCCTGGCTGTGTCCCCTCCCAGCATCTTACTACACACACACCACACGCACACACACACACCCCTCCCCCCAGACTGCTTGCTGGTAAGGCAGCATGAGAAGCAAAAAAGACCTTCATGCTGTGTAAGCACTGTTCAGCAATAACTAGAACATCCCTGTTTAACCAGCACTATTTTGGTCACAAATCCACAACAGAGATGATTATGGAGTGAAAATTAACTCTATCCCAGCCAAAATCATTATGCTGAGTGTCATAAG
The DNA here is from genome assembly GCA_038090715.1 of Florisuga fusca. NCBI lineage: Eukaryota > Metazoa > Chordata > Aves > Apodiformes > Trochilidae > Florisuga > Florisuga fusca. The sequence continues at coordinate 17,046,491 of JAAWXA010000012.1, forward strand.
AAATAAAAATATGCTTCTGGAAAATAGAATGCAGCCATTTATAATGTTCTGCAGTTTGACTTTGTCAGACACTGAAATAAAATTATGTTTAAAGATTGATTGTGCTGTAAATGTAAAGATGTTTATTAAAAGCTTTTTTTAATAGAACTCCGAACTTCAGACACAGCCATGGGTCTTACTACAATAAAAGAAAATTCTCTTCTAACAAGTCAAGGGTGAATTTTTCTGAAATTTCTGGACAAACAGGACCTAAATAAGGCCAGAGTTTATATACCAATAACAGTGCAGCTGATGACCCACAGGACTTACAATCTCAAACCTTCCACTGTGAACTACTGCAGTAAATGGTAGAGAGTGAATAAGAAACAGCTTTAGGAACATTAGAGAAAAATCATTATGCTGATATTTCCCTCTTCATCATTTGCTTTTCTTTACAGTTGAGTATAATAAAAGTACTCTTGTGTCTTTCAGACATGAAATTTATTTTTTTTTAAACCCAAAAAAATAATTTCCATTAAAAGGGTCTATTTCTGCTCCAGAAATCACACAAGCTAACCAAAAGGCCCAAAGTTACTTTTTGAAACTGAAAATTATTTCATTAGTGTAATTTCAGGATAAATTTTTCACATGAAAATTGGTCTATCTAGAATTGCCCATTCTTCTCACTAAAATCTCTCTACAGGGAAAGCTTTCTTGCTCAAAATTTCCTCTGATCAGAGTCTATCTGGGGAGAGTTATCATTTGATCACCCAGAGAAAAAGAATGCTCTTGAACTTGTACTCTGCTGGTTAATCACATTTAGAACATGATAAAACCAGAAGTCATGGGTTTAAATCATTCCACCATCAGCCATTTGTCAGTGGTGTTAATTCCTACATGTTCTGCAGACCCATCCTAAGGTGACAAAAGAAGCTGACAATTCTTGTCATTATTTTTTCTATATTAACTCTAACATAGTATTTTTGTCCTAGCTCAGTATTCAGCATTCAAACATGATTAAAAGAGAGAAGAAGGATGTCAAAGCATAGGGTGACTGCAATGTCATTTCAAAATGAAACTTTTTCTATCTTGTATACAACAAATTATTTTTATCTCAGCTAAGTTACACTGTTCTCACTGATACCACAAGAATAATTCCTATCCTGTTATACGAAGTATTTATCCAAAATAAGCACAAACCAACAATTAATAAACCTAATAATTATTTTTGAAGATGTGTACTACTTAATTCTGTTCCAAATAATATAAGCATCAAGGTAAAAAGAGAGGTAATACCATCTCCAAGGTTATTTAGCTGTGTGGTGGACAGGCCTGCTGATAATGTCCAGGAACAGCTGATTTCCTAGCACAACAAAACAACAGGACTGGAAAATGTGTACTGACTGCATACCTGTCTACATGAAACACTGTTATTTTCTTGTTTTTTCTTCTATCCATCTCATATAAACTATAGTAACAAAAGGGTTGGACCAAATGATCCTTTAAGTCCCTTCCAACTTGACATTCCATGATTCTATGATTGTTTGTCTAGGGTATTACAGTTCTAAGGCCAGACTACTACTACTAACTACTAACTAAGCCTGCTTTCTTTACAGCTTTCTCCTTAGGGATCCAAACCAACATCTCTTACGGCAGCAATGTTCTTTCTCAGCTCATTTAGGTTTATTGTCTGTGAAATACATGATACCTGATGATGATGTGAGATTTAACAGCATATCTATGACAAGTGGAGTTGTTTGTAAAAGTGCAATCTTTGATTGTCCTGCAGTGGAGCTTACTGCAATTCTGACAGACCTCATGATTCTGAGGCACAATCAGCTCGAATTCCCAGTGCTGCATCCACAGGGAGACCATCTGCAGCATTTCTCCTGCATTGCCATCTGCCTCAGAGGAGGAACAGATCCAGAATCTTCATTTGGTGTAAATTTAAATGGTCCTGAAATCCAGATATTAAAAACACACCAATGTATTCTTATTTATCTCTGTTATCTCTGGCAGTCTCTTACAACCTGTAACATTCTATGATTCTATGATCATATCCAAAATCTTATTCTCTACAAAGACTACAGCCCTATCAGGGGTAAATTTTATGCATTAGATAGCCACCAGAATATTCTCGTAATTTAAAAAATATCTTTCTTGCTTACACTCAAATATATTAATCTGTATGCTTCTATTTTGATCTCACGCACATTCCACCTCTGTCCTGTATAAATATGTCAGCTCAGTTTTCAGTTGAAAATGCTATTTCTTCAGGATGCTAAGGAATTCTCCTTCCAGATATGTCATTTTTAAAGATTTTCCTACTGTAAAAAATTCTTCTTTAAAATATTCTAAGAATGATTCTGGTCAGTGATATTTTCATATATGTCATCTGTTTTCTGGATAAGCTTTTCAGTTTCAGAAAATTTACTGTAATGAAGTTATACACTTTAGAAAAAGAGACAAAAGATTAAAATCTAATTAAAAGAATCATTAACAATCCCATTTATGCTTTTTAATAATAATAATGTCTTTTTAACATTAATATAAAACTTTGGTCATAATTACATTCTATATATGTAAATATAATTACAATATGTCTTTACAATGTAGAAATTACAATATGTCTTTACAATGTAGAATTCTACTGTTGATGAGTAGTAATAAATAACAATGCATTTTTATCTAATACCCCAAAATATGGAAATCAGTCCACTAACTAGACACTAACATGGCGTCTCCAAAATGTAGTGACACTTCTACTTAATCAGCAGCTGCAGTGCTACAAAAAAAAAACCCTAGCCTTTAAACGCTTTACATTTCATTTGTTTTTTAAAGGAAAAGCACCAGTAAAAGAAACAAAGCACATCATATTCTTGAAAGCAAAGCCTTCTTACAGTAGCCCAAGGCTACACTTTGCTTCCATTTAATGTTTGCTCTCTTGGAATCATATACAAATAATTTTTATGTTCCTCATGCATAACAAATTTGTGTAATGATTTTCTCACCATGCTCGAGTCCAGATAAAAGTGCTTAATTGCTGTAACAACATTAACTTCACAAGTCTACCCTTCATGACTAGTGGTTAGCTGTTTCTTAAGCTCTACTCTCATATACAAAGCTGAAAATGCAAGAAAACTTGAAAAAAATGACATTCCCATATTTATAGTCTTTATTGTATGCTCCTAAAACTACCACAGAAAACATGCAGTGCTACATGAAATGAATTTGATAATACTATTTTTTTAATGGAGGACCAAATAAAAGATAGTACATTCACAATTAATGATATTGTATTTGCTTTAGTTGCACTTTTGTATGTTCTTGGCTATATACGTACTTGTTTTCTGTTTGTAAATCTTTAAAAATATTTGGAGAAAATAAACACATGAAATATATATAAAAAGAGCAATTTTAATAGAAAGCTGCAGATGAAATTCTCTATTCCTACATCAGAACTCGAAAACTGAATCACCCCTAGAAATCTAAAGAGTCTTCCCACTCACCTGCAGGAAATAAAGTCAGCCTTCTGTCACTGAAACAAAACTACACAAAATAACTATGAGAGTGTTCTAACAGTGGAACAGGTTGCTTAAACAGGTTGTGAACTCTCCATCTGAGGAGATATTTAAAGCCTAGATGTACGTAACTCTAGACAAGCTGCTCCAACTAGCCCTGCTTGAGCAGCAGGATTGGAGTGCAAGATCTCAAGAGACTCCTGCCAGCATCAGCCATTCTGAAATCAGATTTTGTTCTATAGTATCTTTTGGAATGTTAATATCTTAGCGAAAATAGCTGGATTCCAGAATATGCAAAATTTGTACAGTTATTTTGACAAAAATATGTAAGAAATAATAAAATAAGCAGTGCATGTTCATATTCCTAGGAAAACAGGGCTACTGTAAAATAGTTTTAATTCTCAAATTAAAGCAAGCTTAGAAATAAGCATTGTAAAAGGCAATATGGAACATACTCCAGTGTGAGAGTTATATCAAGGAGACAAAACGTTACTCAGAAAAGTTACTCTAGAAGAAAAAGTAAGATGTGTAGCATACTGAAAAGTAAGTAAGTTACAGGTATTGCCCAACATTTACTCTGCTTCAGCTATATGCACACACACATCCTAACACAGCAAAAGCTTTTAGGTCATCTATTTCAAATGGTACAAGATTTCTTTATTATTATTTTTGTTTGACAAAACAGAAGTAGTGGAAAATACTGTTTCTTTTTCATGTTGGCCACAAGATCCATCACTTGATTCCAACTACAGAGAATGATCCAATAGACAGGATTGTATTATTTTATAGAACTTATTTTCAATATCCATCTCCTGCTTTTGAGCTGTCCAAATTCAGTTCAGATGTGAGTTTCAAGGAAATTCATCCATGCTCAAAGTAAGCAGTACTGGGCATCTCTGAAAAATGGCATCAGCTTTCTCTTTCAGCTAGAAAGGCCCCAGAGCATTCCTTCAGCTCAGTTTACACACATTACGCAAAAGTCCAACCCTAAATATTACTAAAAATTTAGCACAGACCTCAAAAGTCTTGGATTTGGTACCCAGTATTGAAGTGTCAGGCATTCCTGGTATCTTGAAAATGTTACCTTTCTCTCACTGGGCCGGAAAAATCCAAATCTGCAAAAATCCGGAACTACCAGTCTCTCTTTCAAAGGACTGAGAAATGGATTTATTGATGTTATTAAATAATCAACTATGCTGCTAAGCAACCTAGAAAAACAAAGCAAAGCAAAGCAAAACAAAACAACAACAAAGGAATTAATAAAATTCAGGATGCATATGATGTGCAATAAATAAGTAAATCTACATAATGAATAATACTGATCAAAGTAAATACTTGATATATTTATCATTGTGCAGAAAATACCGTATCTGTCAGTGTAATTAAGAATTCAAGATTGTTATATGTAGTGACAGAAGTTGTTGAATAACATCTTCTTGTTAACTACTTTGTTTTGCTGTGTTAATAGCCTTCCCTTTTTAAGTGTGACTTTTGCAAATTAAACTGTAAATGTAATATATTAGAAACTGCATTAATTTATGCATTAGTTTTTAGACAGCAAGATGTGTTACAGTGTTTGACCACTGAAAGATCTGGTAAAAATTGGTGGGTTTGCTCATCCAAAATCATAGAACCATAGAATTTTCAGGGTTGGAAGGGACCTTTAAGATCATCTAGTTCCTGCCCCTCAGCCATGGGCTGGGACACCTCCCACTACATCAGGTTGATCAGATCCCTTTCCAGCCTGCCTTAAAAACTTCCACGGATGGAGCTGCCACCACCTCTCTGGGCAACTTGTTCCAATATCTCACCACCATCATGGTAAAGAACTTCTTCCTAACTTCCAACCTAAATTTACCCTCTTCTAGTCTGAATCCATTTCCTGTAGTCCTATCACTGCCTGACATCCTAAAAAGTCCCTCACCAGGTGTGTCGAAGGATTTGCTCAAGTCCAGGTAAATGATGTTGGTTTCTCTTCCCTTATGTACTGGTGTTGTGAACTTTTCATAGAATGCCACAAGGTTTGTCAGGAATGATTTGCCCCTGGTGAATCTTTGTTGATTATACCCACTCATCTCTTTGTCATTCTTCTGCTTCAGCAGTGTCTCCAGAAGGATCTGCTCCATGACCTTACCAGGCACAGAGGTGAGACTGACCAGCCTATAGTTCCCTGGATCTTCCTTCTTTCCCCTTTTGAAAATGGGGGTTGTTTCCCCTTTTCCAGTCAGTTCTAATTTCACTGGACTGCCATGACTTTTGGAATATAATAGAGGTTTAGCAATCACATCTGTAGTTCCCTCAGTACCCATGGATGTATCCCATTGGGTCCCATGGACTTGTACACTTTCAGGTTCTTCAGATGGTCACGAACCTGATCATAGAATCATAGAATCATAGAATCCTAGGGGTTGGAAGGGACCTCGAAAGATCATCTAGTCCAACCCCCCCTGCCAGAGCAGGGCCACCTAGAGCACATCACACAGGAACGTGTCCAGGCGGGTTTTGAATGTCTCCAGTGAAGGAGACTCCACAACCCCCCTGGGCAGCCTGTTCCAGGGCTCTGTCACCCTTACAGTAAAAAAATTTTTTCGAATATTCAATTTGAACCTCCTATGCTCCAATTTGTACCCATTACCCCTTGTCCTATCGCTGGTCACCACTGGGAAAAGCTTAACTCCATCTCCCTGACACTCACCCCTTACATATTTGAAAACATTGATGAGGTCACCCCTCAGTCTCCTTTTCTCCAAACTAAGAGACCCAGCTCCCTCAGCCTTTCCTCATAAGGGAGATGTTCCACTCCCTTAATCATCTTAGTAGCTCTGCGCTGGACTCTTTCAAGCACTTCCCTGTCCTTCTTGAACTGAGGGGCCCAGAACTGGACACAATACTCCAGGTGTGGCCTCACCAATGCAGAATAGAGGGGGAGGAGAACCTCTCTTGACCTACTAACCACACCCTTTCTAATGCACCCCAGGATGCCATTGGCCTTCTTGGCCACAAGGGCACATTGCTGGCTCATGGTCATCCTCTTATCTACTAGGACCCCCAGGTCTCTTTCACCTACACTGCTCTCCAGCAGGTCAGCCCCCAACCTATACTGGGACATTGTGTTGTTCTTCCCCAAATGCAACACTCTACACTTCGCCTTGTTAAATTTCATCAAGTTTCTCCCTGCCCAACTCTCCAGCCTGTCTAAAGAACTTCTTCAGGAAGTTCTTTCTTTGGTGTAGGATTGAATCCTTAGCTCTTCAGGTTTATACAGTTGCCCTCAGATATTTCAAGGCAGTATCTGAACAATAGGGATAAAAAGGTAAGAATGGCCTAAAATGATGGCTATGAGGCAAGAGAGAACCTTTCTTTGGCTTTGCCTCCTACAAACTCTGAGAAGAATGGTATAGTTTAAATGTTTTAAAGTGAGGAACCTGTGAGGCCAATGGGAGAATCTAGTACAGTATCTGTTGTGTTAGGTTTCTCTGTCTACTTACACTCCACATATTCATTCCCCTGAGGCTGGAAAACAGGGAGACATAGGTCAATGCACAGACCTCTGATTTCTCAGGAACACTACTTATCACAGAGAGAGCAGGCTGTCTTAAAATAATTATCATCAAAGGAATGAGTGAGGATGTATACATAATCTTACTTAGCCTCACCTTAATACTTGCCTTGTTTTTATCAGGTATGCAAAAGCGCAGTATACAAAATGGTAGCAATGGAACTGTTACATGTCATGACATACCCATCGTATAAACACTTATCTATAGATACAAATATATTTCTTTGCAGGAGACAGTGAAATGAGTAAAACACCTTGTATATGTTTATTAAATGTTGATCTCCCAATAGAGTAGACAGGAACTGATCTTCCAAATCCAGTGGCTGCTGTACTTTGAAAAATATAAGATAAGCTCCTTAAGGTTATATTAAATAATGATTTAGATTTTCCATTAAAAAATATTTGAGATGCTGTCATGTTTATTGTATTTCCAGCAATTATATGTTAGCATGGCAATATGAACACAAAAATGCTTAAAATTATGGTTCAGTGTCAATGGCTTCAGTACACTGAGTCACTGAAAGGATTTAGAAAGGGCATCTCTCCTATATTTTTCCCTCTGCCATTTAAGATCTGCAGGGTTATCTCAGATATGTAGTCTTTGAAATTTATATTCACATGAATGTAATTTTTGTGAAAAAACAAACCAAAACCAAAACAAAAAACAAACAACCCAACAACACTAAAAGCCTCTGAAGTTCAAATACTGCATAAAAACCCATGGAGGTTATAGTATTCTAATTCCATGAAAAAGCAAGGGAATTAGCAAAGTGCCCCCTCGTGTTAAAAGCTTAGCAATACCTATTTATAGAGTATTTTTTATATATATATAATCCACTCTGGTTTTGAAGTGGCGGTGATCTCAGCTTTTGATCTTTTTGATTAGAGGGTGACAGAGCACTGAACAGGCTGCCCAGGGAGGTTGTGGAGTCTTTCCCTGGAGACATTCAAAACCCTCCTGGATGTGTTCCTGTGTGACCTCCTGTAGGTGACCCTGCTCTGGCAGGGGGTTGGACTCGATGACCTATCAAGGTCCCTTCCAACCCCTAACTTTCTGTGATTTCTGTGATTGCTGTGATTTCTATGAACTAGTAAGGACATGGGGAGGGCTGAAACTTTTAACCTTTGCTGATAATTTAAACATTTTTTTGCTAGCACATTAGTCTGATTTATTTGCTATAATAGCAAATTCAGGCCCACCATCAGGAAAAATCAAACAAAACAAGAATAAAAAGCCCCAAAACAGTATTGGACATATGCTGTCCTAAATCAGCATCGGTTTCCATTATGAATTACTGCTGGTCTTTCTTTGAACAGTGTCAGTTTTGCTGATCTCTGCCAATCTGTTGTTTTTGTTCCCTTTCTTCCTGCTTGCTCCATGCCAAAAAGCTTTAGCTGAAATTACCAGTGTCATTGCTTGTCTAGAACAGACAGAAAAAGTTTGCTAGGAGCTAAAATTAGCAAGATGCGTANCAGCCTTCTGGTGTGTCAGCCACTCCTCCCAGCTTAGTGTCATCAGCAAACTTGCTGAGGGTACATTCTATACCCTCATCCAAGTCGTTGATGAAGATATTGAACAACACCGGTCCCAGTACTGACCCCTGAGGGACTCCACTAGTCACACATCTCCAACCAGATTCTGCCCCATTGACTACAACTCTCTGAGTCCTTCCTTTCAACCAGTTCCCGATCCACCTCACTACCTGATCACCAAACCCATACTTGATCAACTTATCTACAAGGATGCTGTGAGAGACGGTGTCAAATGCTTTACTGAAATCAAGATAAACCACATCTACCGCTCTTCCATCATCTATCCACCTAGTAATTTCCTCATAGAAGGCTATGAGGTTAGTCAAACATGATTTACCCAATGATTTACAAACATGATTTACTGATCTTTATTTACAATGGGCAGTTCTTCCTTCCAATCCTTGCCATCATCTTCTGTGACTTAAGGAGTGTGGTTGGAGCCCTTGCCAGTGAAGACTGAGGTAAAGAACTCATTGAGAACCTCAGCCTTCTCCATATGACTTGTCACTAGTTCACCTCTCTCCTTTCTGGGAGGCCCACACTTTCCCTAGTCTTCCTTTCGCTAATAATATACCTAAAGAAATTTTTGCTATTCCCCTTGATCTCCCTAGCTAGATTTAGTTCTAGCTGAGATTTAGCTTTTCTAACCAGGTCTCTTGCTGCTCAGACAGCTTCCTTATATGTCCCCCATTCTAGATGTCTTTTCTTCCATTCCTTGTACAGTTTCTTTCTGTGTCATAGAGTGTCCAGGAGCTCCTTCTTCATCCAGTCAAGTCACCTAGCATTCTTTCCTGCTTTCCTCTTTGTTGGTATATTTTGCTTTTGGACATGGAGAAGGTGATCCTTGAATACTAACCAGATGTCCTTGCCTCTCCTTTCCTCTAGGACTTTGTCCCACAGTACTTTGTCCAGCAGATCCCAGAAGTTATCAATGTCTGCACATCTAAAGTCCAGGGTTGCAAGCTTGGAATACATCTTCCTGGATGCCCTGAGGATCTTAATTTCAAGTGCTTCATCACTGCAGCCAAGGTTATCCTTGAACTTCATTTTCATCACCAGCTTTTTCCTGCTTGTGAGTAAAAGATCCAGCACAGGACCTTTCTTTGTTGGTTTCTCTGCCATTTGGAGGAGGAAGTTATCATCTATGACTTCCAGGAACATTATGGATTGCTAATGCCTTGTTATGTTGTCCCTCCAGCAAATATCGGGCTGTCTGAAATCACCCATGAGGACCAGGGCCTGTGAATGCAAAGTCTATCTGCCAATGGAGGGCCCCATCTGCTTGGTTGTGCTGGTCAGGTGGCCTCTAGAAGACCTGTACTGTAACATCACCTCCTCCCTTCTTCCCTTTAATCTTAACCCATACACACTCAATCAGTTTGTTACCCTTCCAGAGGTGGAGGTCCATCAACTCCAGTTGGTCACTTACGTAGAGGGCAACACCTCCTCACCTCCTACCCTGTCTGTCCTTCCTAAAAAGCTTGAACCCATCTGTAGAATCCCAAAAAGAATATTTGTCTCAAAACAGCCACCCAGATATCACTCTTGGGTGGAGGCCTCACTCAATAGCCATCTGGACTCTGTTCTTTCAAGGAGAGACCCTCATTTGGGTAATCACCTTGATAAACAGGGCCCTATTCTCACAAGAGCAGCCCGTTCTTTAGGGGGATATCCCAATAAGCTGAACTCTGTCCTTGCAAGGAGAGCTGTGTTTAATGGCCACCCTGATAGACCGGACACTGTCCTTCATAGATAAGAGACAGGGGCAGGCAACCTGCACCCTGCGGACATCTTGTGTGTGCCCTGGGTAAAGACACTGGAGAGGGCACATGTGCAGAAATAAGGGTTATTGCCCACTCATATCATCTGGAGGGGCCCAAGTGAACACCGGGCTTCACAAGATATGCCAAAGCTCCCCCTCTGCCCCCAAAAAGAGGTGGGGTCTGGTTGTATAAAAGGGGCACACAAAATGCTGGATAAGCATCGCTGTCCAAGGACCCCAACTTCCTACCAAGACCATTGCTGGATCCTAGGGTGGTGGTATCTTTCCTGTCTCTCCTTTATGTTTATATCTATCTCTCTCTCTCTGTGTGCCTCTGTTTCTAACCTTATCTCAGCATATGAGGTCAACATAGTTTCTAACTTTGTTTTACTACCTGCTGCTTTGTTAAGTTTTGTTAGTTGTAACCTGCTGTTTTGAAAATTCTGTTAAATTTTGTTAAACTGTAATCCATTGCTTTGAAAGTACCATCATTTAAAATTCTGCTAGTTATAATCTGACATGCTTAATAATCTCACTCATTTTTTAATTAAAGATATGTTATTATACAAACCTCCTCGGTAATACTCTTAATCCTAGAGTACCATGCAGAGATTCCCAAACTTAATCTCACCAAGTGGGTTTTTAAAAGAGACAAATTAGAGAAGGATTGGGCCCAGGTTCAAGCAAGTGGGTCCAGTTTGAATCTCCCTGGGTCAAGCCCCACTCTGGGGAACTCTACCCATTCCCACTCTGTGGGATGTGATATTTGGTTTGCTCCTGACATCTGGAGTGCTGTGCTCACTTTGTGAGAAATGACAGTACTGCACCTACTTTGTCAGTTGTGACACCGTCTACCCCTACATTCTAGTCATAGGAATCATCTAACCAAATTGCAGTAATAGCCACTATGTCATAGCTTTCCATCAGCACAGTTGCCCTTAATTCATTCTGTTTGCTGCCCAAGATGCATGCATTCATACAGAGGCACTTCAGCTGGGCTGGCCGTGTCACCCTCTGATGTGAATCCCCCTTGATTCCTTTGGATGTCTCAGTGCATCCTCCCTGGTTTGCCTCAGGGCAACAAATTGAGAGCCCTTGCTAGCACTCCATCCTCCTGCCCCTGGTGTGCTGCCCCACTTTTCGTTATGGGCAAGCATGAGATTATTAGCCCCTTCCCCTTTCAAATCTAGCCTCTCAACAAGCCCTGCCAGCTCCTGGTCCAGAATCCTTTTCCCCCTCCGGGACAAGTGCATCCCATTATTTGCTCTAGTGCTTTGTATCCGAAGTTATGATCATAGAACCCAAAGCCCTGTTGACAACACCAGTCCCAGAGCCATGAATTGACCTTTTGACTCTTCTGTGTTCCTTCATTCATCAGAGGGGTGGAGGAGAACAAAATTTGAGCTCCTGATCCCTTCACCAGTTTCCCCAAGTCCCTGAAATCTGTATTAGTTGATTGTTCACCTTTCATTATTATGTCATCACTGCCCTCCTGAAAGACCGGAAGTGGATAATAATCTGAAGGACTCACAAGGTTGAATGGTTTTCTACAATATCTTTTATCTGGGCACCAGGGAGACAGCAGACCTCCCTGTGAAGTGGGTTTCGTCTGCATATGGGACATTCTGGTCCCCTAAGTAGGGAGTCACCTACTACAATGACCCACCGATTTTTCTTTTCAGGGTCAGTTTTGAGAAATTTCAATATCAATATCACATCTAACCACAACAGGTGCATTTAAAAAAAAAGTAGAAAGATACAAGTAACTGGTGGTAAAGACACGTCTTCAGGATATATCTCCCACAAAAAAGAAGTAACTACTAATATTGTATATTCAACTTTGCATCACAGTCTTAAGAATGAGAGACTCTAATCATTTGTGGGTTATTTTGTTCTTCATTTTAGTGTTTTCCTTTCTTCTATTAGAATCACCTCTAGGATTTCATTTAGCTTTTGTCCATTTTAGCACTGAAATTCTGAACTCAAATTTTGAGTCTTACTTATGGATTCATATCCAAACATACTCATCTCTGAATCCAGATGTTTTTCTCATTTTTATTGCTCTGGAGGAGCCCCTAACTACTCTTTATTTCAGTATTTTGTATCATCATCTTTCTGACTGTCTCTGAACAGCAAAAGTCAGAAATCAATTGGTACTTTCTCAGAAACTGTGCCATGAAAATAGCTCAACTTCTCTACACATCACATTATTCAAAGACTTTTCTAGGCTGTCTTAAAGATTATTTATTACTATAAAAGCTCATGACAGAGCTATAAAACAGCAATAATTTTGGCAAAAGGGACAACATATGTGGCAATGTTGAGTTAAATAACAGGGGGTGCAGAGGAAGGAGGTTGTTATTGGGTGTCATTTCAGTTGTTTTGGAACAAGGGTCTTCTCTCTGTTTAATCTTTTGATGCAATCATTAAAATTGTATTCACAGATGAAAGGTCTGTAATCAGTTTTGTTTTTCTGAGAAAATAACTTTTTTGAGCTGGTGTTTAAATACAGATTATCAAAGAATCAAAAGAATGAAACTTGACAGCTGTCCAAAAATTATATTTGTTGTTCACATTTTGCTCTGATAAGTAGTCCCAGATGATATTTGATTAACAATAGTAAGCATGCACATCTGGGCTTCCATTTACTGTAGCATTTTGAATTAGAATTTTACTTAGTCATGCCAAGATTGGATAATTCTATAATTTTTCAAATGGAACCATTATTTTCAGTCTTGTTTAACATACTGTTGATGAGGTGCAATTATTGCATAGGCTCAAAAACTTATTACCCAGCAGATTCTAAGTCACATTCAACCAGACTTCAACAGATAAGCATACTTGAATTACTTTCTTTTTTCTTTTTTTTTTTTTTTTTTTTTTTTTACACAAACTGTTCTAAATTAAAAGATTTGCAGCTGTGAAAGGTTTGCAGCTGTACCTAGTAGTAGGTACAAGCCTTTCTTTTGGATACAATAATGTTGATGTTAGTTTTAGAGTTTGCAGTGTGTTTGATACTGTCTCCCCATAGACACCTTTGAATTGCCTAGCAGTCCTCAGTGATTAATTGCTTTTTCAGAAAGTGCTACGTCACCTGCAGAAGATGACAAGAGAGGACAGAATAGTGGTTTTAAAGGAAATGTGTTGAACATGGCAATATTGCAATACTGTTCAATGCCAGCCCACAGCCTTTTTGAACCAGCTCTTTAATCTTAAATAAAAAAAGGCAAAAAAAAACCCCAATTTGTATCGGTCTGTTTTATACAGTAGATATTGTAATATATTTGAAAAAAACCCTTCATTTCATGGCATAATCCCACTGACTGCACAGATAGTCAGATTTTATATAATATTAGAAACTAAATATTAGTTGTAATCAATGTTTAGAGAATTCACAAAAGTTGTTTTCTCAAGGTGAATTAATGGTGACCACTGGTTACATTAAATCTGCTACAGATTAGAAAGTGTTCATATAGGATATGGAATTTGATTATGTCTTGTGGTTAATATCTAAAATAAGCTGCCTGTGTAAGAAAAAGATTCAGGATAGAATCAGTGCAGTTATTCAGTATTTGGACAAGTAAATTCAAGGTGGAAGGAGAAAGATATTAAATTCTTGGAAAACAGACAGTGATCAATAACAATTTCTAAGAGCACATCTCAACAACTGATTCAGCCTGTAACCATGTAGTCAAATAGTCAAAATACATGTTTATATTTAAGACTAGTGCAGTAAAACCCAGCTTTTTAGTGTCCTTGTAAATCCATCCTTCCTGTCATAAAATCATAGAATCATAGCATAGTGTTCCTTTAATTTTTTTCTTCTAAAGATCAGTTATACACACTAAACACACCCATGCACAGTGGTCACTAGTGCAAATGCTGCCTGAGAGGTGTTCACAGTCACACAGGAGGTGTATCATTAACCTTACTGCTTATAATTTGTAGTGCTCAAAAAAGTCTGAGGTCTCCATTAGTACATGTTGTATTTGGAATACGTCCTCTAGTGTTTAAAATAAACTTTACATGAACTATTTATTTATATCTTAAAAAAAAAAAAATTCTGGATATTAACCTCTCCTTTACACTTCATGAGGCACTTGACCTTATACATAGAAAAGTAAGCATGATGAAAGTGGCTTATTTATCTGATGGAAAAATCAAAGGATCTTTTCTGTATTTTTTTTATTTTTAAGCAGAATTTTTCTCCACGGTGCAGTTTGCAAGCTGATGGGCAAATATAATGATGGGCAAGTTTCATATTCACGGTTTGAATTAGATTGCTACATGAAATATGTCTTTTGCTGATGCCAAATCCTTAGTGAAATTTATTTTTCTGCCTCATCTATATAATGTCGTATATATTAACATATATTGAAAACATGACCTGGTATCATTACTTGTACTTCTTTCAAAACCTAAAATACAATTTTCTGTCTTAGTTAAGTCTTTGAAGATGGGAAAAAGTTCATCTACATAATCTGCCAAATCTTTTCCATTTAATCCTACAGGGGCTTTTCTTATTCAGAAATTTCCTTCTGTAAGTTCAGAAATGCATAGAAGCCCATAAGAGTACTAGCTTCCACAGCAACTTTCTGCCAACCATAAGTATAGAGTTTTTTACAAAGAAGCCTGTGAGGTCCCCATTTGTGTAGGTAAATATTTTTCCAGCACATTAAGAAGAGCATAATAAATCGGAAATACTACACTACCTAACAAAAAAAGAAAACAACAAAAAACCCAAGTCAAATACAGATGTCTCTGTCTAGCACCTTCTAATTTGCTTCCTTAAATCTTTACCTGTTAGAGATATTATAGGTGAAATAAAATATTATATCATTCCAATTTATAATTCATCCCTATATAAGTAGTTTACATACAATTAGTGCAGATTAATTTATACAAATGTTTTATGTATGTTGTTTTTTCCAGGTAATTAAATCTAAATTCTTTGCAGGTACTCGTGGGTGTTGAAATTTCTCTAGGGAGATCATTTGGTGTTATACAACAGATGCAGTTTTATAGTCATAGTTTTCATCCAGTCTGTATTTACTTTGCACGTGTGTGGATGTCTTGGGTTAGTGCAGTGGTGTTTCAGAAGCAGGGGGGGCCACAGGAGTGGTGAGATGGGAGGCTGTCCCCCTGCAAGAGCACATCAGAGCAGTTCCTTGAAGCAGGGTAGAGTAAATGTGGATTTATAGCCCCTAAAGTGTCACAGGTGGGCAGATGTGAAGCTGAAGACTGCAGAATTGCAGACAGGAGCAGATGTGGATCTGCAGATGTGAAGGACTCCATGCCAGGGGAGATAACTGTTTTCCTGAATCAGACCATGACTCCTTGGGTAGACCACACTGGAGCAGTCTGTGCCTGAGGGACTGCACCTGGCAGGAGGGACTCATGTCAGAGGGGTTCATGAAGGAGTCTTACTTATAAGAGGGACCCTGTGTTGGAGAGGAGGAAGAATGTAAGGATTCCTCCCCTGAGAAGTAAGGAGCAGCAGAAAAAAATGAGGTGAACTGACCCTAAATCCCCACTCCTCATCCCCCTGTGCTGCTGATGGAGAGATAGGAGTGAAGTAATCCAGGCTTGGCAAGAAGGGAGGAGTGGGACAAAGGTATTAAGATGTGGCCATGTTTTCTCTTTCTCCTGGTAGATTGAATTACTTTTTTTTAATTAACAAGTTTTATCTGTCTGTTTTTGCCCATTACTGAGGGGTGAAAACCTTCCTGTCCTTTTCTCAATTAATGGGCCTTTGGGTAGAGTGTCCACCCTATCCCACAGTAGGGAAGGGGGTGAGTGAGCACAGGCTTGGTTGTTACCAGCTGGGCCCAAACAATGACAGTGGGGAAGAAAAAAATCAAACTGCAGAAATCAAACCTCTCTTCAAACAAACAATCTCCGCCTCAAAAAAACCCACAAAGCGTAAAGTAGCAAAATGTTAAACCTAAGGAAATTAACAATTTCTGCCATAACAGCCATGCACTTTATGGGGAAGCATACAATAATTACACAAATTACTCACTTGACTCTGAATAGAGCAAGAAGAGTCCTCAATAGGTAACTGTATTAATGCATGAAACATTCTTTCAAAAATTAGTTGGATGTTATAAAAAGATCTGTCAATAAGAGCAGAGAGTAAAATTAATTTATTTCATTATCTAGTCCACATATTTAGCAGGCATTTTGTCTCATACAAATATTTTAAAATGTTTTGAAGCACAGGATTTCAGTGCTATGACCACCACTCAGCTAATATCACAGAAATAAAAAAATTACTTGGGAACATGGGTAGTTTGATATACTTGGGGTATGATCAAGATATATTTGAGTTTTTCAGATACTGAAATTGGAAGTTTAATATTAAATAACTACGTTTTCAAGTTCAAAAAATAAATCAGACATATATCATGAGCAGGTATAAAATAAATTCTTACTACTTAACAATAATGCATAGATTTGTTTAGATAAATTTTATGGGACTCGTGAGTATTTAACATTAACACAGTACTCAAAAGGAATTTGAGCAGTTCTTGGTATCATCACAAAATTCCTTTTTTCCTTTAGTAGAATAGACATGTAAGTGGCATTTCTTGTTATATCAAAAATTCTTTCACTTGCATACAGATAAGTAAGGATTATATACTTATATCAGATTTAAAACGGTAAAGATGGGTCAGAATTTAGCTAGTTTAGTTCATTCCAATGGAATCAAGGCATGTGTCTCTTGAGGTGACATTCAAAAGCAGCAAAATACAACTATAATTGTAATGGTAATTATAACTCACCTTGACTACAGTTTATGAAAAAATCTAATTGAAATTGAGTATGTTCAGAAAAGTTCATTTGTTTTAAAAGAGGTGGAGCTTGTTATAACATACATTTGCATGAACATTATTATCCAACATGTAGGCAGACTCTAGGCATACTGATTTTGGTTAGCCTCTGATAAAATTTTCAATATTTATTTCATACTCTCAAAAAAAAGCTACAGTCTTATAGAGTCCTTTTTCTCATTAAATTCATTTGGACAGTCTTATTGACAGTGCATAAAACAGAGATGAAGATAAACACCCCCAAGTCCTTCTCGTTATGACTGTCCTCTATCTATTCACTACCTGAGCTGTATCTATGCTTGGGATTGCCCTGACTGATGTATAAGACCTTGCAATTGACCTTATTGAACCTCACGTGATTTGCACAGGCTCACCTCCTCTCTATGGCATCCCTTCCCTCCAGTGTGTTGACCACACATCTTGGTGCCACCAGCAAAAGTGCTGAGGCTGCTCTCAATCCCACTGCCCATGGCACCAACAAAAATGTTGAGCCCTACTGTTCCCAGTACCAACCCCTGAGGAACACCACTGGTTTCCAGTTGGATATTGAGGCATTGACTCAATAAGCTCTTTTAGTGTTGCCTTCCAGACAATACTAACCAAACAATTGGTCCATCCATCAAGTCCATCAAGTCTCTCTCCAATTTAGAGACAAGGATGTTGTGTGGGAGACCATCAAATGCCTTGCACAAGTCCACATAGATGACTTT
Organism: Florisuga fusca; assembly: GCA_038090715.1. Taxonomy (NCBI): domain Eukaryota; kingdom Metazoa; phylum Chordata; class Aves; order Apodiformes; family Trochilidae; genus Florisuga; species Florisuga fusca. The sequence goes on from JAAWXA010000012.1 coordinate 17,064,388, forward strand.
GACTTCTATGCACCAACATTGTAATCCGGTCATAGAAGGCCACTAGATTTGTCATTCAGTATTTGCCCTTAGTGAAGTCTTGTTAGCTGTCACCAATCACCTCCTCATTTTCCATTTACCTAGGCATAACTTCCAGGAAGACCTGCTCCATAACGTTGCTGGGCATGAAGGTGAGACTGAGTGGCCTACAGCTGCCCAAACCTTCTTTTTTCCCTTTTTATCAGTGGGGGTTATGTTTCCTCTTTTCCAGTCAGTGGGAATGCCACGGGACTGTTTCTCAAATATGATAGTAAATGAATTCCAGGGACTAGCTACCTACCTGCTATGTATATCACTAACGTGTTTTTTGCACTAACAGTGTTCAAAATAAAGTTATCTTTTAGACACATTTTTGATATAGATTAGGGGTTTTGTATCTATATAGAAAATTAAAAGGTAGAGAAAATTCAACAAACAAAAAAAATTAATTTCACTGATATTTTAGAACATAAAAGTCTTCCTAGTCAGCTGAAGCAGTAATTGTTAAAAATTATCAAAATGACAAACACTTTTATGATGGTCTATTGGTGATCATGTAAGTAGCATCAAATTAATTTCTTCTTTAAATTAAGCTTTCAAAAAAGAACAAGCAGGTCCATAGATCATTCTAAATACGAACAAAGTATGCAGTATTAACAAATAAATTTGACATGTTTTTCATTAGTATTCAAAAGAATATATGAAAGTTCAGTAACAAATTTATTCTGGACTGAAACTGAAGTTTCATTCTATCAGGTCGTTGGGGGTTTTTTTTGTTTATTTATTTAGTACTTTTTTTGGCTGTTCTTCAGTAAGTGGGTGTGGGGAGAATGGTAAGAGAAGACAGAGATAGTGGAGAGAAGTGATCTTAGAGCTATCTGTCCTTTCCTCTAATAATTTTTTTTAGCTAGGTTGAATATTGTGTGGTTATTTTATAGGATCTTCTGTCATTCAGCTGAATTTACCTTCAAATGCTATCATATCTGTTAACTTCAGTAGTGTTATTTCTTTGAGATATATTCTGACTGCACTGTCTGCAGATTGTATATTCATGCAAATATGTCTCTCACAAACATTAAAACAAATGAGAGAATCTCTGTTACTAGTACAGCTTCCCAACAAATTCACCAAGAGACAAATTGGTACCACAAATATTTTACAAAAATACTAAAGAAACAATATAAAACTAATCATATGACATTCTTACCTAGCTTTCTAGTCTTCACCCCCTTAAAACAAGTCAATACATATGGCTAAAATTTAGCATTCATTCAATCACTTAGAGAAGGAATCCTGCATCTAAAAGGGGTAGAATGAAGACCTTGTGTACTTCAGTAGGAATGCAGCCCAGATTGTTGGTCATCACAGGAAACTTGGCATCATCCTGTTTTAAAAGTATGTGCCTGATTGTAAAATGTTGCCACTGTATGCGGAGAAGAATGCAAAGCAATATAAGAAAACAGTGTTTGGCTGAGGGAGAAAGTAAGTAAAAAAATTACTTAGAAAACCGGTATCTGATAATGAAATCTTCCCTCAGTAAAAATTTAGTGGTGTTTTCTGCAGTAGTTATTTTCAGGCTCCACAGGGAGATATAAATACTAAGGCTCAATCTGAGAGTAAAATGAGGGATTTCTCTAGCTTTTGGTCACCTCAGGAAATGCTGCTCCAAACCTGCATACTGTTCTCACAGTGCTTCATAGCAGTAGCTGGCAACAAAATCTATCAGCTGTTGATGAGTTCATAATGAATAGTTCAGCTGTCAACAACTGCTATTCTTATAAAGTACACAAATATGGAAATTATTATAGAAGTACTGAACAATTAATTCTGTGTGTTGATAAGCAATCATCTGTGCAAATTATATAGTTATAACAGCTTTATTGATAAAAATTAGTCTACAGGAGTCCCTGGGAAAAAAAAAATCAAAATTAGGTGAAGCAGCTTTAATTCATTTATAATGGTAGAACTTGCAGCTATAGGAAGGCATGGTGATACGACTTGTCATTAACAATTCCAAACACTTCCTATCAACAAACCATTTTCAATAGCTTGAAGTTTGTCAAAAGTATTCATAACACCTTTCACACCACATTTCTATTGGGGTTGGATTATGAAAAATACTAGACAAAATTGTTGTCTAGTATGACCATTTTCTAGAAAAAAGTTAAGGCTTTCACTAAAACCAAGATTTTTACCTTACATATTGACTCTCAGATAACCTTTGTGTTAGAGGTCTATATCACTTTCGCCCTTAAAATTTATTATCCGTGTTTGTTACCACCAATTTAGAAGTCAGTTGCCCACATGCTTAACCAAGAGCCAGTAAATTAAATCATACCTGCAAGAGGCATCATCCAGACAGTGCAAATGTATGACTTGCCATCCAAGCCCATGAACTAAGAAAATACAGGCTGCTCAAAGATCTCATCTGAAGTTCAAACTCCCCAGAAAGATATGAATATTTGAATCTGGTGGGTACAGAGGCTGGTTAGTCAAGGCTTAGGTATTCTAGGTAACAAGAAAAAGGAAAATAAACTAAGTTTGGCATGTATGTGTTGGGTCTAGGACTGGAGAAGGAGATCAGATTTGAGATACTAGGAGAGCCATAGGTGAGAAAGAGGTAGGAAATGAACTGACAGGAGGAGGCAATAATAGGTTTGGAATTTTGATGTCCTGTGAATGACAGCTAGTGAAATAGCAGACAAGAAAATGAAGAGGTGAGGATCAGAATGACAGAATAGTTAGCCAGGTGTACCACCAGTTTGTAGTGAGGAAAGAACAAAGTGAGCCTACATAGTATGAATAAAGGGAGTTAATGCATAAATTTGGATACCACCATCCTTGGAGGTATTTAAGAAACATGTAGATGTGACACATTAGGACATGGTCTAGTGGCCAAGGTTGAAAGGCTATTGTTTTAGTTTGTTTGGTTTGGTTTTGGGGGGGTTTTTTGGTTGTTTGTGTGGGTTTTTTTGAGGGGGTGTTATTTGGTGTAATTTGTGTCATGTTTGTGTTTGTTCTGGGTTGTTTTTTGGTGTGGATTGCTTATTTTTGGGGGGAATTTCTTGGGGTTTTTTGTTGTTGGTTGGTTGGGGGGTTTTTATGTATTGTTGGACTCCATGATCTCAGAGGTCCTTTTCAAACACAACTATTCTGTGATTCTCTGATCTGCAAACTTGCCATGGGTCCACTCTGACTGATCTGATCACCCGTATCATTAATGAAGATGCTACACATTTTCATTAACCTATCCCTACAATGTGCTGCTAGTTACTGGCCTCTGGAGTATGTATCGCTGATAACCACACTCTTTGTCCAGACGTTCGGCCAGGTTCCAGTCCACTTGTGTTGCCCGAAGTAGAGACACAAACGTGTCGGTTTGATACGGTGCTTTATTAGGGGCCCCGGGAAACCTGGGGACTAAAAGTCCCAAATCAGGATTCCGAAAATCCCCCGTTTGGTTTCAGCTTTTATACCCTTTTACAATGAGACCTTCGTGCAGAATTCCAGCTACAAAACAGTAGACAAAACAGTTACATGCTTTATACAAACAATGGTAGACAGACATCCACTAACTACAAATCTCTCATGCTAGTTTAACTTAAGATATTATTTAACCGACAACGCCCCCCCCTTTTACGTGCGTAACATTTCAACCCTTTATCTTCAATGACAGTTTACTTTTCTTCATGTTCTCTCTTCTTAGCACATTCCTTCTTATCTGCCTTCGATTCTCGGTCAGAGAACCACAAGGACTGTACCCTACTTGCAACACTTGAATTCTCTTTAGTGAAGCCACACTGGCTTCTCCTGATGAGTTTCTTGTCCTTAATGTTCCTAGAAATTGTTTCTAGAATAATCTGCTTCATTACCTTCTTGGAAATCAAGCTGAGGCTGACTAGCCTGTAGTTTCCTTGGTTCTCCTTTGTACTTTCTTGAAGATGGGATGAATTTTTCTTTCTTTCAATCCTCAGGTGAACCTAAATCAGAGATCCTATACTGTATGTCAGGATTCAGAAAGATGACCATGGCCTCTCTCTCATCAATATGCAATGCTTCACTGAAGTGTGATTGAGCTTTTTGTTCTGACATAATAGGAGCTAAAAGTCATTATCACTTGCAACTATTGGCAAATTGCTGGGAAATAACCTTAGCAATTCAGGAAAACTGAGATACTTTAAAATTATTTATTTTATTTGTAAAAATGTATGAAGCCACAGACTCTGAAAATAGTTCCAAGTAAATATAGGGAATAAGGTCCAAGTAACCTTTTGTTCCACTTTTATCACTGTTTCAGGAAAAGTAATATTAAAACCTCTTGAAAAGACATGAGTCACAAATTAAAAAAAAAAAAAAAAAAAAAAAAAAAAAAAAAAAAAAAAAAAAAAAGTAGCTTCCTTTTTCTTTTTTTTTTTGGCAGGTTGTGCTTTCCTAGTAGTTCACACATAGTTCAAGGATTACAGTTCCAGACATTTTGCATAGGAGAGGAAATCAGCATGTACCTAGAATATCCAAGACAGTCAGGTGCTGACAGATCCATTAGAACATCTTTCGTCGGAATCAGTCTTAAAGATCAAGAAAACATAGGGCTCTTTAGGGCAGAGATACCTCTAGCCATCTCCTGAAGAAGAGAGTAGATGATAACTGATGTGTGCTGGAGAGCATGAAGAACAAACAGAGTGATTTATTAGCAATTAAAACTAAGGCAGGAAAACATCCAGCTTGATTGTTTTCCTAAAGAGTTAGAGAGAAAACCCATATAAAACACTGTTTTATAAAACACAGTAAGCTGTTACTGATGATCTCTACTGGCTTTCAAGAACAAACAGTCATTTAGTTTTTTATTAACACTATTCCAAATTAAATTGCACAAATATATAAAACTGGAGTTATATAACTGGTCAAACGATAATCATTGAAAAACTTTCTTTCATTGCTGAATAGCCCATTTTGTGATGGAACTTAGAATAAACCTTTCTCTGTTTACCCAGTAAGTCTGGGAAAGCATTAACAAGCTTATAACAAAAAGAATTCAGATCCAAACAATAGGACTGCAAAAGTCAATGATCTTTACAAAGGAAAAATAAAATCATACATTTTTTTTCAAAGCAACTAAAACTTAATTTTTTTTTCAGGAATGACAGATTTCAAGTGTAGTAATGAATGCATAAATATATGGTGTTACACCATGCTTCTGGGTCCCTAAAATCATTGAACTGAACTACATTTTTGCTCTTTGAATACACATACTTGGTTTAATTAGAAAGGACAATGAAAATATTATTTCAGCTCTACAAAACTATGTGTTATCAGATAGCCAATCTTTCTCCCACATCAGCCTCACAATTTAGGCCAAGCCAGTAAGAGCCAAGCCTTCGCTCACTCACTGTCCACCCCTACTGTGAGAGAAGGTGGAGAAAATCCACCCAAAGGCTAATTATTTGAGACAAGGATAGCAAGGTTTTCATTCCTCAGTTTCAGTAACAGGCAAAAGTCAGATATATTCAATGAAATACCTGAGCTTAACACCTTTCTCCCACCCCTCCCTTCTTCCTGGGCTTCGCTTCACTCCTGCCTCCTTCTCAGTGATACAGGGGGACAGGGAGTGTGGCTTTAGGGTCATTTCATGGTGTTTCTGCCGCTCCTTCCTCCTCTTCACAGCCTTCCCTCACTCCAAGGTTGGCTTCTTCTCATAAGAGAGAGTCCTTCATGAACCCCTCCAATATGAGTCACTCCCACAAGGTGCAGTCACTCAGGAATAATCTTTTCCAGTCTGGGCTTCCCACAGAGTCATGGTCTGCTTCAGGAACAGTCACTTCCCCTGGTCCCTGGTCCTCCATGGCTGCAGATTCATGTCTTCCCACTGTGATCCTTCAGGGACTAAAAATCCACATCTGCCCCACAGTGGTCCTTCTGGGAGTGCTCCACTGTGCTCCTCCATGGGCTGCAGGGGGACATCTCACCATCTGCCATCTCACCATGGGCTGTGGAGAAATCTCTTCACAGGCACCTTCTCCTTCTCTTTCCTCTTCCCCCAGTGTTTGTGCATTGGCATTGCTCTCATCTCTTCTTCTCCTGCTCTACAGATCTTTATTATTATTATTGAAGGTTTATTTTTTCTTTCTTGAACATGATGTTTCCAATTGCACATCCGTCTTCCCATATCTACTCAGACTTGGACAAAATGAGGTCCAGAATTGGAACCAAGGGAGCTTCCAGCAGCTTCTCACAGGAGCCACCCCTGTGGCATCCCTGCTTCCAAAACACCACTGAACTAACCCAAGACACATCACCTACTCCCTCTGTCTTCCTATTTTGTACAGAACCCTTCAAAATCAATTTAACACCACAAAATCTGCACATGCCCTGTGTCTCTTGAGCTTCTGTTGAAGCTGTGCTTGCCCAGTAGACCTAAGTGCAGTTGTAGCAAATGCTGGCTGACTCTCCTGCTAGAAGTATTTCACACATATTGCTGTAATGCATATTTAGAAACCATATCTCTCTTCCAAAGGCACAGCCAAACAGAATTACATTGACAAGAAACAGTGAAGAGACAGGTAGATATTTTTGCTTTGTACAAGCCAAAAAAATAATTCTATGAAAACTTCCTACCACATTGGCTGAGGACCTGTGACAAAGAATATCCATTACCTCATACATCCCACTGAACATGACACAGCCGTATACCTTTTCTAGACTTTGCTATTGCAATTGCATCTAATTTCTAGGTTCACAGTCTTTGGAGGATTCATGACAACTTTAAACTATGTCTGCTACGTTGTGCTCAGGAAAAGAGGGATACATGTCAGCCACCCCAGGTCTGCTCCAGGCCCACTGAATCTCCAAACAGCATTCATTACAAAGTTAACCACACACCATAGAACAACATAAACTGGTAATACAACATACTTTTATGTCACTTAAAAGTTCTCATCAGGTATGACTGAATACAAAGTGATATAAGACATAACAGATGGGGAAAGATGCATTTCTTACTGTAAACCAGTGGTAATATACTACAGATTAAATGCTGCTCAAAATGACGATCCTATTTCCTCTGCTTTCCTGTGGCTGTTAGATGCTGGTTTAGCCCAGCTATTATAGGAAACTTTCACCTAAAGGTGTACTTGCACAAGGAGCTGAGCTCATCTGACAGCTTGCTGCTGCTAGAAAAAGGGCTGTTCTTACTCCTTTACTGTCTTTCCTCCTGTCTTCCAGCTACCCTTTGAGCTGTCCTCCATATCTTGTAGCAACCCTGGTATATGCTGGATCTTTCACTTGAATGACTAAATCCACAAAAGCAACAGTAAAAGGACATCAGAATCACTGGAATCTTTAATCACTAGAGTTCAGTCTCAGAAATGCATGAGCAATGAGGAATGCAAGTCAGCAGTGAGGAAAATGAACATTTTTTTTCTTTTTTTTTTTTTTTAACAACAGTGAACTGCTTACCTTATTTTAAACTTTTTTTTTCTTTTTTTCTTCTTTTTTTTGTTTCAATATATTAGTTGAATATTTAATCTGAGTCTGAAATTTGCTTCAAGCATGACAGTCTTGCCTCTTGACTCTGGAAGGAAAGAGAGCCCATGAAAGATGGTAAATTTTTAAATACTGCTTCCTTCAAACCCAAGATAGGTGCAGTATTTTGTGTAAAAAAATGGGTAGAGGTGGTAAAAGACCTACGTGGATCAGCAAGGAGCTTCTAAAGAAGAAAGAAGAAGAAGAAAGAAATTTTCAGCTCATGGAAGAAGTGTCTTGTCACTTAGGAGAACTATAGGGACATTGTCATGGTATGTAGGAAGACAGCAAGAAGCGCCAAAGCCCTCTTAGAACTAAAACTGTCAAAGGAAGTAAAAGGAAACAAGAACTTCTTCAAAGGTATCAGTAGTAAAACAAAAAATAAGGTAAATGTCTGGCAACTGCTGAATGAGGTGGGACCTAATAACAGAGAATGCAAAGATGTCAGAGTTGCCAAATACCTTCTTTGCTTCGGCCTTTACTCCTAGGAGCAGTCTTTGTGAACTCCAGACCCTGGAGATAAATGAGAAAGCCTGGAGTAGGAAAGACTCTCCTGTAGTCAATGAAGACTGCATTAGAGATCAGTTATGCAAACTGAATATATACAAGTCCATGAGCCCTGACGGGATGCACCCAAGAGTGTTGAGAGAGCTGGCTGATGTTATCACCTTACCACTCCCCATCATTTTTGAAAGATCATGTCTAACGGGAGAGGTGTCTGAGGACTGGAGGAAAGCCAGTGTCATTCAAGCCTTCAAAAAGGGAAAGAAGGAAAATCCAGGTAATTATAGACCAGTCAGCCTCACCTCCATCCCTGGAAAAAATGATGGAGTGGCTCATTCTGGAGGTCATCTCTCAGTACGTGGAAGAGAAGAAAGTTATCAGGAGTGGTCAGGATGGATTTACCAAGGGAAAATCATGCTTGACTAACGTGATTGCCTTCTGTGATGTTGTGACTGAATGTGTAGATGCAGGGAGACCAGTGGATGTAGTCTGCCTCGACCTTAGCAAGGCTTTTGACACAGTCTCCTGTAACATCCTCATGAGCAAGCTCAGAAAATGTGGACTAGAATAATGGACTGGATGAGATTGAGAACTGGCTACACAATAGAGCACAAAGAGTGGTGATCAATGGTGCCAAGCCCATCTGGAGACCTATGACCAGTGGAGTCCTCCAGGGATCAGTGCTGGATCCAGTCCTGTTCAACACCTTCACCAATGACCTTGATGATGGGACAGTGTCTTCTCAACAAGTTTGCTGGTGACACAGAACTGGGGCAACTGACTGACTTACCTGAAGGATGTGCAAGCATTAAGCAAGATTTGGACAGACTAGACAGCTGGGTCAATAGGAACCTAGTGTAGTTCAACAGGAACAAACGAAAGTCCTGCACCTGGGAAGGAATAACAAAATGCACCAGTACAGGTTAGGAGGTGATCTGATAGAGAAGGACCCATAGAGAAGGACCTTGGGACCCTGATGGACAGGAAGTTATCTATGGCACAGCAATGTGTCCCTGTGGCCAAGATGGACAAAGGTATCCTGGGGTGCATTAAGGAGTTTGCACCCAGCAGATCAAGGGCGGTTCTGCTCTCCCTCTACTCTGCCCTTTTGAATCCTCACCTAAAGTATTCTATCCATCTCTGGGCTCCCCAGTTAAAAAGGGGGCTGGAACACCTGCCTTATGAAGAAAGGCTGAGGGACCTGGGGTTTTTTATACTGGAGAGGAGAAAACTGAGAGGAGATCTAATTAATGTGTATAAATATATGAGGACTGGGTATCAAGAAGAAAGGTATAACCTCTTCTCACTTGTGCCCTGTAATAGGATGAGAGGCAAGGGATTCAAGATGGAGCACAGGAAGAAGAAGTTCCATCTGAACATGAGGAAGAATTTCTTTACTGTAAGTTTTACAGAGCCCTGGAACAGACTCCCAAGAGAGGCTTTGGAGTCTTCTCCAGAGACTTTCATGACTCATCTGGCTGCATTTCTGAGTGACCTGCCCTAGTTTTGTTCCTGCTCTGGCAGGGGGGTTGTACTCAATGGTCTTCAAAGGTCCCTTTCAAACCTTGACATATGTGATTCTGTGATTTTGTGGTTTGTTTCATGTCTAAATAATTAAGTTGTGCAAACTAATATATCCTGATATTTCAAGTATGACCTTTGCACATGGGTCTTCTAAGTGACCTTTTACCTCCAGGAATAAATTGTGTTTTGCTCTAAATGTTTATTTACCCTTTACATTACTTCAGTCTTCATTTTCAATACATGCAAACATCATTCAAATTTTTTTTTTTTTTGTCTTTTAGAACTAAAAATCCATAGTTTTATCAGTTCATATAGGGTTTCCCCCATAATTGTCCTAGCATTATATCTCACTGATTAATAGTCCTTTCACTGTGTTGCACCCCAAAGTCCTGGAAATGCAATTACATAACATCACCTTCAAGTAGCATCTCTTGGTTATTTTCAATAATGTATATCAGAAATCTCTCCAAATTCAAAATCTGAAAAATTTATGCCATTTTATAGCTTCTCTACTCACTTCTTCCTCTGCCCACCAGTGACTCTTCAAATATGTATTAAAAGAAACATTCAGAAGCATATATATTTATATGCATGTTACCACCTCTTCATAGACCTTTCATGTATACTTTGTTTCATGCTCTTTATCACTTTGGGAATTACCAATTTCTGTAATTCTGTCCTTTGTGAAGTCAGGATATGAACAGCACACTTCATGGCATTACATTTTGCTATACTGAACACTCTCAAAAAGGAAGCACAAGAGGTCATAGAAGAAAGAACTGCTCAGTCCTAGCTACTTTCAAATCATCATAATTTTGAGACATTTCTTATTGTATGTATTAGTGTTAGAAAATGCCAAATGCAGCTAAGCGTTGAAGAAGATTTGGATACCAAAGAAACCTTTAAGAAAATGTCATCAAATGTTATTTCTCCTAGGCAGCTAAATGAATTTTTATTAGATGTGCGGGATTTGTACAAAGTAAAATGAAATTCAGTGGCCTCAGGAATCATGTTTTGAGTGAAATAGTACAATTACTCCACATTTTATTTCCTTGTGGCTTTTTACATCTTTCCCTTCTTGTAATGAGAGTTACAAATATTTTCAGTATATTTTCAGTATAATCAATAACAAATTGACTTCTTAAAGCCTGACAGAATTTTATAACTTTTGCAGTTACTGCATTGGATAAAAAGCAGAAAAAACTCACCAAAAGGCTTGGGGGAATAGGTCTATTTTCTCTTGATACTGGTTAGCTAGGTGCTAGAGAAAGTCCTAAGTCAGATATTTGCTATGTCTGATCATTTGTCAGCTTTGCATACCTTGAAGGTACAAAAGTCTGATTATGAATGTTAGCATTTCTTATTCAAGACACATGATTCAATTAAGAATAATCAATGCTTTCATAAAGAAAAATATTTCAACCAGTGGTGCCAATGCTCTTTCAGCTCAAAGTAAAAAGTAGAAAACTAAATACACTTACTTTTTAATTTTTTTGTGTCCCACATATGGAATTTAAAAAGTTTAATAATTTAAAATGTTTACCTTACAATAAAAAGGATGTAAGGAAACTTTGGAAACATTCAAAATCCTCCCGAGCTTATTCCTGTGTGACCTAATTTTGGTGATCCTGCCCTGGCAAGGGATTTGTACTACAGGGTCTTTCGAGGTCTCTTCCAACCCCTAACATTCTATGATTTGGGGATTAAGAATTATATGGAAGTCATTACCTGAGTCTAGCACTGTAGAGTTTGGATTAAGTTCTGAGTCATTACAAACCTTGTTTGCTTTAAAGAAATCTCTTAGTCTCTGTCTGAAGTGCTATTTAGATTATGTACCTTTCAATCCACTAGTTTGACTACTATGGGACTATGATCTGGGTTATCTCATCTAACTGCAGACAATAAGTATCTCAATACACATAATTAAAAAAAAGTTAAGGTTTATTTTAAGAGTAAGACTCTACCTATCTGTAAGCAACAACCTGTAACAAATAGTCAACACAAATTCACAACATTGAGTGATTCACAACATGAGTGGATTTAGAAGATTTTATAATGTCTAAGATGCAAATTATAAGATACTTTAGAGCTGAAATTGTGTAATTAATGTGAATTTAATTCCCATTTAGTAATGAGTACAAGACTGCCTCAGAAGGGCGACAAGAAATTGTTTCCTAAATGCAGAACAATTTTGTCTCAACTCAAACAAGAAAGCATTGTATTATTTATAGATATGTCTCTGCAGTTTTTTCAAATTCTTTCCTCCTGCTGAGGTAACAAGGTTCCTCTGTCCTGTAAGTAAAGAAGAAAAATAACCTAACTGAATAATTTTTCATTTTGCCTCAGATGGAAGCAAAGAAAACAACACAGAAGTGAATAGGAACCTTTTCTCTAAGCTCAAACTGAAAAACAAACAAGTGTAGATTTTTTTTCCTCACTTGGGAAGGGAAGGATAAGAAACTCAATTAAAAAGCATGTGATACATTTACTATTCTAATTCTTAAAAGTGACTTTTTATCAAATATTCCTGAATGATGCAGCTGTAGTTTTCTATCACAGAGAGATATATGAAACCTTCCAATTCTCATTCAAACCACTGACACAAAATTGGAAGTCAGTGTCCAGGTTATTTAATTCACCAGACTAATTTTAGCCGTTTATTTCTGAGACAAAAGTACATTTTAAAATACTTCCTCATTTCCTTTTATGTCATGAAATTATAGAATGTCAGGTTGGAAGTGACTTCACGTATCATCAGGTCCAACCCTTCTAATATTATTGTTTATGTGATATATCTCAGCACCCCACCGAGATCAGACTTAAGACTTTCCAGAGTAAGGGAATCCACCACTTCCCCTGGGAAGCTATTCCACTGTCTGATGTTATCTACTAATTTTATGTAAATATGAAAAAAAAAAATATTAGGCAAATGATTTTTCCTAATTCAAAATTTTATGTATTTTTATGTTCCTATCAAGGTTTCATCCAAACAAACAACCTAATTTATAACTCTGTATTTTCAATTTAATTAATTGTCATGATTTATCGATGAGATATTAAATGAATCAAATGTCAAACACAAAGATGAAAAAAATCTTCATGAACAGATAAGAATTTGATCTATTAAAACTACTATTTAAGCTGTAGGACCTGCTCCACTTTATTCAGAGTATCTCTGGTTGTCATTCTCCAACCACTCACTGATTCCAATGTAAAGAATCATGGGAAGCAAAACAGCAGGAAAAATCTACTAGCACCTTGATATCAATGTTGTGGCACCTGCCATTAAATAAGTTTATAAAACTAAAATTTTCCCTTTTTTACCCTTCTCCATGAACATAGATACATACATATGGTTGTGGATTTTGATGATCTCTAGTTTGCATCTGAATTTTCCTTCCAAGTCCTCCTCAACAACATCTACCCAATATTTACAAACAAGAGAAAAGAATGAAATACTGTTGCTATGCCATGTTTACCCAGTCCTACATACTCTACTTTAATGTAATTTTAACACAGATGAAACCTTTTCTGGATCTCAAATGGTTGCCACAAAGACAGAAACAATTATGCAAAATTTTGTCACACATGGTTCCACATTTTCCTTTACATGGTCTCCATCGTGGAAAATTTAATTGAACTGTTTGGAAGACCAGGAGATTGGCAGCTTCTGTGACAGAGAAGTGAGGCACAAAAGCAGCAGCAGCTTTTGGGATAAGTTCCTTAAATACTTATACATGATTTGTACTTTGCCCTTTGTTTGGGTATGACAGTAAACGCCGAGAAAAATCCATGGAAGGAGTCACATTTGATCCCATAAATATTTGGAGGCCTTAAGCCACAATTAGACCTGCAAAAAACCCTTTTTAAAGTGAAAACCTTCCCAGCTGCCATCCTAGATATCATTTCAATTCATTCCTAGGCAAAATAAATCATTCAAACAGTTGCACATTGTTCCTTTCTCGCAATTAGTATAGTAAAAAATAGTCAGCATTCTCTTCCTTTATTCAGAAATGCATACTGGCAACACTCATTTACAATAAAATCACAGACCTCTTGGGTAAATTAAGATTTGTGCAGTTGGAAGCTACAATTATCTTTTTAGGTCACAAAAGGTTTTTTCCTTTTTTTCCCTTATCCATGTTGTATACCTACCCTTTGAGGGTGGCACATCTGCCAGTCACACAGCTTGTCCACTCCTCAGGAAATCTTCCAGTGAAGTTTCATTCATCTGATTTCCAGACTACTCCCTAACAATATTTCTACTCTGTAGTTGCCAAGAAACCAAAACACTGCATCAATGGCATACAGTCTTGAAATCCTCTTTGCCATCAAACCCCTTGAAAAGCAGATTCTTACCTCTGTTTTATTTCTGCAGTGGGCTGTAGAAAAAACTTTCCAGGACTGCCTGGCCAATAATCTCATATTAAACAATTTATTTTAACTTACCATTTTCTTCTTAAAACATTGATCATTCCTAAGGTGATTGGCAGTAATTTTTACAGAGAGACATAGATGGATGGTGCAGAAGTATGAGGATACTAGGAATTGCACACAATGTGAAGAAAAACTGAAGATTTTGTTTTGAAACCTGTGTATCTGAAATTCTGTCTGTAGTGCAGTTTTTTCTGAAGTATTTAAGGGCTTTTAATATTACACTGATATTTCAAAGTCTGTTTCCTAGCTTACACTTTAGGATATCTATGTTAATCAAGCTATATATTTTCAAAAGTAAAAATTATTTCAGTAAAGAGGGGAAAAAAAAGCCCAGGTAAAATATACTTCTGTGGAGGAAAATAAATTGCTACTCTTATTTGCACCAATCTGCACTTCCTAAAAATTGAGCCTAAGGAAAGTGTTCTTATGGAATTAATGGAATTTCATGTTCAAAGTACTTAAAGTTCTTATTAAGAAAATTAAAAGCCTTGAAATTGAGGAAAATGTATCCTCTTTGCTAATATTTGCCATTTAATTTTTTGAAGTGAAGGACATTGGCTTGCAATAAATGCCAGTGCTAATTTTGAGTAAATATTCCCCTTAGTTATTTGTACTTTTTAAGTGAGGCTTATATTTTTAAGACTTCTTTTTTGCATTAAAAACTAGAAGTAAGAAGTTACTAGCTGAGCTATATTTCACAAGGAGTGGATTTTAAACAAATCCACTGTAGATTCTTGAATTAGAACCAGCCCAACGTGGAAACAGAAATATGTGTAATCTTTCCAGTCACACAGGCTTAATTTTCATATAGCTAAAAAGTCTCAAATTAATTTTTTGCAAGAAGGAATTATTTGAAGAAATCTTATTGTATATACTCTGCAAATACAGTTGGCAAACAGAAAATGGGGCAAAACACTCAGTATTAATAATTCATTACATTCTTCTGAAAATTCTGTTTTGAAATTACTTACACATGAACACCTTTTATATTCTTAAGGGACTGGGTAGAGCATAAGCTTTCTGCTTGGGAAGGTTTGCAATCGAAACAGAAAGAATATGTATGCACAAACAAAGACCCCACCAAGACAAGTCTCAGGAAGTTTAAGATCAGCTTCAGCTCACATCCAGTGAGAATATACATTACACAGACATTTTTTGTCTGAATGTCAGCAGTATACACATTATTAGACAAACTGCCAACAATTGAAGAAGGTTTGCTATGTCTGAATGTCATCTGCAAGTGGTTTGGAGTCTAATCTCACCATCTGACAAATGTTAATGGTTTTGCAAGGCATCAGATCCATTCGAGGAAAAAATGTTACTTGTGAACAGAGAAAGAGCAAATGAAATCCTACCATAATAACTCTTAATATGACTTGCCTATGAAATGGCAATTTCAAACAGTCTTTATAAATCCATGCCTGATGCAGACATTTATATTTTCTTTATTTTGTACATCTACCTTTATAAAAAGTCCTCAATCATTCGTATTCATGTGCAATGAAAAATTAAACCTTAAAAAACCCCAGCTGTGATAGTGCCTAAGATAGAGAAATTAAATCAGCTGTTTTGCTTTTGAACTTTCAAATTCATTTTTTTTTCAATTTCACAAATTCAGGCAAACATAAATAAATGACAAATTCTGTCCACTGAAGAGTGAAGCAGGGAAAAGCACTACTTTTCATAGCTCACATTAAATTCAATGTAAATCCCTTGTTATTTTTCTGAAGATGTTTCAATATATTTTGTAGCACACATTATTTATTTTTCTTCTTTGCTGTCTTGGTTTTAGCCTGGGAAGAACCAAATTTCATTTTAGTTATTTTAATTTTCAGTGAAGTCTCTTCTAATTAACTGCACTTGCTGAAATTAACAGCATGTTTTTCAGTGTTAGCTTCAAGGACTAGTAGTCCTTGATGTTTACAGTTATTGCTGAATAATGATACCCAGAAAGGTTCTTGCTTGTGCTTCCACAGAAACCATGGTCACTGCTTGGTTCTTCTAAACTTCTTTTGCACCAGAAATCAAAGGGAGGAAAAGTGGTCACACCTGTCATCTTCTTGTGGGGAAAAACAGACTGGACAGATGATGAAAAATTAACCAAACTAAGTATTCCATCCCACAAGAGTCATACCTTAACCCAGTTCCAGGCTGTTCTGAGTCCAGGAATCTGTGATTTTCCCAGGACCTGCCCTGCAACCTTTGTTGTGACATGGGCATTATTGTGTGGGATGAGCATGATACTGTCTTTGTAAAAAATTGTACATATTTTGTAATTTATATTTCATTAAAATTGTGTAATTCAGTTTTCAACCAGTAAGTCTCTCATTCTTCTTCATTGCATTTCTGGGTAGGGGGAGGGGTTAATAGAGAGCATCTGTTATTCATTTATTTGTTGACCCAATGTTAAACCTTGACATTCACAGACCTTTTTTTTAAATTAAGGGGTTTTCCTTACCAACCTACTGGATAAATTCAAACCTGAATGGATAGTAATGATGATTATTGTTATTGTTATTATTGCAAGATGGATTAATGACTTGGCAGGGTGTGGGAGGGGGAGGAAAGAGTAAAGGAGAAGGGGATTAGAATTACAGAATGGTTTGGGTTGGAAGGGACCCTGAAGATCATCTCATCCCAACCCTTCCTGCATGGGCAGGGACACCTCCCACTGGATTATATTGACCTGGCCTTGAGCACTTCCAGGAAGAGGGCTGGGAAACCTGTGCCAGGGTCTCACTACCCTAACAGTGGAATTTCTTCCTAATATTAATATAAACCTTTATTCTTCCAGTTCAAAACTCTTCCCCCTCATCCGATAGAGAGCTTCTCCCCATCTTTTCTGTAGTTTGATGTGTAAGGAATGAGCAATGAGTCATCTCTCTGAAACAATAAAATAAAACTATGATAAATTGATATACACTTTTAACATTATAGCTATGGTCATCAGAAAACACCAGGTCATAAACCCCTCTTTAATACGGTAACCGTACATTTTTATCAGGAAGAGAAAGCCATTATAAACTTAGTCACTCACAGTTTTATCCTTTAACTCTTTATAATAAATCCATAGGGGTGTAGCTCACATTCACAAATAGCTTAACTAGAAGAGAAAAAAAAAAATGCTATTTATTTTCTGTAGATTGACAATTTCAGAAATAACCACTTTAAACACACCTTGTTATAACGGTAATTCAATTTGAAAAGTCCTATCTACTTTGAATTTAAATATTTTACAGCTTTTGAGAGACATTTATATGCTTAAAATATCATAACCTTTGACATTAATATTTATTCCTAAAACTAATCTTTTCCGGTGTTTCTACCTCTGTCACTGATTCTGCTTTTTTGTTCACTTTATTGCTATTTTATAGCTAATTCAACCTTTTTGGGGGTTTTGGGGTTTTTTTTGTTTTTTCTATTGGCAGTATATCTCCTATAGTTTCTACCTTCCATGTTTGGTTGTGGTGCTTTTTCCTTTGTTTAAATATCACGTGAGAAAAGTAGAGAGTTAGTAAACGCAAATTTAAGCTATTTTACTTTCTCTGGATACCTGGAGTTTAAAGGCTACCACACTTAAACAATAAATAGCCTTTTGGTATCAAATTCCTTTCACCAAATTTCCTTCTTTCTTTCTATACTATTTTTACATTATAGGCTCAGATTTGTCCCAAGTAAAACTAAAGTATTTCTATTAGCTGGACAGAGGTTAGTAAAAACCTCCCGTAGGAATTTTGCACTGTTATGATCAGTATTTCTGTTAATTATATTAAAGTTTTACAGAGCTGTTCTCTCAGGCAAATTTTTTTTAATATGTATAACAGTTCAGTAGTTTTCACATCCCATCTGGTGGGCAACCCAGGGAGATTCATACTGGACTTGTTCAGCCACAAGAGCTGAGGTACAATTAGACCCGGTCCTCTCAAACTTGTCTTTCCTAGGAAGGGTCATTACAGGATGGGTAGAGTAAACCTTTTCTGACTGCCACAGGAACAGGACTGTCTAACTCTTAGTTAATCTCTTTTAATAACGTGTTTGTTGAGATTAATCTCTTGTATTATGTGTGTTGTACTCTAAGACCATTACCCAGGAGGCTTATACAAAAAACAAAACTTTTTGTACAAAAAAGTTTTTGCCAACAGGTAGCCTGGGAGGAATACACAGAAACTGTCTGAGCAGCCAGGGATAAGGTTAGGAAAGCTAAAGCCCTGTCCAGGGATAACAATGTAAAAAAGAAAAGCTTCTGTATGTTTATTCATGACTAAAGGAAGACTAGGGAAAATGTGGGCCCTTTGAAGAAGGAAATCGTGTTCTGTTGTGTTCAGAATGGAAGCCACACTGGTCACTATCCCTTCTGCAAATGATTCCTAAGGATCCCAGTAGAACAAAGACCAGCCAATATTGGTTGGATGTCAAAATAAACACATTATTTGTCCCAGAAACAATGGAAATAATGCTCTCACCCAGCAATAACAGTTAGGGTTTTCCCAAGAAAGCTGGGAAGAGAGAAAAGAAAGAGAAGAGAGGGAAGTCAGAAAAGAGGGTAAGAGTTGGAGACAGCATAAGAGTATAGTCACCACCCAAAGTCCACAGCATCCCTGCAGCCTTCCTTGTGTATGGTGGTGTTCCAGTCCCAGGCAGCAAAGACAGCATAGTCTCGGGGCCACTTTTATACTCTAAACCTCTTGTTGCACCACTGGTCTGAGCCAGTAAACCCCTAAGTAGGAGAAGGAGTGCTGACCTGTCAAGATTTTTCATGAAATTCTGACCTCTGTTTTCAATGCAGGGCAGACAGTTCTCAGTTCAAGGATTGTTTCTATACAAGGTATGAGTGCCATGGGGCAGGAATTGGGGAAAACAACACTGTGTTGGTCTTCTCCAAGCAATGAACAGTTTTTCACTCAGGAGGCTTCAGCTGGCTTTTGGCTGTTTGAGACAATGGTCTCCAAAGATCCATCTATCACATGGTCATGTGGGACATGGAGAAGGCTGAGGTACTTGGTCAATATTTTGGTTCAGTCTTCACTGGCATATACTCAGGCCACACTGTCCAAATCACAAAAGACAAAGGCAGGGACTGAGAAAATGAATGTTAGAAGCACATCAGACTTGAGCCCATCTAAGGAAATTGAAAGTGCACAGGTCCATGGGACCTCATTAGATTCACCCATGGGTCCTAAGAGAACTGGCAAATGAAGTTGCTAGATCCCTCTCTATCATGTTTGAGAAATTGTGGCAGACTAATAAAGTTCCCACTTGCTGGAAAAGGAAAAACATAACCCCCATTGCTGACAACCAACATGGTTTCACTAAGGGCAAATTCTGGCTGACAAATCTGGTGGTCTTCTATAATAATGTTAGAGTTTTAGTGAATAGGTGAAGAGCAACCTAGACTAGTCTACCTAGACTTTTGCAGAGCACTTGACACTGTCCCACAACATCCTTGTCTCTAAATTCAAAAGACTTGATGGATGGAGTGGATAAGGATAGTGGATAAGGATTGGCTGGATGGTCAATGATTCATTGTCTAAGTTGAGAACAGTGATGAGTGCCACTTCATGGGGGTCCGTCTGGGACCAGTGTTATTTAACATCTTTATTGGTACTGTGGATAATGGGGTAGAGTACAGCTTCAGCAAGTTTGCTGATGACACCAGGATGTGTGGTGTGGTCACACACTGGGGGAAGGGAAGCTATGCAGAGAGACCTTGAGAGGTGAGTCCATGCCAACCTAGATGACCTTTAGTGTCCCTTCCATCCCGTTTTATTTTATAATTCTAAAATAAAAATGTTCTCAGCTGAATTGGAAGTGTGTTCTTCAGGGAAGGAGGAAAGGAAGAGGGAAAGAAGAGCAGGTAACCAGTATCCCAGAAGAATTGTTTCTAAAAAAATCTAAAAAAAAAAAAAAAAAAAAAAAAAAAAAAAAAAAGTATTTTACAAGAAAAACATCTATGGATCTGTCTCTTCTGTAGCAAATATCCAGGAACTGCCAAATGGCAAACATAGCATTTATTCTCAAACCCAGGAAAAAAAAGATGTAGTCAACTACAGGCCTCTGATTGAACTCAGACCTATGCAGAGTTTTACAATGGATTTTCAAGAAGAGAGCAATGAAGAAGAAAAATAGAATATAGTATTATATAAAATAAAATGTTATTTTTACCGAAGGTCAAACTTTCTGATGTCAGATTCACCTAATGCCTATTTTTATTTATAAGACCATTCACTTCTTAATCAAGAGAAATGCACTAAATATTCTGTAGCTAGATTAAAATAAATAATTTTATTCAGTGCCTCATGAGACTTTAAGAATGCAGGCATTAACAAAAAATCAGTAAGATGGTATATTTAGTATCATTGGCAAGGTGCTGGCAGTCAGGGGCTGCCTCTGTGAGAAGAGGTTGGAGCCAACCCCTGACACATGTGGATGGCTCCAGCTGGTTGCAGCTGGTTCACCTGGGTCCAGTAGGCACACTGCAGGACACAGCTAAGCCCTCAGTCAAGCTGATGGCACCTGTGGGAAAATGTGTTTAAGAAAGTGTGAAAATGATGCATAACAGCTGTGAGAGAGAGAGGTGAGAAAAAGACAGTGACAGAAACAGCTCTGCAGACACTGAGTGCAGTTGGGGAGGGGGGTGAGGTGCTCCAGTCATGAGAGCAGATTCCACTGCAGACCGTGGAGCATACCATGGTGTAACAACTTGTTCCCCTTCAGTCCATGGAGGAACACAGATACACACCCTGCAGCCAATGGAGAATCCCATGTTGCAGGAGGTGCAGGAGGCGGACATGCCCTGAAGGAAGCTGCAGCCCTTGGAGAACCCACACTGTCTTTTGATATGATATGTGGCCTGTGGAATACCCATGAAGGAGAAGTGAAAAAGTGTGAGAAGGAGAGTGTAGAGTAGCTGGATGAGGGTAAAGACTAGAGAGTTAGGTAAAGAGTAGCTGTTAGGGATTCCATTCCTCTTCCTCCTGTGATGCTCAGTAGAGGAGATAAAGAAGTGGAGATTGAAGAAATGGTGTAGAGCCTGAGAAGAGAGATGTGCAGGGCAAGTATTTTATTTTTCTCTTAGTTCCTCACTATCCTCTGTTTTTAAGTAGCAATAGATTGTATTAATGTCCCCAAGTCAAGTCTGTTTTGCCTGCAATGGTAACTACTCAATGAATTCTGACTTCACCTGCACCCACAAGCTTTTACATCTTATTGTTTCACCTCTCCTATTGAGGAGGTGGAATGAGACAATGGCTAATGGGAGTCTGACATCCAGCCAAGGTCAACACACCAGACATGGTTACTAAACTGGGTAGTTCCAATGAGTAATACTGAAAAGGCAATTACAGAAATGAGATTATGGGAGGGTCAAGTTGCACCCACTCTGGACCACACTCTCCCCCTAGCGTTTTCAATAGTTACCTGCTTGTGGTGTGCACTTATGACATTTGTAGATGACAAAGTCAGAAGATAAAGCCCCTGATGAGATGGCTCAGACTTGATGGTCCTGAAGTCTAGAATAATAGAATGGGAATGACATATAGACATTCAATTTAAAAATTGTGTTCTTAGGAGCCAATGACAAGACATGCACCTTTTGTTTCTATTGCCTTATTTGATGCTTTTTCTTGTTCTTTTCTATATGGGCATTTTTTTCTTTCCCATAATTAATTTACTTGACCCTTAAACTACTTAACAGAAAGTTTTATGCTAGAGGAGAGCACTTGATCAGCAGACCAAGTTTTTATTATTGACCAGAAAATATAAGCTTCTCTCTGAGTTGTCCTAATAGCAGTTGCTATGGTGACGTGGAGCTTGCAACAGTGGCTCTGATTCTCCCTTATGATTTCTAGCTCCATAATAAAGGAGCTGTTACATCTGTGAATAGTTTCTGATGAGCTTTATTTAGGAAAATACTGTGAGGCTTTAAGTACTTCCTTTTCTTCTACCCATGGACAGGTTATCATAATCCATACATTCAAGCTAAAAATCAAGGTCAAAATTCTCTCAGATGAGAACTATTTGTAATTTCAATTTAATTGAGGTAAAAGGGAAGCTTCAGAATAAGTGTAAGCTGTCTCCACACTAAGCTTTACTTTAATTTCTAGATAATGCTGTTTGCATGCTGTTTGCCTTCATACGAATTTCTGTCCTTTTCCATCAATATTCCATTGGCTCCTCACCCTCTACTTTAAGAAACAGACAAGGAACATCAATGTTGGTTTGCAGCAACTCTACAGCCTAACTCACTATAGTGCAATAAAGTAGTTCAATTTTTGTACAAAGAGCAGCTCTTCCACCCATGCTAACGGCTGCAGGTTTGAAGATATTCTTGGATTAAAAAGATAATATAGCAGATTTATTTTTTAATAACAGACATATTTATCCCTTTTAGGAATCACATGAGTCATAACAAGTTGTTAATGTTGCACTACAGTAATGTTTCCAGTGTCATCTAAAATGCCAGTTTATTAATTCCATCAGCTAGCCTTTTGCTGAAACAGTAAGTAAAGTAACGTGCACCATATGTACCTTCCCTATCTAGCCTTTTCCTAAATACTCATATAGACTAATACACTAAAGTAGGACAGAAGAAAGAAAGACTCAATATGCATCATACTGAAATTCAATACCAATGGTGAAAAGAGAACAATTAGAGAGCTGCCAGCACTTAGACAAGAGGAGTCAAACTTGGGATACATAACAGCATGTCTCAGAGGAACAAGATGGCAAATTAAAGATAATCAGGGAATTCAGTGGCATTTCCAGAAACCGTGTGTCATTATTGCATAGAATCATAGAATCATTAAGATCAGAAAAGACCATCAAGATCACCAAGTCAAACCATAATCCAACTACTACAATCACTAAACCATATCCTGAGGCACCACACCTAAACACTTGAGCACCTTCAGAGACAGTGACTCTACCACCTCCCTGGGCAGCTCATTGCTATGCCTCACCACTCTTTCAGTAAAGAAATTTTTCTTAATATCTAACCTAAACCTCCCCTGGCACAACTTATACCCATTCCCTCCCATCCAACTGCTAGTTACTTGGGAGAAGACACCAACATCAGGTAGCTGTAGAGATCAATAAATTCTCACTAGCCTTCTCTTCTTTAGACTAAATAGCCCCTGTTCTCTCAGGGTCACTCCTCATCCAGCATGCCCTCCAAAACCTTCACCAGACTTGTATCTTTTCTCTGGATATTCTTCAGGAACTCAGTGTCTTTCTTATACCATGGCTCCAGGAACTGAACACAATATTCAAGCTGTGGCCTCACCAGGGCTGAGTACAGGGGCATGATCTTTGTCCTACTCCTGCTGGTCACACTGTTTTTGACATAGACCATTGGCCTTCCTGGCCAGCTGGACACACTGGTGGTTCATGTTAAGCTGGCCATCCATCAGTACTTGCAGATCCTTCTCCACCGGCCCACTTTCCTAAAACTCCTCCCCAAGCCCACAGCATTACTTGGGGTCATTGCAACTAAAGTGCAGGACTCAGCACTTGGTCTTGTTAAACCTCATACCACTGACCTCAGCCCATCGATCTAACATGACCAGCTCTCTCTGCAGTGCCTTCCTACCCTTGAGCTCAAGTTAGTGTTATCTGCAAATGTACTGAGGGTGCACTCAGTCCCCTTATCCAAATAGTTGATAAATAATATTAAACACAACTGTCCTCAATACTGAGCCCTTGGGGACACCCGTTGGGACTGGCTGCCAGATGGATTTAAATCTGCTCATCACAGTTCTTTGCCAACCAGGCAGTTTTCAATCCACCAAAGAGCCCATCTGTCTATTCCATGGACCACAAGTTCCTCAAGAATAATGCTGTGGCAGAATTTTGCATAGTTTTAATGGAGCCAAGTCAGCCAAAATTTCTTATACCACAGCTCCATGGTTTGCATTTTTTAACAAAGATGAATACCAAGAAACAGAGTTCAGTGGAAAAAAAAGTAGTTTGAGTTGTATTACTGCATAGCTCTACATATCATAAGATCTGCAGATCTGAAGAGGTTAGGAGTGAGCACACCCTTGCCTTCATCTACCTTGTGGTATTACTTAAGTAGGAGGCATGCTTCCATTTAGTCCCAATAAAAATAAGTGAAAATTAGTATAACCAGACCCATTGATCCCTAAACTGTTAGTGACCATGTCTAGTTTTACTGCCAGAGACTCTGTATAATACTACCTACTTTCTGAAATTTTCAAGATCATTCTGATTTATTTTCCTATCATTGAATACATCTGTGGTCCCTCTGTTAAGTGTGTTAAGTGTTGACTATAAATGAAGTAAAAATACTCTCTGTCATCTGATTTTTTGTTAAAATATTGATAGGTTCAAGTCTGAGGACCCTACAGAATTTAGTTTAATAAATATTTCCCTATTTTAGAGGGAATCACTAGTGGCTACTGTCTAATGCAATTTTCCAGTGGTCTCTCAACTATTTGTCGCTTACAGCAGTCTTAGAAGACTGCCATGTAAGGCAAGATCAAAACTCTTCCTAAATTCAAGATACAGGACATCTCTACACATAGGTTATTACAAGAGAATAAATAGTTACTTGAGATTAGTTGTTCCTGGTGATTTCATATCTTTTACATAAAGCTAGTCATATATATTGTTTGGAAACTGAAACATCCATCCTATAGTTCAATATCCTAATTTCTGTTTTCTAAATTAAGTTCTAAGGTTTTGGGTTTGTTTTTTGGTTTTTGTTTGTTGGGTTGGTTGGTTGGGTTTTTGTTGTTGTTGTTGTTCTTAGACTTACAGACTCTCCATGTGTTTGCAAAGGTAACAATATTTAAGGTAAATTAGGTGTTTTCAAATCAACACAACTTAATGAGCTTCCTCTTGAAATATAAAGAAACAGCTGTTGAGACCTAAGTACTCTTTAAACTCCACTTCCTAAGCAAAACTTAAATCTTATTCCTGCTCTGCTAGTATGAGTTATGATAGTCATCTGACTAGCTTATCATTTCAGTGGAGATGGACAAAAACGAAAGAAGTGTTAGGCATTTCAATCATTTGCTGATAGTGTCTTCATTTTTCTTATTAGGAAATCAGTACTGCCCTTGGTCTTCTCCATAGTTCTTCTGTATATATAGAATAAATTATTGGAATTCTTTGTGCCCTATCATGTATTTATGTCATAATTTATCTCATTATGGAATGAGATAAAAGATTTCTTGTACATCGTTACATACCTTGGTTTTTGAGATTTTTCTCCTGTATTCTCATGTCATCTTTCCATATGGACCCTTACTAATCCAGTCTGTTTTTCACTTCTTTATGTTTGGTGGGTATTTTGTGTCTTCAAGGAAACTAAGTTTAAGCTAGGTGAAAGAACCTACTGGCCTCCTATCCCATTACTTGTCCCCAGCTTTGGTTTTAATTGTACTTTTCCCTGTCTCTGCAAGATAGTACTTTTCCTTTGCTCCTCAGAGTAGTTTTACTTGGTCTTCTGTACTGATTCTCTTGAGTTCACTGAAGTCTCACTTTCAAAAAAAATTATAATTTCACTTTGAATTTTTTCCCAGCATTCACTCTCAAGCAATTAATTTGCTTCAATATTCTCAATATTGTTTTGAATTGAATGTAAAAGAGCTTCCTACCATCCTCTTCATACATCACTTGATTTCACACACTTAATTATTAAATATTCAGCACGAAAGTCCAAATATGTTTTGGACATTGCATGCCTTGCTGTACTCCCTTTGTAGTTACAAGCTATGAAGAAATTCCACTAACTCCTAATCTCTGAATTATTTTGTTCATTTCAAAATCTTTCTGTCTGCCAAGGAACCCCATAGTAGATTTCTTCACTTTATTATTTTGATAAAATAATTATTTGGCTGTATGTATTTCCAGTGGTCCCTCAATTACTACACAGGTACAGATGTGTTTTGCAACTGACCTGCTGCTCTTCACTCTTTTCTTTTTTCCTGTGGTGAATAATTCTCTTCCTGCTTATTTGTGGAGATTACTTGGTATTATCCTTCCAGTGATGTTTTGTTGCTGATTCATTGATCAGATTTCAAGCTATTCTCAACACATTATAGAGCCCATATACAAAACCACTTCTCCTCTTTTATGTGGTGCCAGAAACTCTTAAGATTTACTTTACAGTTGAAGAGGCCCATTCCTTTTCCCAAGACGTGTTTTTTTCGAGGTTGCATCTGTCATTGCCTAATTCTTGACTGTGAGCTGGAAAAAGTGGTGAAACCTTTATGGAAATCCCTGATGATTTCACTTCCTGGCTAATTTCTTTATTCATGCGTGTGTGTAAGCATGACCCAGACTGTCCTTTGCTTATCAGCTTCATCCTACAGCTCTGCCAACTGCTTCCTGAGTAATTCGACAAGTGAGCGGACCTCTAAAATCCAACTTTTTTTTTTTTTTTAATAAGAATTTAAAAATCGAGGTAAAGGAAAAAGGAGAAATTTGTTACCTTGCTAAAGCATTTATTTTTACTAGGTTGTCTGCTGTTAGTCTTATTTTTTACTGTTGTTATGTAGTAAAAATTATAAATTAAGTTAGAAATACTTTTGTTTTGAATGTTTTTTTCGAACACTGTTAGCTTTTTCTTTTGTGTTGCTTGGTAAATAGATATGGCTCCTGTAAGGTGTTCTGATTTCAGTGGAAGAGTTCCACTGATTTCTGTGGAAGAGTAGGCAACATTTTCATGAAGTTTTTGTGACTGCATCTTGATATTATACCTACTCCTCCTACCCCTGCTGCTGAATTAGAATAACAGCTCTGGGGAGTATTGGTTAATTGTATCTCTATTATTTGTTTGTTCTCACTTCTCTTT
This sequence comes from Florisuga fusca, assembly GCA_038090715.1. Lineage (NCBI taxonomy): Eukaryota > Metazoa > Chordata > Aves > Apodiformes > Trochilidae > Florisuga > Florisuga fusca. The sequence goes on from JAAWXA010000012.1 coordinate 17,091,206, forward strand.
CTAATTCTAAATCATAATCTCACATTAACTTGGGTAGTCTTTAAAAGAGCTTGGAATTTAAAAATACATAATTTTCCTATCAATTAACTTTCTTTTCTCCACTTGAACAATTTTATATCTTCCATAATGAAGATATGACAGGATCCTTCTAGTTCTACACAGTGATTAGGAAGATAATTTAAACATAATCCTCATCAACTTCTTGCTGCCACTGAGTAGAAGTGTGATCTAGTGTTAAAAAAAAGCCTTGGAACAAATTGGATGTGACAAGCAGGAAAGATAAGTAAATTTCAGTTTTGAAATTGTAAGAAAAATGGTTATATAATAACACATGGTCATTACAGACTTTGCCAGGACAATAGAAGGGTCAAGTGTTATTTCCTGTCTCACTGTCATTGTCCAATATAGAAAACATTAAAAATATATCTTTTAATAACATTAAATCAAGTAAAACAGAGTGTAATATTAGGAAACTACCTTGAACTTTTGCCTTCTCTTGAGTTTGATTGGCTGGTCATTATGGAGAATTACAGTTCCAGCTATCCATGTTAATGAACAGGCCAGTGCATTATGACACACTTGCATCCTATTCATCTATGTTTCTCTTCCATTATGAATGCAAACAGGAACTGTGAGAGGCATATATTTTCCCCTTTTTTCCTTAGATAAGTCATAGGTAAAACTGGACTTTCCTTAAGGCTCAGAACTTTTGTTCTGTGATTTCTTTTTATAAAGAAAATTGAACCAATTCAACAGAACTAGTCATTATTTTTCTTGGCCTCTGTGGTTAAAAAACAAAAGCTCTATGTGTGCTTAATATTTCCATTTTCATATAGTACATATAAATGGTATGTACAAGTAAAATAGCATTACATACAGAACAATCATTCTTATTTTCCCCAAAATCAGAGAATTCTTCATTAACCTGAATTATAGAGCAATTTAAGATACTTTTATTAGCCATTTTTAGCACTCCCAAAGTCCTGTTATGGATTCTCCAAAAGATAAAGAAAACGAATAGTCTTTTAAATTCTGAATTTCCATTAGTTTAAGCATGCCCAGAACTTCAGCCATAGAACTAATGATTATTAATGCTAAAAAATGTTAATCAGGTTTATGGGTTGTATTTCATATGTAGCAGAAAGTAAGGAACAATAAAAAGTAAAACACATCTTATTCAGAGATGGAGGATGGTGATTCTTCAGTCATTAATATAGGTTTGTTGAACTTATGTTGGAGAAGAATAAGCACCACTTGACATCACATCGGATTTTCTGGGATAAAGTTATGTCCTCATTTGAGCCAGGATAGACTTAATTTTATGTCTTGTAATTTTACTTTCAGCTGAGTCTCTTCTAAGTAGCTGTACTTCCTGAAATTAACAACAAATTTCTCAGTCAGTGTCTGTTTCTAAGACTGATAATGATCAATGTTTATAGTTACTGCTAGAGAATGGTGTGCAAAACCAAGGATACTGCTCAGTTCTGAGGAACACCTTATGCTCCAGAAAGAGAAAGGGAGTAAAGGGGTCGCACCTGCAACCCTCGTCTGGGGAGGGGGACAAGATAGATGACCAAAACTGATGAAACAGAGTAGTCCATCCCATACCTGTAATACTCGGAATCAGTTTGAGTGATCACGAGGACCAAGGTCCTTTGGTCCTTCTTCACCTCTTTCTGCCTTCTTCACCATCCTGGGGGGCTTTCATCCATTCATCTGCCTGTGATCCCTTTCCCCTCAGTTCTGAATTACCTTCAGAAGTGTTATTGCCTTCAGCTCCCGATTTCTGATGACTTAAGAAGTCCAGAGCCTGCCCTGCAGCATCAGTTGTGACATGGTTATTGAGGAGTGAGGGGGAGGAATGTGATACTGGTTTTTTTCTTTGTATGTGTATATATTTAATTATTTTCCCTGCTTTTTCATTACTATTTCATTAAAGCTATGTAGTTTAGTTTCCAGCCCATAAGTCTCTCTCCATTATTCGCTCTTCTTTCTTTATCAGGGAGGGCAGGGGGATTAATAGAGACAATCTGTCCTTCAGTTAATTGCCGGCCCAGCATTAAACCGTGACAGATTTAAGGCGCCCAACATAGGAGCATAAATTAATTAACTCAAGCCCAGGTTCAAATTTCAACTAGTTTGCTTGAATAGTTTGAATTCCATCTCCAGTGGGAGGAGAACCTAATGACTCCACTGAGTGGGAATCAGACTTTTCCTCTGAAAGTTTCACATCATTGGAAATTAAACTGGCCATACCATACCTGTGTTATTTATGGTATATGATATGTGGCTTTGCAGCCAGGATTAGTGGTGGTCTGTTGTTTATCTTTTGGTAAGCACTGCTTAAGAACCGTAGTTTAATATAGACTTTGATACTGATAGACATTGGGGTACATGGGGCAGTGCTGTTCCACATAAAGATAGAAAACTTTGTAGGTAATTACACTTTCTATTTTAATTTAGGAAATTATACTACTCCATTTAATTTTGGGCTGAGTCCACCATATTTTTTTCAAAATACCATTATGGTTCTTTGATGTTGGATTGAAGGGGCTGAATCCACAGCCTTTGATGAGAAAGAATCCAGACAGTTGGGATCCCTGGCCAAAGACACAGGTATTGATCAGGCAATTGGGAAAAGCTGGAACCATCAGCCTACAGTGGTGATTTCTGGAGGCTGTAAAGGATAGGGACTGCCCACAGATTAGTGCAGCTGCCCTTGAAAAAGCTATCAGGTATTTGAAGGAACAGGCTGTACAAGATGTGATTTATACCAACGATCAGCTTGTATACCCTTATCAAATTCCATGCTCTAAGCCTATGCTGCAGAATTTTGTCCATGCTCCACCATCACCATTTACCCTGGAGACATTGAACCAACTGTGAATGACGTGCTTAGAAAAGTACAAGAATATGCAGATGTTATCACAGGTCCTCATTGGGCCTGGATCTCAGCCATAACAAAATAACTCAGAGCCTGTAAAACCTCTTTGTGTTCTTCTCAACAGGAGTAAATCACAGCCATTAGAAGCTGTTGCCCTTTTATGAAACCCAATAGAGAAATAGAGAATACGCTAAGAGGTATCTTCTGTCTTCTCCTGCACGGGTGTGGAGAGGAAATGAAAAAGTGTGATAAGAAACCTACTGCTGACCTACAGGAACGAGTAAGCAAGCTGCTAAGTAAAGCAAATGCAAAATGAGGTCCTTCTAAGAGAATGGCTGCTAAAGTCTTCAGTGTGGAGTTACCCAGTCTGATATGTTGGTGACTCAATGTCCCTGAACATCAGATATGAGTAATGGGGATGCAAACCCCAGTAGCACACTTGCTGACTGTGCTGTATGTGCTCAAGCTTAGAGGTGCCCTTCCTCCAGCCAGGAGGAGGAGAGGGACAGTGGAACTTATTGGAATGTGTGGATTCGATGGCCTGGCACACTAGAGCCACGGAAGTATAAAGCTTTTCTGAACACTCGAGCACAGTGTCCAGAATGTCATTACATTGTCATTACTGTCACTACACAGTGTTTCTAATGTCATTAAATCAGAAAGGGACAGAATCCATCACTATTTCTGGAGTGATGGGGGGATCTAAAGAACTGAGTGTTGTGAAGGCTGATGTGAGCCTCGCTGGTAGCATATGCACCCTGTGGAGACTGCCCAGATGCTCTGTGCATCCTTGGCATAGACTACTTCATGGGAGGTGACTTCATGGACCCAAAAGGGTACCAGTGGGCCTTTGGTATAGCAGCTGTAGAGACTGAGAGCACAGAATGCCTGCATGATTTGCCTGGCTTTTCAGATGATACTTCTGCAGTGGGGTTGCTGAAAGTTGAAAACCAGCAGGTGCCAATTGCTACTTCAATAATGCATTGATGACAATACCACACCCACAGAGATGCTGTGATCCCCATTCACAAGGTGATCCTGTAACTGGAGAGCCAAGAAGTGATCAGCAGTCCTATATGACCATTGTGAAAGCCTGACAGAAAGTGGAGGCTAACAGTGGACTACTGTGACCTAAATGAGTTTACTCCAGCACTAAGTGCTGCTGTGCAGCAGTTTGTACTGGAGTACAAACTGGCATCAAAGGCAGCCAGGTGGTGTGCTACTATTGACATTGCTGTGTTTTTTTTTGCTATTCCTCTATCACCAGAATGCAGGGCAGAATTTGCTTCAACCTGGAGAGGTACCCAGTACACCTGGAATCAACTGTCCCAGGGGTGGAAACAAAGCCCTGCCATTTGCCATGGACCGGTTCACACTACCCTGGAGAGAGGTAGAGCTCCAGAACATCTGCAGTACATTGACATCATCATCATGTGGGGTAACACAGCAACAGAAGTCTTTGAAAAAGGTAAGAAGAAAATCCAAATTCTTCTAAAAGCTGGTTTTGCTGTAAAAATAGCAGTTATGTCCCCACCATATACCAAAAAGGAAACTCAGTTCTTGTTTGGAACTGACTGGTTTCTGGAGAATGCATATTTCTGGTTACAATGAGACTGTGAAACCTCTCTAAGAGGTTGCCCAAAAGAAGAAAGAAGGCTCTAAATGGGGCTCAGAACAACAAGCTGCTTTCAAACATATTAAAAAAGAGATTGTGCAGGCGATGAGCCTTGCACCATGTTGAACAGGGCCCAACTTTAAAAATCTGCTCTTCACAGCATCTGGGAACAATGGTCCTACCTGGATCCTCTTGCAGAAAGTTCCAGAAGAAACCTGAGGTCGACCTCTAGGATTCTGGGGTCAAAAGTACAAAACCTCTGAGACCAACTGAAAAAGAGATACTGGCTGTGTATGAAGGAGTTAGAGATGCTTTGGAAGCAATTGGCCCTGAAGCGCAGCTCCTCCTGGTGCCACAATTACCTGCACTGGTTTGGATGTACACAAGCAGAGCATCTTCTCTTCATCATGCCACTGATGCTACATGGAGTAAATGGATTGCCTTAATCTCACAGAGACTTGAACAGGAAAACTCCATCTTCCCGGAATTGTAGAAGTCATCACAGACTGGCCAGAAGACACACACTTTGGAATGCCACCAGAAATAGTGATAAAATGGGCTGAAGAAGCCCCATGATACAACCAACTACCAGAGGATGAGAAACAGTATGCTCTTTTCAGTGATGGATCCTGCCATGGGTGGAAAGCTGCTGTATGGAGTCCTACATGACTACTTGCAAAAGCAGTTGAAGAAGGAGTTGAATTGAGCCAACTTGCAGAGATAAAAGCCATCCAATTGTCTTTGACACTGCTGAACAAGAAAGGTGCCCAGACTTTATCTCTATACTGAATCATGGATAGAAACAAATGCCTTAACGGGGTGTTTAAAGCAGTGGAAATAAACCATCTGGGAAGCGTAAAGGTAAAGCTACCTGGATTAACAAACTGTGGAAAGTTGTTGCTCAGTTAGAGAAACTTGTTGTAGATGCCCACATACCTTTATGTTGAGCTATTGAGGAACATCAACATAACCAAAGAGTGGATGAGGCTGCTCAAGTGTTTCAAATAAATTTGGACTACAAACAAAAAGTGAACTATTTTTAGCTAGGTGGGCCATGGAACTCCAGGTCATCAAGGAAGTGATGGAACATACCAATGGGCTCATGGCTGAGAGGTGGGCTCAATTTTGGATGCTGCTGCACAGGTTATCCACAATTGTGATATAAACACTGCAATTAATGAAGCTCGATTGTTGAAACCTTTGTAATATGGAGGGAGATGGTCAAAATATAGGTATGGGGAGGCCTGGCAAATCGACTATATCACACTGCCTCCACCCCTCCAGGGTAAGCACTATGTTTACATATGTACATTTACATATGTTTACAGGATGGCTGTAAACATATCTTGTGCCTCATGCCACAGGCAGGAACACCATCCTGAGCCTAGAGAAACAGTCTTGTGGTGACATGGTATGCCAGAAACAATCGAGTCAGGCAGTGGAACTCATTTCAAAAACAGTCTTATAAGTAACGGGGCCAAAGAACATGGTATTGAGTCCATATCCCCTATCCCCTAAGGCATCAGCCTTAGGGAAAACTGAAAGGTACAATAGAGTGTTAAAAACTACCCTAACAGCAAGTGTGGTGGAACCTTTAAAAACTGGGACAACCACTTGTCACAAGCCACCTAGTCAGTTAAAACTAGGGGTTCCATCAATCAAGCTTGTCCTCCTCAGTCAGACCTACACACAGTAGATGGGGAAAAAGTGCTTGTGATGCATAAAAGGAATCTGCTTGGGTTTTCCATGCCTCAAGCAATGGCAAATGCATTCATGCGATTGCTTTAGTTCAAGGGTGACAAGTTACAACTTAAAATACTTTTTAAATAAATTTGAATGGGGCGAGTCAATTTCATGACACAACCACAGAAATCTCTTCTAGATGTTAGACTCTGAATATTCCCCAAAATAAATCAAATCAAAATTCAAACAAATCTTTTCAAGGCTGAGGGAATCATGATACACATAAATTTGTTGTTCTTCAATAATTGCATAATGTAGTATGTTATTCTTAAAACTTTCACACCTGGCTAAGAATACCTAAATAACAACATATCTCACTATCTTTATCATTCTCTGATTAAAATAATTGCAAAATGCTTGTTGACTGAAACAGAAAAAAGTAGAAACAAGTAGAGCTCAGTCTGATTGGACAGGAGTAGTAACTTTCTGTGGAGGATTTAGTGTACTGTTTTGTGATATTCTGAGTCTAGTGGGTTAGTAAACTAAGCTTCCTGCATGAATTGATGGAGACTATTGTGTTTCCAGAAAAGAACATATGAAATTAACAAATGACATTAGTCACAGAAGACAATGGAAAGGGTTGTAAGGAAGAACTGCCCATTGTAAGTGAAGGTCGGGTTCATGACCATCTGAAGAACCTTAAAGTGTACAAGTCTGTGGAACCCGATGGGATACACCCACAGGTACTGAGGGAACTGGCAGATGTGGTTGCTAAACCTCTGTCTGTGAAATTCCAAAAGCCATAGCAGTCCGGTGAAGTCCCCACTGACTGGAAAAGGGGAAACATAATCAAACACTGAGATAGCTTGTCCAGCCCTTAAAAGTCCTGACATAGCCCGGACATTATAGGCCATGACATAGCTCTTAAAAACATGTTTCAACACTACTGATCTGTCTTTTTGCTGTGATATGAAAATGCCAGTGGCACTCAAAGGGTTTCAAGGAGAGGCTGTTTACTGCAAATACAATTTTAAAATATTAATCTAATTAATGCAATTAAAAAATTCAAAATCTATTTTATGCAATATACTTTAATTAGTTGACTGTTTCTTCAAAACGTGGTGTCTGCAATTTCTGCACATATTGCAATTTAATTTTATAAGACGTTCAACTGTAGCCTTCCCACATAAAAATGAACTATGTGATATATCCAGCACCTTAGGTAACATGAAGGACAAAATCAGCCAATGTCAAACATTTATAATTGTAAATTTTGTGACATCGATAGCAGAAGGAAGTACCTCAAGGCAGAAAACAATTATTAGGTTAGACTGACTGGGTGGTTATTTTAAGATTTGACCTTCAAAAAGGTGCACAAATGAGAGATGGCATGGTTCTAAGATATTATAACAATGACTTTTAAAAGAAATTAAGGCATTAGAAACTGTTCAAGCAGATGCTTAAATTAATTCATTTTTGAAAAATATTTTTAATGGGGAAAAATATGCTAGCTCTTTGATGTTTCATTTATCTGATATTTGGAGCTGATTTGTGTCCTGATCTTCCAACAATGGCCTGTATTTTCAGCTAGCAGTAGGGCAAAATGAGGAGGGTTCTAAAAGCAGCAATTAGAAGCCGAGTTTGGAGAAAGTAGTCAGTAAATCCCTTATCACAATCTAGAAGAAGAATTAGCCCAGTCTTCGTAATAAAATTCTATTCTCATACTTACCAAATTGAAATTAATTTCACTGAAATTTTGCAAAAAAAATTTTCTAGACAACCTCAGTAAAAAATATATATTTTTATTTCTATAAATAAGCATTATATTTTACTCCTGTTAAGAATCATTGTGGCTTTTTTTCTCAGTCACTCCAGTACTTGGGAGGATGAATGTGGAACTTGGCAGTGTGCTGGTATGACTTATACTTTTTAGTCATCTTTGGGAAAAGGAACCCATATTTAGAAAAGTGGATAAATTAGCTGAAAATTAGTTTTTTAATTAGAAAGCTGTCCACATGTTTTTCTCATATTCTGCAGGTAATTCTACAATGACGTTCTGATTAACTATGATTTCTTTATCATTCTTGCAGCCACTAAAATCCTGTTCACAACAGGACTGGACAACTGAACATGTTCTAATACAAATCCAAATAAGACTTAATTCTTATAAGTCTTTCAGAAAAAAAAAAACAAACAGATCACCTGTCTTTCAGGACTACATATGGAATCTCCACTTGGCTAATAAGAAAGAGATGGTTTTAAAAAGGCATCTGGAAAGACTGAAATAGAAAGAGGTAGACCAATTTTTATGACTTCTTTTGTGACAGGCTAGTAGAAAGATAAAAACTGGGAGTGGGTCCATTTGTTCCAAACTAAGCTGGTCCATCCTGGGACTGGAGGGAAAGGAGAATGTAACAGAGGAAAAAGGCTTGTGGCTACAGGAGTGTTTGAGCTTCCAGAACTAGGAGCTCTGAGAACAAAAAGCTGACAATAATTTTGGATCACATTAAGTTGTGGCTCCTGAGAGTCTGGATTGAGACTAACTATCTAGCACTTGTTTCTGCACCTCAGTGGCTAGGCAAACAGATTTGAACCATATTTGGTGGATAGAGACTAAATGGATTCTTTTAAGGAGAATTTCAATTCTCCATTGGCAGTGAAGGAAAGGTAGAATAAAAAGCCAGCATTAAGTATGTATGAACAAGCAGATCAAGGATAAAGAGCAGGTACAGATGAGGAGAACTGTGTTGACTGAACAAGGACAAAGAAATGAAAATGAAGAACTTGTAGGGGAAGAGAAGACAGGGTCTTTTACAGCAGATAAGATGTGTATGGCTGAAGTGCACATTTAGCCTGAAGAACAAAATGGGAAAAGAGAAGACAAAGATGGCAGGACTGGTAGAAGGAAATTGCATTGGAAAGGAAGCAGGGGAACTAATAAAAACGGATGTGTGTTTATGATAGTATTACATCAGACACATGAATTGAAGTGGACATTTTTTAATTTAATTATAATTCTATCATTAGCAAATATAGAAAACACATTGGGAGACTGACAACTGGCTGCTGTCCTCAGCTGCTGTATCAGCTCCAAGCTACACTCCAGTGTGATAGATTCAGTAACATTGATTACCAGTCCAGGCAATCATATACTAAAAAATGTATGCACATTACCACAACATGGCTGACCTTACATTTAATGCTTCTTGGTTACTACAATAATGAGTATGAAAAGAAAGACTCCACAGAAATTAAAATTTTGAATAAGACGAAGTAAATAGGTCACAAATCAATGAAGCATAATGAATGACTGTTCATCACAGGAGCATTCTGTGCACTTACTAGGCAGAGGCTCCAATGGAAAAATTAGCAGGACAGAAAATACTGTGTGATAATATACATGTTGTAGCATTCAGTTCAGCTTCTTAAAACTTCCTTTAATTCTGGCACTTGAAAAGTTTTAATAGCTTTCCAACTTAATGAAGTAATTTTAAAGTAACTCTCAGCAAAATATTTCAAAACAGCCTTTTCTCTGTGTTCCTGATTCTTCAGTTCCCCATCTCCAGCTGTTACTAGGAAGTATCAGTAAGACAGTTCTATTTTTCAGAGGCTTAGAGCACTCTCAGCTTCAAGTGAAGTGAATAAAGTAAATAGGAGATACAGTGCTTTGGTCCCCTGAAAATGTGTGCTACTAGTGACTAAGTTCTATTAGTACTTTATCCTGTGAAAATGCTAAAACCCCTCTAATCCTGCTGAGGTTAGTGGGAGTTATGAGCACTCAGCATCTGCTGGATGCAAGAAGATTCTGATTAGAGTAGGCCAAAAACCAAAATGTTAAATATGAGAAATTTCTACTGACAAGAGCTTTCCTGAGAGAAAAAAATCTTCTCTTTTTAGAGAAAAAGTGAAACCATTCAAATAATTGTGTCATATACCAGCTCTGTTTCTGACATATAGAAGTTTCTGGAAGAAACTAAAAAAAATTAGATATTCCAGGAATTTCTCAGCTTACGCAGGTTAGAAGCTGTAGTTACTGTGTTCTTGACTGTGTTACACTCAACAAAATGTAACCTGTTGGCAAATCCAGAATAGTCTTTACCTTACTGAGAGGATGCAGCACAAAAAAAAAAAAAAAAAAAAAAAAAAAAAAAAAAAAAAAAGGAAAAATTAACTATAAATTGTATATGAAATACCGTCAGTCATAACTGCCTGCCAAGGCATTGTGCAGAGTGCAGCAAAGAATAATCCTGAAAAACAGGCAGCTCTGAAAAGCAGAAAATAAAATCACAGAATTTTATTTTGTGACTTTAATCACTTGCCTAGTTTATAGCTACAATACAGACATGATTAGATTGGAGAACAACGAAGGACACCAATGCATAGATAAGCAGAGAGTGATAGACTCTTACCAGTTGAAGTGGCTGCAGTTTTTCATGAAGTTTTGTACATTTATACCCCCAGCACATACATCTGAATTGCAAGATTCATTCACTTGTCCTCATTGCCATTAGGTCATGCGGATGATTGTAATTTAAATATTCCCTTTCATTTCCCAAATACAAGATACCTAAGCTATAAGTGTTAGCAACAATTACTGTCGAATCTAGAATTATTTTCTTTTTTTTTTAAGGAGTAGCCATGTTCACAAAAATTGCAGAAAAGTGCATGTACAACCACTGTCATCATGCCAGAGTGAAATTATATCATATATCGCCCTCTAGAGGCTTCAGGGACTGAAAGACAAGCCTTTTACTTCAATTCCTTTGATGACAGAAGCCTCTAGTACAAATTAAGTAGAGTGTAATATATGAAAGAATGCATTCATCAGTTTAACGAAGAAGAGACTGAAAAAAGTAAAATATTAATTATTTTGTTGTCTCCAGAATTGTAAAGTGGCTACAACACATTTTTGTGCATGGGCAAGTCATTTTTATACATTATTGCAAAGTGGGTATATGAATTTTTTTCATAAATGACAATATTGTTGAATCATCATAAAATGCATAACATTTCTCAATACTTCTGCATGTTATTGTTTTAAACGACTGTAAATCCATGTGGAATTAAACTATGAAAAAAAACCTACCACAAAAAATTTATTCTGCAGAATTTCCTCAACTTATGTAAAGCTAATACATTTTTAATTCCCTTGTTAATTTCTTTACTTCTTTTTATCTTCCATGGATTTCTTGTTGTTCTATTTCTCATTCTATAACTTCTGTAAGCATATGTGCCACATACATTTCGATATGTCATCAAATATTCTCAGACTAGAAGCATAACTTGAGCCCTAAAATGTATGTCAGTATTTTGTCATCCAAGATCCATGTGCCAGCTCAGGACTACAGATTATATCAGACTGTGACCACAATTAAATCAAGGAAAACATACAGGAAGACAGTTTTGCACTATGCATTCATTAATTCCATGAAAGCAAACTGGAGGTGCAAATCTTGTGGGTCTAGAGAGTCATAAATGCAAATCTATTAAGTGTCTTCTTTTTTAAAATAGCAAAAAACCAAAAAAAAACACTGTTCTTCATATCTACTATGTTGATACTTCTCTCACTCCTCTCCAAACAGTCTTTTAAAAATAGATATTAGGTGTATCAAAGTTTTGGATCCCAGCACAGTTGTGTATTTCTGTGATTTCAATAGTAGATATCTTCCTCAACTATCTTGTTTTATTTGGTCTGTATTTCAGTACCTGAGTATATGTATGTAATTTATTCCTTGCAGATTCCTTGTCAGCATTTTTACTGATATCAATGCTTGATTGTTAAGCCATTCTGCATTCTTTGCCAAGCTATCTCAGAAAGCCAAATTCTAAAAGACAAGGTGAAAACAACCTTTGCTGTACGAAGAGGAGCTGAATATTTTTCTAACAAACACCAAAGGCTCATGTATGGATGCATACACATTTTTTTTCTGATGTATTTCAAGGCACTGACATAAAAGGTTGCCGTTAAACCCATGTGCATTTTGATTTAGTGGAAATACTGGATCCTTTTCTTGCTGTATCAAACCACATACTCAAAGATGAGAAGTCTTAAGCAACCCTAATCAAAAGCAAGGACTAGGTTCATCCAAAACTTTCTATAAAAATAAATATAGATTTAAGTATGTGTATTGAGATTCAAATTACTATCTCTGCTGATGGTCAGGAGAAAATAACATATTCTAGAGCACTAAAACATTGTGTAAATGCTCATAAACTTCTGATGTTTATGGAAAATGATCAAACATCTCTACCCAATCTATTTCCACTTACTGGAGAATATGGAGGGAATGTTTTGGGACACGCTCTATAGCATGTAACCACATTTTGGTGCAAAATATTTGTCTGACTAAAGATAATGATAGTCTTTTGTTTTTTCATTCCAAACTGAGCAGGAAGCAGTAGCTGGATGAGAATGAGACTGGATTTTGGACATGGAAGGAAAATGGAAGAAGAAGATTGCTCTTTTTTTCATTCAGCCACTGAATCCAAATGGCAGCTCTGTCTTACACTGAACATAACCTCTACCTGACCAGATTTCAAGCACTCCACTTCTGCAGGAGCAGCTGAAACCAACGCTCCCTTTCTTGGCTTTAGATTTCCTTGGAACAATATCAAAAGAATGAAATGAAAGTGTATCAGACAGGAACACTTAAACAGAGACAGGCTACATTTTCAACCTTAAGATTCTTCTCAGTGAAGTAACACTTCTGAAAATGTAAGATGAAAAGAACTTCTCATAAGCAAGGAATCAAAAAAGAATAAGAGCTGAAATGATGTCTTCTCCTCATAGAAAGGAGAAACTTTCTCCATCAACAACATTGGGTAATTCCTATGAGGTATTAGTTACAGGCTAGAATTTAGTCAAAACAGAAGTTTTTAAAATATGGTCTTTACAGTCTTTGCCTGTGAAGTGGGCACAACTAGCTTAATTTTTTATTTTGACATTTATAAAATGTATGTATTCAGCTCATCACAGAGAACTGCAGTATCGACGGTATAAGCAACCCAGAAGAATATATCTACTGTTGTTTGAGTGAAATCTTTAGAAAAATTATAATGACTTTGCAAGAGCTATCATTTGTTTTACTGTTGTTCTCAATACTAAGAAAGGGGAGACGATGAAATGGCTGTGTATGAACTGACATTATGGGTACACTGCAGTTCTGTACTCCAGAAAATACTTGGAAGGCAAGATCATATACTCAGAAATATTCAGGTTGCAGAGGACCTCTAAGATCATCAAGTCCAACAATCAACCCAACACCACCAGTTCAATTAAACCATGAACCGAAGTGCCATGTCCACAAGTTTTTTTAACACCTTCAGGGATGGTGACTCCACCATCTTCCTGGGCACACTGTTCCAATGTCTGACTACTCTTTCAACAAAGAAATTCCTCCTAATATCTAGCTTGAACCTCCCTTGATTCAACTTGAAGGCATTTCCTCTAGTCCTATCATTATTTACTTGAGAGAAGAGGCCAACAGCCACCTCACTACAATTTCCTTTCACACAGTTGGGGAGAATGATAAGGTGTTCCTTCAGCCTTCTCCTAACTAAACAACCCCAGTTTCTTCAACTGCTCTTCATAAGACTTGTTCTTTAGACCCTTCAGCAGCTTGTTGCTCTTCCCTCAACACATCCTAGCAACTCCATGTCCTTCTTGTAGTGTGGGGACCACTCAGCACAGTACTTAAGGTACAGCATCACCGGTACCAAGAGCAGGGGCACCATCATTTCCCTAGACCTGCTGGCCATATTGTTCCTGATACAAGCCAGGATGCTGTTGGCCTTCTTGGAGACCCAAGCATACTGTTGGTTCATATTCAACCAGTTATCAACCAATGCGCCCAGATTTTGTCTGCCATGAAGCTTTTCAGCCACTCTTCCTCAAGCCTGTAGGATTGTCTGGGCAGGACCTGACAATTGGCTTCTTATATCTCATACAATTGAGCTTAGCCCATCAATCCCACCAACTGAAGCCCCTCTTCAGAGCCTTCCTATCATCAAGCAGATCTATACTGCCACTCAGCTTGGTGTCATCTGCAAACTCACTGAAGGTGTATTCAATCCTCTCATCTAGATCATTGATAAAGATATTGACAAGCCTTGCCCAAAATGGGCAACAACAATCCAGCTTTGACTATTTTTTTTCCCAGTAAAGGTTCTGTCTATGCCATGATCTGTCAGCTTCTTAAGGAGAATTCTGTGGGAGACAGTGCCAGCAGCTTTACTGAAGTCCAGGAAATCAACGTCAGGTTGGTCAAGCAGGACGTCCCTTTACCAAACCCATGATGGCTGGGCCTTGTCCCCTGGTTCTCCTTCACTTGCCATGTGAACACACTCAAGAGGAACACCTCCATAATTTTCCCAGGTACTGAGGTCAAACTGACAGGCCTGTAATTTCCCAGACCTTCCTTCCAACCCTTCTTGTTGATAAGCATCACAATGGCAAACCTCCAGTCACCTGGTACCTCCACTGTTTACCAGGATTGATAATAATTGATGGCAAGATCCTCAGCCAGCTCCCTCAGTACTCTTGCATGGACCCCACCTGGCCCCATAGACCTGTGAGCATCCAGGTGGTATAGCAGATCATCAACAACTTCTCCCTGGATTATGGAGGGGCTCTATGTAGGGCTCAGTATGATACCACTAAGTGTCCTTGAATATTATTATTAGAATAAATACATGCAGGAGTATCTTACAATTAAGAAATTGTAGTAGAATCCCAGGTAGCTAGAAGCACTAATTCTGACTACTCATTGGCCAAAAGATAGTCATAGAGACTTGATCAGGAATAGAACTAGATCAGTCCTAGATCAGGCATTACTAAAATGCAGTGCAGAATAATTTGTTCCAACTTTGGCTATGGAAGCAACAGGCATGGCCCTAGTTTAGAGCATTAACTTATTCCTAGTTGTAGTTTCCAGTTGCTTTAAGAGAAGTCACAAATTTCCAACCTTCATTTCTCATACAAGAACGAAAGACATTTTCTATGGTGTTACAGCTTTGATGTAATGGAATGGCAATGGAATATTACTTAAAAACCTAAATATTGGTACATAACATCTAAATAAATTACCAAATAATTCCATTTCTATTATTTGACATTTAAATATGGCATGGCATTCTCTCTCCACAGTCCACTGCACCAGTCTTGCATCAATTTTCCTAAAGTCATCTTCAGTACATTGAGCTTTCCAAGAGAATTCAAAGTGCAATGCTAGAAGGCTACCATGCTTGTACTCTTGCAAGTACTGTCAAAATTCATTGTTCTTCCCCTACCAGAGAAAATCTTTTCCTTTGTCAGCTGTGATACGTATTTAATATATTCGTAATGTTGCTGTAAGGAATAAGTGACCTGATGCTCTTTTCTTTCACAGCTCTGTAGAAGAAGGGTAATTACTCCAGAAAAAAAAAATGTTACAGTAGGGTGTTGACAGCAGATTCATAGGAGACTCAAGTTTCTACTGATTTTAACGGTTTCAAAATTAACAGTCAGAATGTATTTTAGCACTTCAAAAAGAGTGAAAAAGTATTAAAATGTAAGTTGAATTGTGATAATTTGAGAATGGTATGGGTTTATTAAATTGTTGTGGTTTTTTCTACCTAATCTATATCCAGTTCCATGGTTTGAACTGGAGGAGGTCTAGAAAAGGAACAGAAAATTGAACGCAGTTAAGGCAGAAGCTGATCTTCATCAGTGGAAATGGTTCAAATGGAAAACTGAGAGTAAAGAGAAAAAAATTATCTACCAGTCAGAATTATAGACTAGCGTGGAAGAATGTTGTCTTCTGTCATCGACAACACATGAAAGACTGAACAAGTCCCTTAGACTTTGGATGCCTTTGTCACCATTCTCTGTAAAGCTACAGTATTACCAGACAACTCACTTTTAGCTTAATCCTGGAACGTAAAGTCCCTGCCTAGAAGAAATCACAGAAATCACAGAGTGTTAGGGCTTGGAAGGAACCTCCAGAGGTCATTGAGTCCAACCCCAGACCATCGAGTCCAGTAAAAGAGAAAACAAATGGAAGCCTATCAGTAAAATTGCAGATAGGAACATTAAGATAAAAATTCATAAAAATTCTTTCTCACATAGGAAGACAACTAGGCAATAAATTCATGAAGGATTAGTGTAACAAAGTCAGACAACACTGCAAGGAAAATATGAAGCATCCCCTATTCCAAACATATTCCTGCAATTCATTGCTTCAATTGCAATGCAAGTTTTTATTAAAGTAAATAGTTTAACACTAGTCTGGCAATTAACCAGATGACAGATGCTCTCTATTAATCCTTCTCCCTGTTAAAGAAAAGGGAGAGACTTACAGGTTAGAAACTAAACTACACAACTTTAATGAAACAGTAATGATAAAAAAAAGAAAAATATTCATATATATACAAATGCACACAAAACAATGCCATGTTCTTCCTTCCTTTCCCCCAGTAACTCTCGTGTCACCACTGAGACTTCAAGCAAGCTCTAGGCAAGTCCAGGCTGGACTTCTGGAGTCAGCAGCAGCTGGGAGCTGGAGGCAGCAACACACAGATTCAGGCTGGCACGGATCAGGACCACAGGTAGAGGAATGGATGGAATCCTCCCAGGATTCCTGAAGATGCTGAAGAAGAAAGTCAGGAAGGGGCTTGACCCTCATGATCCCTCAAATCTATAAGGAATATGATGTGCATTGCACAAAATACTCTCTTTGGTCAGTTTTGGTCACCTGACTTGTCCACTCATCCCTAAAGAATGCGTGACTCCTTTACTGCCTTTCTCTCTCTGAAGCATAAGGTGTTCCTCAGCACTGAGCAGTGGCCTTGGTTCTGCATACCATTCTTTATAAACATCAAGCATTATCAGTCATAGAATCAGACACTGACTGAGAAACTTGCTGTTAATTTCATTAAGTGAAGCTACTTACAAGAAACTTAGCTGAAAGCAAAATTACAAGACAGAAAATTAGCTGTATCCTAGCCCGAACCAGGACATGTAGCCATGATACTGAAGTGCTGGAAGGTGTTGAACTCTTCAGTTCTGACCTAGCAAAGTATTTCTTTACCAATTGGGTATTAAACAAACAAGTAATCTCATGGGCCATTTCTACTGGACTTATAAGCGCTTCATAGGAGCAAATTTAAAGAATTATAAACTTGAATTTTTTTCAATTTTTAAAAAAATGTGTACCACATTTAAGATTCAGACAAAAGATGGTGTAAAGCACAACTGCTAAGACCCTGAAGGCTAGGAAACCAGTCTGAAAAGACAAGTCTAATAAAAGGTGTATCAAGAAATATCTTAGCTTCAGAATGTATCCAGAAAATATAATGGTAAATTACAGAATGCGTTTTTCTGTTTTATTAAAAGGAAAGATATTTTATTTTTGGAAGATGAAAACTTGTTTTGCTGTCTACAAGCTTTCTACAGTCAAAATCACTTAACTGAAGGAGTGCTAGGGTTTTCTTGAAAATCTGAATTTTTCCAGTCTTCTTATGCTTTCTTGAGTGATGATATTATTCTGAAGGTTTCACAGTGACTCTTTGATCTTAAATCTTGTAAAGGCCACCACACATGTGCATTTTCTAATATTCACAAATAATCTGACTTGAACTTCAAGGCTGTAAGACCTTGGATCAGTGATTTGCAATTCAAGTGCCTCAGAAATAAAATCAGCTTAGACTTATTAAGTGTTGTTATAAAGTTATTACAGACAAACTTTTTTAGAGCAGATTTGAAAGTTCTGTCCAGAAGCTTTGCCCACATAAATTTGTACAAAATGTCAAGATTTTAAGTGAGAGAATCAAAATAATAAAACACTCCAGGAAGTAGTGTAAGAAAATAGGACATAAAAATTTACTTTTCAAGCTGCATCATGTAGCTCTGCCCCCTTATTGCTATATGACATCTTTACTGCAATACAGCTTGGCAACCCTCAGGCAAGGGTTTTCATTATGCGGTGTGCTGTGCAGAAAAATAAAAGTGAAAGTAGTGTTAAACTAAAAGTAGTGAGATACTAACATTAAATTCTGAATATAGTGCAACTTTTAAAGCAACAGGCTCAAATTACCTGATACTTTTCAATTAAGTCTCTTCTAAGTAACTGCCCTTGCTGAAATTAACAGCATGTTTTCTCCATCAGTATCTACTCCTAGAACAGATAATTCTCAATGTTTATGGTTATCACTGGAGAATGGTATGCAGAAATCTCTTGCTTATACTTATTCCAATGGAAAACACTGATTGGTTCTACTAAATTTTTATGCACTGGAAACAAAACGGGAGAAAAGAGTCACACCTCACACTCTTCTGTGGAGAGAAATGGACTAGGCAGGTGACCAAAACAGACCAAACTAAGTTTACCATCCTGTACGTGTCATGTTCAGTAGAGATCTGAGGGATCATGAGTGTCAAGCTCTCTTTGTCCATGGTGGGTGCCCTGGAAGAACTTCATCCTTTCATCTGCCTTTAATGCTGAGTTGTGCATTCCTGAATCCATGCGTTCTTGCATCCAGTCCCATTTCCTCTCTACTTCAGGATCCCACTCCAGGACTTTACCAGGATGTGCCTAGCAGCCTTGGTGGAGACATGAGCATTATTGGTGCAGGGGAGCACAATAGTCATTTTGTACATATAACTTTTTTTCCCTCATCATTACTGTCATTAAAAACTATGTAGTTGCATTTTAACCAGTGTTTCTCTCCCTTATTCTCTTCCCTTTCCGGGAAGGGAGACGTGGTAAGAGAGAGCATCTGATGTTGGTTTTATTGTCATCATAGCATTAAACCATTACAAAGGGATATCAATTAAGCAAAATACACTACACGTTGCTCCTAAAATTTTCACTTGAAGGCATTGTCTACATGGCATTAAACTCAGTACATCTGGTAGAAAAAGTGAGATCCATTGCGATACTTGAATGGTCATTTACAAAGTGAACAGAAATAGGAGAATATGTTTCCACGGGGTTGTTATAGGTTACATTTGTATTCACTTTTTCAGAACAGTATTATGACAGTAAAATTCCACTGGCTTAAGAACATATCCAATGATTCTCAAACATTTATTCAAATCCTCTCTCAATCCCATCCCTTTTCAATATTATTTCATATCACTGGGGTAACATGAACAACATTGGTGCCATAGAGTGGATTATTTTACTATCAGTTTTCACACTGATAATCTGTAAAGACTGCAGATGAAATGGCTGTAGTTACAGCTAGATATTGGGTGCATTTAGTCAAAGGTGCTTTGTCCTCCAGAATAGGTTGTATATTATAATGATGTGAGGTTTTTAAATCCCATAGTATACCTTGTTGTTCATGGGATTGGGTATTCTTGTAATAACACTACCACCTGTTTGACTGGCTACATATCTTTACACACACACAGAAATAATCTGTATTGATGTGGCAGTTGTAGAATGTATAGGAAGTATGGACTAATATTTAAAAAAAAACAAAAAAAAAGAAAAAAAAACACCACTCTAAATCTCATACTCAAAAAAGCAATGTATTTCTGCTAGATTAAATTTGGATCTTTTGTCTCTTTGGTTTGCAAAGTCCCATGAGATTTCATGGTGAAAGTTAAATATCCAAGGATTCTCGATTAGGTTTGAAATGCATATAAAATTATACTCCTAAAATATCTTTGCCACTAAAACATTCCATGGGTTCCAGATGTTTTATAAGTTCAGTTCAGTACTGTGTCTCTGTACTGAACAGCCATCTCTTTATATTAAAACTAAAGCTTATTTTCCAAAGAACAGTACAGTCACCTCCTGAAACACAAACTGTCATTGCTGAAATATTTATCAGAACCCAAAAATATTGAAAGTCAAAACCTTACCACCACTCATCCATACCCCAAGATTCCTGCACTGAATCAGTTTCAGCTCTTGGATTGGTATATGGCTGCAAATGAATACCAGTTTGAATGTAGTGGCAGTGATTTATGTTTTCTTATTCAGAATCTTATTATTTATTTAAGCATATCTTCGGATCCAGGACTAGTAGTGAAATTGTTTCAGTTGTATTGATTGTCCTTACAGCACTGAGTCCTTCTTATCTATCCAACTCTGCTGTTCTGTAATTAGCCACTCATCATGAGAAACGATGCACTCCAATTTAATTTGCTTTCAAAAGCATCCACATTAATCTGCTGATATTTTTCATGCAGAATGCCCACACAGACTCAAAGATATGTTGCAAAGATATGCTTTTACTTTTTTTTTTTTCACTTGTTTCTTCATTTATTTTCTGTGTCAGAAGGCTGGCACAGAATCAGAGATGTTAACAGGTGTTATTCACTGCAAAAGGATTTAGTTTAATTACTTAGTGTCTTCCCAATTTGAGGAACACATATTAATTATTTAATTAGCATTCTGCTATAATTAATATAATTCTCACTAATCAATTAAAAGCTGCTAACGTTTTATTCGTCCAGTAACTTCAAAAGAGCCTTATGATAGAAGGCAAATTTACATAGTACAAAAAATCCCATCCTCATTTCAAAAGCCATGCTGGAAACACGGTAGCTGGGCCCAGGCATTGCACTGCCTTTCTGTGAAGCACAACAGAATGCTTTCTAGCACCCTGAGTTCATGAGTTCTCCTTTGTGAAACCAGTAATTACAGCAAATTCACTTGGCATTCAGGCAGATGTTCTCTGCTCTTCCATGTTTATGCCATGGTAGGTCCCA
Organism: Florisuga fusca; assembly: GCA_038090715.1. NCBI lineage: Eukaryota > Metazoa > Chordata > Aves > Apodiformes > Trochilidae > Florisuga > Florisuga fusca. The sequence continues at coordinate 17,112,089 of JAAWXA010000012.1, forward strand.
CTGAAGAACAGATAACACTCCAGCAATGGCAACTTATTGATGTACCATGGATTAACATTTCAAACTTTCTGCTGTTCTGTATGCATTTGATTACAGATGCTTTTCGGCAAGCACCTGAGCCACAAAACGTAAAATCCAACCAGGAGCACTACCAAGCAAATCTGCAGCAAAATGGTTTGTACCACTCTGCACGTAGAGCTGACATACTGTCTGGCCCCACATTATGGAATCTTTAAAACTCCAGACAACAAAACAGACCTGTTACTAAAAAAATAAGAGAAAAACAGGATTTTGCATTAGAAGGACTTTTCCAAGACTTTCCATTATTTGGACTTTCACCAGCTGAGTCATTTAGGAATGATTTCATACAGATCCATACCCAAGCACATTATAACTCCATGTTTCCAGGAAGGTGCCTGGAAAAAAGTACAAAGGACTTGTCAAGCCTGCTTAGCTTTTTGCTACTGTACTGCAGAAACAAGGTGATGTACCTTGAGACCTATTTGCTGACAAATCTTTTCTTCTAAGTTTAGTGTGTTTGACACTCAGAAAAGATTTAGCAAGTAATTTGAAGTTTTATTTTTGACAGATAAACTGAAGATGCAAAATGAAAATTTAGTTTTCATAAGTATTGATTAATCATCACAGTTGAGAAAGGTCCAGAATAACAGGAAATGCTGAGTCAGGTTTTCAAAAAAAGCAGCTTGGCTGAATATAATCATAGGCTTGATCCCATGGATTTCTGCATTTGAGCTCCTATGGGATCAGAAAAAAGAGGGTATGCACTTTTCTTGAGCAGTATTAGAGCAGATGGACAGGAGAATGATCTGTATCGTGTAAAATAACAATGTGCCTCCAAACATAGGGATTTTAGCACATCTGGTATAAAGAGTTCCTATGACAGGCACTAGCGAAGCAAATGTATTCTACAAGTATAAACTGACATGCAGTGAGAACTGAAATTTCACATACTTCCTCATCAATCCTTATTTGGTAGAAGCTTTATTGCATGGATTGAGGGTATCAGTTTCTCCTGAAGAGAAAGAAATAATTAGGCTACAATTCTTGCTTGGATCCCTTCATCTAGAACTGGGACCTTTGATAGGAAGAAATATGCTGAATACAGATGCTTAAATATCACGTAGCAGTCAATGTGTTAAAACACCAGAAGTACAAATTGCTTTTTTCTCCATGTTTCTTTTGTATTTGATGACAATGAGAGGGTATTGTGACTGGAAAATAAACATCTCCTGTCAAAGACAAGGGTTCCCTTTAGCTTCTTAGTGCAGCATTTCTACTTAAAGCAATGTGAAGGAGTGACACAGAAGCTGGAAACATACTGCTTATACACAGCATGGGCTCTCCCATATGTGTTTCAGTAATTTGTTACAACTTGACAGGTGGGTTGCTTCTGCTCTCAGGGTACTGTGCTGGCCTAGAACCATTCCCCACTATTAGGATACTGTACTTCCACAAACATTGTCGAAGGTGAAAAGCACAACCCATGAAGAATAGTGAATGCAAAAAACTGATGTCATCTCTACTGTTGGTTAGAGATGTTAGTGTCTCTCACCACAATGAGAAATAGTAGCAAATGCAATACAAAGTTGTCAGAATGAGTAGCAGTTTTGGTAATGCCCCCCAAGGGACTAATAGTACTAAAAGTAAGAAGGAGTTGGTAATAGGGGGAAAAGGAGTGGTATTTTGTGATCACTTAAGGTTAAGGAAACACACTCTTCCTATCTGAATAAATGATACTGTGAAAAATATTAATATCAATCTATCCTCTCAACAGAAATTCTCATGTGACCTTTAAGGCCCTGCTGATACTGTCAATGTGACCCAGATTTTCAGACTCAACAAACTAAATCTTTAAGGTGGTTAGTTTTCTTGCCCCTAGTGCTTCTGTTCCTTTGTTTTTCTAACAATCATAAACTTTCAGGCAACATTTTTTAAACCAGATGTTCTTCTGCTTTTTTGCGTTTACACCACAAAAGGTCTTTTCCCTCTTTTGTTCTTACCTTTTGACATATTTATGTGCATCCGTCATATCCGTCTCAAACTTTAATTTAAAATATTATACAAACCAACCTCTTTAAATCTCCTATCATGATCAAGCTCTCCATTTCCCTTATCTTTATTGTAGTCCTCTTCATTAATGTTCCAGGCTGAAATCCATCTTTCCTGAATGTGACCTGACATGTGGTACTCCATATTTAAGTCTCACCAATGCCCTATACAAAATCACTAACTTTATTTCATTACTCTTAGAAATGTCTTTCCTGATTCATTCAAAATGTGCATTACAGGTTTCGCAGTCTCATCACATTGACAATCAGATGAGTCTAAGCCAGCTAGTTGTTCTCCATTGCCATAATTTCTAACTCATCGTGTTACAGATGAAACAACTGTGATTAGATTGTCAGAACATAATTTTTGTTGCATTTTATGCCATATCTACCTAAAGCACCATTCCTCATAATTTGTTTCTTTTTTCTCAATGTTTTGCTGTGCTGCCTATTCTCTTCAGTTTTGTCATCAGAAATCATGTCAGTTTTTCTGTTCTTCAGATGAATAATGAAGTTAATTATTTTTTGTTTCAAAGTTAATTGTGCTCTTTTCCTTTTCACTCTCTTTGCATGATATACAGTATTTTCACTGTTTCTTACCATTTCATTTAAACTGAATCTACCCATGACAACTTAATCTAAACCTGTTATCAAAAGCTCTTTCCTGTCTAACACCCTAATTGCATACCAAAAGGTGCATCTGGTGTAATAACTTATTCAACAATTATTTGGTGAAGAAGGTTGATATCAGTCTCATCTAGGAATCTCATTCACTGTCAATATAAAAATAATATGTCCTTTTAAACATCTTTCTGGGAAGAAATAAAAGTAATGCAACAATCAGTAACAGCAGTGGTGATAGTGCGTACCATCATATCTCATTTTGAAATCTACAGCATAACAAAACATCATTCACCATAAATAGCCTTGTTATTCTTCCACAATCTTATCAAAATTTGTTGTTTGCCCTATTCTGTCTATGATGTTCATATTATTAAACTCTATCACACAAACTTGCAGTGAATTCTATTACCTGAAATATACCTTACTGCTCTCTTTCCTGGGAAATGTACACCTATCTCTATGCATTTGTTATGACCACCATTACTGAATCACAATACCTTAGGTCTACTTAAAATGTCACTATCAACTGTATATGATCTGAGTGCTTGAATTTGTGTGCAAATATTTCCATTATTTCTAATATTTTTGGCTGTTTAACCTAGCAATTCATGCGCTATACTGTTCATAGCAGCAAACATACTGTTTACTTGCTTCTTCTGGTAACTTTTATTGATGACAAGTGCTTGTTCAGTAGATTCTTCCCAGGACAAGTGTTGAAACAAATCAATTGGAGTAATATCTCATGATCTGTCATCCTAAGACCCCAGGTGACTACAGAGAGCTCTGAGGCCCATCATGTAGGCAGAGTACTTTCTTCAGCGATGTCTTCAACAGCTCACAGCTCAATCCTCCTTACAGCAATAATCGAAATGACAAAAACAACTTGTGTATTGAAATAAGTAAAATATTCTCAATCAGTGATTTAAGACAGCATCAACTGTGCTGTGAGTTGCTCTAAATGTCAAATTCTGAATATAGTTCATGCTTCAAGTTCAAAATCAGAAATATTGTGGATTCACAGAGATCTGTCACCTCAGCCATCTTGAAATACCATTCTTCAGTTGTGTTTTTTATTCTGCTAAATCTTACTCTGTTGAACAGCAGAGTAGGATGCAATACATACTTTAATTACATAGTAGATACATAGATATGGCTATAAATATAGAGAGATATTAAGATATAAGTACATATAGACATATTCGATATAACACAAGAGTTTGTCTACCCCAGTAAATAATCCATATATCCTGTATCTAATTATTAGCAGCTGCTCTAAGAATCTCTGCAAAGACTGACAAGTAAGTCATACTGGAACAGCACTGATACAAGACAGTAATTTTTTTGTATGTCAGTGTGAACATTTGTTTCAGTTTACCAGTCAGGGCAAACCAAAAACCCAGAGAACACAATTGCTCTCTGTTACACCCTTTCCAGCTTCCCCAGGGAAGATAAAAGGGGAATAAGGAACAGAGATTTAAAGGTTGGAAGATGAAACTTGTTTAACTGAAACAGGTTTAATTGAACAAGTGTAATGAGGAACAAACATCCAAATTTTTTTTTTTTTTTTTTTGTAATATAGGGTTCCAAAAGTCCCCAACAACTGACCTTACCCAAGAAAAAGACCCAAGGCACTTTCCAGTCTTTCCAGATTTAGATACTGCAGGGGAAATGGTGAGCTAATGATAAAGAGCAAGAGCCACTCTCCAAAATCTCTGAGTACAGCAAAGTAGCAACAGAGAAGATAACAGGAAGGGAGAAGACTTCCCATCCCCCTGGATTTAATAGAGTATGTAGGAAGCAGGAAGGAATACTGACCCCACTCTGTTCTGTCCCCCTGATCTTAAAGACCTTCCCTCTAGGTGCCATAAAATTAACGTCTCCTTCAAACCATAATATTTATTGATGTCACTCAGGGATCATGCAATTGACTAGTGATTTTAGTGTGTCTTTTTTAGTCTTCATAAACATTCCATAAATCACCATGGATTTTGTCTTTACATTTTTGTAATTTCAAATACATTCATACTTAATTAAACTAAAGATTTCAAAGAACAGAACCTGTGTAAAGTAAGAAACGTGGTGATACAATCAGTGGCAAAAAATGTTTGCATCTGCAAAATTTTAGCAGGTATGAAATGAAGCTAAGAGTAATTAAACTTTATTTGATAAGCAAAAAATATATGTATATATATACACAATATATATATATACACAAAATATATATATACATACACACAAACACACATATAAAATAATCTGATTTCCTAAAATTTTGATCAATTAATATTTTAAAAAGAAGGAAACAAAGTTTAAAGCATTTATTGGGAAAATAATACATCAATTTACTACAGAAAAACTAAGGTGAATTTGCCACTGTGCAAGGTTAATGGCTCAACTAGATGATCTTTCTATTATGCTATGATTTGTACACTGATATTCGAATTTGTTCCTGGACTTCCTGAAATCTCAGAGAAATATATTCTAGAAACTGAAAAGCAGAAGAGAAAGGAAAACATCCATCAATTTCAGTGCAATGCAGCAGCATCTAGCAATAAACTGTCCAACAGTCACAGAAAAAGGAAATCCAATACATATGTACTACAATGATAGTCAAAAGCATGCCTCTGTTTAAATGACCTGCTTGTCTTTGATACAGCTAACACTCATCTTTAAGACAGAAGTTTCAAATAAAATTACTCATGTCAGCTTCCAAGAAGTATGCAGTCTGTTATATTTGGTATTTTTCCAATAAGTTGTTAACACTGTCTTTCTAAAGGACTTCTGCTTTCTGTAAATAATTATGTATCTGTAATTTGTAAGATAATCATGCACGATGACCACTGACATAGGGAAAAATCCCACAATGCTGGATGATAAACATGCATATCATGTATTAACACCACTACCATGGATTATAACTCAGAAATTCAATATTTTTATTAGTTTCAAAACACACAAGGACAGTATCCAAAAGGGAAACTACTACACTAGACAGATCACTGTTCTCATTTTTGTATGTCTTTTATTATTCAGTTGTGCTCATGTTTATGATGGAAAAATATTTTGAAAAAATTTTAAGTCTCACTTCTGTATCCAAGCATAAAATCTAATTGTATACAGTATTTATGTTTGGTTTAACTCGTATTACCTAAGAGTCTCGGCGGACACTCTAAAATTCGCAATAATTAGTTTTATAGCTCCATAATAGCTAGCTTCATTGTAATGACAGAGAAACATAAGGCTGCATAAATAATTCTTAATGGAAGTGCTTTAGGTACAACTATATGAAGTATTCTACATAAAGTATTTTCCCACTTGTTTCCCTTCAGAACAGTGTGCTATTCCTAAGTTCCTAGAAGCACCACTTTTATGTCAACATCATAACAGCTGGCAATGCTGTTCAGTCACATTGTCAGTCAAGACGTGTAGACTGTTATAAAGTAGGTAATCAAATTCATTCCTAACAACCACACAAAAAAATGTAGTCATTTTTATGCTGATGATAATGTCCTGCCTGGTGAGGAAGGGACACAAGGGAAATTTCCACAGCTGGACCACAGCATGAAGCTATTTTGAATTTCATTTATTGATATCAGATCAAAGTAATTTTATTGTGCCAAATCGAATGATGCCAAGCTGGTAACAGGTGTGAAGGAAAAGAAGTGATGCCATCAAATTCTAGAGAATCTCAGTCAAACATATGTGGTATCATAGATAAAACCCCAAAATAAAATGGAGAGTCTATGAAATGCAATTATTCAGAGCATATTATGAAGCCATTGTTAACAGTATATGTACTTTTAAATGACCACATAAGAGTTCTTTCCAAAAGAAAAAACAAAACAAAACAAAACAAAAAAACCCCGCATATTCACTAGAGGAAGAAATAGGCTAAATAATTCATCAAAGCATAAATTTAACTGCTTTCTATTTCCTGTGCACTATATGTTTTGAAGTCCTGTGATAAACATTTTGCTCAGCTGTAGTCAGGAATGGTTTCTGTCTCTTGGTAAGTTATTCTTTTCTGTTCCTCTTTTCTAATGGAATAACACAGAAAACAATTTATGATCATCTTGTTAGCACAACATCAAAAGGTTACGATTTTCAATTCCAGAGCTCACTGGACAGTTGTCACAGTTCATTTTTTTTCTTTTTTTTTTTTTTTTATCTCTCCTTATCCATGTGATTTACTGCTGCTGTTTTCCACAGGACTCTATAACACTCACCACTCAATGTAAAGATATTTGAGAAGTCCTGGGTTAATTGATTCAGGCAATTACCATTATGACTCTTTTAAGACTGTAGTATAGTGCTAAAGGAGTCCTCAACTGACCAAGCTAGCACAGTACCTCTCATATTTAAAATGAGTGGGGTTTTGATATTTTCCTAGTCATTCCAGCAATCTTCTTGATGCTTTCAGAATGTGAATAGTAGCTCAAGTTAATTCTGGAAGGACACAAGCTAATTTCATCAGCAACAGCAAAGTATTTTTTAATAGGATGCTGCTACTAAGCTACACAGTCATAATACTATTTCCATGACATAGTGGTAACAACTCTCATTAGCATGCAACTTATAACAATGAACTCTTTCATAACTGCCTTCTTCACTGACTTCCAGCACACTGTGTTTCATCATTCAACAATGTGAAGTCTTTACAACAGCAGCTGCATTCCAATACAGAAATAACCATATCTAATCTCACAGTCATTGAGAGTCAATCCTTCCTTTCCACATGCTTGATTTGGACATGGTTTTCTATTTTCCAATTTGAATATAGATGCTCCCAATCAAAAGTTTGATAATTTACCACTTAATTTCATAAGGCAAAGATTTTTTGTGTATATCCACTGCCACCAAGAATTATATCAACTCTCTGGCAAGACGTCAAGCTCACATTTGCTCTAATTCTCAACAAAATTTTCTCCTTCTGTGTTGACATCAGTGAGTTTTTATAAGTGTGATTTTACTTTTGAAAGAGGAAGAAAAAAGAAAAATCACAACCTATATGAGATATGAGGACTAACCATGAGAAGTAGTAGAAAGAATGTATTCACAGTATAAGGATCATCATAGACTTAGGTACTCTACAGATCAATTCAAAGCTGCACTAAGAGATATATAGATTTCAAGTTAACACATACAATAAATATAATGCTTTTCTTCTTACACTTTGTTAGACCTATTTCTTCTAATCAGTATGGAACAAAATTGCTCTACGATGAACCCCTTTGCTATGCAGAATTACATATTTTGACTAGCAAAAATGCATTTAAAACATGTGGAAAAAGGTCTCTGTTTATAAAAATATTAAGACACGTACTTTAAAGTAAAATGCCTAATGAAGTATAAATGCATATAAACATAATAATGTATAAACATTCTTCTTGTTCTGTCATGGCCACTGTCAATCATAGCAACACAGAATCACAGAATCATAGAATTGGCTGGGTTGGAAGGGACCTCAGAGATCATCAAGTCCAACCCTTGATCCACTACCGCTGCGGTTACCAGACCATGGCACTGAGTGCCACATCCAGTCTCTTTTTAAATATCTCCAGGGACAGAGAATCCACTACTTCCCGGGGCAGCCCGTTCCAATGCCTGATCACCCTCTCCATAAAGAAATTCTAATATATAACCTAAACCTCCTCCGGCACAACCATGTCCTCTTGTCTTGCTGGTAGTTGCCTGGGAAAAGAGACCAACCCCCACCTGGCTACAGCCTCCTTTCAGGTAGTTGTAGAAAGTGATGAGGTCTCCCCTGAGCCTCCTCTTCTCCAGGCTGAACAACCCCAGCTCCCTCAGCCTCTCCTCATAGGATCTGTGCTCGAGTCCCTTCACAGGCCTGGTTGCCCTCCTTTGGACCTGCTCCAGGACCTCGATATCCTTCCTGAACTGAGGGGCCCAGAACTGGACACAGTACTCGAGGTGTGGCCTCACCAGCGCTGAGTATAGAGGAAGAATCACTCCC
>JAAWXA010000012.1:17120775-17306997 GCA_038090715.1 Florisuga fusca
GATCCCTCTCTGTCTGGCTGCTCTCCAGCCACTCTGTGCCCAGCCTGGAGCTCCCCATGGGGTTGTTGTGGCCAAAGTGCAGGACCCGGCACTTGGCCATGTTGAACCTCATCCCGTTGGAATCAGTCCAATTCTCCAACTTGTCCACGTCCCTCTGCAGAGCCCTCCTGCCTTCCAGCTGATCCACACTCCCCCCCAGCTTAATGTCATCTGTGAATTTGCTGATGATGAACTCAATCCCCTCATCTAAATTATCAGTGAAGATATTAAACAGAACTGGGCCCAACACTGATCCCTGGGGGACACCACTAGTGACTGGCCGCCAACTGGATGCAGCACCGTTCAGCACCACTCTCTGGGCCCGGCCCTCCAGCCAGTTCCTAACCCAGCACAGAGTGCTCCTGTCCAAGCTGTGGGCTGACAGATTTTTCAGGAGAATGCTGTGGCAGACGGTGTCAAAGACTTTGCTGAAGTCCAGGTAAACCACATCCACAGCCTTCCCCTCATCCACCAGGTATGTCACCCAATCATAAAAGGAGATCAGGTTGGTCAGACAGGACCTGCCCTTCCTAAACCTGTGCTGGCTGGGTCTGATCCCTTGCCCATCCTGCAGGTGCTGTGTGATTACACTGAGGATGATCTGCTCCATAACCCTGCCAGGCACTGAGGTCAGGCTGACAGGCCTGTAGTTTCCCAGGTCCTCCTTCTGGCCCTTTTTGTGGATTGGCATGACATTTGCCAACTTCCAGTCATCTGGGATGTCCCCAGTGATCCAGGACTGATGGTAGATGACAGAGGGAGGCTCGGCGAGCTCTTCTGCCAGCTCTCTCGTCACCCTGGGGTGGATCCCATCTGGTCCCACAGACTTGTGGGGATCCAAGCAGCTCAGTAGGTCACTGACTGTTTCCTTCTGGATTACAGGGGGGCTGTTTAGATTCTTGTCACCTTCTACAAGATCCAGAAGCCAGCTGTCCTAAGGAGAACCTGTCCTACTGTTGAAAACTGAGGCAAAGAAGGTGTTAAATACCTCAGCCTTTTCTTCATCTTTGACAACTATATTCCCGCCCATGTCCAGTAAAGAATGGAGGTTTTCCTTGCCCCTCCTTTTGCCACTGATGTATCTGTAGAAGGACTTTTTGTTATCCTTCACAGAGGTGGCGAGACTCAGTTCAGGTTGTGCCTTTGTCTCTCTAATTTTCTTTCTACATGACCTAACTATATTCCTAAATTCCTCCTGAGTAGTTAGCCTTTTTTTCCATAATCGGTAGGCCCTCTTCTTAACCCTAATTTCTTTCAAAGTCTCCCTATTCAGCTAGACCGGCTGTCTTCCCCACCGGCTTGCCTTTTGGCACACAGGGACAGACTGCCCCTGTGCTTTCAAAACTTGCTCCTTGAAGTACGTCCATCCCTCCTGTACCCCTTTGTTTTCAAGGGCTGTTTCCCAGGGTATAGTCTGAACTAGTCTTCTCAATAGGCCAAAATCTGCCCTTTGGAAGTCCAACGTAGAGGTTATATTGATGACCCTCCTTGCATCCCTGAGTGTTGAAAACTCTATTATTTCATGATCACTGAGTCCCAGATGTCCACCAACCACTACATCTCCCACCAGTCCCTCTCTGTTTATGAAGAAAATGTCAAGCAGGGCTCCATCCCTGGTGGGTTCATTTACCAGCTGGAGCAAGAAATTATCCTCTATACACTCTAGGAATCTCCTAAACTGCCTCCTCTCTGCTGTGTGGAGTTCCCAGCAGATGTCTGGCAGGTTAAAGTCACCCACGAGAACAAGGGACGACTAATTTGAAACATCCACCAACTGCTTGTAGAATAATTCATCACCCTTGTCCTCCTGATTGGGTGGTCTGTAACAGACTCCCACCAGGATATCAGCCTTGTTGGCCTTCCCCCTGATTCTGATCCATAGGCACTCCACTTTATTATTCCTGACTTCAACTTCTACAGAGTCAAGAGACTCTCTAACATATAGGGCTATGTCCCCACCTCTCCTACCCTGCCTGTCCCTTCTGAAGAGCCTGTAGCCATCCATGGCAGCACTCCAGTCATGGGAGTCAATCCACCACGTTTCTGTGATAGCAACTACATCACAGCTTTCTTGCTGCACTATGGCTTCCACCTCCTCGTGTTTGTTGCCCATGCTGCGCGCATTGGTGTACACATGCATTGGTGTACAACCTAGTTTAAAGCCCTCCTTATCAGCCCCACCAACTTATGGGCTAGAGTCCTTTTTCCCCTGTTATATAGATGAAGCCCACCTGGTTTGAAGAGACTAGGTATGCTGAAATTTGGCCCATGGTCAAAAAACCCAAAGTTCCACCGGTGGCACCAATCCCTTAGCCACCTATTGATGAGATAGGTTTTCCTACTTCTCTTCTTATTCATCTCTTCTACTGCAGGAACTGAGGCGAACACTACCTGTGCTCCTGTCCCATCAACTAATCGACCCAGGGCCTTGAAGTCCTTTTTAATCACCCTGGTACTTCTTCCATTAATGTCATCACTGCCAGCCTGGACTGCCAACAGTGGATAATAATCTGAGGGACGAATTACCTGAGGGAGTCTCCTACTAATATCCCTCACCCGGCCACCGGGAAGGCAGCAGACCTTCCTGTGGGATGGGTGCGGTCAACATATAGGGCCCTCAGTTCCCCTCAGAAGGGAGTCACCAACTACAACTACCCTTCTTTTTTTCTTTGTAGCTGAAGTTGTAACCCATCTGGTAGGCAGGGGGCAAACCAGGAGACATTCCAGGCAGATCTTCCTCTTGTCTGTCCTCTGCCTGATTTTCTGAGTCCAGGGCCTCATATCTGTTCTCTAAGGGCACCTGGGGAGATGGTGGGGGTTGGGAAGGGACTATTTTATCTTTCCGATGAGGGATCTGTTTCCATTCTCCCCTACCCACCAGGTTTGCATCAACTGCCTGATGGCAGGAGGGGCAGGGCTTCACCACCTCCTTTTGGGCTTCTTTTGAGGTCAAAAGGGTGTGACTCCACCAGTCAATTTCCCTTTCACTGTCCCTAATACTTCTCAGTCTCTTCACCTCCTCCTTGAGCTCTGCCACCATGCTTAGCAAGTCATTCACCTGCTCACATCACACACAGACCCCACTCAGTGTCCTCAGGTGATAACACCAGGCTCAAACACCCTACGCATCCAGAGGCCTGGACAGCTATGTCCATCTTGGTGTTCCTCTTAAGGGGTTCCGTCTGTGTGGACACATCCTTCGTCTCAACAGCCACAGCTTTTGCTTTTTTGGAAGCCATTGCTGGCTGTGCCCCTCCTGCTTGCTCTGCCTGCGCTGACTGCCGTGCCACGTTCCTGTTTACCTGCTCGTGTTCGCCGCACTCCCAGCAGTCGCTTAAATCCCTCGTAGCAGGGCTGGGTGCCACCCCCTTATCAGCTGATCATCCTCACCGGAGACCCTCCAGCAGAAAGGTTGTGCAGCAGACTCCCAGCAGCCATTTTGGTGCATGAAGTTTTTTAAGGAGTTGTCTCTTTCTAACCTTTATTTATGTCTGGATCTTGAACTTTTCTGTAACTGGGAAGAAGCCATCTCAGTGTGCCATCACAGAGTAATCTAAGCCTCCAGTAAAGTAGCAGGAGAATTGGTTTCAACATCAATTTGATTAATAGATGAACTGCCCTTTTGTATTACTTGGAAAGCACAGGAGTTACTGAGAAAGTTCACAATGCATAACTTGACTCTTGTGGAAATTTTGTCGGTGACTGAAACATAGTCTCTAACCAAGATGAAGTTAGGGGATATACAAAGAAGTTAAGTAAATAATAATACGTAAGAAACTGAGAAATTTAAAAAAAAAATCAAAAGGGAGGGTATTTTTAAAAATAAACAGCTAAATTTGAAAAATAACTTTCTAGCATTTTTTGGTGACTGCTTTTCAAACCAAGATGCTCCTTTAAAGATGAAATGAACAACTCTCACACATCTACAAGTCTCCTAAAGTCACTGGTGATCTGTCTGGATGTAATGGTGCCTTCACTGATTTCATTGGATATCAGACTTAATAGACTCAGATATTGTAGGTTTTCTTGCAGTGCAGACAGCAAGTCTTTGGTTTGCTTCTTCTCTGAAGACCTTTAATATGAGAAGAAAGCCCTATATAACATTGAAACACATTTTTCTTTCCTTCCTCGTTTTTGGCAAACAAAAACCATCATGAGGTTGCATAAAGTGTATTTATCTTGTCAAATGCTAAGTGCATGAAGTGGAAACTCATATAATTGCCCCAGGGGAAGAAGAAATGAAGATATAAAACTGATTTCCATAATCGTAGTGAGTATTTCAAGCAATTTTAGAAATGCTAGGCTTACACTCATGAATGCAGCCAGAGACAGTTTCTAGTTTGATTTTTTACAATTGATCTCTTTTTTCCTTCCACCTCATAACTTTCTAGATATTTTAAAATCCTGTTCTGTCCCTTATAATTTTTTTTTGTCATCTTTATGCTTGAAAGGAATCTGAGACAAATGTAATCTTTCCTAGAAGGATTTTGAAATTCAGTTATCACCTTATACCAACAGCACTTCTTTGTAGCAGTAATAAGCATTACCTCAGCACTAAAAGAAGACACACCAAAAAACTATGTTTCCAGGTTGCATACATGCAACAAAATTCATATTTATGTCACTTCAAAACAAAAGAGACAGTAGATTTATTTGGGAGGAAATGGGTCTTCTCATGGGTCTTGGTTTTTGTTTTTTTTTAAGATGCCTTAAGAATAGATGTGACTGATTACCTTGTTCAGTGGGACTTGCTAAGGTACTTCACATTCAAAATATATGTTAAATAAGGCTTCTAATTTATCTTCCAAAGCATAACTTTAGAGTCACAGAGCAGATTTATTAGCATGAATTTGAATGATCACTTTGTGTGTACAAAAATGGGGTTTGATAACATTTTTTCTTTCCTCAGTTGTTACAGAATAGGTGAGAATGGAATACAGATCTTTTCTTTTAAGTAGTATATTTAATCTCGTATTGTTATTAGTCCATCACTCATGCATATTTAGAATTACACTAGATGAAGTGGATATATTATTTGGAATCGTAAGAACATTCCTGTGCAAGTTCTAAGACGCAAAGCAGCTCAAGGTTGGTTCTTACACCTTGAACACTTTACTTTTACATTAAAAGGTCAATATTCATATTAAATCAGGAAAAAAAATATTTCTGTGCAGAACATACTGATGAACATACACATTTCAATGCAGAAACTGCCTAAAGGAAGATATGTATGAAGATCATGAAGCAGATTTTCCTGAAGGCTCTGCTAAGGCATATGGATAACAAACAGGTGATTGGTGACAGCCAACACAGCTTCAATAAGGGCAAGTCCTAGACTAAGACACTGACTAATCTCTTGTCCTTTTGCAATGGGGTCTCAGCCTCAGTGGACAAAGGCAGAGTAACAGATGTCATCTACCTGGATCTCTGCAAAGCATTTGGCGTTGTCCAACATAACATTCTAATCTCTAAACTGGGACAGTATAGATTTGGTAGATGAAACGCTCATTGGATAAGGAACCGGCTGGATGGCTGCACCCAAAGAGTTGTGATGAGTGTCTCAGTGTCCAAATGGAGATGTGTGACAAGAGGTACTAGTCAAAGTTCAGTATTTGGACCGGTACTATTTAACATCTTTGTCAGTGACATGGACAACAGAATCAAGCCCACCCTCCACAGATTTGTTGCTGACACCAAACTGTGTGGTGAAGTTAGTACGCTGGAGGGAAAGGATGCCATCCAGATGTACATGGACAGCCTTGAGAAGTGGACTCATGTAAACTGCATGAATTTCAACAAGGCCAAATGTAGGGTTCTGCACCTGTGTCAAGGAAATCCCATGCATAAATACAGGTAGGGAAGAGAAAGGATTGAGGACAGCCCTGAGGACAAGGACTTGCGGTGGTGGTGGATTAGAAATTTAACATGAGATATCAGTCTGAGCTTGCAGTCCAGAAAGCCAACTGTGTCCTGGGCTGCATAGACAGTTGATAAAGGAGGTGCTTCTCCCTTTCTACACTTTTCTTGTGAGACCTCATCTGGAGTACTGGTCCAGTTCTGGAGTCCTCAACATAAAAAGGACATTGGTCTCCTTGAGAACGTCCAGAGGAGAGCCACTAAAATAATCAGAGGGTTGGAGCACCTCCCCTATGAGGACAAGCTGATGAAGATGTGGTTGTTCAGCCTAGAGAAGAGAAGGCTACAAGATCACCTTATAGTGGTTTTCCAATGTCTGAATGGGGCCTACAAGAAAGATGGGGTAGGGTTTTTTACATGATTGTGTAGCAAGAAGACAAGGGGCAATGGTTTCAAACTTGAATAGGGTTAGACATTAGGAAAAAATTCTGTCTTGTGAGGATGGTGAGACACTGGAACAGGTTACCCAAGGAAGTTGTGGCTGCCCCCTCCCTGTAAGTGTTCAAGGCTAGGTTGGATGGGGCCTTGAGCAACCTGATCTAGTGGAAGGTGTCCCTGCCCATGGAGGGGATGTTGGAACTAGACGATCTCTAAGGTCCCTTCCAACCCTAAACATTCTGTGAGTCTATGAACATTGAAAACTCTTTACCTAAAGCAATATATTTGGGTTAACCCTTAGCTTCATATCTTGACCAATGTAGTACTAAGGGTATAATTTTGTCTTATTTCTTCAGACTTTAAATAAAGGGAGTAGGAACTTTAACAAATCAAATTCTTGAAGAGTAATAGGGAGGAAAGAAAACATTTTTTCCTAGGCTGTAGGAAAGAAGCAGTTCCTTCCCTGGGGACTGCACACATTTATGAAAGGGGATTGAGTGTCAAAGACAGGGATTTATGCATTAACCTCTCACCTCTAGCCACTTGCAGTCATACTAACACATGAAAGAATTTAAGTGGAAGCTCCAAATAGCTTTCTTACTGTCACAAATGGGTCATCTCACCTAAATTGGAAAAATGCTTAGAGGTATCCCTGAGGGGGAAAAAGGAAAAAAACAAAAACAAAAACAAAATTCTGGAAAAAGAGAGATATTGAGTAATCGAGCAATTACTCTGGTTCCTTCTTATTGCACAGAGATGGTAATCATGTTGAACAAACATTGGACATTGGTTTTTTGCTTGTTTGTTTGTTTTCAACGGAGAAATTATCTCTGCCTGGAGCAAATACACATTTGGATTCCTGTTCAATAAAGCATTAGCAATACCTCTGAAGGCAAACATAGCTGAAGTTACTAGAAATGTCCAGAGTGAGTAAAAGAGGAAATGAAATGCAAGCACAAACGAAGACTAAGCCAACAAAAATAGCCCAATATTTCAATTTTTCTCTTCATGTCTGTGCTCAACATTGTATTCAGAGAAGCTCAATCCAAAACCATTTCAAGCATAGCAGTTTCAGAAAAAAGATCATTTGAACGAAAGCCCACAGCCACTTATATAAACTATCCATTGTCCCTCTCACTGACACATTTCTGTTTAGTTTCTCTCACAAGTGTTGCTCTGTCTAGAGTTGTTTCTTTCTGGATGGAACCTGACTGAATCATAATTTGTGTTTAGAAGAATTTTAGATTAATAGTTTCTGGAATATTGTTTGATAGCTTTCATTGTTTCCCAATGACATTTTGTAAGTAAATCAATTATAAACTTCCTGAATAAAAGAATTTTCACATGGGAGCACATCCAGCCATTACAAAACTGATATATGTTATCTCAGGCATAGCATATGATTGTGATACTAATTAGAAACTTCAAGTTTTAAACATTTTCACAGATTTCAGTACTTTGAATGTAACACCTTTATTTAAACAAAGAAACAAACAACGAAGCATTAAAATATTTTTTATTGAAACATCTAGTTATCCCTTTCTCAAATTAGAAATTATTTCAATAAGGCAAGGACAAAGTAAAGCCCACTACTAAAAGCATTGTCCTAACACCAGCAAGCCACAGGATTAATTACATGTTAAGATAATGTTCTGAATTTTTTTCTTGAAAATAAAAATGCTCTTACACCAGTGTAATTAACAGAATCCTTCCTTACACACTTGCCTTCCTAGTCTCTTTTCAATTCCAGCAGTTTGAGTCCATGTAACCCAGAAAAACTCATGAGTAAAACAAAATAAAACAAAACAAAACAAAAAACAAAACACAAAAAAACCCAAACCAAAACAAAAAAAAAGACAAAACAAGGCCTGCGAATAGCTGAACATATAGATTTGTTTATAAGAAGATTCTGTACTCAGAGTCCACATCTGTTCAGAATATTCTGATTAAATTTGAACCATTTTTGTAGCTAGTATGACTTTAAAAAATCAATCCATAAAGGAAAAGCATGGAAAAATTACAATCTTCAGTGAAAAAAGAATCCTTCTCTAAGCTAGCCTATCTTCCATCCTCATAAATCCTTTAGAGGAATAATTAAACAGTGCCTACATTCTACAAAAAAGAGTGAGCAGCCCTGCCAGAACATCTAATTTCTTTGTATGTGGCTCTCTAACCATCATTAACTCAGTTGTTCCACAGGAGTCTGTAGTACTATATTTTGTACAAGGTGCCTCATCTGCAAGATTTCAACAAGAATATATATTCCTAGAAAGGAAAAAATAAAGGGACGTGCATTATCTTCCAGGTGACTGTGGACACACTACTCTTGACAAACCCACAATACCCATCCTCTGCTCCAGGGTTATGCCAAGACTTCATACGCCTACTCAGTCGTCTCATTCTTTTCATGAACTAGTTTTATGAAAGTTGACAATAATGTTTTATGTTCCATTCACAACTGATGAGGACTTCTCATGCCTCCCTGCACTCTGCTCTCTGCACTGACAAAGCCTTCTTTCTAAATGTCAGATGGCTTGCTTAGTAGAACAGAACTTTTAGACTTGTGTTTTAGGGCAACTAATAATGTCTGTATTAGAGATGTCTAGCATGATTAAAATGGCAATTAAGTTTATGAAATGTATAAAGTGCCAAATACATTTTATCACAAATGACATTGAGAAAGATCACTTTTATTATCGTGCAGCTTTCTAACAGGTCTATCAATTACAATGTTTTAATATTGTTGAGTGATAAATTACCATCTATGAGAGACAACCTCTGTGGCATTTTTATGGTAAATATTACAATCATGAAGCATAAAGCATGAGGAATGCTCTTGGGTTTACCTCTTGCCTATTGTTTTCCCCCTGAATTCTGCACTGAAAATTAATGACTGAGCTAGTTTCTAACACCTTGCTCCACCATCTTCTCTTGTTCAAGGGACAAAACCCCCCCCAAAACTAATCCTACACCAGGACTCACTAGTATGTCTCCAGCATAAAGGATCTTGGAAGTAATTTCCAACTGGTGTACATGGCTTCTACTCCTTGTATTCGATCTCTCACACAGCTGCAACTGGTGCAGTACTTATAGCTCCTGAAGGCCTGCTCTTTTTGATTATCTTAAAGCAGACATGCCAAGCTGCACTGAATTTTCCCTTGACAGATTTGAATCTGGATTGAGCCAAAGATTAGGAGGGTGGAAAATTGTTTAGAATTTTTTTCTCGTTTCCACTAATGTGTTTCTTCTTCTGCTTCATATACTGGGAGTATGTTGTTCTGACAGCAACTAAGAATGAATCCATTAAGAAAGTAATGTAGCCAGTAGCACTTTTCAATGTCTCTCCTTAGGACAGAATGCAAGATAGGGTTTTTATTACCAGTCTTTATTACCTCAGTAGGCCATTTTGTCATCTCTAAGAGAACCCTAGCACTGCCAAGCTAAAGTAACATGGTGCTATTTTAGTGCCTGAAATTCACACACAGAAGAGATCAGAATCCTGTTACACCTCTGTTGCCCGAGACCAAGGCATCTGCACAAACCCCACAGCTTCATTTATTGCTTTGTTTGAAAACAGACTTTTCCTCCTCTGATTACGCAAGAAGCTGCTGTTACATTTCAGATTCACTATCTGACTAAAACCAGTTCTCTAGCTTTTACACAGTACATTAATAACAGAAAGTACTCGTGCCACTGAAAGGCATAATCAGTGAGTTGTCTTGGGCAGGCTATGCAGTGGGTGCAGAGATGACCTTACTTCACCTTTTAGGTATGCACACAAAGGTTATTTGGAACCACTCTGTCAGCAGTGGCTGTGAGTTGAGGAGCCTTCATCAAATGTGGATACTGTGAGCAGTGCAGCCTACACACATCTGAGGTAAGCATATTGGCACCATTCCCAGAAACAGTCATGCGTACAGATGCAATGCCTCCAGAATTTCCAGAAAAGCATTTTCCAGACTTCTTGAACACTTACCGCATTGCTTCCTGCATCTGTTTCACAGAATACCTGCAAACCTTACATTGTACCTAGGTAACCTGTTTTTCTCATGTTTCCTAAAATTAAAATGCTAGGATGGGTTGAAGGAAGGCAGTGTAATTTTTCCCATGACATAACAGTGAAAACTATAAAGAGAAATTACCTACTCAGGTGAGAAAGAAGAGGATAGACTTGTGCAATGACTCCACTCATATTTACTGTGCTTACTCACCAGTTTAGACTTCCATCTGAAATTTGTATTTTGACAGCCTTGCTATAGGCAATGGCATGCTTTATTAAATGGTTTCTCCAGCTGTCAAAACAAGATTTGAGGTGTCAGTGCTTGAGAATGACTAAAACACATAAAAGGCAGAGCAACTTTGTCAGGTAAAAAAAGCAAATTGCTTCTTTGAAATTCTGCCTCTTTTACTGATAAGCTGAAAAGAAAATGACAATTTGTAATTCTATGTATGTTCATGTGCATATACATATAAAAAAATGTTTAAATGCGTGCGTGTATATTTGTTTGCAGGTGTATAAGTATGTATATAATGTCAGCATGTACACCTTCCAAAAAGAGCCAGTGAGTAGGCAATATCCATCAGTCTTTAAACAAAGACATTTTCTGAAGGGAAATAGCCAAGAAGGCTCTTCCTAGTTTCAGAGCTGCTTCAAGTGCTCTGTCCTGAGCACCATCAATCAAAGAATGCATTGCAATAGTAAATAACACCTATATGGGAGGTGGGAGTATTGGATCAGGAAGGCAGAGATGACTTCTGGTAGTTCTGACTACACAAGACAAGGATATAATGCTGCTCCTAGATTCTGGAGGGACTACCAGTGAGAGGATGTTTGCTCTTGTAATTAAAGAGTTAGCAGAGAGAATTTCCATCATTCCTCCATTGATGAACATTGCCTTTGAAAGATATATGGTTAGCAGGAATGAAGGCTCCAGCAGTATAAGCCCTTCCCCTTTCCAGCATGGCTTAGCATTAGCAAATCCATAATTGAGTACTCACAGTATCGAAGGAAAAAAAGCTCATCTGGGATCTGATCCAAAATACACTGAAGTTGACAGAAAAAATCCCACTGATTCCAATTAGATTTTGTCAAACCACAGCGCTCTTAGACAAGACTTTTTGTTTTAATTGTGCATCTGTGATCTGTGATTTTTTTCAGTAACAAATGAGAGTTTAAGGAAGTATTCAGAGGAGAAGTTTTGTACAAGTTACCTTTTTAGTCCATAGATACTAAGAGAACAGCTTGGTATTCTGGTTGTTTTGTTCGTCAACTAGTTGAGAAAAATAGGTAAATCTTGTAAGAGTGATCCTGAGTTGTTAAGATATCCACCAGGTTACTTAAAAACTCAGAAATCTTTTTGAGGGAAGTAGACAATCAAAGATGAGGCAAACCATGGGAGAGAAGAAAAGGAATGTTGAGATGGATTGTTGATACTTAGAAGCAGTATGAGAGGTGAGGTAAATGAGTAGACAGGGAAATTAGAGCAAAAACATTTATTATTTGGAATGGAAAAAGGGAACAAAACAGAAATTCTACAGAAGTAAAAATGCATTTGACATGCTTAGAGAAAAGAAGGCAAAGATGATATGGAAATTTTTTCATACCCATGGTTAGCCAGTATAGTACAGAAAAAAGAAAGGAAAATGATGTAGGTTGAGGCAGCTGACCTACAGTGTCATGAAATCAGCAAGTACATTGCTGAAGATGGGAATACATTTTACAGAGAAAACACCTCTAGATGTGGTGCCAGGGATAAAATGATAAAAAGACTTCACAACAACAAAGCAAAACATGTGTTGATAAAGGAGATGAATGAACTCAAAGATGATTCAAAATTCCTTCCTACTAAAAGGAGACATTACTGTACCAGAAGTTACACTCAGAGGTTTGGTGCTAAGGCCAACTGGAAGCCTTGTTGTCTTGTGAAATTGTGTGTTGCTTTATCACAGTGGTTATTTTTTTATGCAACACTTGTTCTTCCTCTGAAAAAAAGACCACAAGACTGAACCTTGAGTCAAAACTGGTGACACACCTTTCAGAACAGAAGGCCATTGTTGAGTCTATCCTAAGTGTTTTAAGAGCCATGGCTTGCAAGAACACAGTAATTTCACCTTTTCTTGATATATTTTTTTCAGAGTTTCAGTATTCAGCACACCTTAGAGTGGTGCAAGAATGAAACTAGCTTCAAAAATGCAGCTACTTCAGCAGGATTTCCTGAGGTCAACTCAAAAATAGGCACTACTTTACCCACTTTGTTACATACCTTTGCAAATATGAAAGAATAGATTGAACTGCCAATGGAAATTAAGCTAGATCTAAGCTCTGTGTAACACCTCAGTTCCTAAGAGCTATGACCTTGGTTTAAAGTAACTGTATCCACTAACTGAACAGCACAACTATGATGAATTCCAACAGAAGATCCCTTCACAAACACCTCTCCATTCAGTACTGAGAAAGAAAGTTGTCATCAGATCACAATTACTGGGCCATTGCAGAAGGATTGTCTAATTCTACAGACCCTTGAGTTGCTGGCCACACTTTTTTGTTGCAGTCCAGGATATGGTTGGTTTTCTTGGCTGCCAGTGAACAATACCAGTTTTTCATCCACCTGTACTCCCAAGGTCTTCTCCACAGAGCTGCTCTCACCCTCTTCATCCCCAGCCTGTACTGCTAGTGAGGATTGTCCCCACCTATGTTCAGAATCTTACACCGGGCTTCATTGGACCTCATAAGCTTCACATGGGCCTACTACTTGAGCTTGCTGAGGTCCCTCTGGGTAGTCTCCTGTCCCTCAGTCATGTCAACCACACCACTGAGCTTGCTGTCATCTGTAAACTTGCTGAGAGTACACTTGATCCCACTGTCTATATGTCCCTAATGAAGATATTAAAACTGTACTGGTCCTAATATGGTCCCCTGAGGGACACCACTCATCCCATCCATCACTGCTCTTCCCCATCCATTGAAAAATCCATCCATCAAATATTTATGTTTCCAGTTAAGAGAGATGGGTGTTGTGGGGAACTGTGTCAAAAGCTTTACAGAAGTCCAGAGACATGACAAGCAGAGATCTTCCCCAACCAATGATGTAGACACTCCATCATAGAAGGGCACTAGGTTGGTCAGGCAGGACTTGCCCTTGATGAAGCCATGCAGGCTCTGTTGAATCATCTCCCTGTCATCCATGTGCCTTAGTGTATCTTCTAGAAGGATCCATTTCATGATCCTCCCAGGCAATGAAGTGAGGCTGACAAGTCACTAGCTCACAGTTTTTCTCTTTCTACCCTTTTAAAAAATTGGTGTAATGTTTCCCTTTTTCGAGTCACCAGGGACTTCACCTGACTGCCATGACGTTTAAAAATCACGTAGAATAGCCTGGCAACTGCCTCAGCCAGTTCCCTCAGGGCTCTGGGGTGGATCTCATCAGGTCCTGTAGGTTTATGAATGTTCATGATCCTCAGGTGGCCATGAAACTGATCTTCTTTTACTAGGGAAGACTGAAGCAAAAGAGTTGTTGAGTACCTCAGCCTTTTGTTCATCAGAGCGGCAGTGCTTCCTTTCACCTTCCTTTTTCTGGCTGACATACCTGTAGAAGCCTTTATTGCTCTCTGCATCCCTTACCAAGTTCAGCGCCAGCCACACCTTGGCCTTCCTGACCCCATCCTTACACAAGGGGACAGTATCCCTATGCTTTTCCCAGGATACTTGTCTCTGCTCCTGCTGCCTGTGTATTTCCTTTTTGCCCTTTGGTCTGACCAACAAGTCTCAACTCATGCATGCCAGTCTCTTGCCTTTCTTGCCTGATTTTTCACACCTGGGGACCAAGAGCTCCCGTGCTCTATGGAAAATGTCCATAAAAATCTGCCTTCTCTGTTCTGCTCCCTTTTCTCTGAGAGAAGTTTCCGAGGAGGGCCTATTAACTAACTCCTTGAACAGCTGTAACTTTTCTTTCCTAAAATTCATGTTTCTGATTTTACTTTTCATCTGAACCATGGGCTTCAAGACTGTGAACTCCAACAGTGTTCTGGAGGAGCGTTTAGGTAATAAATAGGTGACAAAATAGTCATTTAAAATGATAAGAGTTTACATCTTCATTTTCTGAGGGACTTTATGGTGTGTGTGGAAAAGGAAAAGAGACCTAAGGATATTTTGATTGTGCAAATTACAAAGAAACCTGGTTTGTTCTAGTGCAATTATTAAATGTTCCTCCCCTTCAAACATCATACTGCAAAGATTTTATCCTGAACTGATATATTCTTTTCTATGAAAGTTTAATAGCCTTCCATGAGCAGGTTTCCTTTTATCTAACAGAGCCGTAGCATCATAAGGCAGACTGGGGAAAAAACCTTCCAAATAGAAGCCAAAAAACCATCCAGTAGACATTGAAGCAGATAATACTCAAGCTGGATATACTCAGTGCTAGAATCTCCCTGCTTAAAAGATTTAGAAAAAGCAGTAATTGGGTCAATGTCAGCTCAACAAATCCAGTCTTAAATCTCCTCCTATATCTGTCTGTTCATCCTTTTGTTAACTTGCATTTAACTTCTGGCACCATGTTTATAATTTATATATCAGTTCTGAGAAAAAATAATCTCATTCTAAAATTGGTTCCTTGAAAATCCTAGACATATTATTTCTATTATTATTCATGGTGGTTTAGAAACAGAGTTTAACAACCTTAAATCTTCCTACTATTATTTTCAAAGCGTATAAAAGAAAGCCTCAGCCATTTGTAGTTCTATCATTTTCATTAGATCTTTCTGTACTTTGTTCTTTAAGAAACTGATGTTCATCATTTTAAAAAAAACAAAACAAAGAAAAAAAAACCAAAAAACAAACCAACCAAACAAAAAACAACCAACAACTGACCTAAGCAAAAATTAAGGTCTGTGAGAAAAGAGTGGTGAAAGTTTGAGATGACAGATCATAAAATATTTGTTTTAATAAAACAGAGAGTGTATGTACCAAAAATATTTTGTTCCCTTGTACAATAGTCCCCAAAACTGTATTGGTTTTCCTTAGACAAACTCAATACAACCAAAAAGACCACACAAAATCATTCTTATGCTATGAAGTGTATTCACCATGACTAGGGAGACACTACAAAATTTTCCTAATGGTCAAAAAAAGACCATCATAACTGACATTAATTGGTTCCCTTACTGGCAGCCTGAACAGAGACCATGGTTTAGTCAAGTGTAGCTACAAATCCTTGTCCCTGGAGAAAGTCTTCCTATGTCAGTGTTTCATGGGCAGGCTTGGATTGCCACTGTCTGCTTCATGTCTGTACTTCCAGTATGTTCCTGTCTTTCATGTATTTTTTTAACGAGCATCTCTATACTCCACTGAAAATTAAGATGTGCCCTAATCGTCTAAGCTGTACTGAAAGACTAAGAGAGAAGAGGAAAAACATGTCAAAAAGTAGAAGTAATGTCAAAAAAATGTCAAAAAGGAGAAGCTAAAGACTAGACTGATGTGGTATAACAAGCCACAGATTACAGATAGGCATGGGAAGAAAACTATCTGGTTGGGAGACACCTGCTAAATTACTCAACTCAGTCAAAATATCTGCAAAACCCTGTTACCATTTAAGCCCCTTAAACTGCAATTTAAATGGGAAAAAACTAGACACAAAGATGCTTTAGTCTTTTGAACATGGCAATGTCATCCACAGAAGACTGCACAATTCTGTCAGTAAACTGTTTTATAATATAATCCAGAGCATCTTTATATATGTTTTCCCAAATTCCCCAAATTTCTTCTAATTCTGGGAAAAGGCAACCGTCTTAAGGAACATTTTAATCCTCCTTTCTACATTAAGTACAGTCCACTAGAATAAACCAGCCTGAGAGATAAAAGCAGACCAGGCTTTGCTAAATCACAGTAATAACAGATGTTATTTGAGACTTTCAAATATATCAACATGGACTTCAGCACCTCTTTTCTGACTAACAACAGATGTAACATCCGCCTCCTGAACCTCTGTTGACATTCACCAGCTAGAGAGGGGATGATGCTTTGGAGCAGCTCTGAGACACTAAAAAGCCCCATATCACCCAGAAGTGAGTGCACTTCATTTCTGTATCTTGTACACAAGTCTTACATACCAAGACCAGCCTTAATTTCTTTGCAAGTTTAAAGCAATTGATAAAACATTGGCTTTCAAAAATTGGTTCCACATTATCTAAAAATATTTAATGATTGCAGCCCAATTATGTTAGATATTCAATGGATTGTGCAAGGAATTAAAAAAAACATATTTTTAGTTGCTCTCTTTTTCCATCAGCCCCTTATATTAGATTTCATTTCAGCATAATTTTATTAAGATATTCTCAAAAAAGTGAAAAGAATTTCCTTGACTAGACAGCCTTCAACTACATTAAGTTGTCATATTTTAGCACATAACTTTCAATTACAAATACATTGCATGTCTAAATGATGTGTATAAAGCTTCACTGGCTTTAGCAGACAGCTTCTATATTCATGAAAAAAAAAAAAAAAGCCCACACCATAACAAGTAGAGAATGCAGAATGCAGGAATGTAAGAACAGAAATCTCACATGAAAAACAGAATTTTTTCCATTCTGATAATTTGGCCTCTTTCACAACTTTTCCCTTTAACAACTACACAAAAGGATAAACTGTGTGGTAAAATTTAACTATTATTTTTTTGTATAGCATCATTAGCAAATACAGGAAAACAAATACTTCAGTTTTTAACTCTCTGAAGATTTATTTTAACCATCTTTAGTGTACTGATTAACATCTTAAAATACTCTGCTTCATCAACAAAATGTGTTACCTTGCTGACCCAACCAGCTCTAATTGGCTGGTGGTGTCTATTTAGCTGGTCCCATTATTTGATGGTACTGTTTCAGGTACACAAGGGAGGGGTTATGCTTAAATTAATAACACTAACTGCATGATGAGCAAAACCTCTCCTGGTTCAGCTTTGTCTCACAACAGGCTCTTGGAAAGCAGCTGCCAGAAGATAGGTAAATTATTTTCAGATGGCAATAACTGAAGTGCTAATGGCTGGAGATGACTATTTCAGAAATCTTTTTACTTTTTTTTTTTTTAGTATCTTCCATATTAGTTACAAGATGTAACATTTTTTCAAATGTGGTTCAAGTTCTATTCTTTAAAAAAAAAAAAACAAACAAAAAAAAACCCAGATGCTGAGGGCACCATCAATTTTTCTATATATTTTCTGTGAAAGCTTGCTCTGAAGAAATACAAGATTCCTATTAACGTATCCGTACTCTTCTGGCTCCATAGATTCTCTCTCATCTTCTCTGCCTGAAAACCTAGATAAGATAAACCTACAATTCCAAACTTGAAATCAGGCATTCCATGTTACACATTTTGCTTAAAACGGATTAATCACTAACTTGCCCCATATTTTTTTATCTATCTTTATTATATACTGGTCACTGTAGAAATTAATGTTTGAAAACCTATTGAAACTGATTGATATTAAGATCTCCTCTAATTTTCCCAAGGTGCACCAGAATGTAAGCTAATCTAACTTAAAGCTTTAAAAAATTTGAGAAATCCAAGTACTCCACATAAACGAAGCTTTTTTTTTACCAGTTGCTTTTAAATAAAGCTACTTTATTTCACTTGTTCATAGAACAGACTAAATTAAAATGAAGATTACTTTATGAATAAACAAAATATTGAGTACGGTGACTGTAGAACATCACAAGCTCTATAACATTTTACAGGTATATTTATGTACCTTCCTGACCATTCTATAGGAAAGCAAAACACGCTTTTCTCTTTGCACACTATGTGGTAATCCCTGAGTTGAGTAGAGAGAACTCCAAGCCTGCATTTCAGTGACTGACCAGACAGCTTAGTTCAAGCAACTACCTGTTTTTCTGTAATTAGAAATTATACCTTTAACTTCTGTTTGCCAGCTGCCAGTTCTAACAGTTCACCATATAAACTTCTGTTACATTGAGCATTGTGATACTTTTTAAAGTAAAACTTTTTAAGTGTAGGTATATTTTAAATCCAAGCTCGGTTACTGTAAGATTATTGAGCCAAAAATGTTATACTTAATTGCCTTGGATCTGTTACACTCAGTATATTTCACAGATGCTAGAACTTCTATCCTACTGAAACCACTACAGACAATGTCAGTCCTTTATTTGCCATCTGTAATCACTGCAAGTTTGTTTTCAAGCCTTCTAATTTTTTCTTTCTTTTCCTTAGGTAACTAAAGAACTGACAAACACAGTAATAAGAAAAGAGAAAGAATAGTCAGAAAATTGAAAGCAGAACTATTGCCCAAGTTTAGAGGTTAGCACAATGTTTTATTCTTCTCTGATGGCAGAAAAAGAAGTTTTAGGCTGAAAAATTCATTATTTTAAATAAAAACAAAGGAAAAAATATTGAAAAGCTAGATATAAAAGGATTTCTCTTTCAGTTACAAAATGGTGTTAGAAACAATATATGATGTATGAATTCCAATATTGCCTTTGCCTTGTGGTCAGAAGATTTGTGTTTAAAAGACTGTAAGATGAGAGAATGTCCCAAATATCCAGCTGCAGCACGTGGAATCTCTGGGTTTTTTTCATGAGTACCTTTACATTAATGGAAAAACTGCAACTTGTACATTCTCCCTGACAATGAAACAGATTGGCTGACAGAAGACAAACATATTTTACCCCATTGCAATTAATATTTTATATAACAGAAAATGAAATTGAGAAGGACAGTGATACCCCAAAAAAAGTTTCAAGAATCAGGGTTTTATATTCCCATATTTGTTCTACTTAGAAGATAAAGAGACAGCTTTAAGGAAATAAGGACAATATTCTTATATTCAGTATTCAAATATATAGCAGCCATCTCCTTTATTAATTCTTATCCTAATTATCTATCAAATGCACTGGACTGGGGGAGAGGGATATCACTGTCTTGGGGTTTCATTCACAGTATCTGCAAACTGGCTTAAAGCCACACCTTTGGCAAACAAGCAATCCACCTTCTCAGGAGTGATATTACAAAGCTTTGATTCTTGCAACTAAGTGATTCTATGGTTTGAAAATGTATTTGAACAAAGTACCTATTTTTCATTGCTCAGTGACATGGTATTCAAAGAACTCTTCCAGAGCTTCAGGTGACCTCAACCTCTGGGAAAAGAACTTAATCACTGAAATAAAGAACATGCTGGACTACTTTTCTCCCCAACTCAATTTTTTAACAGCAAGGGGGATAAGTTTGTGAACTGCAAGTACACCAAATGGAAGAAATCAATGAATTAAGGGGTTTAAGTTGCATAAGGCTTTGAAAAAATGGTTTCAAAAACATTTCAGCAACTATTGCTTTTTGCTTCTACTTTTCATTTGGGTTTGTTTTGTTGTTTTTTTTTTCCTCATGGAAGCCAGTTAAGAAAAAAGTCACTCTTTACCAAAGGTAAGTTGAAATCTACTTTATATGGCATTTAGATATCTCTGGTTATTAAAACCATCCCCCCAGAAGATAATGGAAATAATAGTACTGCCTGTCCTCAATCACTATTAGATTTATCTTAGATCAACCCTTCTTCAATCTTTATGACACATTTTGTACAAAGACAAACAATGGTTAACTCATCCTAATACTTCACAGTTTCTGTGTGGTGGTCAAGCAGCCTAATGAGCCAGCATTTACACAGGAATGTTTGACTGAATTAATTGATCAGGCCAGAATGAACTTGTGAGAGTAATAAGGGTAACTTATTGCAAGGGAGCATTGAAAACTAAAGAGATGACCTCTCAGTAATTCTGTAAAGAGATTGATATTCTCTTACCTCCATTTCAAAGAAGTACATCATCCCCCCACATCTTCTCTAAGATGGCACCAAGCCCATACCAATCTACTTTGCATTGGTGTGTACCAGAGTATACAAAAGATCGTTATATACAACAGGTATATCTGAATCAGTTTTAAAAAGAAAAAATGCTACCATGAGAAATAAGCCTGTAGTCTGTTCCTATATCTCAGACAAATCTCTTAAAGCATTTTTTTCTTCAGACAAGAGTGGCAATTCTGCTCCAAAGTCCCAGCACTGCATATCTTCCCATTAATTTTCATCCTCAACTTTTGATGTATACCCATAGCCTCCAAAAAGAAGTGTATGTAACCATGCTTACTACCTCATTTGCTTCCAGTGTGAACACTACTACTCTATCCTTGGCTAAAAAAGTAATTTCTCCCTTTTTTCAAATACAAAAGCTTGCAGTTTCTAAATTCAGATGCCTGGAAAAATGTCTGTCTTCCATTCCCACATGCATGTCAGCACTTTTCTGCATGCACAAAGACAGACTTCTGCTTTTCAATTCAGGATGCAATTTTCAATTACTTTCTCATTGCTCCCACCTACACCCTAGTTTTTCTGCCTGCATATAAACCCTGACCTGTTCTGTTAAACTCACTGGTGTCTCAGACAACAATCAATCTCTCATTATCACTGTATTTTTAAACTTTATCTTAGCACCTCTTCTCCTCTTTGCTTTCACAATGAATATCTCATGGCTAAAATATTTCATTTATCCACTGATAGTGTTTCTCTGCCATTTATAAACAATTCACACCATTCTATCAACTTGAATGTTCCTTCTCACACACTCACACTTTAACCATTTAAATGTATTATCCTAGTTTTTAATGTCATGTATCTTAATGCATTATGCAATTGAGGATGTTTTTTATACTAATTGTTTTTTCAACTGAAAAAAATTTCTCTAATTTAGCTTTTCTTTCCTTAAGGTACATTTGACAGATAACCAATACAAGCTCCACAACAGTGATAAAAGGGAGTAACTTTTCCAGGTGGCTTCCTTGGCCGCCTCACTTATGTAAGAGAAACTGGGATATCACCATTAGTCTCTGACATACTGTTCACCAGGATAGAATTAACACAAATAGAACTTTTCTTAATCTGTCAGAAATTAGTCAAATGTTTCTTTAACATGTGATACCAGCTGTATCTTAAACTCATGGAGGTACCATATCAATACCAGAGACTCCTATAGATCCTGAAGGGACTGATGTAAGCATAAGCTTTGAAAAAAAGCCCTCAAAGTTTCCTTTGCATTTTATAATTCTTTACAGCCTTTAGCAAAAACAAGGACAGACCAGCAAATTAGTCAGATTTCAGAAGGATCTCTGCTCCAAGTTCCACACAAGATATGTTAAAAAAACACACAACTTCTTGGCTACAAGATGCAAAATTCAGTTGTTGCAAGTCAAACCAGAAGACAAAAGAAAAGGGATAAAATGACATATTTTTCAATGGTAGAATGTTAACAGCACAGTGACCTTACAAGGGGTCTTGAAACAGATTTCATTGACACTGCAGGTGAAAAAACGCAATTTAGATTTATCCCAAAACACTGCCAGGAGGAAGTTCAGAGACAGGCATGCCCAAGTTAGGTGAACAAACAAAATGGAAATTCACCACTGATGTACACAAATTATGAACACTAGAGAGGAAAAAACAAACTACTGAAGTACCCTATCAAATCAGAAAAAGCACCTTGCCTCCTCTGTGAGCATCATAAATTAAAACTTTCCAACACTTCAGCATTCCAGCTGCAATTAAAACAAACAAAAAACCAAAGAATTTCTATATGGAGACACACTGTGATAAAGCATATTATGCTCTTACACTGAAGTCAGTGCCTTACAAACCCATTAAAAGAAATATGTGTAAAACGTGACCTGTAATTAATTGTTGAATGTTACTGACACAACAGGTCACAAAGGACAAGAATTGAAAAGCTAATGAAATTAATGAAAAGGGATTAGATATTCATTTGAACATCATAAATAATCAATGCTGTAAGAGTAGGCCGTCTGACAGCACTGACAAACAGCAGAAAGGATTAGAGTCAGTTTTGAGGGGTCCTTATTAAATTAGGTTAGTAACAATGAGTAAAGCCACCACCACAGAAAACAAGATGTTTCTCAGTACACAAATCCCCACTCAATAATGAACATTGATTGAACATTATTCATTGCAATAATGAAACCTGATTGAACACAGAGGGTAAAACTCCCACCTCAGAACAAATCTAGAAGTCCTGCAAACATTCCTGACTCTGGGTAAGCAAACCAGGAGTATTTTTCTTTGCCTTGTTGCCCTGCCATATCATTTCTACCCTTCTGAGTCACCCTTCACAGAAACCTTGTGCAACTTCCCTTCAGTAGTGCAACACCCTTGAATATTTACAGGTATCTTCCTTCTCAAGAAAAGGAATCCTAATTTATTTCTCTGTTTTCCTAAAAATATATACATACATACATGCACAAGAGCAAGCACTGAAGCAGCCTTCCCTCAGGAACTGCTTTTTTCACACATTTTCTTCATCCCAAGACAGCTCAGTTGGGGTCAATGAATAGACAAGGCACCTTTCTAAAATATAAGTTAATTTAAAAAAAAAATAGAGTATTGTCACAAACCTACCTTT
Source organism: Florisuga fusca (assembly GCA_038090715.1). Taxonomy (NCBI): domain Eukaryota; kingdom Metazoa; phylum Chordata; class Aves; order Apodiformes; family Trochilidae; genus Florisuga; species Florisuga fusca. The sequence continues at coordinate 17,143,573 of JAAWXA010000012.1, forward strand.
GCTCTGCACAACAGCAAAATAAACCCCTCCCTGTGTCTTGAATCATGAGTAAATTATGTCTGCAACGTTAGGTTTAGTGGTCTGTTCTACTGATGCTGACTTCTCACCATCAGGAACCCTTCCTCTTAATGGACCTTCTCACAAAGTAGTTGATGTTTTTCTTTGAATTGCTTAATATAACTAATTAGATTTTCAAAATAGCATTAATGTTCTTTACACCTTAAAATCTAAGCCAATCTTATCTAAGCTGGCTGTTCTTTGGCTGAGGCAGGTGCAGATGTCAGAGCAATGCACTGGAAGATGTACTGCAATGCCAGGAGTCCTCTGTGCTGGAATGCAAAGAAGTGACCACAAAGTGCCCAAGAAACCTCAGCTCAGAGAAAGAAAAGCATTTAGAAATTACAGCAAACATTAACAAGAGTTTACAGCAACAAAACTTCTACCTACGCTGCTTGTATGAAAGTAACTAACTTGTATTTCTGTTAAATATGATCAGGAGGAAATCTAACAGAATATTTCACTTCTGTCTGCATTCTTCCCTGCTCCCAGCTTGTCAGCTTCCAAAGGCTATCAGCTTGAGAATCAAAGTAGTGTATCAGCTATGTCTGCAAAGTGAGGACTGTAAGGAGCGGATGACCTTTCCCAGGTCAGGGACCACAAGCTGATTTCTCTTTTCAGATGTTTCCAAAACAAAGCATAGCACATCACAACTCTGTAGCAAAAGTCACTGAAATTATCAAGCCTTTACTGCAAGAGGCATTTGACAGGATCCCTGCATGAATATGCTTACCCAGCTGTTTTAAAAAAATCTCCCATATAACCATGCCTCTCAGTATTCTCCAAGAGGACAGCTTACAGTAAAATTTACCTCATATTGCATGTTTTCCACTGGGGTAGTATTTATGGCAAAACAGCTTCTACTTAGTCTTTAGTAGCATAAAACTTACCTGAGTTCAAATATTTCATTTATGACATAAAGAAAAAAATAAGTAAAACTGGTACAAACCAAGAGTAATCCTGACTGCTTTTTCAGTCAGTAAAATACTGATTGGAATGCTAATTTACAGGTCAGGCACTGAGGTCAGGCATTGATTCCTAGCATTTTTGAAAATATGTGGAATGCTGTTCTGTAAGATAATACACGCAATGAAGAACAGGCATGAAAACTGGCCAGAGACTCAAGCACTACAGTTGCAAGTTCTGAAAGGGAAGGAAGGTAGGAAAGGAGGACTTGTCTGACAAACATGTTTTGCAATCTTTTACAGTTACACACAGCTGTAAGCATCAAAATAACACACACACACACAAAAATAAGATTTTGATAATATTTTAACATGTAGGAAAACATTCCTAGCAATGCATGCATTTTTTAGAAAATAGATATCAAGAGTATTATTTTAACAAGCCTTTTTGTTGAAGACCAAAATCCAGCAAGAGCATCTGATTCCTGTATAGCCCCATACTGGTCCTGAATCCACTCATTGTTTAAAGAGACATTTGTCTTTAAAGACAAAATTAATCTGAAAACTTTAGTGAAAATTTAAAAAAAAAAAAAAAAAAAAAAAAAGATTCATCTAGACAGAGGTCTCTAACTGCATTTTTCATTGATAGTGTAACAGGCTTGCAATGAATAGGAGTGAGCAGTCTTACAGCAAATCAAGGCAAAAAATATTAAAATGTTCAATATGATGGGCTCAGGATCTGAATGTTGAAATGCACTTTTTAGCCATATTCATATGATATTAAGTAGTTCATAAAAGATTTTTCAATCCATAGACCCTTGCTTCTTGAAATTTCTTTTACTGAGTGTTGTACTATTCAAACTAAAGTGATAGTGCCAACAAAAATCTGAACTTGCCTCATTACTCCTGTCAAGCTCATGATTGTAATAACTTCTCATTCCAGGCAAACATACAAAAGTGGGTTAATTCTCTCACATGAAAACAAGCCCAAAAGTACTTATTGTAAACATGCCAATTGACTTTTTTGTCTTAAGCATTATATTATGGCAGCAACTCACACGTCCATAATGCTTGGGAGTTTCTCATTCTCTTGATCAGTGAATACCTTACCAACCAACAGCATCTCACGCCATCAATTGCTGGGAAGGGACTTCCAGATACTTACATCAGCAAACATTAAAGACTATCCTTCCCTGTTCCAGTAAACCTGTTCTAGTTTTAACTTCCAACATTGAAATCTCTCTTCCTTATTCCCCTTTTACTTTCCCCTGGGAGGGTGAGGGGGATTAACAGAAAGAAATTCTGTTCTCTGGGTTTTGGTTTGCCCAAAACACTAAACTGGACACAAGGCAAAGTCTCAGGAAACCATGCCTAGCATGTTCCCCCTCTCTGCTGGAAGAGTTGCTTTTCAGTTCTTTAGGTTTACCCTACAGGGTCGACCAGGCAGCTAAACAGATTTTGAGGATGAATGACACTGTGGTGGGTTTTTACTATAGGTCACCTAATGAGGAGGCTGATGAAACCTTTTACAGGCAGCTGAAAGAAGCCTCATGATCACAGGCCCTGGTTCTCATGGGGAATGAGAATCCCCTGGAAAAGGAGATCCTCTCCTGGAAAGGCAACACAGCTAGACATACCTAGTCCAAGAGGTTCCTACTGAGCTCCGAATTAAGCATTCTCATGCAGGTGGTCGTGGAACCTATGAGGGGAGGTATGCTGCTGGATCTGGTATTGGCAAAAAAAGAGGGTCTTTGGGGGATGTGAAGGTTGAGGGTAACCTTGACTGCAGTGACCACAAAATGGCAGAGTTTATAATTTTCTTGCTTGCTCCAAGCTCAAGATCAGTGCATCCCTGTGAGGAAGAAATCAAGCAGAGGAAGTAGGAGACCTGCGTGGATAAGTAAGGGCCTTCTGGAAAAAATTAAAGGGAACAATTAAATTTACAGAATGTGAAAAAGACAACTGGCCACTTGAAAGGAATATAGGAATGTAGTCAGAGAATGCATGGATGCAACAAGAAAAGCTAAGGTCCACCTGGAACAAAGGTGGCAAGGAGTATCCAGGACAACAAGAAGGTTTTTTTCCAGTACATCAATAAAAAAAGGAATAATAAGGGAAAGTAGGCCTGCTGATGAATGAGGCTGGTGCCATAGTGGCCAAAGGCACAGGGAAGGCAGAGTTATTGAATGCATTCTGTCCTTCAGTCTTCATTGAAAAAGCCTCTTGAATCCCAGACCCTGGATAAGGTCTGAAGAGAGTAAGATTTTCCTTCAGTAGAGTAGGACCAGGTTGGAGACCACTTAGCCAAACTGGATGTCTAAAAATTCATGGGTCCTGATAGGATGCATCCCCAAGTTCTGAGAGATCTGTCAGATGTTATTGCTAAGCCACTCTCCATCAACTTTGAGGGGTCATGGAGAACAAGATAGGTGCCTGAGGACTAGTGGAGGGCTAATGTCACTCCAGTCTTCAAAAAGGGCAAGAAGGAAGACCTAGGGAACTACAGGATGATTAGTCTCCCTCTGTCCCTGGTGAGGAAAAATCACTCTGGATGTCATCACAAAATATGTGAAAGCAAAGAACATCAATGGGAGAAGTCAACATGGATTCACACAAGGGTGGCCATGCTTGACCAACCTGGTTGCCTTCTATGACATTGTTATTGGATGGCTACATGAGGGAAGAGCAGTAGATGTTGTCTACCTTGACTTCATCAAGGCATTTGATGCTGTCTCCCATAACATCCTCATCAGGAAACTCAAGTGTGGGCTAGATGAGTGCACAGTGAGGTGGATTGAGAGATGGCTGCGTGACAGAACACAGAGGGTGGTAATCAATAGAACAGGGTCGAGTTGGAGGCCTCTGAGCAGCAGTGCCCCCCAGGGGTCAGTACTCAGTCCAGTCTTGTTCAATGTGATCATCAGTGACCTGGATGAGGGGACAAAGTGTATCCTCAACAAGTTCTCTGATTTTGAGCTTCTCATCAATCATCACCCCCAAGTCCTTGTCCTCAGGTCTGTCCTCAGTTCACTATCCGCCCAACCTGTATTTGTGCTTGGAATTGAGCCAACTGATGTACAGGACCTTGCACTTGGCCTTGCTGTACTTCATGAGATTATCATGGTCCCACATCTTAAGCCTGTTAGGGTCCCTCTGTAGGGTCCCACCAGTGTGTCAAGCACATCACACAGCTTGGTTTCTTCGACAAACTTGCTGAGGATGCACACAGTTCCACTGTACCTCTCTCCTACAGCAACAGATCCAGTACCAACCCTTAACACTTGTCAGTCTTCTCTATTTGGACATCAAGCCATTGACCACAACTCTTAAATGTGACCATCCAGACAATTACTTATACACGGAGTGGCCTATCCATTTAATTAATATCTTTCAAATTCATAGACTAGGATGTCATGCAGGACATAAGAGATCAGATTAATGCCCATAAATTAGAACTTCTAAAACAAAATGTTTTGTCATAAAGGAAACAAAATGTAACAATGTATCAAAACAAAGGCTAGAAACAAAGGTTACTGGCACTAGAAAAAGCCAGATTCTAGCTTTTCAGTGAAATCCTTTCTAATACTGATTAATTGTGCAACATGAGACAAAAGCTACTATAGAATAAGTTCCACCCAGCACCAAAGTAAGAACAATGAGTTCTGGTGAAGGTTACTGAAGCTAGCAGTAACCTTCAGGGATCATTCCTTAAAGTAGATCTACAGTAGATAAACAAATAAATAAAAAGCACACCACAACTTATAAGAAATCAAGAGTGTAACAGTTTCTTGTGTCTACAAAAAATAACTCCTGTAGAGAGCTGTTAATGAGCAGCTTGCATGAAGTCAGAGAAAAGAACAACATTTATTTAACTGCATGGCTGTACAAACCATACTTTATATATAAATAAGGCTTTCCCATGCCAATATATAAACTGGATTCTTTCTAAATTCCCAGAGTTTCTCAGGTAAAAAGCTATCTGTATTAAACAAGTATCAAATCCTTAAGAGTTCAGCCAACCTACAAAATCCAGCAAACCATCTTTCAAAAAATTTATGACAAATTGGAAAGCATCTTACATTTATGGAAGGAAGAAAACTTAATAAGTTGAAAAATGTTAGCTGACCATTTACAAGTGATACATTCTGTTGACGTGAACATTAGGAAATGTATTACTGGCATATATTTCATGTGTTGACATACATATAAATGTATGTATCAACTGATAAATCAATATGGGGAAAAAAGGAATGACCACTTACAGAAGCAGAAAATAATGTAAACTAGATTCACAATTCAAAAATTAATGTTTAGGTATGACGTGCCATACCTTGTAGCACTGGTAATTGCGGACAGAATATTGATTTGCTATGCAATTGAGCTTTCAGGATAATTAGATAATTAGTGATAGAAGCAGAGATAATTGGATGAGGTATCACAGATAGATGAAAAATCACTGTGATTTGAAAGCTAAGAATATTAAAAAAAAATTACCTAAAAATAAGAGATCAAAACCACATCTTCTTACCTATCTTTAGCATAGAGATGCTTTAAAGCATATTTCAGTAGGAATACTAGATCAGAAAAAGACATTTATACTTAACAGCCAAAAAAATTACCAAGTCCACAGGTATATAATTGTTTAAAATTATATAATGAGCTTTTTAAACTTTTTAATGTTTTACAAATAAAACCCCATAAGCTGTAAAAACCTATTTTTTTAACTGAACAAAAATAGATGTAAGTGTACAAGACCACAAGTATCCTTTAGTATCCTTTTTAAAATTCCCCAAAACAATTGTTCTGCTTCTATCATAACAGACTTAAAAACAAACAAAAAAAGCAAAAACAGAAACCAAAAACCAAAACCAAAACCAAACCAAAACAACAACAAAAAAACCTCCAAAAATGCCATAGTGGTAATAGTTGTCACATACTTTTTTCCAGGGTGTATCTCAAGGTTGAATTTTCTTTAAACAGTTAAAAATCTTGTCACAATCAGAGACATCAATCCTGCCATTCATAGGATTACAACAATTACATTATTTATAGACTTATGACAATTTTTCTCAACAAGACCATCACTTACCAAGGCACATTTTTATCATAACAGTCCTCTCAGAAAATAAGATCTCTTCTGATCATCCTCAGATGACACCCTCTCTCTAGAAAGAACAGGTTCAATTAAATAACTTGTCTGAACAGCAAAAGACATTACCCAGAACAACATGCTTACTGAAACCAGTTGTGGCATGCCTGTTTCTAAGATGAAATTAGAATATTCTCATGTTACTTTTAATCCTTTCCCCCAAAGGCAATGAATGACCTATGGATGTCAGAAGTTTTAAAATAATTTCTTGTAGATCTAAAAGCCAATGCTATCTTTAAGATCTTACAGATCAGGGGATTTTAATGATTTCTGAAGCAGGCTGGTAGGCGCCTGAAATACAATGAGACTCCAGACACTCTGAAACTGGGCAGAAAGAATAAGCTTCATGTAAACTTTTACACACAGTTTAGACTACGGAAGATCAGTTTCTAATGTAAATCACAATTCTTGTAAACTCTTGGAAACACATGTATTTGATCAGTGGACCACTCACTGGATAAAGAACTTGTTATGTGGTCCTACTCAAAGAGTTGTGGTCAAACGTTTGACTTCCACATGGATACCTATGATGAGTGGCATTCCTGTAGATTCAGTACTGGGACTGGTTAACATCTTTGTCATCAACATGGATGGTGGAAATGAGTGCAACCTCAGCAAGTTGTCAGTAAGTCCCAGGTATGTGGTCTGGTCATCCAGAGGGACCTTAACAGGCCTGAGAAATGGGCCCATGACAGCCTCATGATGAACAGAGGGATAGAACATCTCTCCCATAAAAACAGGCTGAGCATTGTTCAGCTTGAAGAAAAGAAGCCTCTAGGGAGACCATCTTGTGTCATACCAGTATCTGAAGAAAACCTTACAGGAAAGTTGGAGAGAGACTTTTGAAAAGGGCATGTGGCAATATGATGATGGGTAATGGTTTCAAGAAGAAAACAGGTAGATTTAGACTGGATATTAGGAAGAAACTCTTCAGTGTGAAGGTGGTGATACACTGGAACATATTGCCCAGGGAAGCTGTAGTTGCACCTTCCCTGGACATGTTCAGAATCAGGTTGGATGGGTTTAGTGGCCCATGCTCCTGCCCACTGCAGAGGGATTGGAACCAGATGATCTTTAATATCTCTTCCAATCCAAACCATTCTATGATGATTCTGTTATGTTTTCCATGCCAGTTAGGGTATTAAAAAATGGGACTTGGATCATGGTCCATGTCTATTACTATTAATATTTTATATTTTGTTTGTGAGGAAATATTAGCCACTGTGCATATACATCCTACAAACTGCAAAAGTATCCAGCTTTATGGTTTGAACGAATCACAACAGTTTATTTCAGGGAAAATGACACCATGTTGAAAGGAGTCTTAGGAGGGAGGTAATAGTGGGAGAGAAACACAGGGAAAGCAGGTTTTTAAACAAATTAATCACCCCAGGAAAAGCGCTATTAAGAAAAGAAAGAGAACAATTAGCATTCTTTTCACCCTCCTCACCGCACCGGTGGGGTTGGTCTCTGGTGCTCTGCTCCTTGTCTCTGTTTTCACTTCTTGTTCTGCTGCTGGCTTTTTTGGTGCTTCGCTTTTGCTTCACTTCTCTTTATTTAGGCTTTTGGCATGCTGCTTATTTTCGCCTTTTTCCTCTGAATTTTTATAGTAAAATGTTCCTTCTTCTCATCAATTATTGCCAGAGGCTGCAGATTGGTAGCTGCGGGTCTTCCCTTTGTATTCAGGTTTCCTGGAATTTTTGTATTTGCTACCAATTTGCATTAGCTCTCTGGCGGCTTATCGGGATCATTAACATTTTATCTTTTTACTCCTGACGAAAGAGGGGGGTATGTTGATGAGATTTTGCTGATGAAAATAAGTTTGATACATTTTAAACAGAGTAAACAGAAACTTGAGTCTGGGCTGCACTGAGGTAATCCAGTGCAATAAAGAAATAGATACTATTACTTAAAGAATAATAAATAATAAATAATCATAAATAAACTGCAGTAAGTCCAGAAGAATTTACTGGTTACATTTGGTTTAGAGCTATTATTTGTTACTGACAGAAACTCAATTTGTAGCACAAGTTCTTTACATTAAAGACTATATTTTCTGGTCCATATTTTTAATGTGCTGCACAGGAGCTTGAGCTGCAGAACAGAAAAACTGCAGTAGCAGCAGACAGAACACACTTGTGAAAGAGCTTGACATTTGCTCTAGACATCTATTTCAGAGCACTGCTGTTTAACTTTGGGCCACACGATTAGACTCATAATAAGTGTTTACAGAGGGAGCCTCTGGTGGCTTTACATCATGTCCAGAGAAGATAAATGACAGCTACTTCTACATCAAATTTGCCAATGAAATATTTTTTTTCAGTCTTTGAAGTGATGGAGACAAGGGGAAATAATGAAAATTTCTCTTCCTGACCAGGTTCTCCTGTCTTGCTGTCAGTCATTTATGAGAGTTCAACATTTCATTATCAAATGTGCCAACTACAGTTTTATTAGACAGCAGCACTGGTCTGGTAAATTTGGCATTATGAAGAGTTAGATAGTGCTTCACCTTATGGAGCTGTAAATATCAATGTTACTCTTGCTAGCCTTTTCTAAAATGAATATGACAACTGCGCTTTTTTTATATGAAGTGTAGTACAATGTCGGGCTGAGCAGCTGGATAAGGTTTTCCCAAATATTAAATAAAAAAATAATTAAAAACCATAAGCTGTTTTCTTTCCAATTTTACTCATAAATCTCAAAGATTCAATAGATGTCATTTTAAAAAATGAATATCTACTTATGCATGTGGGGAAGAGGAGAGGAGGACACTACAACCTTCTATCATGTAGTTATTGATAGCTAGATGGTGTTCTCTCAATATACTTTTCTCCAAACTAAACATTCCCAATTACCTCAGCTTGTCTTCACAGGACTTGTGCTCTAGACCCTTCACCAGCTTGGTTGCTCTTCTCTGAACTTGCTCCAGTAGCTCAATGTCTTTCTTGTAGTGAGGGGCCCAGAACTGAACACAGTACTTGAGGTGTTCTAATTTCTTTCTGCTGAGCAGCTTTCCAGCCACTCTTCCCCAAGCCTGTAACATTATTTGAGGTTATTGTGACTGAAATGCAGGACCCAGCACTTCTCCCTGTTAAACCTCATACAACTGGCCTCATCTTATCCATTCAACCTGTCCAGACACCTCTGCAGAGCCTTCACACTCTCAAACAGATCAACACTGTCACCCAACTTGATGTCATCTACAAACTTGCTGAGAAAGCACTCAATCCCCCCACCTAGATGATCAAAAAAAGACAGCGAAAACATGTGGGGCTGGAGCAGGTTTGGCATAGAGTAAAGAAGGCACTTGGGCATCCCACAGCACACCCCAGTCCCTACAGAAAAGGCATCAAGGGGGTAAGGACAGGGTCTTTCCAGCACTGTCTGGTGATGGAGTGAGAGACAATGGCATCTCCTGAAACTTTTTAGTTTCATCCTGTTCAGCAGCTTTCACAATCACTTCTTTAGGATAAAATATAATAGTTCCAGTTGAAAGAGATCTACTATGATAATCCAGTCCAAGTACCTGATCACTTCAGGACTGTTTTAAAGCTAAAGCATTTTGTTAGGGGCATTATCCAAATGCCTGTTTTGAAAGAACCGACAGGCATTGACTCTAGCCTATGTCTAGAGTTGACTATGGCAGCTCTAGGAAGCCTGTCCAGTGTTTGACCACATTCTTGGTAAAAAAATGCTTCTTAATGTCCAGTTTGAACCTCCCCTGGTGCAGCCTAGAATCATTCCCATGCATCATGTCACTGAATCCCAGGGAGAAGACCTCAGTACTTCCTCCTCCACTGTGCCTCCCAAGGAAGCTGCAGAGAACAATTTGCATAAATGATTTGACAGTCAATGATTGAACCTGTAAGAATCCATACTATTCCAAGTTTTCTTTTGTTTTTTGTCTTCTGTCTAATATGAATTTTGTTGGCCTAAAGAAAAAATTTCTAGGTGTAACTGATCCAAACAGGTCAGGGCTACTTATACAGAATATTGTATGTGCCCAACGCACAAGTAGATTTTACCTAGACCCCTTGGGCTTGCAAAGACTTCTTTACACCATCCAGGAAATGTATTTCATATTCCTTCAGACCTGAGAGAACCTTCTCTCTCATCTGTGTAGACTTGTGCCACTTGAAGGACTGGCATCTGGAAACTAGCTTCCCACTGAGCAAGGTTCCATAAAAGCTAGCCAATAAACTCAGCCTGCTACAAGAAACAAACATAGGTACAAACATAGGTCATTTGGACAACCTTTTTTTAAGGACATTTTGGTTTGGAGGGTGATGCTAAGGAAAAGAAAGAAACTGACCAAAGCTCTAAACAACTTCCTCTTCTACAAGGCAGAATAGCACATCATTATCACAAAACTATGACATGGACGGTGTGAGTGTATCCTATGAGACAAGTTTTACATGTTTGCACCTTCAGTAAACATATACAAGATGTCTACAGGGAAATTAAAATCTGTAGCCCTCTATTTTCATGAAAAAAATCACTGCTTGATAAAGAGAATTTTGCACAGAAGTAGAATCTTTTACTGAATATCTGCACTCCCTGCTAACTTTGGCCAGTTTTACCAAGGATGATCATAATACTTGCCTCATAAATATTTACATGACCTGCAAAAATGTTTATAGACTCACTCTCAATTCCAAGATCATCTTAGAACACATCCTGCAAAACATCTTAACCCATTTAGTGCCCTATAGCTTAATGGCTAGCAGTGTAAATTCTTGCCAACTATAAACACAGAGATAAAAGATAATTGAGCAGTACAGCTGTGTCTGCCAGCAGAAGAGCATAAAGAATGTTATCCAGATGATTTCTCTGAAGACATTTTGACAACCAGGATTCCACTTTAGAAATGCTCAGATTCATATCCTTCAGTTCCATTAATAGAGAAACTGACCAACTAAAACATGGAAATCCTTAGAAAAAAACCCCAACAGAAGTGAAACAATAATCATTTAAGTTTTGTAAGAAAATAGCTAACTGGTACAACACTCAGTGTGCCGATGGAAAGCTGACCAACTTCCTTTGCTTCAGAACTGCAGAGTCTCCTTCTTGGCCCTGAAAATGTGACAATGCTTTTCTAGTTCTATAACATAAATAAGTATGGGTCACAATAACCAGCAGTTTAGCTCCTGGAACTGCTTTGAAGAAAGTTGCTTAATAAACATCCCTTACTTTGATGGTAATTTTTCACAGTCCAATGTCGATGACTATCAAAACTTTTGAGACAGGAGAGAATTTTAGGAAAATTCTCTTTTTTTATGAAAAAAAAAGTAAAAAAAGGGAAAAAAAAAGCTTTCAATGTAATTTATTGCAAATCAATGATATTTGAAAAAACAATGATCTCTGCATTATTACTTTTAAGACTGAGCTGTTATCTTCAAGAGAGATCATAAGGTTAAATATGTACCTGTTAGACAGCTTACTATGTACAACTGCAGCACTGCTGGACACAGTACGGCTGTTGTGTATTTAATTTCTAAGAACACTTAAAAGGGGTATTACTGAAAGTATTTCGTTTGTTTTGGTTTTTTGTTTGGATTTTTTTTTTTTAATTGCCAGAGTTCAAGTTAAACATAGATAAAATAAAAGGTAAAGGGTTCATTATCCTGTAATGTTGTTGGTATTTTTCAGTCCACAGCTATAAATCACAAAAAATAATAAAAAAGCCCCATTCATTTTAATAGCCAAAAACATTCATTTTGATTTTCCTACTCATGCTTCATCAATAGGATGGAAAGCTTAATGGTAGCCAGTCCTGTAATTAACAAGCACAGCAACTGCCCTGCTTTTCACATTTGCTAGGTGACATATTGCATACAAGGTCAAAACTAATGAAACACTAGTTAACATGTGCCCATCAATGTGCCCATCTAGTCTACTTGATTGTTGGTTGTTTTTTTTCATAATACGTCAGCCTGTTGCTATATTCCTGCATTTTTCACTGAGAATTTTCCCTTCAGCACAACCTGTTAATATAATCTTTAGGCTTTTTATTTTCTGCTGTGAATATCATCTATGACTACTGTTCAGTACCATCTGCTATACACCTTAGGACTCCCAAACAAAAGACTTTTCTCTCAAAACAACAAACATTTTGAGTCATAAAATGCTTTGCTTTGTTGCTATAATTTGGAAAGCGTCACACAATCATAAGTTTCATTTAGTGTCCCTTCAGGGACTATTTTATTTATTTTGTATATATATATATATATATATATATATATAAAATATATATTTTTTTCCCTCCATTTTTATTAGAAATTTGAGACAAAGTAGATGGAATTGCTCTATGTTTTCCAGCTGATTTTAAAGTAATAAAACATGAAGAAGTGAGAGCTTAAGGAGGGCATGCTAATTTTTCTGTCACTGATATTCTGTTTTCCAGATGTTTACAAAGAATGGCCACCTTTCTGGAAACCTTTGTCCTCAGTTCTTCAGTTGTAAGAACAAGTCAAGAGGTAAAGGTAAATTCTGATGATGAAATGGCAACTTTTTGAAGACAACAGAGTAAAGACAAGGATGGGTAAATTATTCTTTTATGTCCTTTGAAAATGCTTAGAAATATATTCAGGTGTGATCAGTCTGAAAAGAAATTGTCTGTTTAAGAAATTTTCCCCAAGTTTTAAAAAAAGAACAAACCAACAAAACTTTCAGAATTCAAAAATCTTGCTTCTACTACAGTCATCAGTGTGACGCACCCACAGACAAATTGATGACCTGGCACCTTTGTTTAGTTTTCATTAATAACCAAACCACAACTTAGTGTTGCATCTGTGGGGATATAGAAATTTTTCCTGTTCCACAGTTCAGCATCACAGAGCATGAATACTAACTCGACTAGACTACACTGCAGCTAAATTAGAAGTCATGCCAGCACATGGCATTTCAGTGTGGCCAAATATTCCATGAACCAATTAAATTTTATTTTCTTTCATTTATTTTTACATCAAGTTACTAGAGGAAAAATTAAACAGAAAAATTGACTCCAGCTCTGCTGAAAACATAACTGTATTCCTGCTGGTTTTGTCAGTTCATAACTGAAGGTACAATGTACTTTATGTATACTAATTAATGCATTGTTTGAGGAGATACGACTGGTGAAGCTGATGTTATATACTTAAAAATAACTTCCAAAAAGCCCACACTAGTCAAGTGCATTTGGACACAATGTACATAAAATCATACTAGCATAATATACATCGGGGTTTTTTTTTATTTTGGCTGTTTTGGAGATAGCATATCTGAATGCAGTTTGACTGAGAAGTCAATTAAATAAAATTTCAGAAATTACTACACAGTAACTGAAACCTACAATAAGCTCAAACAGATAATATGGGATGACAAATAACATTATGTGTGTTTGAAACTATTGCTCTAGGGTTCCCCAGCTGACATGGTGTAGAAGTAGCAAAGATATTCCTTACTGCTTTTTCACTCCTTTGTTTGGGTTTTTTTCATTGTTTGGGTTTTGTTAGACATCAGTTCTTCTAGAACAGAGAATTAAGAGTTGTGTACTTAATCTTGACCTGTTCTACATCACATACAGGTTGGTAAGTCTGAATAAGAATCTTTGAATAACAGAATGATTTTGTCTGGAAGGGATGTTCATCTAGTTTCAATCTCCCTGCATCGGCAGAGACACATACCACTAGACCAGGTTGTCCAGAGCCTCATCTAGTCTGTCCCTGAAAACTTCCAGGGAGGGGGCATCCACAACTTCTCTGTGCAAGCGTCTCACCACCCTCACAGACAAAAGTTGCTTCCAAATATCCAACCTAAATCTACCCTCTTTTAACATGAAGGTGTTACCCCTCATCCTATTACTAGACTCTCTAATACAGAATTCCCTTCCCATCTTTCCTGTAGCAACTCTTTTAAGAACTAGAAGGCTGCTATAATGTCTCCCCAGATCCTTCTCTTTTCTTGTAAATTACATCAATTTTTAACACAAAGTAGAATTTGTCTGAGTTATACATGCACACATCGAAATCTATAGCTTTAAAGAAAAAAAAGGAGTCACTTTTTTGCAGCTTCATTTGAAGTAAAAGAAAAATCCTTTTGGTGAGTTGTTCATTCTGTATCAGGCAATTTTAAGGCCTATAGCAAATCATTTTAAAGCAAATTAATTAGACAACTTAGTCCTCACAAGAAACAGGACAAGTATTTCCCTGTGTGCTTTCCAAAGGAAGCAGAATTACAAAGGATCATTTTGCTGTCTTCCTTTTCTCTCTCCCCCTTGTTCAAAAGATGAAGGCCACCTCTGGCATATGATCATAAACAGGAAAAGGAAAGACTGCAACTAGAATCATGCTTTACCTGAAACTGCCACAACAGTCTGAGTTTAGCTTTGCTTCCATAGTCTGTTCTAGATTTGCTGCAGATACAGACATTGACACTACTGGATCCTCCTCTTTTTGCTACAAGTTTTCACTGTCTTTTGTAGAATTTCCACATTTTTTGCTTTTTTTTCTTATTGCCTTTTCACTGTATCTTCTAGCTTAATCTTTCCTGTTAAATGTCTCATCTCTTCTTGTAGCTTTCAGACTGTAAAACAGGAACAATGAACTACAGATTTGCTTCACTGATATTTGCAAAGCACCCTACTTCCAACAATTGTCTGAAAATAGATTTCACAGTTACTTCAGGCTTTCCAGCTTGGGGTTGTACTTTTGCTGGCTTGCTTTTTCCCAAGAAATTCTTCCAATCTGCATTGAAAGGGAAGTTTGGACTAATGGCAAGCAAATGGAAATATAAAGTTATGCTGAAATTTAGCTCTACTGAGAACTGAAAGGTTGGTGAGTGAACAAAAGGAGACAAAACATTTATTTGCTAGGTCATTTTTTAGCTTGCAAAATCCAAGTCACCAGCAAGTCTGGAAAATCTTCAGGAAAGTAATGTTTATAATAAAAACAAACAGATCCCACAGATAGTTTCCTGAAAATACAGTCAGTGTCCAGTACAGAATACCCCTGTAGGGTACCATAACTGAAATGTGTACCCTTACTGCAGATTGAGAAAGATCACTGGGCAGTGATCAAATTAGGTACCTCCATTACTTGACTCTCTGTGACAGATTCAAAGTCCTACGGCAGGTTGTGATTCTGTATGAAAAGAGAGAACTGGGGAAAACAATTATTTCAGATTTCTTGTAGTTTTTAAAAGAGGGAAAATCAAACACTGTTACATTTTATTGTAAATATTTGTCCTTTATTAAGGAAGTTAGTAATTAAGTCACTATTGATGAAACAAAATTGACAGAAATACATATTTGACAGAAGTCCTGG
The DNA here is from genome assembly GCA_038090715.1 of Florisuga fusca. Lineage (NCBI taxonomy): Eukaryota > Metazoa > Chordata > Aves > Apodiformes > Trochilidae > Florisuga > Florisuga fusca. Next base: position 17,158,986 of record JAAWXA010000012.1, read on the forward strand.
CAAGCTAAATAAGTGTTTAGATATCATGACTTTTCAAAAGTAGTTTCTCTACAACACTGAGCTTTTTAGAAAGCTTCATGACTTAACAATTCACTATTTAATTCAAAGACTCTTGAGAAAGCACCTCACTGCCTTATGTTCTTGAAATAAGCTACAGCATTTTGTTCTTGGCCAGTTTCATAATGCCTGTGGCCCTTAGAATCACATCCTCTCTATCTTCCACTTCTTGTTCTCAGCAGTATTATGCATTCTGTACTGATTTAGTGGTTCATTCTTTTCATGTCATGAGTAAAACCTTTTCTCTCAAGTACTTCTTTTTTAACCTTCTGTTATTCTTGTTAAGTGAAGACACAGCAGGAGATGGTAGAGAAATAGTGAAGCTACATGTTAGAATCAACAACAAAACAAATTGTCTTTGATTATTACAGTTGAATGCATTCAGAAAAGGAGGGGGGAGGGAAATAAACAGAACCTTGGTCTTCTTTATACAAAGAATTAAGCTTTTCAAGTTTCTGTGTTACACTCTTATCTAACTGGAATTTTGTCATAACACATTAACCTTTGTCTGGTTCAGTGGAAACTTTATGAAAAAGGATTTCAACTTTTAACCAAAGTTGAAACCAAAGAAAGAAAAAAAAGATGCTTTGATTTTGTAACTACATTTAAGCCATGTTTTTGGTACACCTCCTACGTAGACCCTAAACAGGGAAGATACCAGGTGACAGTTTAAAACCACATATTAACTTATCTGATTAATTAACTTAACTTATATATTAACCTATTAATATAACCAATCCTACAACCTCTCTACAAATCTCTATCTCTGATGAAAATTTAAACTAAGTGGAATAATTGTACATGTGGAATGCACAATAACAACAGTGATATAACATCCTGTTCAATTCACTGTAATGGAAATCTACTGCTGCTGCTAATGGCATACAATTACACCAAATTAAAAGAACCAAATGAAATAACAGGTAAAGAAGCCTCATAAAAGTGGGGAGTCAATACATGATAGGATCTCAGAAAGCAATTTTTTTCTTTAAAAGGAAGAAGATTTAACAAATAAGGAGTACCTTCATTTAACAGGTCTCAGTTTCCTAGTCTTTGCAATAAACTCCCAATCTACAGGCACCAAAGTCTGGTTGCAACAGAATCAGATTGCTAAGCTTCATTCAATTATGACTCCACCACAGCAGAAAAGAACTTTTGACTCCCATCAGTTTATACTGAATATAATGAGCTTTATGATCAAAAGACAGGTAAATCCTGCTCATGAGGGTTGTTCATGAGAATCTGACCCTAAACATTATTGCAATTCTTGTTGATTGGCTAGGTGTAATTCTGCCACAATATAAAGGTTTTTATTATTCAAAACATCAGTACTTATAACAAAATTTTCAGTCTGTTTTGCAAACCTAGGCAGTTCATCCTCCGCCTAAACTAAAAAAAACCAAACAAACACAAAAAAACAAACAAAAAAAAAAACCAAAAAACATCACAATCCGCTTTATCAATTAGAAGTCCCTTATCAATTAAAATGTTCTGAAATTATAGTTCATGCAAAATTATTTGACACTATCAATGGACATCTCATTCCTGAGTGGCTGATTAGCTGAGTAGTGTGATAATCAATCCTATGCAGTTAGACCTAAGAATCTCAAAATTTTCTTTGTAATTGTCCATTCCTACTATTTTTTAAAAACCCTGTAATAAAAGTTTTGGAAAAAATTTATAACCTTTACCTCTATAACTAAGTTTCAAATTGTTTAAGACCTATTGAATTGTATTTTTAACAGAAAAAAAGTGTCCTAAACTACCAAAACATTGTACCATTCACAACGCAATTGACAAACATGATCACAAATGGGTTTTAATCAACATTAGATGGTCTGCGAAAAACTATGGGTTTAAACATATTTGGATAGGATGTGAAAAAAGAAAAAAACAATTATAAAACTTTTTTTGCTAGAATGTACCCTCAGTTTTCAAATGTGGTCAGATCTTTTTACCTATTTAATGTTTCTAATATGCAGACTTATAAATATATCAAGCATGAAGATTTGAGTTTCCATAAAATTATTCTATGACAACTCATATCCAGCAAACATCCAGTCTATAATTTGCTGGTTTCATAGAATCCTTTTTTCATCTTGATTATTTAACTCCAGTTCTATATAGTCAAAACCTGTTGCCCTAAACTTGATAGCAATTTTGGTTTTATTACCTCTTATTGCTTTGTTCCACAAAGGGTTTGGGTTTTTATTTTGTTTTTCTTGATGCTTTTGAATATCCGTGTCCCATTCTGAAGCCTCCAACAGAGGAAGGACAAAGATCTGTTCGAGTGAGCCCAGAGGAGGGACACAAAGATGATCAGAGGCCTGGAGCACCTCTTTTATGAACACAGGCTGAGAGAGCTGGAGCTGTTCAGCCTGGAGAAGGCACTGGGGAGACCTTCTAACAGTCTTCCCGTACCTGAAGGAGGCCTAAAGGGAAACTGAGGAGGGGCTTTTCCAAAGGTGTGTGGTGATGGGATGAGGGGAATGGTTTCAAGCTGAAAGAGAGTAGACCTATATTAGATAGTAGGAAGAAATTCTTGACAGTGTGGGTGATGAGACACTGGAACAGGTTGGCCAAGGAAGTTGTGGATTCCCCCTCCCCAGAAATGTTCAAGGCCAGGCTGGATGGGGCTTTGAGTAAATTGCTCTAGTGGGAGGAGTCCCTGCCCACACAGGGAGGAAAGAATTACATGATCTCTCCATGCCCTGTCCAACCCAAACTGTTCTATGATTCTATGACAAAAAAAGCAGTTGCATTTCTTCAAATGCACATTTTCCTCCAGACCAGAGAGTTGAAGGGAAGGAAAGAGGAAAAGAAGGGCAGAGAGAGAAGGAAGCATGAAGTCATCAGCCAGTCAGCCTGATTGTTGTCAAGGCTTTATTTCTTCTCCCTCTTTTGAGAGACTGATTTGTTCTTGAAGATAAGATGCATTTAATGTCTGTGTGAAAGAAAGACATAGCAGGCATGGAAATAAAAAGTTCCATCAAGGCTTCAGGTACAAGAATCTCTGATGGCTGTAGGCAGTGAACACTTCACAGTTTTTCTGAAATAATTATCTAGCAATTAATCAAATATAATCTTTCTTGGTCAGAGTGCAGAGACTTCCATAAATGAGAAAAAAATGTAAAATTATGGGCCAGGGGTCGCAGAGAATCAAGGTACTTGAGAGGAAACCTTTCAGTATCAACTAGATTTAAACTGAAAAAATGGAATAATTGAAGGGAATAGATTCAGCATTCCAAGTCTAAGTTTACAGAAATATGAATACTAAAAAAAATTTCGTTCTACACATAAGAATGATGTACCAATCCTCAGCTGCTGAAGGCCTGCACATCTTCACTGATTAAAGCACAGCTACACCAAGTTGTAGAGCTAGAAACAGAGGTCTGGTAGAACAAGTCAATGAGCTGTGTAATCAAAAAGATGAGGACAGGGGAAAAAAATTCTTAAAGAATTAAAGAAATTTTTCAGCTACCTTTGCATCATGAAGCACGGTTCAGAATTGATATTACCTCTGCTCTGATGTTATAAAGACCTGATTGATACTATTGCAGCTCCAAGTGCTGACAGCACCCTGGTCACCCCAGTTTTCCGCTTGTGCTGTGCACCAGCATGCACAGGACTAGTACTACATGGGCTTAGTGGCAGATGTTTGGGCTAAAACTTTATTCAGCAGATGGGATTGAATATGTTAGTAATGCCTTCTGGGGGGCAGGGTTTGGTTTTCATTTTGGTTTTGGTTTTTTTTTTTTTAATCAATATATGAAAAAAAAATATCCCCCTTTTTCTTAGACTTATGACTTGCATGCAGTGGCATCAGAACCCTGCAGTTCAGATATCCAAACTAGCAATGACAACATAACAATGACTTAGCTGCTATGCTGGTTAAAATCTATAAACATTCTTCACCTGTTGCTTTTGGTATTACAGCAGATTTTGCACACCTGAGTCAGTGGCAGCACCAGGAAGCCCAGCAAAAGGAAGGAGAAAACCTCTGCAACCCCAGCTCCGATAGCAATCCAGACCTTGACAGCAGCATAAGGCTGAGACAGTGCAAGCGCTGGGAACTAACCCCAATGAAGAGATTTCCAATCATGTTTTTAAGATTTTTAAATAAAAGGGCAAGCTACTTTTTTACTTTATAGTGGCTTCTTGGTTAAAGTTTTAAAGACAAATAAGGTGTACAAATGATGAGGTTTTATTATGTTCATACATGCTTATACTTTATTCAAGAATACAATATTACAAACTGAATAAGAACCCACTGCATAACAATAAAAGACAGGAATTCAGGGTACATTTTTAAAGGCACTTAAGACAGTCTTTAGAGACAGAATGTCAAGTTTTTAACAAACAAGAAGAGGTACCTGTACAATAAGTGTATGAAGTTTCACACAATACCTCTCAGTTTTCCACCTCCAAATATTCTGCAGTAGTTACTGCTTGTACAATAACCTCTGAACTAACATTTGACACCTACGGTGCTGTGGCTGATGAAAATATAAACTGAAGTACAAATTTGCAGGCCTTGATTCAGTAATTAGGGATGTTTCTTAAGGTTTAGAAAATAAAAACCAGACCACGTACATCTAAGGGCCATGAAGGAGAAAAAGTCCACGGGACTTGGCAGGATTCATACACAGCTCCTGAAAGCACTGGTAGATGAAGCTGCAATACCACTGTCCATCATATTTGAAAAGTCACGGCAGCCTGGTGAAGATTCTGCCAACTGGAAAAGGGGAAAAAAAAACCCATTTTCAAAAACGTGAAAAAAAGAAGATCCAGGGAATTACAGGCCAGTCATTCTCACCTCTGTGCTTTGCAAGATCACGGAGCAGATTCTCCTGAAGGCTCTGCTAAGGCATGTGGGTAAAAACGGCGTGATTGGTGACAGCCAACACAGCTTCACTAACAAGAAGTCCTGCCTGACTAACTTGGTGGCCTTTTACAATGGGATCACGGCCTTGGTGGACAAAGGCAGAGCAACAGACATCACCTGCCTGGACCTGTGCAAAGCATTTGACACTGTCCTACACAATATTCTGGTCTCTAAAGTGGAATGATACGGATTCGATGGATGGATCACTCATTGGATAAGAAACTTTCTGGATGGTAACACCCAAAGAGTTGTGATCAATGGCTAAATGTCAAAATGGAGACATCCAATGAGTGGTGCTCCTCAAGGGCCAGTACTCAGGCCAGTGCTACTTAACATCCTTGTCAATAACAAGGACAGTGGAATTGAGTGCACCCACTACAAGTTTGCTGATGACACCAAACTGTGTGGTGAATTCAACATTCTGGAAGGAAGGGATGCCATCCAGAGGGATACTGGAAGGCTCAAGAAGTGGGTTCATGCAAACTGTGTGAATTTCAACAAGGCCATGTGCAAGATTCTCCACTTGAGTTGAGGCAATCCCATGCACAAACACGGATGGAAAGCAGCCCTGAGGAGAAAGACTTGGGGGGGGGGTGTAACCTGAGCCATCAATCCTGCATGCAGTCCAGAAATCCAGTTTTTTCCTGGGCTGCATCAAAAGAAGCATAGACAGCCAGTCAAGGGAGGTGATTCTCCCTTTCTAATCTGCTCTTCTGAGACTTCACATGGAGTACTGTATCCAGCTCTGGATTTCCCAACATGAGAAGGACATAGAGCTCCTTGAGAGTGTTCAGAGGAGACCCACGAAAATTATCAGAGCTATAGTACCCCTCCTATGAAAAAAGACTGAGCAAGTTGGTGTTGTTCAGCTTGGAGATGAGGCTGAATATCTGAAGGGGGCCTACAAGAAAAGTGGGGTAGGACTTATAGCATCAGCATGTAGCAAGGGAACAAGGGGAAATGGTTTAAAACTTGAAGAGGGGAGATTTAGATTAGATATTAGGAGGAAATTCTTTACCATGAGAGTGGTAAAACACAGGGACAGTTTGCCCAGGGAAGTCGTGGATGCAGAGAGCCAGTCTCACAAGTGTAGTGCACAGCTCCATGTGTGCATTAGGCATGACTTGTGGGTCTCTAGACTACAAAGAGAATTTCAGTGGTGTCTGAAATGCTTTCTGAGAAGTTTTTCTTTGGTGAAAACAGAGGGACAAAAGATTATTAAGATCTTTCCTAACAATCTGTTTTTATCAAATGTTAGCTCAAGATCATTACTGCATTTATAAGAGCTCTTCCTGAGTTTCATAGTTATTATTGGCATTGCCTGTTTGTTGTACATCTAGTACAGAAGCTTTTGTTTATCAGATTTATATAAATAGGTTACCTGTACAGAGTACAAACTAATCTGGCATCTGAAGAAGAAGGGTTGATGAAAACCTCAGTCTTGATTAAATAAAAGTAAAAGCCCTCAGCCTTTTGACTTAAAGCAAAAATAACATTAACCTTTATTAGACAAAGAAGAAAGCTTAGTTGTAATGAACTATGCAATATTCTCTGTACAGGCACAGACATTGCAGATTCCCCAAAATGACTGCTTATTGCCAAAGGGGCAGGAAGGAAGGACTTGAGAAAAGAAGTGTGTTAGCATTTGGAAAGAGACAGAAAGAGAAAAAAGAATTACCTCAAAGCAAAAAAAACCCCAAAAAGCCACTGTAAACCTAAATTACAAACAATGCAAAGTGTAGAGAAAGACTAACGCGAGGTGAAAACTACAGATTTGCCTACATTAACTGAGACTTCTGTACTATTTTACCAACATTTAAATGTTGCATTTTCAAAGAAATATTTCCATTTCCTTTTTGATAACAGCTTCCAGAAAAAATAATGAAGCTGATTTTAACAAAACAAAGGAATGTCTTGCTTCAAATGCACTGCTGTAAACAACTGATGAATTTCTGAGAAGTGGAAAATTGCACTGCATGTCCATGTTATTTTTAATAATAATTTTAAAAAATCTAATATTTGACCGACTAAAAAAATTCATTCTGAAACAATAAGGGTCCATAACATTAACATTTCTAAATGGTATTTGCATTTATCATGGTACTGGATCTGACAAGGATGAAATTAACTTTCTACTCAGCAATGAACAAACAAACAAACAAAATCCTAATTCAAAACAATCACACAGCGTAAAGCTCATAGGATCAGTGAAAATACCATGAAGGGAGAGCAAAAATTTTACCAGAGCAAATGAGTACAGTTTAAGAAGGAACAAATTTGCTGCCAGTATCCAGTAGAGAATTACAAACAAGGAAAGGAAAAAAAAACTGTTTAAGGTCCACCTTGGTAGAAAACCACACAACTATTCACTGGACAAAAATACTCAGAGAAAGAAATTTCTCACCAGAATAAAAGACTTGACAGCAACATTTAAGAACACTGATAATATATAAAATTTAGAAAAGTGTAAGGTAAAGATCTCCTGCAATTTTCAGTTGGAACATGACAATTTGCAAGAGAAAGTGTTAAAATACTAGTCATGAGCAAAGCAGTCCTGGGCGGATATGCCTTACAGTCCTAATCATCAAAATACCATACTGTCCATGACACAAAAACTAGAAAGGTCATCTAGAAAAAAAAACCAAAACAAACACAGCAACATGAGATGCACTTCGCTCAATTTCTGAAACAGCCTGGTGTTTCTTGAAAACGAGTATTTTACTTTTTAAACCTTCCTCTGTAATTACAAATTATTATCAAAATTGATATTAATCATACGAAACATTTTACAGGTTATTGTTGAAGTTAAATTCTATCCACCTGACACTGTACAGAACAGCACAGTCTCAATTATTTTGCAAAAATAATATGCAGTAAAAAAAAAAAAAGCTTTGCTAAGAAAATACAGTAACGTTTGACCAGGAGATGCTTAAAATCACATATTGTTTGCAACTTAAAGAAAAAATATGTCATTGTAGTAATAAGGAGCCCGGTAGATAAAAATTAAAATAATAAAACTGAAAACACTTATCAAAGATGCAGAAGGAGAGAGAAGAACATTTAAAAAATAGATTTTGTGTCTGGTGAATTTTGTCAATGCACCAAGTGGATATGGTATTTTACATTCTGCTTAACCAAGAAAAAGATGCATTCACTGATTTTGAAAAAAAGTTATATCCCTCAGAAGGCAAGCTGACAAATAAATTTTTTAAGACATATCAGTCTTCCCTCAAAAACGGCAAAATATTATTAAGAAATAGGTATACCGATATGTGACATAATATATTCATAAAATATTAAAAAACTATAAAACTGGATGATTTTTTAAATATTTCAAATGCAACTTTTAAAGTGTTAAAACTGTCATGGATGGAAAATCTTTCAAAATGTTCAGTGAGCAGTCAACTTATTCAACACTCAGTTAAGACCAAGCAAATGATGCCCAGAAATACAATGAGGAATGTGGAAAATAAAGTTCGAACTTCATAAGCACATTCTCTTAAGTACTTTTCAGGTTGGGATGACATTTCAGAGGATTTAAAAAACAAACAAACAAACAAACAAACACACAAAAATTTGGAACAAAAATCTATATTAGTTTACAAAACCACTGAAAAGTAAACACTTCCAGTAGCCATCCAAAGCACAAAACAGCAGCTGCTGGCTACAAATGGAGCACTTTTTCTGTCCCTATCCATCCAGGCCAATCAGTCTCACGTCTGTGCCTGGCAAGCTCATGGAGCAGATCCTCCTGAAAACTTTTCTAAGGCACATGGAAAATAAGGAGGTGGTTGGTAACTGTCACCAGAGCTTCCCTGAGGGAAAATCGTGCCTGATGAATTTGGTGACCTTTTACAATGGGAAGAAATGGAGAGAGAAACTGACATAATCTACCTGGATCTGTGCAAAGTATTCAACACTGTCCCACACGGTATTTTAGTAACTAAACTGGAACAATATAGATTTGTTGGATAGATCACTCATTGGATAAAGAACTTGCTGGCTGGTTGCATTCAATAATTTGTGGTAAACACCCATTGTCAAAATGGATACCATTTTCATGCTATATTTTCTGAGACATTTTCCAGGTAACTGGAGTTGGGGAGAAGAGGTTCACATTTTTAAAAACAGTTCTCAGTTTTGAAATTAAACCAGCAAGCTTCAGAAACCTATTGGAAGAAAAGTCATGAAGAATGATACTTCCAATATTCTCACAAAAGATGCCTTCAACAGTGCAAAACACTCAACAGAAGCGAAAAAAGAAAAAAAACAAAAAAACCCCAAAACTGAGGGCATCCAGTTTTAGGTACTGAGGTCTACATGATAGTCTGGCTACAAATCAGACACAGACATTAGAAGTTACAGTCACTATGAAACCATGAAAACCCTAAAAGCTGCATGATTTTCCTATCTTATGAATCTAAAGACATTGATCCACAGCCCTGAAGGAAATAGTAACAGAAAATACACAAGCTACAGGGAAAGTGAAATATTTGTCCCTCCTCCACAGCATTCAAAATCTTTTGATCAATTGCATGCAATATAACCATGATACTGTGAATGTACACGTTTTAATTTTGTCACTTTCTATAAAAACTCTAAGGGAAAAGAAAAGCCCTAGTTATCCACCCACACAGTTCATTTTACAGTCTCTTCTGCAGTGATGGATGTCTCTTCTAGATACCTTAAACTTATTTATGTTGCCAAACAACCCCTTTCAATCACTTTCATTGCTAGAGTGTACTCACTGATGTAATTTTCTTCCTTCAGAAGTTCTACTGCAAACACCTGATTTGAAAAAAGCCATGTGAACATAAAATTCATGTTATTTTCTTTAACTAAAGTAATCTGGACAGACATTAAAATACTGATAAGTGTCTAGTCTAAAGACTTGACACTTGTTAAAGGCTTGTGAAAGAAAAAAGAAATTATTGTATATGAACGTAGGTAATTTTCCTGAAAATTTTTACTGTAACTTCAGAAGCCAAAGTAGGTTTTGCGAACTCTTCTCCACTGGCAAAAAGTGACCTGAATTTCTGAGGTATTAATCATATGGCATCAGAGTAATCACCTCAATGACCAGTACCTTCCCTTCTAATAATCCTTTCTGTGTTTAGTGTATGACAGGGCTTTAAATTAAAGTGCAAGATATTGCAGTACTGCCATCCAGATTGTGGCACTCCTTAATGCGAAGAAATGTTGGAAGATAGCTGTATCTTGAAGTGACACAAATGAGAAGGGGTAGCCAAGTCTTTTGGAATAAATATCTGTCTGAAACCTCAGAAAGCAAACCTTTTACTTGTTTGGAGGCATATTTTTTTTTCTATAGACCACTGATAAGGTAATAAAAGTTTTTTGTGATTAGTGTGGAACTTAGAGCAGATAGCAGACAGCTTCTTTTGCAAGAAAGAGACAACCCATGTTACTATGAAAAACAGTTTTAAGACAAGAACCTTACCTAGCATCCTTCTTAAAACTGCACAGTTCCTATGGCTTGCATTGTCTCTGCATTGCAGCACTTTTGCAGGCTAGTCAGTCTTTTTTACTTGGCAACAAATGTTGAAATCTTACCTAAAGAAATAGCCAAATAAAACCAGGTTTTAATTTGCTGGCTGCACATTACATTTTTGCCACAGCTGTTGCTGCTCCTGGACACAGGCTTCTAAAATGATCCTTCTGCTCAGAATGAACACAAAGCATTTGTCCAGGGAGTTGTTTAACAAATAGTTTTATCTCAAGTTTTGTTTTTGAAATGCAGCTACTGTTGCAAGTCAGAGATGAAAAAAAATTAAGCAGCTCAATTTTTATTATTATTAAAAAAAAAAAAAATTCAGGTGTATTTTAAAGGTACATAATACACAAAGAATAATGTAATAAGGGTGTAGTGTAGGGTAGGGCATGCCAAAAAGATAAAACAGGGAAAAAACATATCTCATAAAGGTGTTAGATAAGGACTGACCTTGACTGAAACAGTCAACACAAACACAGTTGCTCATCTAGCCTTTATTAAGGAACCAGCCTGCTTTGGTTCCATTATTACTGTGTTTTCATAAAAATGATCTCTGTTAATAGGTTAGAAAAATTAAAATTGTGCTCACACTTGGGAACACCTGCATAAGACACGAAGATGGAGAGCTAGAAAAAATATGCATTTTTAATTTAAAAATTGACAACTTAGCCAGTGCAACTTTAGGGAGTAAAGAAGTGCATAACTCACACCTAAATTTCAGTATATATTTTAAATTAAAAACTTTTTAAAGATATTTCTGTATGGTCTGAGAACCCTTTGGCTATGGAATAATACATCTATTTAATATATAGTAACGTTAATAACAACAACTCATATGTTCAACAGCTTTCCAGTATTTTTCAAGATTCTAGCAAGAATTTCTATTTCTCTATCAGAATAAAGATTGAACCACTTTTCCCACTTGCCTAAGGAAATTATACCCAAAAAGACTGAGTAAGGAAACAGCTCCAAATACAGTTGTTAGAAGTTGCACTATATTTTGAAATGAAAAGATTGTTCTGGATAGATGTAAGTTTCTAATACCATAATACTTTCTGGAACTCCTCTATCATGTATCATGAATCAATTATGTCTTTAACATTTACAGCCATGTAAAAAAACAGCTGACCAAACACACAGACACACAGACACACAGACACAGACACAGACACAGACACAGACACAGACACAGACACAGACATAAAAAAAAAAAAAAAAGTAAAAACTTTGAAAACTCAGACCCATAATGGTATATTAATAAAAATTAAAACCTTAAATAAAACCTTTCCAAAATACTGAAGTGTAAGGATATGCCTTCCAGATAACAGATTACTCATTTCACTAAGAAAACACCGTGAGAAATACCTCTGCTTTATAGTCTTTTTGGACTTTTACTCTCCCAAAGCCTCAAGCTACCCTCTACAATCACATAATTTGTTCTGCAAATACATCATACTAGCTCCTAGAGATTTAGAAAATAAACTGGGAGAAAATGCCATAAACCTGGAGGATCTTAAAAAAAGTAATTCTTGCACTCTGAATTGTGGTAACACATTGAACCATGATTTGAATGCGCATACATATAAGTTTTTCCTTTGAGTCAGCTGAGTGACTTTAATTCAAAATTAAAGCCTTTAGCTTACCCAAGAAAATATTAAGGACACAAGAATGTTCACCAGTTTCCTACATATATAATCTACAAAATAATTTTGATTAAATTAAAAGTTCCAATGGAAAACTGCTCCAGAATTTATCTCCCTCTGAAATTAGATTAGGGATGACCACTGAGTTCTGTTCAGAGCTATTATTGCTCAGACAGGGGTTAGTCTGCCTTGGATTTCTTTGTCTCTTGTATTTTTCTGTCTCTATGTTTTTTAAATAAGTCATTAAAAATTCATTGTGAGCTTTTGAGGAAAAGAAGTAGAACAATCAACCAGATATGAAAGCCTTTGAAATAGGGAACTACACAGAGTATGGGAGGCAGATTACAGTTCCTAGAAGACTGCACATGATATGCAATATTTACTGAAGTACCACAGATGGTACTGACAAATGCCTGATATTTTGATTTCTAGAGTTTATTCATGTTCCCGTATTACAGAGTTCACAATTACAATTGCTAGTCTCTGTAGTTCACAGTGGCACTTCCCATGTGTGTGTGGTACATTGATTTTAAATATACCACACAATGTCAGGAGCCAGGTCTAAGTAGGTAAGCTACTCTTCACAGCTTTCTTGCTAATGCAACAAGGCAACAAGGCTGCAGTCTGGTCAACATTTTTTCAGAAGTAATGATGAGGTTTCTTATCAAAAGAAATGTTTTCGTAATCTCTACTGTGACAGTAGATCCAGTGAAAGAGATTGGGGATCTAATGTGAATTAAAAACAACCCACAAAAAACTTAAACCACATCAGTTCCCTGAGGGGGCCAAAAGCAATAGGAAGAGCTAACTATGTTGACACCACCATGAAAAGAAATGGTTTCAAACCATGACAAGGATATCTTCCTAGTGTCTTCAGAGATTTCCTCTGAAATTATTCTTCCCTTCGGTTAGTTTTTTATATTTGAAAATACTTTACTTACTGATCTGAGCCTGTCAGTGCTCTTCATGTTTCATATTGGATTTTAAATTCAGTCAAGAGACTAGACTGCATCTTATTGGAGGTATATTGGTAAGATCCCCCTAAGTCTTCTCCCTGAACAATCCTAGCTCTCTCAGCCTTGTGTCGTGGAAGAGATGCTCCAGTTCCTTAATGATATTACTGGTCCTTCATTGAACTGTTTCTAGCATGTCCACTTCTGCGTTCTAATGAGATGCCTGGACTTGGACAAAGTACTCCAGGTGTTACCTCACTAGCACCAAGGAGTGGGAAAGGATCATCTCCCTATACCTGCTGGCAAGACTCCTCGTAATGCAGCCCAGGATTCCATTTAGGAGCTACAAAAAAGCAAGAGAACATTGCTGACTTGTGATCAACTTCGTGTCTATCAGTATCCCCAGGGTGGTTTTCCAGCTTGGCATCCCCCAGTCTGTACTGATGCATGGGGCTGTTAACTCCCATGTTAAACTTCATGGTTTCCAATGTTAAACTTCATAGTTTCCCTTGTTAAACTTCATGATGTTTCTGTCAGCCCATTTATCCAGCTTACTGAAATCCTTATGGATAGCATCATGATCCTCTAGTGTATCTGTCATTCCTCATAGTTTTGTGTCACCATCAAACTTGCGGAGGGAACTCTCTGCACTTTCATTCCAGATAATTAATGAAGATGTTGAACAGGGTCAGACCCACTATTGACATCTGGGGTACACCACAGGTTACTGGCCTCCGGTCAGACTTATGCAGTTGATCACCACCATGTTGACAGCTCCTGATTATTTTCCTGTCCTTGATGTGCTAATAAATGGTTTCCAGGATTAGCTGCTCCACGACCTTTTCAGAGATCAAGGTGAGGCTGACTGGTTCTCTAGGTCCACCTTCTTCTTTTTCTTGAATATGAAAATATTTGCTCTTCAGTATTCTTAAGTCATTTATCTGAGACACCATGACTGATAAAAGATTATTGAGAGTGGCTTTGCAATGACAGCAGCCATCTTCCTCAGTACTCATGGCTGCATCCCATCTGTGCCCATGTACTGCAGTACGTCCAGTTTGCTGAAGTATTTCCTGACCTTATGGGTCCATACTGGGACCAGTGTTGTTTAAGATCTTCATTAACAATATTGACAGTGACTCCTGGCTGGCTTGCCAAAAATTGACTTAAGGAAAATGACTCTACAACTTGGAAAGTTATAGAGAGGGTATGTTTATTCAGCGCTGGGTGCACAAGGGGATAATTTCTCTGAAATCCATGCACACCAATCTCGCAATGAGGCTTTTGTTATATACACTGAAGTTTTACACATTCATTAGATTTTGCAATACACCTATACATATGCACCACCTACTCCTGCTTTGTATTAAAATTAGTCCCAAGAGGTCATTTTCATAATCTCCACCCTCCTGCACTTGCATAGTGTCTCCTGGTGGTGGTCATGGGGATGAAGTAAAAATGAAGCAAAGGTCTTTCTCTGGGTAAACTTTTTCCCTCTTCTTCTCTGAGCATGTGCATTCCTTCAGTCTTCAGCCAGGCCGACATGTTCTGTTTCTTATCTCAAGGTTGCTCTAGATATGAGTTTAGCACGTATATTTCCCTTATATGGTGATGACTACCTAAGCCATTTCTTAGCTTCTATTAAACATGCATTCTGTTTTAGCTTCTATCAGGTCAACATGACCCCTAGACAATTACTAGCAGGCATTTTATATTACCCCTTACATCAACAGTGGCATTAAGAGCACCATCATCGTTTGCCAATAATAGCAAGCAGAGTGGTGCAGTTGATATGCCAGAGGGATGGAAGGCCAGCCAGAGGGACCCAAACAAGATCGAGAAGTAGGCCCAGGTTGAACCTCATGAGGTTCAACAAGGCCAAGTGCAGGGTCCTGCACCTGGGCCAAGGCAACCCAAGATATGAATACAGGGTGGGGGAGGACACACTGGAGAACAGCAATGTGGAAAAAGACCCAGTGATACTTGTGGATCAAAAGCCAGACATGAGCTGCCATGTGTAGTTGCAGCCCAGAAGGCCACATCCTGGTCTGCATCAAAAGAGTGGCCAGAAAACAGCAGGGATTCTGCCCCTCTACTCTGCCCTGGTGAGACCTCACCTGGGATAAAGTGTCCACCTCTGGAATCACCAACACAGGAAGGCTGCACACCTGCTGGAACATGTCCAGAGGAGGGTCACAAAAATGATCAGAGTGCTAGAACACCTCTCTTATGAAGATAGGCTGAGGGAGTTGGGGTTATTCAGCCTGAAGAAGCGAAGGCTCCAGGGGGACAAAAAAGCAAACTTCCAATACCTGAAGGGAGCCTACCAGAAAGCTGGGGAGGGACTTTTACACAGGCTTGTAATGAGAAGACAAGGGCTAATGGTTTTAAACTGGAAAAGGGTTAGAGATTTGGAAGAAATTCTTTAGGGTGAGGATGGTGAGACACTGGAGCAGGTTGCTCAAGGAAGGTGGGGGTGCCCCTTCCATGTTGGATGGGGATCTGAGCAACCTAGTGGGAGGTGTCTTTGCACACAAAGGGGGCTGGAACTGAGCATTTAAGGTCCCTTCCATATCTAACCATCCTATTAATTTATATGACCAAATTCCACCAAGGTTACATCTTCCTTGCTCCTGCCTTTAGCCTCAGTGTCTGGGACTTGGGATACCTGAAAGAAGATCTTCCTGGTAAAGACAGAGGCAAAGAAGACTTTCAGTGCCTCAGCATTTTCCATGTTCCATTTAAATGTCCCCACCCCATTCAGTAGGACCATGTATTCCTTTGTTTTTCCTCTGTCATTTACATGTTTAAAGAAGCCTTCCCTGTCATCCTTCACATTCTTCACCAGTTTCAACTCCAGATGGTCTTTGGCTCTCCTAGCCATGCTTCTTCTGCTTGGACAATGTCTTATTGTTCCTCCAGGGTTACTTGCCACTATTTTGAATTCTGTCTCCTCTCTATTATAGTTTTTCCAGGAGCACACTGTTCACACACACAAAAATCCTTGCATTTTTATTTGACTTCTTGCTCACTGGCATGAACTGCTTTCAGACGTAAGAGATTAGGAGGCTAGATCCTTGAGCTTAGATCCTTGGAGATCAACCCACTTCCTTGGCCCTTATTTTTTCCAAGGCTTTATCCCATGGACACTTTCAAGCACATTTCTGAAGATGCAAGATTCTGCTTTCCTTAAGTCCAGACCTGTGATGTTTCTTTTTACTCTGCTTCCTCCCTTCTCAGGGTCCCGAACTCCACCATGTCATAGTCACTGCAGCCAAAGCTGCCTTCAGCCTTCACATCTCCAGAAAGCCCTCACTTGGTTTTGTGTGTGAGGTCCAGCAGAACACTTTGCCTGGCTCCTCTGTAATTTCATTCACCCTACTTGGTTAGGTGGCTCCTATCTCTCCCAGGCAGATATTGATCCTCAAACAGATTCCCATGGTCACTGAAACCAAATCCACCTGGTCTGGCAACACCAGCTCTGCAAAAAATTGTTAACACATAGTCACCTCTTACCCCTCACTAGAAGGATTGAGAAGAATACCACCAGGGTCCCATAACTCTGACTATAATCCTGTCATGGTTTAACACTGGCCCAGCAATTAAACCAAGTAACAGATTCTCTCTATCCATCCCCCTCTCCTCCCTAACAAAGAAAGGAGAATAAGGGAGAGAGAGACTTATGGGTTGGAAACTAAACTACACAGCTTTAACGAAACAGTAATGATAAAAAGGAAAAAAATTACTAAATATACACAAATATACAGGAAAATTGATACCATGTTCCTCCTCCCTTTCCCCCAGTAACTCTCACATCACCACTGAGGCTGCAGGGCAGCCCTGGGAAAGTCCAGGCTGGACTCCTGGAGTCAGCAGCAGTCGGGAGCTGGAGGCAGGAACACACAGATATGGGCTGGCACGGATCAGGACCACAGGCAGACAAGCAGATGGAATCCTCCCAGGATGCTGAACCAAACAGGGACAGGTGAAGAAGGGGAAGCAGGAAGGCATTTGACCCTCATGATCCCTCAAATTTATACTGAGTATGATATATATGGGATGGAACACTCTGCTTGGTCAATTTTGGCCATCTATCTTGTCCATTCCTCCCCAAAGGAGGGTTGCAGGTGTGACCTCTTCTTTTCTCCTTCTGGAGGGCAAAATGTTCCTTGGAACCAAGCAGTGTCCTTGGTTCTGCATACCAGTCTCTAGCAGTAACTACAAACATTGAGTGTTATCAGTCTCAGAAGGAGACACTGTCTGAGAAACTTGCTGTTAATTTCAGCAAGTGAAGCTACTTACAAGAGACTTAGCTGAAAGCAAAAGTACAAGACAGAAAATAACCTTTTTCCTGGCCCAAATCAGGACAAACCCATAGAACTCTGTAATTACTTTCTGTGTTGATGAGATTGTCCCTGGCAATACATGCCCACATGGGAGAAGTGCAGTGGGCAGTAGAGAGTGGGGAAAAGCTTTATTAGTATCTCCTTGACATCCTAGATCCATGACTCCAGGAAGCAGTCAAATTCTTTGGATAACAGGTCAAGTCGACAGGTGACTGACAATATCCTGCAGCAGAGAGCTGCCTATCACTGTTACTCGCTATTTCCTCCAGGTTATCCTTTGTGGTTCATTTATTCATTCTGGTTGCTTTGCTCAAAAGCATACCTCTCGCCTCCTCAGTTTTGAGCAAAGTAAGCCTGTTCCACAGCTGCAAGACTGTGGAGCAGAAGCTGGGATGAAATGCTCTAGGATGAAATATGCAACATATTTTTAACAAAAAAAGGAGGGCCTAGGTAGCAGATATCAGAGTGTTTAGTATCCTACCTAGGCCACCAAATAGCAGACAGTCAGAAGACAAAGGAGTTATAAATAAAACCTCTCAGCCAGGATATAGTATTTCTCTGGTAAGAGAAACAGCATATTTGGCACTATTTGCTGAACACATAGCATGTGCCAAAAGCTGCAGCCAATTCAGGAACAACTTTGTCTAGCAGATTGTCAGTAGCAGGTAACCAACAAGCTTTTGAGACCTACACGTTGATATTTTTTTTAATTTGGGGAAAGATTTCTAATATGAACTTCTGATTTTTCAGTTATTAGATATATAAGGGAGTTAGAGAAAAAGAAAGTGTAGGAAGTCTGAAAGAAATATTTTGTGGTGTTCCTCTGTGTGAAATTCTGCAGCTAGTGTTCACACAAAATGTTTGGCATGTCTCAGCCGCAGACAGCAACTCAGTAGCTCAGAGAAGCACCACAAATGTTGGTCACTTGAAGTTCCTATAGTTTAACACATTGCTTTTTCTAAACATATTATTTTATGTAATTACAGAACACACAGGGCCAAAGGCTGAATCCGACTCAACTTTTCTGGCCCTGGGTAAATAATGAAAAAGAAAATGTCATGTCATCTACGTAAATCTGGATTCAAACATTGCTCTTGTATAGCCTAAAACTTATTTTAATTCTCTAAGCTGATATATTTCCTTACAGATCTATTCACCATATTTTGACAGCTAATATAATTATTTTATAAATGTCACTTGCTGGTAGGAAAAGGCTGGAAGGATTAATGGAAAATAGAAGCTCTGAACATAGCGAAGGCAATATGTTTAAGAGGTAATTGCTTTTTAGATATAGATTGTATATTTACCAAGATTTTGCTGAACCTCAACAAGTTATGTTGCAGTTGGCAAAAAGAAAGCAGAAAATTCCAGGGACAGGTAAGAGATGGTAATGATCTTTTCATATTAATGCCAGTCAACACATAATGAAAACACCATGAAGATTCTTTATTTACACTACAAAACACCCATGCTTGTTAATGGATCAATGAAATGAAGAAGAAAGTGAACTATTGGATAGCATGTAGTCACAGCTGGAATCAGCCCAAGTATCAGATTCATCTATTGAAATGACAGGAGACTTCCTGCTCAATATATAGACAAGTTATCCAAGAGGTACATAACCAGAGTTATGCTGGGTTATAATTCTTACATTTATTAGGATTAGTTAAAATAAGTCCTCAAAATCAGAAAGAAAAGAAACAACCAACCAACCAACCAACCAGAAAAACCTAAACCACCACTTTCCAATCTTTTCCTGTGCTCTAAGAAGCAGGAGTTAGTCTGTACAAAAATAGTTCATGCATCAGCTCTGTAGAATCCCAAAAAGAATATTTATCTCAAAACAGCCTCCCTGACAAAGTGGACACTGTGCTCAGGTGGAGGCCTTTCTCTATAGCCATCTCGTATCTCTTCTCTCAAGGAGAGACCCTCATTTGGGTAACCACCCTGATAAACAGGGCCCCATTCTCACAAGAGCAGCCCCTCATTTAGTGGCCATCCCGATCAGCTGAACACTGTCCTTGCAAGGGGAGCTGTGTCTGATGGCCACCCTGACAGGCAGGACACTGTCCTTGTTCCATAAGGGACAGGGGCAGGCAACCTGTGCCCTGTGGAGGCAGAGTGACATCTTGTGTGTGCCCCAGGTAAGGCCACTGGAGAGGGCACATGTGCAGAAATAAGGGTTATTGCTGTGTCATCCCATCTGGAGGGGCCCAAGTGAACACGTGGCTTTGCCAGATATGCCAAAGCTCCCCCGAAATGGTGGGGTCAGGCAGCATAAAAGAGGCACACTCAAAATGCTGGATGCGCTCCTGCCATCTGAACTTCCTACCAAGACCATCGCTGGATCCAAGGGTGGTGATATCTTCTCTATCTCTTCTTTATCTTTACCTCTACCTCTCTCTTTCTCTCTCTCTCTCTCTCTGTCTCTGTTTCTAACCTTATCTCGTCACGAGGGTAACACAGTTTCTAACTTTGTTAAGTTTTACTCCCCATTGCTTTGTTAAGTTTTGTTAGTGGTAACCTGTTCTTTTGACAGCTCTCTTTAAGTTTTGCTAAATTGTAATCCATTGCTTTGAAAGTACCTTCCTTTATAATTCTGCTAGTTGTAATTTCACATGCTTTATAGTCTTACTCACTTTTAAGTAAAGCTGTGTTTTTATAGAAACCTCATAGGTAATAACCTTACTCCTGAGTACCACGCAGAGAATTCCCTGAGTTAATCTTGCTGAATGGGTTGTTAAAAGAGATTAATTAGAGGAGTAGAAGGATTGGGCCCAGCTGCACCTAGGCTCCTCTCTGAGGGAGTTTATAAAGCAAGGGGGTCCAGTCCAAATCTCCCTGGGTTGACTGGGGATCCCCACTCTGGGGAACCCTACCTGTGTCCACTCTGTGGGACATAGAGATGTGCCAACTCCATAGGATGTGACATTTTGTTTGGCCCACACATCTGGGGAGCTGTGCTCACTCTGTGAGACGTGACAGTGCCGCACCCCAATGTGTGGGGCGTGACAAGCCCCTAGCAGCTGCAGAAATCAAGTTACATCATCAAGATAAAGGCACTCCCTGTTTATCATTTTTCTTGATGCTTCTTTTGTAGAAAAACAAACAAACAAAAGCTACACAAAAACCCCACACACATTAAAAAACACACACACATACAAAAACCCACAATAGAACTCATCCAGTGCTGTGTAAATGTTCAAGAGGAAAAAAGGATTATATTTTCCAGTGTTAACCATAAATTTTAAACAAACATCTGATACATGACTGGAGTATTCTTAAAAACTCGTGAATAAATTTTGGGTTATTTGCTTTGATAATAAGTCTATATTCCTAGCTTATACTTTTCCATACTTAAAAAAGGGGCCAAAACAATGCAGAACCATAAAAAAGAAGACAATGAAAAGTTATTTATTTTTGCACATTGAGCATATGACTATTTTGTAAAATCTATTTCAATTTCTCGCAGTCTTGCTGCTTTTGAATAGTGGCTGTTTAAGAATCTCTGTGTCCAAACCTAGGGTCTTCTGCACAGGAAAAAGAGGGATCTATATAAGCCATAAAAAGTGGTGAGAGGGCTGGGACAGCTCTTCAGTCAGGAAAGACTGAGAGTGTTGGGTTTGTTCAGCATGGAGAATAGAAGACTCTAGCAAGACCTTTACTGTAGCCTTTCAATATAAGGAGAGGGTTTATGAAAAAGACAGAGAATGATTTTTTTTTTTTTTTTTTACCAGGGTCTATAGTGACAGGACAAGGGGTGGCAGTTTTAAAATGGAGGAGGGTAGATTTAGATTGGATCTAAAGAAGAAATTATTCACAACAAGATGGCAAGACACTGAAACACAATACCCATAAAAGTTGTTGATGCCCCATGATGGGCAGTGTTCAAGGTCAGGTGCAAAAGGGCTTTGAAAAAACTGTTCTAATGAAAGATGTCTCTGCCTGTGGCAGGTGGGGTAAGGATAGACAATCTTTGAAGATCCTTTCCAACTGATACCACACTATGATTCTATGAAAATTATATTCACAGAAGTCTACAGCTAACCTGGGAAACACCTGTCTTGATCCCCTGTACACCACTCCCAGTTTCCATGGTTTAATTGCTACAGCATTTTTTAAGAAAAATGTTGATCTGGATACATTGTTAGTGATTGCAAGCTTACTGGTGTTTTGTGATTTGTCCCATGATTAGTCTGAAAAACAGGCCTTTTGTTTCTGGCTCAAATCTGTGAATTTAAGTTTTAGTCTTCTTCCTGAGATTCATAAACTGCAATAAAAAATCCTGTTTCTAGACCGTGATTTTTCACTGGCAAACATCAACAAGCAAACAAACTTACTTACTGTTCAACAGACTTTAAAAATGCTTTCTGTTTATGATATTGGTTTTCTTCTGAATGTTCACCTATTTGTGAACAACATCTTTCAAGTAAGATTAGAAGCAGTGTTAAATGACTACTTTTTTACCCTAGGATTTGCACTGCAAACCTTTGTTTAGTTAAATACGTTTGCACCCATTGTTTTTCCTAACATCAAACTCCCATAATGGACACCTCCACCCCCAAAATACTGAAATTGTGATTACAATTCCTATGATTTTCCATGGATCATATTAGACCACAATAGAACTCTAGAAACAGAATTTCAAGCAATGCCAGATCTGATATCTTATAGAAGTTTATTACATTGATATCAATACCTAATGAACCAAATTTATAAGTTCACTAAAATAAAGTTAGGGTATTTTCAGCTAGCCTGTTTTCTGTAAGACCACTTTGATTTCCACTGTTTTACAATTTTTCAGTATCTTCATAATAATAATAATAAAAAAAAATAAAAAAATTTTAAAATAAAAAATTAAAAAAAAACACCAAACAAACACCTTGTAGTTCTTTCACTATTCTGGTTCAGACTTAAGTTTTCTTGGAGTTTTCTGAAACTGTCTTCTTGTTCCAGGACTAGTTTACAATCAGCATTAAAACCTAGAGACCAACTCAAGAGGATTTAATTTTGGAAAGTAGTGTAACTGTCATTGGAATAAATAACACACAATATTTAAAAATTGTCTTGTGTCAAAAGAATGAATGTTAAATGCTAAAAATTTAAGAAGGAAAGACAGTATCAGAAGCAGTAGTTTTTACATGAAATTTTTGAGAACAATATCCCCTATTGATTTGATTTTTAAATATGACTGGATTAAGTGACACTCCACCCCAAGAACTGTACACAGCTCATCTATAATGAAAAAGCAAGATGCAAACATCAATTTCCCTAACTGCATTCCCAAGCTTAGGAATGTTTGCATTCTCTAATTCAAGTCTAATATTGAAGTCTAAATTCCAAAATGTTTAAATCTTTTTAGATCCAAAAGTACTGGCTTATTTAACAAAAAAATATATGTGAAACTGGATTTCTGAAACTCTACAGTATATACACTTACATAATTATACATAGACAGATTATTAAGTAGCAAGTATCATAACTTTTTATCCAGCAAACTGATGCAACTTGGAAAATTTTAATAAATGTCCACAGAGTCCTATATTCTGAAGCCATTGGTGGAAGACCTTTAGCATTATTTTGATGATAGTGTTTGTGCTGCTCAGTCCTTAAAATCTTCTTTGGTATACTGCTGTATTATAAAACTTCCTAACACAAGATTTAATCACTGTGATATTTGAATTTGCAAACAGGTAATAGTTTAGAATATTGCTAAGGTTTCTATATATAAATCTGTTGAGACTTATCTAGAGGTCCTGAGGAGGACAATTTCCTTGAAGAACAGAAGTAAATGCAAACAACTATGTGCGTGTTTGCACTTTAGATATTGCAAAGAAATAAATGTGTTATTTGGTCTTAAGAGTACAACTGTTCACATTCTAAATTGTTAACATTCTATGGTAATCTTTCCCCACGTTATTACAGTGAATATTTACTTCCAGCAGGTCTATATGTAGTGGCTGTTGCTGTGGACTTGAAAGTATGTTGATTTAAAATGTGAAAACTCATCTTACGAAGGCTCTACGGCTCCTTGTTTTATCTGTTGTTACTGGGAGCAACTACATGAACAAAGAAGAAAAACATGGTGATTCTGAAGTGCTTCTGCTTGTCTATGGTTTCCAGTGTTTTCTGTTCAGGTGGACAAAAATAGTTATTTGGATATTTGCTAGTGATTTAGAGATTTTTGATCTTCAGAGCTGAAGACTGAATAATACTTTTGTAGTGTAGGAAGGAGCAGAATCTGTGAGAAGAGGAAAAAAATACATTTCAGACATCAGCACAAACAAATGGAGAACTTAGCTTGAAACACCTAGGTTTGGTTTTATTTCAAAGGTACAAGTGGTCTCTGTGCTATCTTTCAGAAATTTGGATGGCTCATATTACAAAGAAGTCACTCCTTCTTCAGTCTGCTTTTCAAAAGCTGGTATTGACATAATCTATAGCACTTGAGTTTGGAAAGAGGAAATCCAAGAGGGGTTCATGGTCCAACCCCATCATAAAAAGCAGAGAAAAATTTTGTCTAGGAAGGCAAGGAAAAGTATCTCTGAGATGCTTTGCCTCAAAGGAGTACAAAGATGGCCTGTGCTTGGCAAGGTCAAAAGCAGATTTCAAGCATCCTTTCACCCATTATTTTAAACTCTGCATTTCACAAGTATCTATATACAACTCCAGCACTACGTATTTGCTGGAGCCAAATTATGATCTCAGTTTTTCCTCCATTCCTACTCTCCATTTTAGCCATTGTTTTTACTTTTATAAGAATATAACAGACATTTATAGCAGACTTCACTTTAGAATAATACAGCTTGAAGGACTTCAGCTGAAGGACTTTAAAGAACAATGGTCCAGTATTAGAAGATTTTTATGTTGCTTCTTTTATGTTATTCTTCTACTAGGTCTATGTAGGGCCAATATACAAGACACTTACATGTAATGCAAGGAATTAAAAGATACGTTAAGATTCATTCTTTAAAAACTCATTGTACACACAAACTCTTGAAGAAATTTAAACAGAGCCTATAGGCTATTTTGGCTCAGAGAACGTTTTCCTTCTCCTAACACATTTTGCTAAAGAAGATTCAAGAGAAAGACAATTACTTTACTACAGTAAATATAAGACAGAATAGCAAAATAAGGTAATATGTGAATTGTCAGACACTGTGCAATAAAGACAAAAGCAGTGATACCAATGCTGTGGTAGGAAGATTGTTACATTGATAGAAATACACTGTTAAAGAGTGTTCTATCAGTTCAAGGAGCATTTCACATATTCAAGGTGGTTTTTTCAAGGTAAAGAAGCACTTCTGAAGCAATTAAACATCTATAATGCTAATCCAAAGAGATTTAAGTAAATCTGGAGAGCGATGATAAACATTGTATGCATTACCATTCAATTTAAATGCTAATGCATGTATCAAACACACCATTAATTTTGTATACATATTTTCAGTATCAAGTGTTTTAGTTAGGGCTCAAAATTTTAACAAAGCATGTTTGACATTTACATTTTTAAATTTTATTTAATTCATAGCAGAGAATTACAGTTTAAGGATATGCTTGTTCTCTTAAAAACTTAGAGTTCCCAATGTGTGTACTTTTATCCAAGATAGCAGGAAGCTTACTGTGAGTTAACACTAACCTCTTTCCTTTAGGTCTTCAATGTATGCTTTCATAAATTGTTTCTCAATCTGTTCCCGTTCACGTTGACTTTCTATAATTTCTTCAGTGTCTTCACACACAATAGTCTCAACTGGGCTATCCTTGAGACTTATGAATCTGAAAAAAGATATAAACACATGAATATGTGAAATAGGCTTCTGTGCATCACTGGTCAACTTCAATGACATTTTATAAATTGCTACTTCATCCAGAAGGGGAAACATAAAGAACATTAGCTCAGTTTTTGCATTATAGCATTATTAGCATCCACCCAGTATTAGAAATAAAGATTTCAAATGGCACCTTTTCTATACTACACTTCCCATATAAAAATGATTGGATTTATCTCTTCATCTAAATAAATCATTTGCAATAACAGGTATATTTCTTTATTCTTTAGACTTCTAACAAACTACATTTTAATGACATATCTGTTTCTGAGCAGTATGAACTCTATCATAACAACATTGTCTAGCAACCTGGAATTTTGCAAATAGCACTTAGCCAACAATATGTATGTCGATTTTTTCAGTTGTTGCTATGTTAATTCTCTTTTATAATGAATAACTGGACTTGCGTTGTGCTTTTTTTTTGCAAATTTCCTAAAACTACACATTGTAGATAAAAAATCTATATGGCTACATAAAAGACTTAATTGCACAACATTCTGTGACTCTCTGATTATGAGATTTTTTTTCTCCAAGAAGGAGGAAAAAATCAATGAAATTGTTACTTTCAAAGGAACAAATGTTCTGACAAATCATATGAATTTATAAAATGTAATTAATTGCTGTAAGTCTGTGGTCAGTTAACCTTACTCTGCCAGGTGCCCAGCAAGCAGCTCTCTTACACTCCCTCCTCAGCAGGACACATAGAGAACATGGGAGGAAAAATTAGGTTGAGATAAAGACAGCTTAGTGAAGAAAAGCAAAAAACATTTGTGGAAGGAAAGAAGAAGAAGAAAAAAAAAGACATTCACTACATCTCATCAGCAGGCAATATCCAGACACAAAAAAACACCCCACCTCCCTTCTTACCTTTTATTGCTACGCATGACACCAAATGCTATGGAAGATCCCTCTGGCCAGTTTCAGTTGTCTGTCCTAGCTATGCCCCCTCCCACCTTCTTTCTCCTCCTCAGCCTGGCCTTTTTGTGGGAGCATTGCAAAGACATCCCTGACACTGTGGGAGCACTGCTCAATCATATTCAAATGCTCTGTTGTGTTATCACCATCTTTCTAGCTACAAATACAAAGCCCAACACTATTAGGGGTGTTACAGGGAGAATTAACTCCATCCCAGACAGATACTGTATAGAGTGTCAAATGGTTTCATTATGAAAGGCCTGAATATCACCAGCAGAAATGTAAGATAATTTTAACTGCAGATTAAAAGGCCTTTTAGTTTTATCCCACCTCCAGCTACAAGGTGCTTTTTCAAAATAAAAATATATGCTCTACCAAACTCATTTTACACTATTGAGACTTTTAGCTAGCCATGTCTCCCACTCCCAGAACCATGGTTTTGACAGCACTGAGCTTATCTATAGCTAACTTCCATACTGCTGGTCCCACTCCAGAGAATGGTTTTATAACTCCACATAGAGCTACTATGACCAGCTCTACATAGGAACAGCAGTTTAGGCATGCAGATTTAAAATGTAGGGAACCTACAGATAAAAATCTGTTGCAGATTTTTCAAAGTTGCAGGTTTTCTGCAATTGCAGAAAGCTTCTTTGCATTTTCCTATCTCTCCAGTGTCTTCTTAAGGCTCTGGTATAAATTGGGTCAGAATTTGAGAGTTAGGTATGGTAGAAACTGATGCCTGTGAAAATATTTCTCCTGGGTGCAGAAGAAATACCTTATCTTCTTAGAAATATATTCCTTCTTCTCTCACTTTTACTTACTTTAAACCTGTGGTTGACTCACACACATCTGTGGGTATCTCAGTCAGGTCATCCCCACTGACTACAAGCAAACTGAGCTTTGTCATATTGACCAGAGCTCGTGGAAGATATGTCAACCTGTTTTTCTGTAGGAGAAGTGTCTGAAGTTGATCTAACCTGTAAAAATGTAAAAGATTAAGATAACTTTAAATATTTGTTTCAGACTAGAGCACCTATCCAAAACAGCAATACAGGATTAAGCTTGTGTAATAGAAAAAATTACATGCAATTCTTTGGCTTTCAGTTTTCACAAATTGTCATCAACTTTAAGGGAAATTTCCAGTTATAGTTCAATATTATAGATATTAATAGCACACCTCTGACAGTTACTCAGAAGCATGCCCAAGACAAAAGGTTCCAAAAAATTACTGTGCTTCCATACAGAAGATGGTGGCAGAACATGATATAAAACCTTACCACGTGTATCCTGGGACTAATGAGAAATAAGGGGCATGAACTCACACCTCATATGCCCATATGCTGATTTCTCTGAGCTAGATATGACATGCTAGGCAGTATATTCCCACCTATTGTTTTTCACCAGTAATTAGTACTATGGGGACCAGGAAAAAGATCAGCTCCTGGTCATATAGTTCTTGCAGGCTGTCCCACTGAAATCAATTTGATGACAATGTTCTATGGAGGAAGGCTTCTTTTGCTTTATTTCCACTAGCTTTTCCTAATACAATAGTAATTTCTGGATGACCACTTATTCCTTGGAGCAGGTAGGAGGCAAAAAGCATACTACACTGATGAAACATGTTTGTCTCATTTGACCAGAAAGGTCCATTCCTAAAACATTATTGTAGGCTATTGCTTATCAACCAGTATTGTTGGTTCGAATTCAGGGAAAAATATCAAGCAATGTTTAAGTTTAATTGCAACTCATTTTTTTTTATTCAACACACAGCTGACTAAGACTCTTTGCCATTGCAGGCATTGAAATTGAATCTGAATAAAAGTTTCAGATTACTGGAGGTGCCTGACATATTCTAGTCTTCATAATGGACCAAAGAAAGTCTTTTCTTGTGGTGTCTTATAATGACGGTTTATTATCAAGGCTGGCACCTCAGTACAAAATGGAAATGCTGAAATCTAGAAAAGGAATATTTTGGAGGTAGAGAAATATATATAGGTTACAGGGGAAAAAGTATCCTTAAGTTGAGTTAGTAACCTTCCATCAAAGAGAAATATCCTCCTAGAAGCTTTTAGAAGTTAATAAAATTTCTGCTCAGATACCCCAGAAAAAAAAATGCAGATTTATGCTTTTGTGGTTAGGGTATGTGAATTACTAATACAAATTAAATACAAATTCAGCCTTGCTGTCAGAGAAATCAATGATTACACAGTGTCCCAGAAAAGTCTTTTTGCAAAAACAAAATTTTGCAAAATTTAGGGTTAAATGAGTTTTCTGTGAGGTTTCTCTTTCCTCAGGGATCTCTTTTCTCAAAGCAAAAAAAAAATCCATATTTTTATCTAATGAACTTTAATTATATGTTCTGGTTTACTTATGGCTAAGTAAAGTTTTGTACAACAAGTGAAAACAGGACTCCAGAGAGAATAAAAAGTGCTTTCTCAGGCTTGTAAATACCATTAAAGGGACCAGCAAGATTTTTTTAAAACTGGCTCTAATGGATTTCTAAATTGAGAGAGTGAGTGCCTGTGTGCACACATATATTTCTGAGCAGGAGCAATGGATTTCCAGTTGTTTTGTGTTTTGGTGGGGGGTTTTTGTTTAGTTTTTTTTTTCTTTTGTTTTGTGTTTTTTATTTGGTTTTTGTTCATTTGTTTGTTTGTTTGATGTGGGTTGTTTTTTTTTAATCTCACCAATATTATTCTGCTATACTGCCAAAATCTATAAGGCTCTTTCAGAAATTTACATATGATTTTGTTCATCTTTCTCTCAGCCCCATCTACCCTCCAGAGAGACACTGCTGCCAATTCCACATGGTGATTCACCTTTGCTAGAAATGGGGTAAAGTATTAGCCATGAACTTCCCAAAAAACAGTGCCTGGATGTAATGAAAAATCATTATGAATACAGAAGAAAATATAATCAGTGAACCATACAGTACAGGTACTGAGTTTGCAGTCTGCCATCAATGAGATAGAAAATAGTTTCTGTTCTCTGACCTAATCCATAATAATAAAAGTAAAATTTACACACAAAATTATCTGATATATTTCCCAATGTGAAATTGTCATGTGTTTTTTCATTAATTGTGTCCCTTGGAAACCTGTTATCTTCCAGATTTACTTTATAGTTCATAAGACTATCAATTAATTAAAACATCATTTACCTGTCTATATCTTCTGGGAGATCTTTCAGGTTGTTGCTGCTAACATCCAACCACTGCAAATTAGACATCCGGAGAACACAGATTGGAATAGAATGGAGCTTGTTTGCTGACATGTCCACAACCGTGACTTTTTTCAGGTTACTGAGCTAAAAAGAAGTGGTGCTTTATTTTAATTATATTTTGCAAGTACAAGAAAACATTTCATTCAATGTATATTCTTATTCTTCTCAAAAAGCTTGGAAAAAAATATGTATTTCATGATTTTTTAACTCATCTTTTTCTAGTCTTACCTCTCAGTCATCATTTTATGGGGAAAAGGGTTTCAGAAATAACTATTTCCCAAAGTGTTCATCAATACTGTCATGGTATTAAATTAATTTTTCATTCTAAAAAATCTAAAGTTTCAGATCTCAGTGAAGCTGGAACTTAACAAAGACTTGGTTCCTTCCTGGCTTACATGTGAACTAATCTCTGAAGTGACAGATCTTGGCAATTAAAAGATGCCAGGCTGCTATTCTCAAAATCAGAGTTTTTAAAACTCCCATAAGAAAAAAAT
Source organism: Florisuga fusca (assembly GCA_038090715.1). Classification (NCBI taxonomy): domain Eukaryota; kingdom Metazoa; phylum Chordata; class Aves; order Apodiformes; family Trochilidae; genus Florisuga; species Florisuga fusca. Next base: position 17,188,839 of record JAAWXA010000012.1, read on the forward strand.
GTAAACTTCTTTTGCTACAACTCTATTATGCAATGAGAGTGTGTTGCTAAGAGACACTCAGAACAGGAAACTGCCAGTTTAATCCAGCAGAAAATCTGGTGCATTTTTCAAAGTGCTTCAAAAATACATCTTCCATAATCCAGACTGAATAAATAATATGGCATACCAGTGCTTTTATTTGTATAGTTTTCAAAAGAATTACTTATTTTAAGTAATAAACCTTTAGCACATGAAGGTTAACTATAAATGTAAAATGTACCTTTTAAAAAAGGTACATTTGTTACATAAAGCTCTCTAAATACGAAATCAATTATTCACACTATCAGTGTGAATAAAACCATGCAGTTAACTAAAGTGAATGTCAAAGGAGTATAAATGTTAACCAAAAAAAAGTACTTTAGAATGGAAATTATTTCTCTGCTATTCTAATTATATGTCACCGTTACAATATAGTTCTATAGACCCTGATACAAAAGAGAAAACAGCAAAAAAACTTCATTGGTTCTTTGCCTGAAGGTTTCTTACTATGTAGAAAATAATTAGAATCAAAATCTCCAGACTCAATGTGTTTTCCACTTTCAAGGTGAGCAAAATGCAAGCAATGACATATATTGCAAAAAAAATTAGAAAATAATTTTTAAAATTCTAAATCCTTTTTTAAAATTATTTACTAGGATTCAAATCCTGTTTTGTTACATTTTACAGCCAAATTTCTACATATTGTATAACCACCAGCCTTTCATCTTAATTTGGCCACTGCCATTTCAAGTGCTCACATTCACAGTTTAGTGAACAGTTTAGTTTTAGCCTGATTTGGGATTCTTGTACCATTTTTTTTGTTTTTGTTGTTTTTGTGTTTTGGTTTTGGGTTTTTTGTGTGGGTTTGGTTTTTTTTTTTCTGGTGTGGAAGGGTGGGGAAGGGAGGACAGGACTGGGGTGGGGCTTTGTTTTTTCTAGATATAACCTTATATTTCTGCCAGACCTTTAAATTTGAGGAAATCTTTTCAGGAAAACTTACTTATGTTATTGCATTACAAATGACAACACAATTAAGCTTCTCTATAAAAAACATAGTAGAGGCTCATGGTTTCTCAAGTCAGAGATAAAATTTTGAAATCTGCCCACAGCTTCATTCAAACAACTTTGGTGAAACATTACTGTGGAAACTGCACTCCTGATTCAGAACAGACAAGCACACTCTTCATTCTGATGCTTCTCACTTCCAAATAATTTTGTTATTTTGAGAACTGAAGACTAGCAATTAACATTCTTTTCTATAATACTTAAATGTTTCAGATCAGGGTTTTTTTTCCCAAGAAAAAGGGATCCCCCATTAGAACAAGAAAAGCAGAGTGACTCTTTTAGATTGTTGCAGTGAGAGAACAGAGAAAACTGTCGCAACCTTTACATTGTGTTTACTTGGTGGTTTCAAATTATTGTCACAATTCCAAGTCCCAAGCAAATATTTCATATTTATTCCACACTCAGAACACTTTTCTAAGACAGCTGACACATATTTTGCTGATATTTCAGCAAACTCTCTACAAGAGGAACCATAATAATCCAAGGCAGGCAGCATATTCAAATAATATCCCACAGGCTAAAATTCCCTCCAAACCCATATCCAAAGAAGAAAACCCACAGTCTCTAAAAATGGAGTGGCAGATTATTTTAACATATGCAGACACCACTCTTATTCCAAATTCCTAAACACTTTTCTTTCACATGAAATTGCCTAGCATGCTGAAACAACTTGGTGGCTTTAATACTAGGTGGAAAAGTGGTATTTCTTCAACAGCAGTAGTTAGTTTTATATGTTTTCCTGGAAGTGCTTTATCATGTTAAATATAAAAAGCGATATTAATATAGCAGTAATATTTTTTGTAAGCAAAGATGTTCCTGCCATTTTTCATGTAGTATTGAAAATAAATTGTTTTAATACTTGTTTAGCTGAGTTTGTACTCCCATAAAAATGCACTACCAAAATATAAGGCCGTGGACTGTTTTGATATAAAGTTTAGTTCAGTATGACACAGAATATATGGAGCCCTGATTATATTATGTAAGCTGCAAACCCCCAGTACTTGCTCTTTTGGGGTAATATTTTATAAAACCTGTCCATTTTATGTAGTATTTTTTAATGAAATGGAGTATTAAATCTGTCTCTGATGTGTTACCAACAAACACCTATAATATATAATGCATTGGAAATTATGGCATCTCTATGTTTCTGAAGAAAACCTTGTATATTTTATTTCTTCTTGAAGAACTGATAGATTTTTTGAATCTTTTTTCATATTTCATTTTCAAAAAAGCATGGCTAGCTTATCATTTTTACATTATAATTTACTTTTGCTTTATATTGATTTTTGTTATTTTCCTCTATTACATGATTTTGAAACAATCAATATACACGCTTTATGCAAGTTCCATTTTAAAATATAGCTGTATTTGGCAGTCTTTACCTCGATCCACCTTCTGTGAGCCTTCCATTTAATCACTGTTAAAATTTTTATTTGCTGAACTGCCCTATTTTGCTTATCCTGATAATTTTGTTCATATAAATATTCCAAATAATATTGTAGAATTTCACTTCTTCTCTTTCCCCCTGACAATTAAACCTTCAGGTGAAAGAGAAGGACACTATGTCCTGGTCTGACCAAGTTATTTGTTTAATGAGTGTTTTCATTTCCGTTCTGCTTTTTGCCATGAGAGATATTTATCAATAATGTTGCAGGTAAATTTATAATGAGTTGCCTACTACTTTGCACCAACTTATGAATAGATGTAAAGTCACGTCAAGCCTCACCTCAAAAATACTGTAATTTTCAATTATATGTAAATATTCTGTGACAGAGAAGGCATCCCATCAAAGTTAGTGTATGACGAAACATAGAAAAGATTAACTTGGAAACGACTATTAATACATTGCAACTGTTCCTTTGCCTGAAAAATTCACATTCAATGCATTCAAAGAAAATTTATACTTCACTCAGATCAGGTTGTCCTGTATATTGTCTTCCAAAATGCACAGATTGTCACTTAACATCTCATTAGCTTGCTGAAAACTGTATGGTATATTTGGAAAAGGACCATCCTGGGTGCAGTTCTAAGTGTAGCCTCTAATGTTATCTCATTAACATTTTTGGATAAAAGCACTGATTAAGGAATCTTTAGAGGCAGAGGATATTTTTCATGAAGATGTGCTTGTATATTTGTAGCCCAGCCAACCACTGGACTTCTAAACTGGACTCTTAAACCTGAGCATGCAAAGGCATTTAACAGTCAGCCCAGCTTCTTAGTAGCACGGTACTCGTTCAAATATTTTGTGACAAAACCCTCTGAAGCATTAAAATGCATGACTTCAAACAGCACTTCATTGGGTGATGATAAGCTAAATCCAAGAAATGTCTGTGAAAGCAAGTTTTCACTCAAATGTCATTATTCTCCTTTTGCAATGCTAAAATGCTAAATCTTTCACAGAGTTAATCCACAAACAGACATTGTTATTATGATGCTAAACTCTTTCCTTGAGTGAAAAGTTCAATATTATTCAAATTTGCCTATGGAGCATTACCATCATTCAAACATCTAATGTTTAAAGTCTAAGAGTCTAATAGCTATAATGATCTAAGCATAAAAAAGTTCATAGAAAGAAACTTTGCTTTTTATTAGAGCAGTTTTTTGCATAGACAAGCCTTTCATAGTGTCTGAAAATAAGAAAGCTGGTTGCATACACAACATTCACAAATATATCAAGTACTTGATTATTCACAGGTGACTGAAGAACCACGCATCAATAAGAGCAGGACTATCTTCATACAAATAAAATCCCCAAGAATGTGGATAGTGTGTTTAAACTTCATGAATCACATGCATTAAGTTAGGTAAGATTAATTATTTTCTGGAATAAAGGCAAAACAAGTCTGCTGTCTCAAGAATGTATGTGCATTAGTTAAATTAAATTTTCATAGTATTGCTGCTGCAGCTATACACAAGTCTGCATGTTGCTACACTTTGTCATCATATAGTTGTCTCATCTTCAAATCTCAAAAAGTTCTAAACTAAAGAGACACATTAGAAGGGAAAACTAAGCTCTACCAAAAGTCAGTTACAGGTTTTTCATCAACAAAAACTGATCCAGCACCTCATTTGGTTGCATATTCTTCATATGCTTTCATTAAAACCATTAGAAGAAGACAAGTAACAATGTCAGTAGCACACAAGCATTAACTGACCTCTCTGGAATGTCTTCCAAAGAAGTGCCATTTGGAAATACCACAAATATCTTTTAAAATACACTCTGTATTCCCCAAGAGATGACCAAAAGTGCTTGCTTTCATAACAGCATAGAGACAAAGCGAAAAATTTCTGCTCCAAGATGCCACGGTAATTGAAGAGGCACTATTGAAATGGGGCCATCTTAATTACAATTTAAACACATACAATAATTCTGTTTTGCCATGATGATACACTGTAGCCTGTGAAGTTATTCTTCTGATATTAAAAACTGTCTGTTCATTCTGAAACCCAGAGTAAATCACTATTTGCCAAAATGGGGCAAGGAGAAAATACCCAAAAGGGAAGGAAATTTTACTCTGTAGCAACTCAAAAAAAGACACTATAAACAATGATGACATAAAAAATAGCACATTGGTTGATGGTTTCATTTGACATCAATAAAATAGTAACCTTTTACTTGAAAGGAAAACTGTATTAAGGATATTTGAAGAGATGATATAAGCAAAAGACAACCAGCTAACAACATAGTACTGACAAAGAAAAACAAACAAGAAAAAAATGTGTTTTCAGGTGAAACTAAAGATATGGTCTAGTCAGAAATTATGTCAGAAGCACTTCCACCAACTCAGAGTATCTTGGGAAGAGATAAAAACAAATACAGCTGAAGGCTTGATCCATAATGTTCCCTGAATTGACAAATTTTGTTCTGTTTCTCACAAAGAAGGAAAAGATGTTTAACAGAATCAGTCATCTGGCCTGTCCATGCGTACCTACTCAAAAGGTAAATTGTGTAGGATCAGGTTTCATGGCACTGAAACAGTGTAAGATGAGACACATTTTACACTTTTTCTTCTACATCTATACCAAAATAGTCATCTTCCAAACACGTGCTATTATCTATTATGCATCTATTTTTAAAACTGACTGAATCCTGGGAAAAGATGTAAAGATTAAGAAAGTGTGTATGTAATTCCATGAAAGTCTTGTGTTCGGTATGCATTAATGGTCAAAAGAAGCAACTAAATAGTTGGGTGTAACTGTAATGTGATATACAATAACTAACCCTAAAATTACTTGCCAACAAAAAAAATAATTGTCCACCTACATACAAAGTACCATGTTTCTTGTCATTTTTTTCAAGGAAAAGTGCAGCAGTAGATGGTATTCAGAAGGTAGGAACAGTCATTAACAGAATGGAAGGACTTTATCATTTCTATTAATTATTTGTTTTTCAGTATTTATGAAAGACCAAAATCAAGCTTTGGAAAGACAGTAAGAATTAGAAGAGTTGAGCAAGAAATGGTAAATTCATGGTGACTCTTCCTTCACAACACATCAACAACATAACAAAAAAGCATTGCACTTCCTGCAAAATGAAACTTCTATACCAATAGTCAACAGAATTTCAACAATTACATGTTTTTCAGTGTAAGAACTTTGCAGATTTTAAAGAACCTGACATTTACACAAATAATTAAAACCTTTATTTATATTGAACAGTTCAAGCAGCCATGGTTCAGATTTTTTCACCCTCAGAACATGGCACAAACAGCTCACTGGTTGTCTAGTAGGTTAATACTGAAGACTCGTTTATTGGGATTTCAAAGATAAAAACTGATGAAAGTTGACTTAGCAGTGTATTACAATACTATGGTCATGACTGCCAGACCATGTAGACCTATAAATAAAGCTCTCTGATGCTATGCGGTAAAAACAGATATTGAGAGATGTCTCCTCTGCAGTTTTAGTACCTTGAATTGCCAGGATAAGCAGATGGGAGAAGAGAAACATATTGGCAAGAAGTCACTTACCAGGTTAATAAATATGTCAGAGAATATATAACACAGGATTCCTGACTTCTAATTTTGACATCCTAATGATCAATCCAGGTACGTATCAAGAAAAGTCTGATGCACTTATAAAGAGTTTCTTTTATTATGGTAATTAGTGGGGATTTAAGTTGCTCTATATTTTGTATAATTTCCTAATTTCTTCCATGTTTGAATAAAAAAAAATACTCCATCATTCTACAATTCTGAAGTTCATTTTAGGTCCTTGAGTCTAGTCATCTTTTTTTTTTCTCTAACCAACATTTCAAAGAGCATTTTGTATATGGAATCCTGTAGACTTGAAGCCAGACAAAAATAAACCAAACACCAGCAACACAGACAGAAAAGAACAGCAAATCATGAAATGGTGATGCCCACCTGTGATCCTGACACGTTTATCTTCTAAGTCATTGCAGCCTCTCTGTCAACATGATCACATAGGTCTGATATAACTTTGAGCTGACAAAAAAAAGCCTCAAAAAGCTTGGCAGACAGTGTATACCACATGACAAGACTGCAGCTAGGAGCCATAGCTCTCCGTAGCAGCCTACCCATGAATAGACTCCCCAGTCATGTAGCCATATAATCATGTATCATACAACCAGGCACAGTCAGGAAAACTTCTGTCACATAACCATAAAAATTCTTCAAATAAAATCTATACATAAGTAAGTATTGACCATATATACCCAGTATCCACACTGACTATGTCAACTGGTGCAGTCTCAAATTTTGCAACAAGGGATTTGGTTGACCAGGATTAACAGCATGAACTCAGAGTAGGCCAGAAAGCAATTGGTTGATGTGGCTAGAGTAACACAGATGATAGTGAAGCAAGAAAAACAAATTAAAAATACACAGGAAGAAAAAAAACTACCAGGGTAAATTTTATAAGGTAAAAGATAAGCAGGAGCTGGGAAATTTTATTTCTACAAAGCTATGTTTACACTATAAAGCATGAAGTCACTTCAACCTTTACAAGCCGTGTTTTTATTAGCCATAAAATTACCCACTCCTTTTAAACTCCGTGGTAGCAATCACTTCTATGACAAACCACAAATATGAATTAGTCAGATAGCCTAAGCAGCAAGTGAAGAGACACCTGTTTTTTTTTAATTTGTTTTGAGTTATCCAGCCAATAATTTCTTAAACTGAAACTCATCATGCTTTGTGCCGCAGTTCAGAAACATGACAGAGGCCCACATTTGTGAGCTGGCACCTCTTCAATAATAAAAGCAGGAACCACTGGGCCATATCATCCATTGAATTTCCTTACATCTTCAGCATCACTTTCATGGTGTGTGAAAATTCTACACTGTTTTGTCCAGCATTGCTAGAGCAGAGACCCCTCTACAGAAGACAAAAAACCCCAAACAAAACAGAATTATACCTGCTTTCAATGGATAGGGCTGGGTCTTGTCTCTATGCCTTTCCCACTGATCAATGATGATGAATACAAATCATACTCAGACTTACAAAGTGTTGTTTACAGCTGTGAAGGACTGATCAATTAACTGCTTTAATTAGTTAGTAGCTGATAGGAGTATATTCAATAATAAATTAAATGCATTAACTTCAGTTAAACTTTGAAACTTTATTCTTCCTACAGACTAAATAATACCTCACATTAGTTGCACATTATGGGATAACAAAAAACTCTCTCTCTTCAACTGCAACACCTTTCTAACTCTCATCAATCCATATACGTAGGCACTAGAGATAATGCTCTTTTAGGTAACTTTTAAATATGATGGTTCTATCTATATGTTCTTGTCTCAACTTTTGTTCAGTAGTTATATAGAATCTGAGACTGTCTCACTGATGTACGGAGGATATATAAAGAGGATTTTGAAACCCTGTTTAACTGTTGGACTCAGTGAGATTTTGAATCGTTTTCAGAGAAAGCAGGCCAGGAACAGTACCAAATATTTATTGCTATCACTGAATTCTTTTACTATGAGATTCATGTTTTTTGTAACAACATAGCTATGTTGTAGTGTTCACATTGTATCTGTATGGTCCTTGTTAAGTCTTGCCTTCTATGTTAAGACTGCTTCTCTGTCATTCCCTACTATTTAAAAAAAAAAAAAAAAAAAAAAAAAAAATAAAGGAAAGGTCATTGGCACCACAGCTCGTTTTTCTGCATGGATCAGTTCTCCAGTGAAGTGAGTTGTTATTATTAGCTGCTGACTTGCTCTGATAGTAGAGGGGTTTTTAAGTGATAGTCTATTAATTAGTAAACTTTGGAAGCACAGTGTCAAGGCACAGATCAATTGACATCTTTCTGTACCTAACTGCATAATACTGTTTCCTAACATAGACCCACGGCTTTCTTTATCCCTTTGTCAATTAGAATATTTATGAGAGGTCCTGCATCAATAAAGCCTCCATGAATCTCCTCTGTCACCTAACACCTTTGCACCTGCTCTTTTGGGTTTCACACCCCTCCTGCTATGTTTGATGTTTCAGCTTCTACCAGTTTCATAAAGCAGCTGTTGCTTTGCATGGATTGACAGCACTTTGGCCAACGGTGCCAGAAAGCAGCTTGTCATGAGCATTAAGCTCATTCAAAGAGAATACAAATACTGTGTAAAGAAGTAAAGAAGGGCACGACAATCCTGTTTAACAAAAACATGCTCAAGCCAAGCAGTTGGAAAAACATTTCTGAGACTGTGAAATATACTTACAGAAATGCTGGTCTGATTAAAGTCAACTGGAATTTTGCCAGTGATTTAAAATAGAGCTTTTCACAAGAGGTTAGCTTAATGCTGTTGTCTTCTTCATACCAAGTTAAGCCCTTTAGTTCACCATTCCTTTCCACTTTTTTGTCCCAAAAACCACACAGAAATAAAGTTCAGTTTTTAAAAAATCCAATACATGACTCCCTTGTAACCTCCTAAAAATCCTACAAATGTGAAAATTTTACAGGTCCTTTATAATTCCATTGAAAGGAAAAAGGAGCTAAGGGTGCATTGGTCTAGTGTGCAGCTAGTAAAAGCCCATGGAAATTAATGTCCTCTACTTTCCTCAAATATGTTTTTCATTTTATAATCATTACATACATCTAAAAAAATTTCAAGGGAACAAAGCAGATTTGGAAGCATTCATTTAACACATCTACTGAGACTGCTCATGTCCTGAATGTAAATCTAGCAAAGGCTTTGGGAGGAATGAACCTAAGAACAAGAAGACAAAGTTACATGGGAATGCCCAGTGGAGCCATGTTTGAAGTCTTTCCACACCTGCAAAGAGCTTCTACCTCTGGTCTTCCTGCTAAATATTTTACTCTGATGAATAGGATTGGTTGAGAAACAGAACTATAACAAAAGAGTCTGAAAACTTTCCAGCTATTAAATACCCATCTTATAACACCTTTTGAAATGGAAACAATGTATAAAAATTATGTATCCCTGTTCTGGATACTGCTGTGTTTGAAAATTTTAACAGACTAATGTTAGTACGTAATGAATCACTAGTTATGTTATATTTTGGTTTTTATGGGCATACATGAAAACATTACTAAGAATTGCAAGAGACAATTAATTATTATTATATTCCCTCTCAGAGAAAAAGAAGCAGAACAGAGCTGGCAGACCTTTAAGGACACTTTTCATAGAGCACGAGAGTTCTTGGTCCCCAGGTGTAAAAAATCAGGCAAAAAAGGCAAGAGACTGGCATGGATGAGTTGAGACTTGTTGGTCAGACCAAAGGGCAAAAAGGAAATACACAGGCAGCAGGAGTAGAGACAAGTATCCTGGGAAAAGCATGGGGATACTGTCCCCTTGTGTAAGGATGGAGTCAAGAAGGCCAAGGTGTGGCTGGTGCTGAACTTGATAAGGGATGCAGAGAGCAATAAAGGCTTCTACAGGTATGTCAGCCAGAAAAAGGAAGGTGAAAGGAAGCATTGCCACTCTGATGAACATGACTGGCAACCTGGTAATAGTAGATGAAAAAAAGGCTGAGGTACTCAACAACTCTTTTGCTTCAGTCTTCCCTAGTAGAAGAAGATCAGTTTCATGACCACCTGGGGATCATGAACATTCTAAACCTACAGGACCCGATGAGATCCACCCCAGAGCCCTGAGGGAACTGGCTGAGGCAGTTGCCAGGCTAGTCTACGTGATTTTTAAAAGTCGTGGCAGTCAGGTGAAGTCCCTGGTGACTCGAAAAAGGGGAACATTGCACCAAATTTTAAAAAGGGTAAAAAGAGAAAAACTGTGAGCTAGTGACCTGTCAGCCTCACTTCATTGCCTGGGAGGATCATGAAACAGATCCTTCTAGAAGATACACTAAGGCACATGGGGGACAGGGAGATGATTCAACAGAGCCAGCATGGCTTCATCAAGGGCAAGTCCTGCCTGACCAGCCTAGTGCCCTTCTATGATGGAGTGTCTACATTATTGGTTGGGGAAGATCTCTGCTTGTCATGTCTCTGGACTTCTGTAAAGCTTTTGACACAGTTCCCCACAACCCTTCTCTCTTAACTGGAGACATAAAGATTTAATGGATGGATTTTTCAATGGATGGGGAATTGGTTGAATGATTGGAAGCAGATTGTATTAGTCAATGGCTCAATGTCCAGATAAATATCAGAGAAAAATGGTGTCCCTCAGGGGACCATATTAGGACCAGTACTGTTTTAATATCTACATTAGGTACATACAGACAGTGGGATCAAGTGTACTCTCAGCAAGTTTACAGATGACAGCAAGCTCAGTGGTGTGGTTGACATGACTGAGGGACAGGAGACTACCCAGAGGGACCTCAGCAAGCTCAAGTAGTAGGCCCATGTGAAGCTTATGAGGTCCAATGAGGCTCAGTGTAAGGTTCTGCACATGGGTGGGGACAATCCTCACTAGCAGTACAGGCTGGGGATGAAAGGGGTGAGAGCAGCTCTGTGGAGAAGATCTTGGGAGTACAGGTGGATGAAAAATTGATATTGTTCACTGGCAGCCAAGAAAACCAACCATATACTGGACTGCAACAAAAAAGTGTGGCCAGCAGCTCAAGGGAATTAATTCATCCCTTCTGCTCCACTCCTGTGAGAGCCCATCTTAGAGAGCTGGGTTCAGCTCTGGAGTCCTCAGCACAGGAGATATATGGACCTGATGGACTGAGTCCAGAGGAGGGCCACAGAGATGGTCAGAGGAATGAACTCCTGTCCCATGAGGAGAGGCTGAGACAATGGGGGTTGATAACCCTAGAGAAGAGAAGGCTCCAGGTAAACACTATTGCAGCCTTTCAGTGTTTAAAGAGGTTTATAAGAATGACAGGGACAGACATTTTAGTGGGACCTATACAGATAAGCCAAGAGTAATGTAATGTTTTTTAAGTAAAAAAAGGTAGAGTTAAACTATATATAAAGATTTTTTTAACAATTTTTTTTTTTTACAATGAGGATGGTGAAAAATTGGAAGGGGTTTACCAGAGAGTTTGTAGATACCCCACCCCTAGACACAATCAGTGTGAGCTGAATGGGCCTCTGAACAACCTTGTCCAGTCGAAGATGTCCTTAGTATGGGAACTGGACTATATGACCTTTATATGTCCCTCCCAACTCAAACTATTCTATGATTTTATGATTTTCAGATCTCTCCAGGACTTACTTATATCAGGACTTAGCTGAAACTTTCCATGCATCATAAACACAAAACAAGATTTTGGTTGACCTATTGAACACAGGGTGCTAAAACAGACAGAAAGCATACCCTTGACATTTCTCTGAACTTCAAGGATCAGTTTATAAAGGATCAACATGGAAAGCAGGCATAAATACATATACTTTTTATTTAACTAAGTCTTCATATGCTATGACAACCTCTGTCTCATTCCTTCACTTTGCACTACCCAGATCTCACACAGAATACAGAAAACGTTTCAGATCACTTGCTGGAACTGGTCAGATGTGATATTGAACACTGTTCAAAGCAAAATGACTCTGCAAAACTTCTTTTACATTTATTATCACTATAGAGACATTTATGTGTATTTCTTTCTTGCTGCTGTCAGTCTGGAGTGACTTTCCTGTCCTGTGACTGACACTATGTGCCATTCCCAACTGTAGAGATGAGAAAATGAGAATTTCTTCCCTCTCATTTCATTATACTTCTTCCGAATCACATATATATATATACTTCTGGGTCACATAGCAGTATTAGCAGTAGTTTATAGTATGGAAGAAGAATTGGTCCTCAACATAGCAAGGTTGTATCTCTGAAATATCAGCACAAAGCAGGTTTTCTGCCACGCACAGGAAATGTTAATTAAGTGATTCAGTAAATAACTGTAGAAAGCAATAATTTCTGAATTAAGTACACTGCAAAATAAGGCCAGAGCAGTTTTTTTACAGAAAACCTATTTCAGAAAACACATTTATAATGCCATTTATATTTCTAGGAAAGCAAATTAATGGCATAACATTTATGCAAACAGCAATAGAAACTCTCTCCTACAGTTAAAATACAAATAGCAGCATCATACTTATTCTTAAACTCACACAGAGAAGGTATAAAAAGTTCAGAAACAAAATTCATTCATTCACTCATCCATTTCCCTCTCTCTATAGGTACATATATATGGTACCCAGTATAATCTCACTATGCTAGGTGAGGGACAGGCCATGCTTCTCCTGAACATATTACCTAGAGGAACAATTCACCTTCACAGAGGAGTCTTACAAGCTATAGTGATACATATGCTATATGTATCACCTCAGAGAAGATTGTGACCTAAACTTCATAGTGTACCTTCCCATGCTAAGCCAGGTTACTGAGGTCTATAACTATCTATTACAAACTGACTGCATAAATGTAATGCCACATAGGTTACCCTCTCTAACATTTATATTTTATTTCAATTTGTATTCTCAATGATGTTCAGAGATGGACATTCTTAACTTAAAAATTTGTCCATAATGGATTTGAATTCAACTGCAGAGTCATAAGCCTTCTTTCCAAAGGGCTTACTTGGCAACTAATACTAATATAATATGGACATTAAACAGAACATTTCAATATCTAAAAATGATGGACATCCAACACTAGAAGAGATAAAAATAAGTTTTAAAATAGGCATTGAACCAATTTGGTCTTCCTTAGGTATATTATGGAATTACATAAAATCCTAAACCTTTCTAAAGTAAAAAATCATATTTATTTTTTTAATGAAGCATCAGATTACCTTATTTTGAGATTCACTTATTTTGTGAATCAGTTGCTAAATTTTCTCTTTTTTTTTTTTTGTAATGTCACAAAGTGATCCCATTCATATACCAAACAGAGCTGGCATGCTACTTGAACAGCTGAACTCTTCAGTTTCCAGTACATGCAGCAGAGGAGACTGATGACCTACCACTGTGAGCATTTCATTGGATTCATAGATGTTAGCAATAACTGTTTTACATAATAATTGATCTAATTTGTGTAACTTGGGAACATAAACCCTGTATTTGGTGTCCATGACAAGATGCTGGCAGCATGTGAGCTGCAGGTTGGCCTCTACAGGAAGAGATGAGAAGCTGCCTCACACCAGACAGAGTTCATTCAAGCAGACACCAATGAACACATCACAGGACACATCCAAGTCCCTCAGCCAAGTGTAACATGCAGCTCTAAAAATTTTTTTAGGAAAGGTAAAAGACCATCAAAGTAGGAGAGAATAAAAAGAGAAAGAGCAGTGGTATTACCAGTCTCCATGAATGATGATGAAGAGGAGTTCCATGGTGGAGAAGATCTCCACACCATGGCTTATGGAAGACCCACAATGTTGCAGATAGATATTCCTGAAGAAGCCCATGGAGAATCCATGCTGGAGCAGAGGAAAAATGTGGAATAGGACAAACAGCTAGAGGTACCTAGCCTCAGGACTCATAGAGGAGTCTGGAGTGAAGGAATGAAGCTGACTTTGAGAGAGGTGGAAAGAAAGGTGTTCATTTAATATCTTTGTGTCTCACTACCCAAATTTACATTGGGAAAAATTAAATTAGTCTCCCCAGATACAGTCTGGTTTACGTACAGCAGTAAATGGTAAACATCTTCCTGTCTTTTGTCTCATCCCATGAGTTTTCTTACCTTTTTTTCTCCTGATGTCATGCTGAGGGGGAGGGACTGAGCAAATGAGTGGGCATTCAGCTACTAGTTCAGGTTAGGCCACCACAACACTTCACAGTGACTTTCTGTTTTCCCCTTCTAGACTGTTCAGACTAACTCAATATTTTAATTCATTAAATAGTTACCTACCAGCAACTTCTGCTTTTTGCCCATCTGAGAATCAAACATCAGATACTGATGCAATTGCTCTGAATGACATCAGGTAAATTGAATGCAGTAAAAGCCAAACACTTTGCAGTGTTTTAAATCATTTGACAAATGTGTTCCCTAAATTTTATGTTCACCTTCCAAAGCTGCCCTCGAAATGTTGATTCTGGGAAACTAATTTTATAAACTAAAGAAGAGGTTTGTATATCCTGCCTCCCAGGTCACTGCAAGTATAAATTAAGGGCTGGCCTCCAGAAAAACAAGGAAACATAATAGAAAATGCCAGTGTTTCAATTTTTGACATTTTAGACCATTGCTGACATGATGTTCCTTCCAGTTTTTGATGTAATATAAAGTCATTCACACAGCTCCAAATTTATTTCTGTAGATCGTAAATGAATCATTACCCAGTAGACTACACTGAATTCTAGTGGCTTTCAGTTCCACTGGATAAGAGACTGTCAGAAGGGAACAAAATTTGCAAGCTTTCCAAGAGAAATGATGGAATTTTAGGACTCAGCCCTTTAGAGACTTCCATTCACAGTTTGGCTTACATGCAAAGGGTACACATAAAGTGTAGACATGGATATGCCCTTGCACTATGAGGCATTTATAAGCAACTGGGAACATATTAATTAATTTTAATGTAACAAATATTGGAGCTAAATTCACTATACTCGTCCACATGTTTGAAAATAATTACTTTTCCTAGATGCTTTTAATCAATTCTATTGCCTGTTCAGGATCTGTTTTCCGATTTCACTGTGGTTCCTTTTTACCAAATAAGTTTTATCTGGCTTATGCCCTATCTTTGTTTTCTGGAGGAGTTTATAAAGGTGTCTACTTATGATGAAAAGCTAATGTTCACCCTTTGTTTCCATTTCCTTCACATAATTCCTTAATAATCGATTTCAGTTAAACTACCTTACAGGGAAAAACCAGAAGGGGAGTTTAATATCTGTTTGTGTTTCCTCAGAACAGAAAATAAGCATGGCTAAACCAGGTCCCGCATGGCTTTATCCCACTGCAACTTTGCCTTTAAATCACTTGGTTACACATTTAGAGAAAAAGTAGGAATCAATAAAGAAGAGCCTGAGGTTTCTCCCTAAAGCTCCAGCCACTCATCATCCAAGGATCAAGGTATTAAAAATCTGCAAAACACAGGTGGCATCTGATACTAGAGAGGTACCAGCCATTGGTTTAATTTCTCTGTGAACAGTAGGTCTCAGAGCAACTGCGGCAGAGTGCAGTTGTGCATCTAACACAAGAAACAACGCTGACGCATTCCTGGGAGTCCTTTCCTCGATCTTCATTATATATTCATGTGATGCCTCACATACAATATCCCTTTCAGAGAGATATTTACGCTCACAGCAACATGCAGTGTTGTTTATAGACCTCTCCATACTCTTTTGAAAGGAAAACAGGCACTGGGAACAAATGAAGATTAGTGTGTGAATCTGGCTGCCAAGATGCACTTTACTTTCACAGAAAATAGTTATCTGCAACCCTCTTCTTAACAAAACTAGCCAAATGCCCATTGGGATCATGTCCTCCTTCATATATCAGAATAAATACAAACCAAATTTAGTTGTTTGAAAGCCAAAACAAAGAAGTTTTGTTCCATTTAAGTGCTGTTAAGGCATTTTCAGTGATATTACTACTAGAACATTATTGCTAAAAGCTGCAAGGAGTCCCATTTTGTCTGTTAAGAAAATATTTTAAGACTTTGACAAAATACCTTATAATCCAAATAAAAAGGATGGAAGAAACAGCTTGTTCTCTTACTTCAAATGGGAGCTCTGTTATTTCCATATTTCCAGATAAATCCAGCTTTTCCAGATTCTCACAGTCACCCAGTTCTGGAGGGACTGAACTCAGGTTATTAAAACTCACATTGAGCACTTTCAGGTTTTTTAAGCATCCTGTGAGGGAAGAATAATTAAAATCAGTGTACTAAAAAACCTATATAATAAGAAGTAAACCATAAGGGGAGGAAGTAAATTTAAAAGACACACTTAGTTTAGAAAAGAAAAATCTCCTTAATGTGAGAATGGGTAAGATTAGTATTTTTTGCGATGGTCACTGACCTTGACAGAGGTAAAAGTATTGTGTTGCACTCATATGGGCTCCCCATAATCAGACATGGTTTGATAAAATTTTGAAAGGATGCACCCAAGACTTGCAAAAACCTTGATTCTATCATCAATGGTAAAATACCTAATGACCTGTTAGAACTGGAGAAGGGGGGTTTATATTTGGGCACTTTAGAAAGCTTGCTTAGTGAATGACAGTCAAGAGTATTTTTTATAGAACCTGTTAATTTGGAATTAACAAATTACCAATGAATTGGAATTAACTCTTACTAAACTTACGGCATCACGAGTTCTGTCTTTGGCTATCATCATAGCATAATTTTGATCATAAAAGGTAATGAATGTGTGGATTTGTTTCATTATGTTCTTTATTGAAACTTATCATCTTTGCCATCTTAATTTTGAGGCACTTATGATTTCCTAGGCTACATTTAGAGATTATGTACTTTGTAATTCTTTGGTTACAACATTGTGTAATATTCATTGTGGAGTGCTCTTTTTGTCAAAATAGCAGAAGGACCGTTTTCTGTGAGACTAAAACAGGCATTGTTTTGGCAGTACATAATTGTCCTGCTCATCAGGCCTGGTGGCAAGAGAGTAATGAAAACAACATAATGGTGTAAATATGTGAACAGCCTTATTTCTGGATTTTTAAGCACATAAAATAATAAAAATTTAGCCTACCCATGATGAAGCCTCAGCAGCCTTATTTTCATGATGTAGACAAATGAAAATTTGCCACATGCTAAGTGGCACAAGCATCAACTTACACCTTGTTGCAACACAACAACCACTGAAGCATAAATGTTTTAAAACACAATGGAGAATCAGAGGATCACAAATTAATTGCTCATTCAATTAACCCCTCAGTGAAGCAGAGCAAAACCCCTTGGAATGAAAAAGAAACTACTTATTTGGAATGTTTTGTCATTTGTTTTGGCAGCAGGATACGTACTGAGTCTGTCTGGACTGGAATTAATTTTCTTCATAGCAGTCTGCACTGTGCTATAGTTTTGATTTGTGACCAAAGAGTGGTGATAACACACCAGTGTTTTTGCTGTTGCTGAACAGAACTGACACAGCATGAAAGGAGCCTCTGCTTCTCACTTTGCTGTCCCAGTGACTTACCTAGGGGTAGGCTAGAGGATGGCAGGGGTCAAGGACAGGACACCGAGCCCACACTGACCAGGGGAATATACAATAGCATGTTCATCAGTAAAAGATGGGGGTGGGTGGGCAGCAATGGGAAGGAGTTATCCAGGGTGGTTGCTGCTCAGGGACTGACTGGGCACTGGTCAACTGATAGTGACATTTTGCTTGACTTGCTTGTTTGCTTGTCTGCTTGTCTGTTTTTATTCACTTACTAAACTGTCTTCATCTTAATGCATTAGGTTTCCCACTTTTGCCATTCCAATTCTGTCCTCATTCTGCTGTGGGATATTCAAAGACAATTCAGCAGGCTGAGTAAGCTGCATGAGGTTTAGGTGCCTGTAAGTGTGAACCCAGAACAAATGTATTTACTAACTTTTCACCCACTGAAATTTCTACCTCTCAGTTCAAATAGTGGCTTAAGAACTAATAAAGACAATGCATCTAGCGTCCATCTAAGTGACATCCTAGTCACCTTCTTGTCTAACTCTGCTCAGGCCATGCATCTCCCAAGGAGACATGGAATAGAATTGCTCACAATAAAGACATTACAAAAAATTTAACAATATTCTTATGAAGAGTGATAGAGACAAGTTCAACTGCAATTTCTGATTTTTGTGCCTTCCAAAACTATGTTTTTCAAGATTTTTTTCTCCTTTCATAGTTTCTAATATATATGTCAGTGTTCACAATCTGGTTTGTCCCACCTTGCAGGTATGAGAAAGCAAGTAAGTAGAAGATGCAAGATATTTTGTCTTCTCAAATATAGCCTTTCTCTAATCTGACAGAAGTGTAGTCAATTTCCAGTAATTGCTGTGGCTAAGGTTACAGAAATTACTAGGAAAAACGTGAGTCTTACAACTGAATTTATTCTGATAACAAACTCAGGACAAAACCAGATGTGTAGGATATGATTTACTGAGGTCTACCTATAGGGAGTAAACTTGCAGTTCTGTGTAATACCTATTTTTTCACCAATTCCTTTAAATAATATTCAAGGACAATTCTCAGTTCAAAGTAGTAACGACAAAACCATTGCTGCTACAACAATTTTGTTAACTGTGCTCAATGGTGCTGAATTTTCAGTTCTATAAAAAATGCAAATTAGGGGTTTAACCAGCTAAAACATCTCTGTGTTTTCCAAGGAGAAGCAGTAAGATCAGTAATGAAATCCACAGCTTCCCTGGGATCTGCAGTGCCACAGTTGTTGCCTAAGACAGCATTTCTTCCTGGTTTAAATTTTTAATTCATTACTTCTTAAAAAATTTAAACGAGTACTTAAACTCTATATAATTTCTGATGTGCAATCCAGCATACTAATAATGCATACTAGTTATGCAACTTCACTATCTAGATAAACCTACATTAGTGTTCCTAACAAGGTGTCAGAGGTAAAATATATATGAGATTACAGAGGCCCAATTTAATGCAAATACAGATCTGCTTGTATAAACGAGTGAAATGCAAAGCAAAGGTTTCCACTGATCTACAATAATCTGATAGCAGCTTCCTACTGTTCAAGACAAATTGTCTCCTATTTCCAGCCTCCTCTGATGAATCTCTGATGTTGCCTTTGATTCATCTGAAAGGATATTTTGATGTTCAAGCTTACAAGTAACAGTTAAAACATCAGCGTATTTTTTTAAAACTTCTGTTTAAAACATCCAAGGAAAGGAAGGATGAAGACTTTCTAAACACTATTTGCATAACAAAGTTGAGAAATAAACTGCAAAGTCTGGTAATAACAATCTAATGTAATGTAGTTACATAAATAACACAAAAATGTCAATATGTATGAGTCTTCTGGCAAAAATAATTTATGTAATGAATAGTTTCCATGGTAGTGTTTACAGTCTGAGATTAATAACCAAAGACACTAGTTAAATGCTTTCAAGAAACTCAGCTTAATAAAATACTGGAATTTGCAAGACCCAATGATGTTGAAATTAGTTAAAGTAGAATATTTTCATTACCTTTTCATATAATATTCCTTTTTGATAGCTTAACCACAGTAATATTGTTCCCTCTCTAGTTGGTCCAATAAAAATTATACAATTTTGTACTTTTTTATGAAGTAACCAAGGATTAAATTTCGAGGAGCTTACCAACTCTTCCAACATAAGCAAATTATCTTTTGAGCAACTAGCCTTAAAGCAATTGGCAAAGTCAAAATTTGCAACAGAGCTGTTTAATACTTCCCCTTCAAATGGGAAATCTAATAAAAAATTTCCTTAGTTGTATACAAGATTGAGCTATTGGAGAGATAGCTTTCAATACTGAATAAATAGCAAGGGTAAGCAATGAGTCTGAAACTCCTCAAACCTAGAACTCATTTAAACTGAGATTCTTGGAAACTCACATATCAGCACACTGGGAATCTTAATAGCAAGAGCTATTTCAGATGTCTAGAAGTAATTTAAAATTGAAAACTGTTTCCTTAATAGTTTTCCCTCTGAATTCTAGGAAAATGGATTAATGGCATGGACAAATGGAATTTTATACTGTGAAGTAGAAAAAAGAGCAAAAAAAAATCCCTGAGATTTCTTATTGAAGTATGTCTCAAAAGCACAATTATTTTCCTCTTAAATATTTGGCATTTCACAAAATGTGAGAGAACATAATGAGATTCAAAGATTTTATTAACAGTTCTTTGAGATTTTTAATTAATTATTCATGGGACAGAAAGTCCTGATACAGCTATCCGATACCAGCACAAAAACTTTGAGATCACTTGAAAATATAGTTCACTAATTACTATGTTGATCTGGGAACATAGTCATCTGGGTATTTTTAGTTATAACAGCTAGTAATGTACATATAGACTGTGCTGCAACCATGCATTTACAGACAGAATTTCAAACTCACCCAGAAGACATTGTCAAAGAAATCCCCCAGTTACATGCCCGCTAATGATTTCTTATTATTCCTGGGAAAGCCTAACCTCACAGCTCTAAGACAGACAACAACTCAGTTTTAGTTTTCCTCATTTTTATTTGTTTCCCATTACACTATTTGCTACTCAAGCAAAAAAACAAAACAAAACAAAACAAACAAAAAACCACACAAAAAAAAAAAAAGCCAGAAAAACAAACAAACAAAAAAACCCCCCACAACCTAGAAGTAATCCCATCTGTCTTCTAATCGAAATTTGAGCTGTTGAAGTGTACAGGTGATTTTAGCCCAGAGTGTCCTGTAATATCTGCAGATGGATTTAAGTGTTTCTTGTCTCTGATTCAGAGTACAGCATTCCCTTCCAAAGCAAGTCAAACATGAACATCACGAACATGAACTTCAGCTCCTGCAGATATTTTAGTCCAGAGACTGCCACTGCAGCAATACATTTTTTTCACTGAAAATTTCTTTATCATCCACTGCTCTTTCACACCTCTAAAGCCTTCTTGTGAGAATCAACAGTAGTCCTAACATGGATCATTAGTTTAGATTCTGCTGAATGATTTGTTGGTCTAAACTTCGTTTCAATTCCATATGAAGATTAAAGACTGAACAGCATGAATGTCACTGCCAACTTTTACTCTGAAGTATGTTTCAGAGGTGATATTTGCCTGCTCCCTGTTGTTTTGTAAATACAACAGAAAATGATGAATACTTTAGAACTTAACCTTTCTAGAGAACTTGTTTTCTGAGTTAGCACCCAGTCCTCACTCCTTGCTTATACAGAACTCCCAAACCAAACTCACATTTATTATTTTCCCTGTGAAAAGTAGATAGTTGACTAAAGTCTGAGAGGAATCATGCTGAAGAATCTGAAGACTTCAGACTACCCAAGACCTTTCACAATAACACCTTTTTATTTCAAATTTGAAAATAATAATAATTTCCAATACACATTAGTGTATACGTCTGTAGGCACATAGTACACTAAAATAAAAGCACAGACATTTACAGGAATACCTATTCACATGTCAACAAAAGAGCATTATAAAATTAAGATGAATAGTTCTCTGCAATTTATGTCATAACAACAATGGCAGCTCCATTGAATTACTAATATGTAGTCTATCAACACAGGACATAACCTGGTAAGACCAAAAATCATTCTGTAGTTCTAGAAAAAGTGCTGAACTGCTCAGTTTCTCTGAACAAAAAAAAGAAAAAGCCCGGAGTAGCTTTTTTGTACTATTTCCTTTTAAATTATATTATCAAATCTTTATCTTTGTCTAGCCTATCTGTATAGATAGGCTAGAATTACTGCTGTGATGGAGAATTTTTTTTACAAATACTATTATCCACAGCTAACCAAATTTGTTAATTTGGTTATGCAGTATCTCAAAAGTAAATGTTCATATCCAAGTTTCTCCAGATGAGTTTTTAGCACAGTCATGCCCACTATCATTTAATGAATCTTGAATAAAAAAAATTCTCAACAATATTTCACTGTTAAGAGGAGGATGGTGAGTGCTATAACATTGCATCTGAGGCAGGACCTACAGCAGTTTTTTAATACTCACTTTCCCATCTAGTCAGTTACATAAAAAAGCCACAACAAAAACACTGAAAGGAAGAAATTAATACTGTGGGTATAAGCTAGAGGGATGAGCATGTTGGAGGGAAAGTGAATAAATGGGAATAACATTAAAGCTACTGCTGAACAGAAATCGCTTCATCTGAACACAACTGAAAGAACAGTGATTGCTACTTGAAGCAATTGAAACTAATTTCTGAAGAAAGGTGTGATATGGCTGAATTGGTTATGCTAGAGCAATGGTTTTGGGCCTTAATTCTGAAACAGGCATTATTAGCATTCATAATCACTTTTTTCTTGGCAATTATTTTCAGCAGTGATGCACACTATTACAAGAAGAAAGAAAAAATTTCTTAGCAATTACCTGCTTCAATTGTTAAGCAATGACTACATAAAAACTTAGGTTTAATGGTCTGAGGTAACCACACTATTTTGTCGGTGTATGTACATTAAACTCACTCAGCTTTCTGAGTTCCACAAAGTGCTGGCAAAAGTGTTTATACCTATTATCTCCTACTTCTGTCTTGTTTATGATTTGTTAGTATACTAGCTGACAGGTTGAAACTATAAAATATATCTCAGTCAATGGGAAGTTTCCTGTGTAAAATATGTTAGTAAAAAAAATCAGAACTAGTGTTACTCTACCAATAGAGTAGAAATGGGCAAGAATGTGCAGCACTAATTACTATGTATCAGGAGGCTCTCTCTTTTCCTGTTTTTCTTAGTTAACCCTATGATAAATATAGAGGTGGAGGTTTAATTCTTTATCTTTTTTTTTTTTTTTTCCAAACTGTTAACTCTTAGTGTACATAAGGCATACCAGTGACTGGGGAAGCTTTGCATTACGTTTAAAAATAACAGCTGAGAAATTAGTACACCTAGGCTCATGGCCTTGACTACAGGGGCCTTATAGGGAACCCAGTCTCTTTAACTCTCAAATATACCACTGTTTACAGCAACACTCTTCCTTCTAGCAGCAAAACCAGCAAATCCCTCTCAAACCATTACAGACTTTCAAACAAGCTTTTCATATTGTAAGATCAGAAAACACACAAGAGGCAAACACAAAGTTTTATGAAGCTTAAAATAGCAAAGGTATGTAACTTAAGAATTTTTTCTCTAAAACCTCTGATGTCATATTGATTAAATGGGGAACATTACTGTACTCATTAGAAAATTCAAAAGGTGGATTTTATGCAATTTTTAATTTTGATCCATTCTACTACAATTTATCTTTCAGTTCGTCCTGTTTGAGGCTTACAGTCCTGCAATACTTCTATTTTTTTAACATATAAGGAAAGTAAAACACCACATCATTGCAAAAGAACTCTCCATCTACTTGAATACAGTCAATAAATGCCTCATAATCTGATAACAAAAATGTGTCATTTTTTACCATATTTTATCCATGCTATATACATGGTATTGCATACAATTCAGTAAGTATAATTACAGTCAGAGAACTGTAAAAATTTAGACAAAATGGTTCACAGGAAACAAGTGTGAAGTCAGTTATCAGTAAATTAACAAGAAAATGCATGGATATTCATTCCCCTACAATATATTTAAACCATGTAAGTAGTTGAATATCTTGAACCAACTTACCAATTTCCGTTGGAAGATGGTTGATTTGATTTTTTGACAGTTCCAGTACTCTCAGATCTTGAAATAATTCAATGTAGCCTGGAATGGTTTGTATCAATGTATTGTTCACATGCCATTCTTTCAGATAGGTTTGTTCTTTCAGAGAATCTGGGAATTCCTTTTAATGAAATAAGAACAGGTAAATATAAAGCATGACGTTAGAATTTTTTTCTACCATGTATCTAAATACAGGGAAAAAATATTGTCCATCCAAATCTTTAAATCTTAACACCTTGCCTTAATTACTTTAATGTAAAACAGCAATTTGTCAAATCCTCATAGCAGGTGTTTGCTTTTGAGGACCATTGCAAATGTCTGTCACCATATCATTATTTTTTAACTGCTAATGCAATCATTTTGCTCTAAACCTGAAACCTATCTGAATCATTCTATCTGTTTGGTCTTCTCTATACTATCTATTTTTCCCAGCTGGAGGTTGTTTTTTTTTAAACACATTTCAGTGCTTTATTTCACACATCAAAATGGAGTAAAAAGCAACATAGGAACAGATGGAGCGGATGTATGGAGAATAACTAGGGTTTGCTACATTAAAAAAAAAAAGGTGTGAGTACATTCTTAATACCTGCCAACATTTCAAAATTGTGAAGATGAAACACAGTCCAAGAAACAGAATTATTTTGGATAAGTTACACACATATCCCTTCTGAAAAAAAAAAAAAAAAAAAAAAAAAAAAAAAAAAAAAAAAAAAAAAGAGTAATCTATTTTCCCTTACTTTTAAATTTGGTTCCTGTGCATTAAGAATACAATACAGTAAGAATCACTGTTCATACATATTACTGTCATACATATGACATTTATATAGCCCACTTTTTTTCCTTCTAGATTTCATAGATCCCCCAAGACACTAACAATAGTAATGCATTTTGTTTTCTATTAATTCTTAAATTCTGAACTAGGAACAGTGCTACTTGACTTTAAGCTAAATTAAAATATCTAATTCTAATTAAAGATACACTGGATGTTTGTTCAAGTTTTTGATGTTTGATTAAGCCTCTCTTTGGCTGTTGATTTGTCTGCTTTCAGGTCTTTTCAAATTTACACATGTAGATCCTTGGCCTGTAAGTATTCCTGCATTGCTACCTTCCCTTCTATACTGATATGGATCATTTCATTTCTTGCTTCACTTTCCCACTGGGTGTGTGATTCATTGTGGTCTATCTTCTACATATGTCAGTTCCTGGCAGTCGAAACACAAAACTCAGGTAAGGTAATGAGAAATCTCTACAGCTCTCTGGAGTGGGTTTCCACTCCTCCACCTTCAGTGCTGCACATTTTTCTGCATCAAAACAAAAGAATAAGTACCAACTGCAAATTTAATTAGTACTGTCTTTCCTGTCTGTACAGAATTGAAAATGCTGATTACAGGGGGTTGCATTTAGCTGGAGCGTCATAGATACCACATAGATTCCACATAGATGGGAGAACCCTTATTCACATGGAAAGATGTAGAATAGGAGGGAAAAAGTTGTTTGGGTCAAACAGATACTGTTTGCCACACTAGTTCTCCACCTTAGAGGAGAGTATACTGTTTTACACATGTTTTTTTGTACCATGTAGTCACAACAGACCATTTTCAGCTCCTTACTAGAAGACAGAGCAGGGAACAAAGGGAAACACTTGCCCCTATGAAGAGGAGTACCCTTGCTGTTCTCCAAAACTAAAAGGGGTATCCCACAGACCTCTTAATAAATTGAAGATGGTGCAGCACACAAAGCATTTTCTCAGATTAATACCAAACTCCCTCATAGTTTTAGAAAAATTAAACCACTGTTTTTATTATTTATCAATGAAAAAATATTTTTAAAATCTTACTTTTGAATTAAGGGTAGGTTAAAGCACCAAGGTACTCATGTGCAGCAACAGAAATTAATTAATATATTAGTTGAAAAGAGTACGTACTATAAAATCAAGACCTACTCTATTTAGCTAGTAGTCTGTCCCTATTTCTCTTGCTTGCTATTTGTTGTATGAGCTTTATCTTTCCTCAGATATGTGAAATTAATTACTTCACAGCTACAAGAAACAGTGGGTGTCCACCTGAGGAGAACACGTTATAATTTCAGTGACATTTGAGAGGTGGGAAAAAAGTGGCACAGAAGTCCTAAAAGAAGAAATTCCTACTAGGGTTTTTTCCCTTACAAATGTTCTCAGAAAAAGGTTCTGAGATTCAAGGTGATTTTCCAAAGACCACTGTCCAGGTGATTTTCAAAATAATTGTCCAAGCTATGCTATTATGTGCTGGAGTGTTTTATTAATTTCATTTTTAGCCTCATACTCTATCAGTGGGCCAGATTCACTGTTATGCTGTATGGACATGGAGTATAAGATAATAACACCTTTGTACCATGTCTATGTTTTTGCCATCTAGATAGTCTAGGCACGGGTTAGTGCCCAACACAAGCTACCATTCTAATTGACCGCAATATTTCAAATAACATAATTATTTGATTTGTAGACTCAGTTCATTAACCACTGAAGTTTCCAGTGAGAGCCTTTGCATTGGGACCTATGGGAAGGATGTGGCAAAGCCACTTGCTTTGATCTTGAAAAATCCTTGCACTGACTGGAGCTTACTCTGTTAAGACTTAACTTCACGGTGTCCAGAAAGAGAAAACAACAGCCCAGAAGAGAGTCCATTTCTCAAAATTTGGTCTGTAATTCATACCAGCAACCTACCCAGATTTAGCTATCAACTGTCTAGAGGATATATTACAGCTTTGTTGATGAGAGGAAAGGGGAAACATAATAGAAATTCTTATCAGCTGAAAGCAAAAGACAGAGAATTCAGCAGCCAGTTCCCAAATGGATACTTCCCAGGGTTGTGCTGTTTGCTGCTGACAACAGTAAGTGGCCAGCCAGCAGCAAACCAAGCTGGTTGTGTGCTTGTATAACTGCACAGGCAATCCCATCTCCTACTTCTGCTTTATTTTTCAAACCTTCAATTCATGAACATTTTAGTAAAACTAAACTGCAAATTACATGACAGGTCCCAGCTACAGAACATACAGACATCTCTGAGAAAATTGCCACATGACAAGAGATCTTTTAATATTCAAATTTCCAGCTTGTGAATCTTTGGTTGTATAGTCTGCAAATTCATTTTGCTTAAGTGCAAGTTTTGTGAGTAATAGGAGAAGAGAGTGTCATGTCTGATTCAGTTTTTGGTTTAGAAGCAGCATCCAAGATTAAAATAAGAAAAAAATTTTAAAAAGTAATATGATTTTTATAACCAGTAAAATTTTAAAGAAATTTTTACACTAAGGAGAAATACACTTCCTTTATAACGTTATCAAGTAGAGTTCAAATTTTTAAAATAATTTAGGAGGTTCAATGAATGTATGAGATGGTCACAATGAACATATGATATGGAGACAAAGTGCATGGTGCTTAGCAGAATACTGCTCATGACAGTACAATGCACATAAAAGAACACTGATATATCTTAAATATAATCAGAATGTAAAACTGAAATTAAATTCTATGGAAAATAGAGCAAATTACTTATGTTTGATTTTACCTCCTAATATAAAGCTTTGTTCAAGTTGACAAAACAAAATGTTAAAGGGTTGACAGAAAAGAATAAGCAACATAAGACTTCAGCTATGCAGATCTCTCCTCCCTGATGCACAGAAAATATTTGCAGTTTGCTATTAAGTCAGTGTCTAAGGAGCTGTAATTTTCCTTTTTTGCCTCCTAACATACCTAAAAAGTTTACAGAGTAGGAAAGCATGCAGTATAAAACTATACAGATTTAACATCATTATCAATATCTAAGTTCCTTGAAAGATAAGGCATGGTATCTCTCCAGCAGTCAATACTATCACAAGAATGGTTAACATTAGCTGAAGAAGCAGCCTCCTTACTAAAGAGGGATGGGAACTGGGGCTTTCTATCTTCCTAAAATTCCATCAACTTTATGTTCATTCAGAAAAGAGATAAAGCCAGGAAAAAAACAAAAACTTAAAAATGCCTTTATATTCAAGATCAAATCTTTGACAAATTAATGATTCAGGTGAATCAAAATAATTGTCTTAGTTAAGATTAGCCATATTGTTGGTTGACTTTTTAACCTGCATTTTTTTGTAATTAAAATCTCAAAATAGATTTCAAAATCATAAATTAAATAAAAGTAAAAAATCTAGTTTCACTTTCTCATTAATAAAGTAGCGTACATTCAAACCACATTTAAGCCAAAACTGTAACAATCCTAGAAATCTTCAGACCATCTCTAATCCACCTTTTGCAGAATCTGAAAACAGAATTAATTGAGAGCTCATTTCCAAACCCCTATTACACATAAAACAAAACTTCAAGTTAAAAGTGGGGTTTTTTTCAGCAAGACCACTGTGAACTGATGCTAATATTAATCTTGATTTGAACAGAGCTTCAGAAAATTGTTATCATACCATTAAAGCATGGAGACACATCCCTGAGTAGTAGAAGACATCAACAAGGGAACAAAGCTGAATATTATTTTCATCTTCTTTCATCCATTGGGAATTTCAGAGGAAGATACGTTATTGCAATATAATTTCTAATATCAAAATATTTGAGAGGGCTAAATTACAAGTATCATTAGAGTATTTAAAATAATCAGATTTGAAAACTAAACCACTAGTTCACAGCAAAATAGGAAAAGCTTTTGTCAACACTAGCACTGGTGTGAAAAAGCACCAGTATCATACACAGTGGCAAAAGAAGTTTTGTGGAATTAAAATCTACAATACTATGCTACCCAAACCCTTTCACAATAAAACATTTTCTGTTATATTTACCGTCCACTGCTCTCCAGAAAGCTGAAAAATAAACTTGTTTTTTTCCTTATTTTCTTCATCTAACAAAGCACGCCTTTTCTGGATATGAGGAGTCTTTCCATAACTGTCCAAGATCTTCTCATTGGTGTCTACAAAGCCATTCTTGAGGTATTTTGATTGAGGAATGCCTTTCTTCTGGCACTCTAATACGAAATTCCATTCCTGTTTTATCCTGAAATAGTGCCAAAAAGGGGTCATGTGAAATGGCAAATAAGTCTTAATCATACAAATAAGTATAATCATGAAAGAAGGAAGGGAAGGAAGGGAAGGAAGGGAAGGAAGGGANAGGAAGGAAGGAAGGAAGGAAGGAAGGAAGGAAGGAAGGAAGGAAGGAAGGAAGGAAGGAAGGAAGGAAGGAAGGAAGGAAGGAAGGAAGGAAGGAAGGAAGGAAGGAAGGAAGGAAGGAAGGAAGGAAGGAAGGAAGGAAGGAAGGAAGGAAGGAAGAGAGAGAGAGAGAGAGAGAGAGAGAGAGGAAGGAAGGAAGGAAGGAAGGAAAGGTCGAAGTTACTGCATGCCAACTAATTTTCAGATTCAATTTCAGTGTAACTTTAGGCTCACCTCCAGAGCAAGATTTTACCCATACAATTTTAGGTGCAAATTCAATTTGCCATAATTAAGCATTGCCAAAAGCATATGCTTTAATTTGAGAGAGATTTATTTCAGCTTAGTCAATTAAGGAACAGGTTGATTAACTGAAGCAAGACTTCCTTATATCAAATAAGACTCTGTAGAGCACCTTGCACCCTAAATCCTATTTCTACACTTCGAATTCTAGATTCTGGTGGCATACAAGATCCATTTAAGTAATCTCTCTTGGGCAGCAAGTTCATGCTAAAGACTGGAAGAAAACTGGCAGGTGAAGAAGGTCACAAACTTCAAGAAAATATTCCCCCCAGAGAAAGAAGAAAATGTCATGTCCTAGAAAGAAAATCTGATGCAAGTTTTAAATTTCAAGTAGGAAGTAACAAAACCTGTACACATATTTCCAGATAAGTACTTCCTCTGAAATGCTAAGATGTTAAAGCAATGACACACAAAACAGAATGTTTGTTTTTAAGTGATGTACAAGAAATCAGTTACACAGTCAGGTACAAGAAGTAGGCAAATGGAAGACTTTCTGAAATGTGAAGTGTCAATAGAAGAGGTGTGAGAATGAAAATGTATGTATTTTGTATAAATATCCCAGTGTCTCATTGTAGACTGGTTTTACACAACAACGAGATGTGATATGTAAATGAATAGGGAAGAAAATACTGGACAGACAGACAAAAAGACCAATACATTCAGCTCACATTCAGCTACTGAAGCAGTACAGTCAAGGAAGAGTACACCACCACCACAAAACACCTCAAAATATCTTTTCTGAAGCTACTTGATATACCAAAGTCAAGAAAACAGGTTAGGGCTGCCACAGCTCCTTACATTACTTTGTAATGCTTCAACATGCTGCATCTGATACTTCTGGTGACAGAGGGAGAGACACCTAAGCAGCCCTACCAAAGGATATTCCCTCCAGCTACAGCCTGGAAGGCTGTAGGAAAGTTGAAACACCTCTTTCAGGTGCTTTGACACATGAGCTAGTTTAATTTTTCTGGTTGATCTTGTCTATTCAATCTGTCATTTGAACGCCAGAGACCACTAAGGAACAACAAGCACACAATGCAATAACAAGAGATCACTAGAAAAAGCTAGAAAACAATACTTTCATATTCCATATATATATTTTAAAAAAAAATTAAACAGACCCAACCCACCTGCTCATCTTGTTTCCGAAATTAATCTAACAGTACATCTAATGAGCTGTAAAATCTCTGTGTTACTATGTGAGGTGAAGTGGGCAGAGGAAAAACAAAATTAATTGAATTCCAAAGAAATCAACACCAAACTTTAAACCTAAAAAGGCAGGAACTGTAAAAGAGCAGAACTGTAGCTTTTTTTTTTTTTTCTAAAACCTTCTAATTCTATCTTTTCTTACCACTGCTGTATTGCTGTTACTCACATCCTCCTCCAGTCCTCACAGCCTTTTTATCCCTCTATGAAACTGCATTACTGCCCTCTAATTTCTACAGAATTTCCCATTTTGTACCAAAGCAATAAATATTTTATATCAGTGCATAATTCAATGAACTGAGAAAGCTTTCCTCAAAAAAAAAATTTTTTAAATTCAGTGCTCTTCACTCACATACAAAAATTACTCTTTCCTCTCCTTATAAATTATAAGAATGTTAGAAACTTAACAAATGGGAAGAAGAGGGCAAAAAGTCTAAATTTTGATAAAAAATAAGACACTGAGTTGCTCTACTGTATCTCAGTGCTGGCTCTGTCAGGTAGAACCCAGGAACATGAAAGAAAATGTCTAAGGTATAGAATTTTACTCTCTCCGAACAAGGAACAGAGCAAATGGCAAGAAGGGAGATCCACAGTAAAGTGTCAGAGAGTAATTTATCCTCACATCTTTAATGGATCTCCCTTCTTGCCATTTGCTCTGTTCCTTGTTGTGAGAGAATAAAATTCTATACCTTAGACATCTTCTCAAGGGATCATGATACATTGTTAGCCAAATAAAATAAAATGCACATAACAAAAACATCTTTAACATATCAATCAGTGGAATACTGACCTCAAACAGACATTAGTAATTAAATCTGATTAGAAATTTAACATTAATATCATTCACTGATGAGGAAATCCTGTGTCAAATATCTGCTTTACTTAAACATTAAATGATAGCAACATGTTCTGTTAAGCTTTTAAAGAATGCCTGCTTAATGGTCACCAGGCTAAGTACCATGTAGAAGAACATTTTGAAGAGATGGAAAGTGAGTTAATGATGGAGCAACAAACACACATAATTTTGTACAGTACAATTCTGAAGAAAAGCCTGATATATCCTAAATACAGAGAGTTTAACAATTTACAACCCCAGCTTGTATCCTTGGGATACACACTAAACAAATGAATTAATAGGAGCCTTCCTGTTGTGGAGGTGTGACTTGTATAAAGTTGGTAGTTATCATTAAGCAAAGATTCCCAAGTGGTAAACTGCAGGTTACAATTGATATCAAACCAAAGGAATCTATCCTGTTACACAGTTGTCACTCAACTCTGTTATTGTTCAAAAACTGAGATGATAATACTTCTTAAAGTGTCCTTACACAAATGAGTAACATCTTAAGTCCTCCTTTGTTGGCAACCCTCAAATGAAGTGGAATTTCCACCATGTGTGTGTTGGAACTTAGTCTGGCTAGGGAAGTGAAAGAAAATAAGAAGAGTTTCTTCAAATACATCAATGAGAAAAAGATTTTGTCTCAGTCTTTACTGCAAAAAACAGTCCTCAGGACAGCCAGTCACTAGAAGTAAGGGAGCATAACTGGAAGGAGGAAGACTCTCCACTGCTCAGCGTGGATTGGGTTAGAGATCGGTTGGATAAACTGAAAACACACAAATCCATGGTCCCCCATGGGATGCATCCACATGTGCTGAGTGAGCTGGCTGATGCTGCAGCCGAGCTGCTCTCCATCTCTTCTGAAAACTCATGGAGAATGGGAGAGGTGCCTGAGGACTGGAAGAAGGCCAATGTCACTCCAGTCTTCAAAAAGGGCAAGAAGTAAGTCCCAGGCAACAACAGACCAGTCAGCCTCACCTCCTTCCTTGGAAATGTGATGGAAGAGCTCATTCTGGAGGCCATCTCTAACTACTTGAAAGAAAATGTTATCAGTAGTAAAGACGGATGTACTAAGGGGAAATCTTGCTTGATCAACCTGCTATCCTTCTACAAAGAAATGACCAAATGGGTAGATGAAGGGAGAGCAGTGGATGTCATATAACTTGATGTCAGTAAAGCTTTTGACACAGTCAAAACATAACATCCTAATAACCGAAGAAATGCGGAACAGACAACTGAAATATAATGTGGATTGGTACCTGGCTCAAGAACAGATCCCAGAGGGTTGTGATCAGAGGAAAATTTTGGAGAAGAGACATACTGGAAGAGGTGACTGAATAAACTTCCATCTTTGCTGCATGTTTGATTGGTGGACATGGTAGGTTGTTCCATTTCACAGCACATATAGCTAATCAGGGCAAACAGCTCTGGCATTTCCTGACTTCAATGCTTAATTTGTCAGCCTTCAATTTTTACCTTACTTGCTCTTCACATAGGAGATAAACATGTTGCAGTCCTTCAGAAAAAATCTAACTATAAACTTTCATTCCCTTTCCAACAAAAATGAAAAGTAGAAAGGAGAAAATAATGAGGAAAATTATCATACCACATCAAGTTTGTCTGCCAGCACTCGGAATATCAAGGTGCAAGATTGTTCACCAAAACCAGAATTAAAAGATCAAATATAAAACAGTACTGTAAACACGAACTTCTTTCCATAATACAGATTTTCATAAACACGTGGTTAACTATGGAACTGTGTACATTTTTTGTAACAGTTTGTGTTTCACAGGAGATTTAGAATGGGTTTCTCTGATGAGGCAAAGGACATGACACAAAATGAAATTACTTTTACACAACACTGGACTGTTTCTTTTTTATATTCAGGAGCTGGTTTTTATGTGCCCACCACAAGTAGGGGTTCCTTAAACTGCAGTACTCCCACAGTCCCACAAAACCAAAATAGAAAGAGAACTGAATTAATTCCATCCAAAATGACCTGATACAAGTATCTGAGAGCCAGACATGATTCTCTCACAATATTCTCATCAGGCTGACCTCCAGAATCTGCTCTCACTGGGCAGTTTCTTGAATATATGTCCAGAACTGTAAATGCCATGGATCTTTACCAGACCTCACCATTAATGAAAATATAGTTCAAGCTTTGCATTAATTTGTGAGGTGTTACTCTTAGAAAATCTTCAATATCTTTTGTGTGACTGCTTACTGACCCCACATGAAGTAGAGAAAGGAAAGCAGCCTCAGCAGGCCATATTCCAAACCAAACACAAGTATATTTGCAGAGAAACCATTAACTTCAAAACTATATGGGAACTCGCTCTGTCTGTTGGATAAAGTAAATGTACTCAGTTCAGGAAAATGCTTTCTTTGAATGTCTTTTTGGAATGACAATTTTTTGTTACAAGAATTTGCAAAAATGCTTTCCTACTGTAATTTGACATTAAGTACTTGTATTGATTCCAGTGGAAGTGACCGGCAGTGGTAAAATTTTAGTCTCTGAGTAAAGTTGCAGAATTTGGTAACACACAAAACTCTCTAAAATAATGAAATGTGTTTCTATAGGGAAATATTATTTCTGTCAAGCATTTAATTACATTTACAATTTTATCTATGCTTTCAAAGCTACAACAAGCAAAATCCTGTCAAGTTTCAGGACCAGCCTTTGGAAGAACTGAAAAGTAACTAAGAAATAACTTATGATCTGATCTTTTGGACCTAAGGACCCAAAGGCAGTACACTCCACATAAAAAAAAGGATTTTTCTTCTGAGTTTTACATTTTATCATTAGTATTTTTCTGACCTTGACCACTATACTACCATCTTTACACATTCTACCCAAATCATTAAAATGGACATGAACTTTGCTATTAATTTCAGTGGATGAAATATTGATCACTCACATTCAAAAAATAAACTCTGATTTATTTCCTCCTTTTTTCTAGGAGATCTAAATGAAGTAGGACTAACTGAAGAGCAATCTGATTGAATGAAGACATGTATAAGACAAAGTACCATATACAAATTGCAAGCTAAAGGAAGAATACAAGAATCCTGAGCACGCACTTGGAAAGTTTTACTTCTCTGCCTCATATCCCAAATTCCCCATCTCTATTTGGTACAGAAAGATAACAGAATATCTTTGAACCTTATTGGTAGAAAGGAGTAGAACAGGCAGTCACACTCCACTCTTTCAGCTGGAAGAATGGTTACAGGCAAATAACATCAGGCAAAAATGACAGGGAGGATATATGGTTTTTATGGAAAACATAAGTAACAGTAAAAAATTAGGATTAATATTAGGATTAACTTAAGCTACTGAGAAAAAAAAGACATGGGAGCTACAATTAGCTACCTTAGAGCACATAATGTTATCCCTTTTCCCTCTTCCATATAGAGGTTCCTCACGCTTGGCACTACTGATTTGCTTGTGTATTTATGAGCACAGATGTTATCTTCTGCCTCACAGAAAACCAAAAAACAAACAAAACATGGCAGCAGCATGTTGACATTTAGGACCACACTGGCACTTACATTTCATCTGTTGTGAAGAAGACTGCATGCACCATTAGAAGTTACAGATATGATTCCTAGTCACGATATAAATTTTATGAAGAAGGCTGTAATGGCATTCCAAAAGCCACTAGCTAATATAGACAGCAATAGAGAACTCTCTGCTTTATCAACATTAGAATTGCTCAAAGGCATTTCTTAATGTAGCATCAAGAACTGAAATAAGGTTTGAGCAAATTCAGTCCCAAATCTTTACACTTTTTTCCTCCATAAGAGTAACACTCAGCAAAAATTTTTCTGCTTCTCAACTTATACCAAAGAGAAACTTCATCCTTGCTAAAGATTTTAACCTAAAAGACAAGATTTTGTTTGTTTGTTAGGATTATGGCTTGTAACGCAGGGTTTGTGTAGAGACAAGAGAACCAAGATTGTGACTATGGACGTTTTGAAGAGAAAGATCTTGCAGAAAAGGCAATCATGCTTTGTATTACCCTGGTCTCCTCTTAGCCCAGCTGCTTTATTTTCAGTGTAGATGCACCGGCTGTGAGAATCTGTGAGTGGGGGTCTCCTAAGACAGCCAAAACAGCCCATGAAAGTCAGTGCAATGATACTATTAAACAAGACCTCCTTGTAACCCTGTGCATATTGTTTTTAAAACAAAAAGGTATTTGTATTGCTTTGTTCTCAGGGGGGAGGAAATGATAAATCACGTTTCCAACAGTACCAGCACAATATAAGATTTCACTGTCTCTAATGGGAATGAACATACAGGAAACAAAACATTGCTTAAAGAAACGATAAATTAAATATAATAGAACACTAACATGATTAGTGGATGTAAGCATTATAATCAAGAGTCTCTGTAATATGTGAACAAGAAAAGAAATCCTCTGATAATTTCTATATTCTACCCTCCCTCTCCTATTCAGAAGCAATTTTGTCCATTTTTTTTATTTAATTCCTTTGTTTCTCCTGTCAATTCAACGAAAAGACCTAAAGTATTTCTTAGTGATTAATTTTATTAGCATGTTTTCATGAATTACACAAAAAAAGTTAAACTTTCGTATATCATATAAGGAACTGAAAGCTATAAAATGCATTATATTGCTCTTCAAATTAAATCTATACACCAGACAAGTAAAATACACCATTAGTAAATCACAACTGACATAGGAAAGAGCAGGGACTAATGAAATACAAGCAGTTTGTTCCGCATGGATCTTGTAGTCGTCTGAGGAAAAGAGACAATCAAACCCCAAAAAATAAAATTTGAATCATATAGAAACATTTAGTAGATGACAATGTTAATTGATACTAATAATGGATTCAGTTGAAATGAACAGCAGAAAAGTTGGCTTACTTCTCCAATGAGCTTTTTTCTAATCTTTCTTTCTCTTTCCTCTGCCGTTCTTTATTCTTCTTAACTCGAGTTTCCCACAGTCCTCTTATGAGAGAAAAGTCAAATATTACCACCTGATGCCCCATACTGATATTAAGGTTCTCCTGAAAGAACAAGACATCATAAACACTTCAGGAATGTAATAATGAAAATAATAAGGAACTATATAATCATATTTCAATAAGCTTATCTGTAAAAGCAAAAATTAAGTCATACGAAATGTTAACATATTATGCTTCCCATCTTATTTGTCTAGGGGTTTGTGCTAGTAATAAAGCATACGGTTGACTTCTACAGAAAACGTATGGCAACAGCT
Organism: Florisuga fusca; assembly: GCA_038090715.1. Classification (NCBI taxonomy): domain Eukaryota; kingdom Metazoa; phylum Chordata; class Aves; order Apodiformes; family Trochilidae; genus Florisuga; species Florisuga fusca. The sequence goes on from JAAWXA010000012.1 coordinate 17,225,284, forward strand.
AAATGTTGACATTTTTTTACTCCTTGCACTTTTTCTTCACTTTCCAAGATTAAGAGACAGTTGCAAAGAAATGACAATTTGATTAAGTAACACTGATGAAAATAACCATAAAGACTTTGTATTTGTAACAATGTATGTATTAGTTACATTAGTAAGAAGAGAGCTCATAAAGAATTTATTTACTGTAAATCATGAATAAGCACTTAATCTTGGGTTCTCATGTACTGATCTTTATGCATCCAAGCTATTTTGTTCCAGTGGAATTTGGTAATTTTCAGTGTTCACATAAATTAACAGCATGAAAGGCATTGAAAGACTCAGTTCAAGAAGGACAGGGAACTGCTTGAGAGAGTCCAGTGCAGAGTCACATGGGTGATTAAAGAAATGGAACATTTCCCTTATGAAGAAAGGTTGAGGGATCTGGGTCTCTTTAGTTTGGATAAGACTGAGGGGCAACCTCATTAATGTTTACAAACATGATAAGGGTGAGCGTCAGGAGGATGGAAGCAGGCTCTTTTCAGTGTTGACCAATGACAGGACAAGGCATAACGAGTGCAAGTTGGAGCATAGGAGGGTCCACGTAAACATAAGAAAAATGTTTTCACTGTGAGGGTGATGCAGCACTGAAACAGGCTGCTCAGAGAAGTTGTGTTCCTGCGTGGCCTGCCCTAGGTGACCCTGCTCTGGCAGAAGGGTTGGATTAGCGGTCTCTAGAGATCCCTTCCAAACCTTAGCATGCTGTGATTTTGTGATCAACCCTGTAGCAATGAAAACTTACCTACAGTAGCGATAAGGTAGGTGAAGAATTACATTCCAACAATCAAAGGCTTAGTATCAATGTGTTAGATCCTGTTCAGTAAAGAACCAGGATGATCTGGATTTTAATTTACCATGCTTTCCACATTCCATTAAAACTACAGAAATGTGTCTTGCAGGATCGTTTTCCCTGCTGAATTCCATGACAAAGCTCTTATTGCCTTTAGCAGGCATGACAATTGAGCTTGACCACTGCAAGTAAGTTTTATAAAACATGAGCTGTAAGCTTTTTAAAAGGTCTTGCTTTTATGAAAATAAAACTGAAAAAAAAGTCAGTTATTTAAACTTTTTTTGAGGCTTCATTAGGTACCACATTTATTATACCATTCATAATCTTCAAATAAATAAAGGACAGAAGACAACCCTGCTGGACTATTTAGTGATCATTTCAAAAGTAACCTTGACCAAAGCTTCCTTCACTCGGTGTTTTCAAGATTGTATCTATTACTTTTTCTTCATTCCTTACTTTGATAATTTTTTCCAAGCTCTACATCCTTCAGTTGCAGCTATTTATTATCTGCCCTTCTGTTGTAATACTGAGGAGGAAGATGAAATTATTCTCCCATCTTCATTTTTCCTCTTGGAACTGCATAACTGTCACTTTTCTCTTTTACCTATTTTCACCTATACATCTCTGTAATATGTAACACGAAAAGTAATAATTTCTTCTGAGTCAGTGAAATGCCCTCATGCCTTCCAGAAAATGTGCAGCATGGACTAGAAAAGACTATGCTTAGGTAGACCAAGAGGAAAGGTTTCTACACGTCCACATTATCTATTGTCTCAGTAAGAAACACCATCACAAATACTTCTAAATACTTGTATAGAAGATGGTCAGAGACAGTATTTTTCTATTACATAGTCTTCTGTATCTTAGGATGTTTATATATACTGCTGTCTTTGCTGTTCATAAAGTTGCTCCCATTGCTTTTTTATCTTTTTATCACTCACCATGAGGCAAAAATAGTTCTCTACCTATCTGGAACCCACTGCTGACAACAGCTGAGTCAAAACTCCATTAATATCAGTGTAACGAGAACGGTGACCTTATTCTCAGTGGAAAGGCTTATCTATAATCAGCTGCACCTTTCTGAAGCATATTCACTAATAATTTTCAGGGAACTATTTACCACATAAAATAACTCTGCTCCCCAAATCAAGAAACCCGGTGACAACTCCCTCACAGAGGCTTCAAACCAGCAGTCACCTTGAAGTATCTAGTTTGTTTTAATAGACCTATTCATAGCAATGTGTTTGGATAGAAGGGCTATTGCAGGAGCCAAATTACTGACAGTGAAGTGGCAGCTGGACACTTGACCTTTGTTGGAACTAGATGGCCTTAATCAACACAAAGTCTGAATAAACTGTGGAAGTGTCCTCTTCCCTTGACTTGTTCCCTACCTTTGTGTCTTTCAGGTTAAATGATCTGTTCTTTATTGATACACTGATTTATTGGACACAGTTTGGAAAAGTTCATATAGCTTTTATCCACATACTGGATTAGGCTGCTGTGCATCATGGGTTTTCTTTAATAGTAAAAACCAAGCAGAGGAGAAACTTGGGTAGGAGGTCAAAGGCATACATTGTGACTCCTCAGGACTAATCTCTTCAGAAGGAGCAAAACCAGAAATCCTGATAAGATTGCCAGGTGGCTAAGGCTTTAGAAATATTCATCAAGGCAAACATGAAAACATGTTGCTATCTAAAATTACAGGAGGGTCACCAAATAACCTGAACAGTCCTGTTGATTTAACCCATATTTTATTTTTTTAAAATGAACATGAATATTAAGCATAATGACACAATGTATGTTTCTCAAAGTTTGGATGCCACCATTTTCCTGATGATGAGATGTGGCCTAAAACTTGCCTGTGGACTGTGTATTTTGTACATCAAGATCTGTGCCTTCTCCTGAGTCTGCAGGACAGACAACATAGTTTTGATACTGCAGATGCATCTAGTACTAGTCTCTCTTACAGGCCTCCTGAGTTCGTATGGGGCCTGGCTGCCCTCAATAACAGCACTGTGCATACTTTCAGTTGCTGCTTTACATGAATTACCAAATTATTAATATTTTGTTTCTCCAGTTTGTTTAACAGCCTTGTTCACTTGGGTCCTTTTTCTTTCAGCTAATCACTGTGGGATACCTACTGCAATTTTATTAATATTACTGACAGGATTTCACTGGGGAAAATGTGGGTGAGCATATTTCCTACCAATCCTGCAAATAATTTCCTAGGAAACAAGCCTGTTCACACTGTGCTTCAGAATTATCAAGTCATTTATCTCACAAGTCTTTAAATAATTCAAAGGAAGCCTGACATTTGGATAGCAATTGAACACATTTTTTGTGATGAAGGAAAGATAAAATTACAGAAACATGCTGTGATTGAAAGAGCAATAGGAAACGTGACAATGTTCATAGTATAAAACTATACTGTGCTAACTGTGCACAGCTTGAAAGTGGGGTAGTGTGTCTTTGTGCCACTCAGGGAGTGGGAGGGGACTGCAAAGTGGGAAGCTGCTTCTCCCTTCCTAGTCTTGATTGTACCACTCACAATCCCCTGTTGCTCTACACCAGTGGGGAATTATCCTAACTGCTAATTTGGCTGATTTATCTGTCACTAAGCTTGCTGAATGTGCAGATTTGACAGTCAGAGTTTCACATCAGGGATCCAAGTGAGATTGTGGTTCAGTTCATATATGCATGTATGTGACAGCTGTGTCCTGGAGAGCACCTGAGATGGGACACCAAAACTGTGGATCACAGCCATTCCCCCATCAAAGACCTGTGTCCACAGAGATACAGCAAATGCAGCTGCACCATGAAACAAAGAGAAGAGGAAAGGAGCAAGCTGATCCAGGGCTGGAGAAAACAGTCCTGACACCTGGATATGAGCCCAGATGTTTTGGGAGTTCAAAATATTTCCCTCTGCTCTCTCAAGAGCACAGTCTCAACCAGCCAGCTCCTAGATAAACAGGCACAGACAGACAGTGACAGTTTCAAGCTATTAATTATTTCAGCTTCCACTGAAGTTAATTTCAGAAATTAGCATCTTTGTATATCACAGGGCTTAATCCTGGATGCTCTGATGAATCAAGATCTTTTGGAGTTTTCGGCTTTAGTTATTTCATAAAAGAACCTTTTAAGACCAAAATCTAACACTAGCTTCTCTCACACACTAATAAATAACTTTTCATTAACTGCATACGGGACCTAAGAAAGCAAATATTTCTTTTTTAGCTTTTTTTAGCCCTACCTTATACTTCCAGTAGAAATAACCATGAACATCACAAAATTAAAAATATATGTGAATACAGTCATGCAAAGGCTGAGTTTGCTTTCCACACATTTTTGGGTGCATATTTCTACTTGCTAGTGATGCAGCACAGTATCTTATTGACAGTTTTCATTAATCAGTTTGCATTCTAAATGTAAATTAAGCAATCTCACAAACAAGATTCCTCTTTACCACTTCAGTCTTCACATCGAGGTTTTTAGACAATTTTTCATAAGGTTATTCATTAATTAGGTCTTTAATTATGGATTAATTAGCACCTGAATTACAATATTCCTTATACTTCCTCAACTCTTGTAGCACTAATATGTTTGTCATCAAGCATGATAGATGTTACATATGCAAGGGGATTTATTACAGATGTATTCCCCTAGCACTTCAGTGAGCTGATTAATTATTCAAAGTGATTCTTCCACTGACAACGTAGCTAATGAAATACTGGACTGACGTCTGTGCATCTGTGACATAAATCTTTTTTTTTTTTTTTTTTTTTTTTGGGCTGATATATTCAAAATGGACATGTATTTTAAGATTGTTTCTTGTCAAAGGAAAAACAGCAAGTTGAAAAGTGTATCACATATTTTTAAAGGTGGTTAAGTCTATGGATGTAATGGTGGGCAGCGAGTGAAAAAAAAATGTCTTAGGTGTTAGACAACAGATTCCTGGGAAAGCCAAAACGTGTGCTAAAAATTGATTAGAGTGACCCCACTTAACTACTCATATAAAGACCCATGGCTAACAAAATTGCACGCAGTGCCATTAAACAAAACACCGAGATTTTCATATAGAGTCAGATTATCTTAACTAAACATAAAATTACAGTCTCAAGTTTCTCAGACTTGCTTTTTTTAGCATAAAGTTTCCAATACTTATTCTCATTTGTCTTAAGGCTGGTGCACCTGGACCATCCCCAAGAAGTCAGGCTACTGTTACATTTTGTATACAAGGTCAAGCCTCTGAAGTTATCTATGTGGATGACAGTATCATAAATGTTATTTTAGTCTCTCTTTCCTAACTGAGAGTAGCCAAAGACCCTCAAAGTTTCGATCATTTCCTTTTCCTCCTACACATCCAATTTTTAATGCATTTGTCTAAAAACCGAGTCCTGTCACCTGCCATCTTCGTCTTGCAGATCAAAAACCTATGTCTGACCTATGGCATCAAGCCTCTTAGGCTGCTCCAGTGTTAGATTCAAGATAATTTTGTTCATATTATGAGTAAAGTGTAGACTGCTCATATCCAGTTACTAAACCGTCAAATTACGGCATATAAGAAGATACGACAGACAATTGAGATAAACAAGAGAAAATGCATCTTTCAGCTACTCCAGCAGACAAATTACTTTAGCTCAAACGGTCCAAACCCCACCACACAGTCATGAGGTGGAAGCTGTATTTTATTAGTTTTCTTCCCTCACCACAGCTGTGTCATTTGCCTTTCCCAAAAAAGCTTCTCATGACTGCGGAGAGGAGACAGAGCTGGCACGGACATCCTCCTTAGAATTAGTTCTCCACTCCCATCTTCTGTCTGAGAAGAGCAAAGTGGATGAAACTCTGGTAGGATCTCCCTGTTTGGCTAATGGGCATAATTATCCATCACTGATCCTGGAAATAGTGCTCAGTAAGCTACTATCGAGAAGAGGAGAGTTGGTAGGTATCTTTTAGCAACATGTCAGAGACAGACAGCATATAAATACTTACAGTAGCAACAACAATAACAATAATGGCAATATTTGGCTTTAAATTATAGGCTTTGTTCACAAAAGATTTAGCTGGCTAGTTTTCCTATACCATTTAGGTTAGCTGTAAGTGGCCTTCAGAAGATGATGTTCTATAACTCTTTTTAAATTCCACTCTAAATCTTGACAGACAAAAAGATAAACGACCAACCTCTCCAACCATTTTTTAATTGAAAATCGTTCCCACTGCAGCATATGTCCTTGAGATGTAATAGCAAGAGCTTATTACAACGAAGTCATGGAGGGAGTCTGGAAAGCTTTCTAAAATTATAAATTTTGGATTTGTCACAGGTGTAAATCTATTTAGAAAAACAAATATACTTACTTACTGTATTTAAAGGTTTCCAGCAAACACATCACTTGGAACTAAAGCTTGGTGTTTCTGCTACTTTTTCAACCTACATTAGCATTTAAAAATCCACAACAAAGTAGCAGCAACCAAGACCAGATAATGACTTCTCACTTTCACTACCATTTGCCACCTTGACCCCACATATCTGAAGAAATGTAATAATCAGCAAAACTGTCACTTACCTACTGCTAAAGAACACGAGCGTCCAGTGCTCCTGAATGTGTTCTGTGGTTATTCAATTTGGGACTCTGAGGCTGTTTATAGCAGCAGCATAGCTCATGGCCAGCCAGACCTGTTTGAACCCCTCAGCATGACTAGACTTCCAAATGTACTAATATGCTATATTTATAAAGTGATAACATGATCTGTAGTCTAACAGCAGAGACACAGGCAGGATAAAGTATCTACACTGCATGACTCAACATGGGATGAGAAACAACAACACCAGGGCAGCATCTCATTTACACCAAGAAAGTGTGACATAGCTAGTACTACTCACGCTTATGCATTTTTCTCAGAAAAGGGCTAGAATATTAAAAAAATAAAAATAGTACACATTCCTCTTGTACAGACTATCTCTTCCACCCCAGGTCCATGCAAGTGTGAGAAATAAATAGAAAAATATGCACTCACACGTTCACAATGCAGCTGCCATGAGTGACTGATTTGCAGCAAATTCTGCTCTCCCTTGCTGATGGCGGATCACTTTTTTTATCCCCACAGCTTGGGACTGATGGCAGTATTACTGCTTGGTGTTAGTACTGCACCATGGCCTGGCAAGGGCAGACCTATGGGGAGCTGCAGACCATCCCTGCTTCAGGAATGGCACTGCTGCAGCAGAGCCGATGGCCCCAGGGGGATGATGCGGTGTCCTGGGCCATGGGGCAGATGGGGAAGGCTTTGGGTCGGAGGAAGGGGAAGGGGTGAGAGGGGATGAGGGCTGGGCCCTGGAGACCCTGACAATTTAGTACGAATGCCTAAAATTTTCTGGTTGTAGCTGTGACTAAATAAATCCATTCATTACTAATTAGAAAATCATTTTTTGTAAAAAAATTACTGATTTACACCTAACCAGAGAAAGAAAGTGGGTTTAATGCAAGATTTTGGGTCCAATTTCTCCAAAAAATAGTTTTTCACTAGAAACCTTTCCAAAAACTGCTTTTGTTTTAATTTTCTTTAAAAACAGTTTTTCAATTAAAATAGTATTTAATTTTCTGATATAAATAAAGTGGCATTTTTCAGCTATTTTTGTTTACTACTCATAACTGCCAGTAACTATAAGCATTAATTACAGCAGCTGGGCTTGGCTGAGACTTCATAACTCTGTTTCCAGTGCCCTCACTGAAATCCTACCAAATTGGTTATCAAAGGAAGGGGAAAAGAGGGAAAAGCATAAACTGTGGATTTAAATTTTTAATTGTGTCTTCAAGCCTGAAGGAGATCCCAATTTCACTTTGATCGTTTTTGATGATGATTTTTTTGAAGTATGGTCACATGCCTGAAGGATCTGCATCAAAAGTCCTTACAGCTTGGTCACCTTATTGCTCACAAACATCAGTAGTAAAGTGTATTCATCACCACTACCACATCTGACTGGTCTCAGACATTTTTATTGTTTGATATGTCTGCCCCTCCAACATGCACACTTCTGCCAAATAGTTACCTGAGTTTCCTGTAGCAGGTGATTCATAGCAGACTTAAGCTACAAGATCTGATGGTGAAATTAGTAAGAGAGATAGTACTTTAGAATGGAAAAAATGCATCCTTTTTGTCATCAGAAACACATACCTTATTTCTGCCTTCTTTGTACACTGTTTAGAAGACTGTTGCTTTCGTTTTGCTCTGAACACAATAACATGAAATAATTCTTCATTAGCAATAAAAATATTAAGAAATATGGAATCTCCATCTCACTGTTTCTTGATGTATCAGTTTCTGTACAGGCTTTGATATTTGGCTAAGGCATGCAATAGTTCTTGTGTTCTTTAAATCTTGAAATACTGAAAAGTGTTTCAGCAACAGACAGCTGACCTTGCAGATACTTCTTTGACCCTAGCCAATGAGTCATAGATCAGCCAGTCTTCAAATTACAACCATAGCCTATCCACTAGAAGAAGAGACTTGGAATGTGTGCTGGGAAGGGAATGAGAAAAAGAAAAACAAAAAACCAAAAAAACCCCAAACAAACAAAAAAACAAAAAACCCCAAAAAGCACCTGGTGAGATAGATATCACTTAAAAAGAAAAGTCTGTCCTATGAAGGCAGACTTAGGAAGGGTATGAGAATTTTTGAGAAGGTATAAAAGCGACTGAGAAGACACAGATGAAGAAACAGAATAGATAAAATTTTAGTGGTGTCTATCACTGTACTTTACACACACAAAAAAAAAAAAAACTAAGGAAAAAGAAAAATTTAAGATAAGTCAATATCTAAAAGTGTTTCCAAAAACATCTTCATTCGATCAGTGCCTTGCATCCAAGGTTGTACAAATCCAGTCAAAACACAATCCATAGTTGGATTTAACAGGGGAGCTGCTATATTAACAAACAGTGGGAAAAGCTTGTATGGTGTGGATTACACCACAATCAAGGGAACAGTAGACAGCACAGACCATTGAGCAAACAGAAGGCTTGTTTGCATCCAGTCAAACTTATTGGCAGGCTTGAACAAATCTGAGCTGTGCTTGGTTGACAGAAGGCTTGTTCTCTCAAAGGTATTCTTTGCATACATACTACATAATGCACCAGTGACAGTGTTAGTCTGTCCCAAATGGGCTCAGCAGAGTCACAAACATGGCACTGCACACCTGCTGCAGTGCTCCCCTGGGAAATGCTCCTCATCCAGTTGACTCTAGACCAGCCAGGGCCTATGTACTCATGTGAAACTGCAGTCCACTGAATTAACTTCCTGGATGAAGACCAAGGCATGGGAAGTGGTACCGAAAGAGTCATTTCATCAAGAGACAGGTCCATTTTGGCTCTTGGAGCTTATCAGCCTCACCAGTCTGGAGCTATTGCCAAATGTAGATGGAGCCTGCACTGAAACCCCTGGCATCCCAGTCTTGGAAACAACATGTAAAAATACCCCAGCTGTCACAGTGTGAAACAAGCTGCTCCATGAGACAGCAGCTATATTGCTTCCAGTGATGAGCTCTCCCTGAAAACAACACAGCCTTTGGTCATGAATCACTGTATTGATCTAATCCTGCTACTATGCTAAGACAGTTCATCCTCTACACAAGATACCGATAAATCCACAATTCAGATATTCTGACTGAGGTAACCTAGAGTTGAATATTAACAAATAAAACAAGGGATATATATTTTTTCTGCTTCTGCTCTACCTCTACCACAGCTGCTCTGCTTAAACAATCTCTTCTGGTCTGCCACTTTATAGAAAACTTGCAACGTAAAGGCAACAAAGATAGTACCAACACAATTACTGAATAAATTATTGCTATAGACATACAGTTGCAATAGATGTTTTTTTCTGTTCTCTCTTTGTTTTTGTTCTGCTATGGATAATAATATGCAATTAAATAAAGGTCAGGCTTCGGACATTCAGATGATCATCTGGGTAACGCAGGCTCCAGCTAAGACCTAGCATGGGTGGGGCTTCAGACTCTTCAGGCAAGAAAGACTTCCTTCCAACAGAAGTGCATTTAGCATAGCTGTCATTGAAACACACACTGAAAGAAAACACATGGAAATGAACAGCTTTTTAGGGACATATTTCCCATAAGCACAGCAAAGCAAAACCTACGAGAAGACTTATAAAAAGTAAGGCTAAAGAGCAGATATAACTGTCTATCATAATTCATCATAAGCTGAACAAAAGTGCCCAGCAAAATAAAATACTTTTCCTTGTGACTTTGTTTTAATGCTATTCATGTGGCCTTCAGTCAAGAGCTGTCATAGCTCTGGAAACACAGAATCATAAAATTATCAGTAGAAAAAGACCTCTAGAGATCATCTAGTCCAACTCTCCCCCTAATGCAGGATCACCTAGAGCACACTACACAGGACTGCATCCAGGCAGGTTTTTAATAACTCCAGAGAAGGGGACACCACAACCTCCCTGGGCAGCCTGTGCCAGTCCCTTGTCACCCTTACAGTAAAAAAGTTTTTTCTGATGTTTAAATGAAACTTCCTGTGTTCCAGCTTGTGCCCATTGTCCCTCATCCTGTCACTGGGAACTACTGAGAAGAGTCCAGCTCCATCTTCCTTGCACTCACCCTTTAGATACTTCTATACATTAATAAGGTCTCCCCTCAGCCTTCTCCAGGCTAAAGAGTCCCAGCTCCCTCAGCCTTTTCTCGTAAGAGAGATGCTCCAATCCCCCAGTCATCTTTGTTGCCCTCCACTGGACTCTCTCCAGTGGTTCCCTGTCTCTCTTGAACTGGGGAACCCAGAACTGGATGCAGTATTCCAGTTGTGGCCTCACCAGGACAGAGTAGAGGGGAACAATGACTTCTCTTGATCTACTGACCACACTCGTCTTTACACAACCCAGGATTCCCTTGGCCTTCCTGGCAGCAAGGGCACACTGCTGGCTCACGGATAATCTATCTATCAGTATGCCCAGATCCTTTTCCTCTGAACTGCTTTCCAGCAGGTCCATTCCTAACCTGTATTTGTACTTGGGGTTCTTCCTCTGCAGGTGGAGGACCCTACACTTGCTCCTGTTGGACCTCATCACGTTCTTCTCTGCCCAGCTCTCCAGCCTGTTCAAGCCATGCTGGATGGAAGCACAGCCCTCCATAGTGTCAGCTACCCCTCTAAGCTTTTTATCATCAGCAAACTTGATGAGGATACACTCTGTCCCCTTGTCCACATCATTGATGAACATGTTGAACAAGACTGTATTGAGTATTGACCCCTGGGCGACACCACTGGTTACCAGCCTCCAACTCGACCCTGTTCCACTGATCACTGATCTGAGTTCTGTCACACAGACAGCTCTCAATCTACTTCACTGCCCACTCATCTAGCCTACACTTCTTGAGTTTCCTAATGAGAATATTATGGGAGGCACTATCAAAAGCCCTGATGAAGCGAAGATAGATAACATACTCTGCTCTACCCTAATCTAGCCAGAGAGTAACAATGTCATAGAAGCCAATCAAGGTTGGTCAAGCTTGATTTCCCTTGAGTGAATCCATGCTGACTCTTCCCAGTTACATTCTTTGCTTTCACATGTTTTGTGATGATGTTCAGAATTATTTTTTCCAACACCTTACCGGGGACAGAGGTGAGACTAACCATCCTGTCATTACCTGGGTCCTCCTTCTTGAAGGCCCTTTTTGAAGACTGGAGTGACATTAGCCCTTCTTCAGTCCTCAGGCTCCTCTCCTGATCTCCATAACGTCTCAAAGATGGTGGAGAGTGGTCAGCTCTCTCAGAATAACAGCAGTGATACTGAAGAATCCACAAATCAAACTTCTGGCAGAGCTACAGACAAGAGACAATTGTTCTGAAATGTGCTGGGAGCATTAGTGTGATGGGCAGTCTCTGGCAATGTTTGTACTTCTGGGCTGTGAGTCACACCATCTCACTGTCCCACCTCTTGTGCAGACATTAACTCACAGAAAATCACAAGTAGTTCAACAGGTTTGGTTTATGGTTCAGTTTATAGGGTTTTTTGTGAGGTTGATAAAAAACCTGTTGCTGTCTAGTGACTTCATCAAGGATCCTGTTGATATAGTAGGCAAATCTGCCAGAGTTACAGCTCCTAAATGAACTGGGAACAACAACTCTCAAAAAACTACAAGGTGTGTATAGAGTTGTCCCTGCCATATCGTAAATGTTTTTAAAATAATTTCAGCTCATTGAGATTGTTTATCCAGAATTAAATGGCCTTCCAGTAAATGGGCAAGGACCTTAAAATTATGAGAGAAAAAGTGCCTAAGAGTTCATTACGGATTTTGTGGACACTGTGAGCAAGAAATATAGCACTTGAAATCAAGATTTGTACAAGACTCCACAGACTTTGCTAGTTTCTTTGAGCAGAAAAAAAGATATGTAACTGCATGACTTCTTCCCAGCAGGTTGTTAACAAGTTTACAAGGGATCCCAAGATGAAACCATGTCAGTAGCAATAATAATCTCAATTTTATCATTTGTATTATCTCTTAATGTGAAAGGTGCACAAAGATCTAGGTGAAAGCCCAGCTTTACTCAACTTCAGGCACCTTTAGAGCTGTTTACTCTTGTACTTGATTTGCAATGAATCACTTCATTTAAGAAGAGCTTTCTGAGCACAATAACAGCCATGTTATATATTATTCTCTCTCTTATTGCATTTAATTGTTCAACAAATTAAAGGCAAAGTAGCCTACTGGTAAGAATGAACAGAAATGAGATGAATGCTACTTTTGATTGGTGAACAATTGCTGAGAACAGGAGGTTCTTTGGTAGGAGCCAGGCTCAATAGACAGCTTCATTAGATGTGTCATTAAAGGGAGAGAACCATAGCTATCCATCCACCCTAAGCAAGTCAGTGAAGCAGCACAAGCCCTTTCCAGAGGCACATATCTTCATTAAGGTATAAAAGGGCACTTTCAAGGGGTATAAAACTCTTTGTTTTCCAGGGACAATTAAACTTAGAAGAAGAAGGGGAAACACAGGAAAACTCAGTTTGTTTCAGAGTTGCTTTTGTCCACCCAGAGTACAGGGGCAAAGAGATCACTGTGCTATTAAATGAAATACCCTGCCATGGCACCCTATTCAGGTTGTATGTTGGAGAGGACCAGGCAACTTGCTGGCCCTGTGAAAACAGCATCACACTGTAGATCACTACAGATTAGGACTCATGGCCCTTTTCACTCTACTGGTATGATGAAGAAAATCGAAGAAATTTTCCTACTCTGAGACAGCTGCATTACAAAACCATAGCAACGGGATCTTTTTAGGACTGAAGCAAATGGTGCCATCTACTGTTCAAATTATAAGGACACCTAGCTCGCCAGCATTGACTCTTGAGGAATTTCTGCCCTAACCAATACTGCTGCAGAGAGATGAATACAAATATATGATTTTTCCTTTATTTATATGTATCACACAGAGCCTTGAAAATAAATTTGCTCTGGCACTCCATTTTGCAGAATACATGCAAGAATACATTACTAGAACATGTACTGCTCTGACACGACTGCCTTGTCCCAGAAGACCAAATTGTAGTCCCATTGTACAATATACAGTACAAAGAGATCTATGTCTCTATTACTACACTACAAGCAGTAATTTTGCTGGAGGAACACCATATATAAGTACTAGCTAGAGACAGAAAAGAGAGAGAGGCTATCTCTGTCATCTAATGAAGAAACATATTTTTATTTTTAATCCATTATCTACTGCTAGTAAGGTAGAAAGTTTTCTAATAAGAAATCTATGATCGTTAATGTTTTTTGTGTAGCCAGCATGCCTTGTAAGCATTTTTTAAATACCTCATTCTTGGAACTATTTGTCACAAGAAGACAAAAAAGCAACTAGGAAAATAAAGACTGCATTTCTGCATTTGCACAGCCTCTAACCCTAGAGCAATAAACGTAAATGAAGGAACAGCAACACCAAATAATATTTAAAATCAGACAAAAGGTCATTTTAGCTTCCTAATGACAAATCATGAGGCTGTCACATGTGTCAGGTCAGCAAGTGAGGAAAAGTTGAGACATCAGAAAACAAATCTGCCCTGGGGTGCCAGGTGCCCTCTGATTTCATATGGCCATTCTGACGTCTGGTTAATGAAAGGAAGCTGAACTGAAGATTCACAGTGTACTTTGGGATTCTGACTCATGACCAAGATTACCCAACAGCCTAGCAAACACTGCTATGCCACCTATAGACTGCCTCCCACCAGCTGTGCTGGTTTAAGAGCAGACTGAAGGTATTCTGAAGGATGTTTGCAGGCAGTATTTTGAGATTGATTATCACCAGCTCCAGTTTACATAAACCCCAGGTATTTTTAATGTTTTGCTGACTCGGGAGACACCTCTTGGACTATTCATGAGTGAGAAGAAAGAGTAAATTACAAAGATGTAACCCTGGTGGCATAAATACTAAAAATTACCTGGAGAGTTTCTAAAACTTGTTTCTTGTTCATATGCAGCCAGCCACCTGTTCCCTACCTATACAGTATTTTTGAGCTTTTGTCAAATTCTTACCATAAATTTATAAGGCAAAATAGACCCAAAGGGAGTTTTGATCCATATTTACAATCTCTTAGCAGAGGAAGTGGCAATCTGGGCATGATCTTTTCCAACAGAAGTAATTTCAGATAAGCAACATGAAATAATTGCTGAGTAACTTCTCAACTCAGGGTCATGCAACCGAGTATTGATGAAATTTAGATGACAATCCCATGACCTAGTAAATATGAAAACAACTGCTCAGGTGAATTTCCTATGCTTGCATCCCAGACAGGTGGGCCATCAGACAAAGATAATTTCTAGTTTCAAAATGAGACATAAGAAGCTAGCTCAAATCAGTTCAATAAATCTCAGTTTAGTAATGATTAAAAGCTAGTTCTTGTGCCATCACAGTTAAGCAAATTCTGTAGACCTTCTCTTTGTGATTTATTTCCTGCTCTATACTACAGAGAGAGCTGAAAGAAATCACACTGAATCGAAGTTCAGCCTCAAACGATGTCATGCTAATACTGAAGCTGTGAACACTTCAAGAAGAACTCTGAAAGGAAGAGAAATAACTTAATTGTTCCAGTCTGATGGGTTGTTAGGGATTCTCATTCATACAGAGCACTGGGTTTTAACTTAAAAGGAGAAAAAAATAAAAATAAACAAATAAATAAATTCAAATTTTTAAAATAGTAATTGAATCCTGGAGGTGGATAAGAAGCAGTTTTAATTTTATGAACATTCTTAGCACACATTAATATTTATAAGGTAATTAATCCAGAAAGTCAGGCATCTCTTGTACGCAAGACTCCAGGGGGTAGTTAACAGAAGGTGGATGCCATTGAATCAAATATTTAGGAGGAATGGAGTACAGTCTGGCAAAAGAGACTGTGTTCTGCAAGGACAGTCACCAAGTTTGTCTACCAGGCAGCCTGTAAATTTTCACATGGCCAAAAGCCACAAGATACATACCCCCATGCCATGGAGAGATGAGGGCCTGAAGAATTCTGGGAATAGGACACCTCTAGGTGGAGGTAACACCCAATTCCAAGAGTCCCATCACTCAGCTGCCGAAGAACAACGACTTGGCTTGGCAGGTGCTTTGGTTCAAGAATGACTCCTACTGGTCCTAGCACCCTTTTCTGGGTTCCCCTGCCCAATGAGATGTAGTAATTATTACTGTTCCCACTCAGACCCATCGCTCTCTGTGTGCCATAGTCTCCAGGTGGAAAACTGGAGATCCCTGAATCTGAAGATCTCACCAGCCATGCAGATGCAAGCTCCACATTAGTCAGTTCTGTCCTAGCAGTGCAATAATGACAGTGCTATCAATTAACAATACAGCTTTAAGCAGATGAGTTTTGTATTGTCAACAGAAGCAAGTATTAAGGGTTCTACAACCATTAAATATATATTACCTTCCAGTCTGTCATATAAACATTACAAGAAGGGGCAGTGGCAATTACAGAGGGTAATTACAGGTACAGACAAAACAGTTTACCACAGCAGATGATGAATTGCAAGAACGGATGAAGGAGCCTTGTTCTGTCTGGTCAATTCATACAGATTAAATAATTTTAAAATAATTAACCTAGTAGAATGTAATGATTTTTAAAAGCACTTTAAATAGTGTTTAATTTGTTTAAATGAACTATCCCATTAAGTCCAAACTTCGTCATTTTGATTTGGAAGGGAAGTTTTAATAAGGTCAACCTTTAGCACAGCTTTAATAACTGTATTAAAGATTTATAGATAAATGTCTGAGGTGAAAAGATCCTAATACAATTAATTCATAAGTACAGCTGGCAATAATTTCACAGAAAGTTTAAAATCAGAGAGATTGGTAATATTTTATTGGAAATATTTTGCTATGTTTTTAATATTTCAAACAACATATAAATTTACGATTATACTAGAACTGTAAGACATTCTGACCTGCAGCAACAAAATTACAGATGTCTAATACATATATTCAAAAAAGCATATAAAAATTACAAGAAATACCAAATAACCCAAAAAGAGGACGCATTATTCAAGCAGTACTGTGTATATAGCCACCATGATAAAAACATCTTTTAAGAAGGTCTTTTAAGCCCCAGGACCTTCTCAATTTGGTCTGCACACACCAATCAGATGACATTTTTAACCAGCTGATCAAAATCCACCAGAGTTACTGAAAAAGAGGATGCAGCATCTCTGATTGACAGTGAGGAGCCCCATCCTTGTGTCCTACCTGTAATTACTTAGTCATTTTATGCTGGGACAGATTGCTGGCATGTTCAGAGGCTTGCACAGCACTGACCCACAACAGCACATGAAGTGACTTGATCTCTTTCAGATACTTTAACTCTGCAATAATTATCAAACAACATGGGACTAAAATAACTAGGGAAAATATATACTGTGTATAAAACAAAACAATTAAACAAACCCACATTTCTCTGTATGCAAAGAGAAAAAAATACTTAAGCAGCATTTCACTCTGTACCCACTAGCAGTGGGTGCCAAAAAAGAAAGGGATCTAATATGTTGTTTTCTGACCATCGTCGACTTTCAGATAAATTGCATTAACCTGTTTTTCAGTAGTTCTTATAAGGCTAAATGGAAGACTGTATTTCAGATTTGAGACCTGCATTACAAGCAAATAATAAAGCAGATAAAATAAAATAAAATAAAATAAAATAAAATAAAATAAAATAAAATAAAATAAAATAAAATAAATATATACATAAAAAGAATTCCTTAAAGCAANCCTTAATACAAGACAAAACACAGAGAAATTGTGATACAACCTTCCAGAAAAAGAAAAAAAAATCTACCAGCCCTGCCTCAGTCATCTTACCTTTTTCTCTGGTCTAGACATGTACCTCCACCCTTCTCTTCTGTTGGCACTAGTATTTGCATTGCTCCACAGATAGCAATTTTGGGGACCTAATAATCTGGAGAAAAAAAATCCATCTCATTAGTGTTAACTTTCTGTCCAGTTAGCTCCCCACCTGGCAAACCTCAGTCTCAAGTGAGCAGCAGCAGAAGGCAGCTGTCCCACACAAGCACAACTCTAGGTAAACAGGACCACGGCAGAGCCAATTTACCTCAGCTTTTGGGTAACTGAAGTCTCAGCACAGTTAAACAACAGGATAACAGTTAAAACACAGGATAAACAACAACAATTCAGTTGCACTTCTGACAAGAGAGCTAATGCCTTACCACTACTGAACATATTTTAAAAGAGACAAGGGTCTTCAAAAAACCCCAAAGGCCTCAAATATTTTTCTGGCATCTATGAGACCATTGTGCACAGGTGTTTAAAATTCTGTATTTCTAATACTGGCTCAACTACAAACATTGGTAGGTTTGACTCAATGTGGAAAACGGTATCTTAAACAAGTTCTAGCAAAGACCACTGAGAACCCCCTGTTGTGATGTGCTTATCCTCTGCAGTGATCATCAGCTAAACAGCAGACATTGAAAGGATCAGATGGTTGCTTTGCTGTAAGTGATTTCTGACCAATGTATCTGTAGCATATCTTGTGAACTATTATTTCCCTATTTGTTCCTGGTCCCTATGGACAGTAATTTACTAGTACTAGATTTTGGGAGCCAAATTCAGTTTTCCCTGTGTCTTCAATGATCTGCTATGGAACAGAACAATGTACCCCACAGCAGCTTCTCAGTGCAGACCTAAACTCTGAATAATATATGCAGGTGAATGCAGTCCCTATTTCTTTATGATGACATGTAGTCAAAGCCTGAATGTAGGGTTTAAGGCATGACTTCACGAGAAGTGAAGCTCAATGAGAAGTCTTGCTGGCCCTAAGTCCTAATTTCTTCCCTTCTCCCATCTGGGTACTCCCACCATTTACCTTGTGCTGTCTCTGGCTATCATCCATCCTCTTTGTGAACATCTTAATTCATAAGAAAACCTTTCCAGAAAAATATGTAAGTAGCTTTCTGAGAAAAAAATGAGTTCAGTATAGGCTTTCTGGATCTAACACATACCAGTACAACTGGGCTGCTCAGAGGAGAATGGGAAGAAAAAAAGGCAGGAGGATGTTTGCCCCATCAGTAGCAGCAAGATTAATATTCAGTTCAGAATGGTGTGAAACTACTTTTTTTTAAAAAGGAAACAGGGATGGAAGGTGAAAAAGGACTGTTAGTTTTGGTTAAGGTCATAAATGTTTAGTACATTATTGGAAGAGAAAGAATTCACTTTATTTCCTGGAATCATGTTACTTCACTATATATATATAACTCAGCATTATTTAACACTATGTGTCCTAATTACTTCCTAGGAATTAAATGTATTTACAGTTACACAAATAAAAAACTCAGCATATGTTTACTGACATAGTGTTTTGCCTAGATTCATATCCTGGCAGTTGCAAATACAGCTGTGGCTAAGAGAAGATGTAGATTTGCAGGATCCCTAAGTTACTATACATTTGATTCATTCATGGCACCCTATATAAAATGTTTCCTAAAAAATACAGAAAACATTCAGAGAAAAACATTTTTTATTATACTCCAGTTTACGAAGGTGGAAATCTGACTTACATAGTTCCACTGAAGTCAGAACACACACATTTTTTAATGCCTATCAGGATAATGTAAAATGGCAATATATCTTTGCAGATATGACCCATAAAGAAAAATACTGTTGGCCTGCTGGCCACTAGTTGTACTGACATTCTCAGTGGGGCGTCTTAATAATTGCAGATTATCATTGCTTTGCAGATGGGAGAGGCTGTGATGTTTCTGACCCATTTTTTATGATTCAACATTTCATGTTTATTTATTTAGCCAACTCTGTCCCCAGGGTGAATTTCAACGGGATAGCTGAGCTGGTGGTGAGTTGACTGAGCTTGCTGACAGCAACACAAGACATGCTTCCCATTCTCTCCTGTTCCCAATCCCCTTCCCACCTTCCCTGCTTTTGACCAAGAAAAATTCAACCTGGTATCAGTTGAGCCAATTCAAGTCACAGGCCCAACAAAGATATTTTTTTACCTTCTGTTCAACATATTTTCTGTTTCAAAGGATGGGAGTCCACGATCAGCCAGTGACTACAAGCACTTCACTGGAGAGGACCATCTTATATACTCCCTGTATAACAGCATGATGTGCCCTGCCTAATCTAGAAAGAACTGCATCACTTCAATAGCAAGCAGTACAAAGGGAAGAAAAAAATCACTGCCTTAATTTGTACACCAGGGACCTACTGTATTTTCAGCACAATATGAGCAACATGCTGGCTTCACTGTAGAAGAACAGCCTCTTCCAGTTCTGGAACAAAGGTGAAATGACGTGAACAATGTGCAAGAGAGTATGACTAAGTCAAGTAAAAAACTGATTTAGTTGTTTGAAATCACAGTTCATAATAAAAAAATTAAGTGCATTCAAGTGTAAACCTGTCTGAAGGGTTGTAATTTACAAGCCCACACAAGCTGGGCCTTATATTCATACCCAAATTAAAAAAATAATAATAATAACAACATTAATCCTTTTTTAATCAAACCTGGAAAGGTTCACAAATCTGGAAAACTCAGGGCATTTCTTCAGAGGAACTGATAACTGCTATTACTGACTCCTCATTGACTCTTCATTGGCAGCTTCACACTTTTGCAGTTCTGCAAGAATTGAATTAAACGGCCTGTAACACTGCCAGTTCAATTTAACACCAAGAAGCTGAAACTAGAAAAAGAAAGTAAGAAAAAAACTATTGAAGTGCTACAAGGCAGTCTATGACTTGAAGATATTTCTCAGTACATTATGAAAGAGATATTGCTAGACCTTCCTGTCCATTTCTCTTTTTGCTTTATATGAAAACCAGGTAAATGCATAAGCACCCAAGGAATGTTGGTAGCCCAGAGTAAAATTTTAGTAATAATCTATTTATACTTAGCCTTTAAGATCCCATTTTTCCAATTTACATAGCAAGTTATTTTGCATTCTGCTCACATAATTTTGCACATGAGAAAAAGACATTCTTGTTTTTCCAAATACTGCAGTATATTTATTCTGTTGTGTGCCCACGATGCTGCACAATTTCTGTGAGATCCATCCCAAATAGCTGCAGATGATGGTGTATGTAAAACAGCAAAAATAGTTACCCAAGGAGGTGATAATAATTCCAAGAGTAGTGGAACCGGCTAATTACTAGCCCCCATATGAAATAGTAAGATTTCCTTAATGGAAATATGACTTCTAGCTCTTTATTCTCTATTACTTTGACCCTGTGTTGTGCCCTTCTTTTGCAAAATGAGTGCATAAATGGCTATTCTCATACTACTTCTTCCAAAGGTCTGGGCCCTTTGACAAGACAATTTACATATAATTTTCAATGCCCACATAGCTTCAATGACATGGCAATCTGCGTGACTCACCTGATGATTTGTTCAGATTTAAACTTTACAGGTGCAAATTTCCTTGAGGTAAGCACCTATCTGCACAGAAGGCAGTATTCACATGTAAGGCTTTCGATTCTGTATTGGCTTGGCAGATCCTTAAGACTACCTAGGGGTATTGTGATTTCTTGATGTTTTGACAGGACTTAAGACATGCTAGTTTGTAGCAGCCAGGTTCTATTTAATATTAAATAAGTATATTAATAATTAAAAATAAATACTTTTATTAAGATACATATTATTAATCATTCATTTTAAAATCAAACTCATATATTAAATACTAAATCATTTAAATAATTATTACTGTTTGATAGCCAGACCTACAAAACAGTAATGGCCATAGCCCTTATTTGGGAAGGAAGGAATTGGGTGGATTTTCAGAATTGTCTGCTCAGCCACTTTCAAATATCCTAGACAGTGTAATTAGGAATTCTTTTATAAATGAAAAATCATTCAACTCACTGATGCAGTGTTTCAGTTTTTAACTAGATATTCCCTTAAAAGTACTGCAGTGGGTTTTCTTCGTTCACATAAAATTTCTCTGCTCTACCTGATGGTTTTCCAGAATGTTCCCAGCATAATTGTGCATGCATAGATATAAATAAATCTCCATCCCCCATAAACCAGTGAAATCTCATCTGCCTCCAATACCTGCTGCAGAATGCATTCAGTACTGGGACAGTACATTCCAGAAAGAGGCACAGGCATCCTGTATCCGCTGTGACATATTGTCACTCAGGTGAGCTTTAGTGGAGATAGTCATGGTGGGATATGGGGAAAACAGGTGATAATTGTCTTTCAATTGCTTATTGACTGTCTTGCTCGGCAGAAAAGTAGAAAAGTAGAAGTAATAGCTTTTAAGTCTTACAGGACAAAACATAGTAAGCTGCTTGAACTTCTCACAATGATCTGTTCTTGAAACAGACAATGTTATGCAGTGGCTACAGGGACTTGATGACAGAACATGTTGATATTTCTTCCTCGGTTTTGAAAGACTACAGAAGAATGAGTAACAGCCTCCTGACTAGACTAGGAAAGGTCAAGAGCTTCTTTACAGCTGTCATTGTTCCCGATTGTTTTTTTTTACTAGCTGAAGAGAAAATATTTTTCTGTTTTTCCAGTGGTCTGTATTTAGTTCACTTGAACTTATTCTGACTAAATTTTTAAAAATTATATATCTACCTGCTTTGAGGGGTTCGCCCACTTACATCACAACTTAGACTTCACACCCCTACTGACCACCCTTTTGTGTCTTAGCTTTGGTTGGGTTTTGCTTTTTTGTTCTCTGACACAATGAAGCTGGGACTGGCAAGTAGAAAGAAATTTTCACTGTTAGAATGCTAGGGAAGATATGAAAATACTTAACTTTTTTTTTTTTTTTTTTTTTTTTTCCCCCCCCTAAAATTTTTTTTTCACTTTTCAAAAGCAGGAGCACAACAGAAGACATCCACACTACTGTACAGATACAGTTGCTTTTGAATAAAAATACACCTGAGATATTTTGGATTCTTCGTGATGTCAATTAATGGAACAAGTATATTTTCAAAGGCATATCACATTCTTAGCCTCACAGATTGTAAGTTTCTATGCAATCCTAAAAATTGAGAAATATGCACTGAAGCAATCTTTCTGCCACAGGAGTTGTGGCAACATGGCCGTATAATTCACATTAACTATCTTAGTGACAATTATCTCTCCCTCTTCTTTTATTAGTTGTCTGTGAGCGTATATCATTCCTCCTCAACTGGTTATTAAACAACTAAGTGGTCCATTTGTATTTAATTTTTTAAGTTTTCTTTGATCACTATACTTGTTTTGCATGTTTCTAATCCCTAGCTTAGATGACCTGCTCTTCTTTCAAAATCATTCTAATGTGAGTGCTCAGGATTTCTGGGATCATTCTTCTAGGAAAGTATTTCTGCTTCTTGTAAGTTTTCTCACTTTAGAAAATCTACAATAAAAGAGGACTACCAGTTAAGACACTTCAAATGTGTAACCTTGCTATGTATATACCAGCCTCTACTTGAAGTTGTTAGAAGTGTTTCACAGTGGAAACCAAGAACAGCTTGCTGTTTCAAAGAGCCTCCTTTCCAATCACTTAAAGCAAATATTTTTAAAAAATTAGAAATTGTGTGGGAAATGAACTGTACATGCTGTGCTTTTAAAATAACCTAATAACCTTTTTCTGTATTACAAGAGACTTGGTTTTGTAGGGAAAACGGGACACTACTTTAGCCTATTCATTATCATATTTTAAAAATTTGGTAATATCCCAAAGTTATAACCTCAAAATCATTTTTTATGTGCACTCTTACTTGGAAAAAATACAACTTTTCTCACTACCCTTGCCAAAGTGAAGCTGGCAATAAATTAATATATCTCCCCAACCACTGCAGACTGGGATGATTTTTTACTAAAAATGGTTTTACAGGGCCATTTTCTCCTTTCACCCTGACTTTAATCTGTGTTAGGAAGTAATATGAGGAAAAAATAGTACTGAAGGACAATCCTGTCTCTCAGCTTCTGCTGAGAGAATATCAAGCAACTACAGAGCTATAAAAAACAGGGGAGGCAGGACATCAAAAGGTCATCTGATTGTCCTGCCCTGTGGCTCAGGACAGGATGAAAAATAGCTAAAAGCAACGTAGTCCTTGTACAACAGACATTTCCAATATTTCTTTGTTTAAAAATATCTTTCTTTTGTTTTCTTAGTTCATTCTATTTCAGTATGGTTGAAGGTACTTCCCTATAATTCTCAGATGGTGGCAGATGTAAAATCCCTTTGTCCATAAGTGAAGGCAGGATTTAGCAGCATACAACTGCTTTTAACAAAATTTCACAGGGAAGTCGTTAAATTTGTTAAACTTTACTGTAAAAATAAAGAACTTGTATCTTGGTCAGTTTTTTGTGAATGTCTTGAACTCTTCTGAAGCTGATACTGTGACTCACAAATGAAAAACATAAATGAAATTTTTAAAACTTGTCCATGTTCTACTGATTTACCTACAGGGTCATTTTAAGAGCACTGTATTTTCCTGTGCTTAGCAGAGGCTGTGAGACTGTTAGCCAGGATAGAAAGAAACTAACTCCTCTCCAAGTGTTTGTAGGACTCAGCATATGATAATACATATTTCAAGATGATCAGGGTAAGAAAAATTAGCTTCAGAGGCAGAGACAGCATATATATAACATGCATTTTATCCCTAAGCAGGGTCCTAAATTGTTAAGTTGCAGAAGCTGTCTGACATAAGCATCAGACTAGGACACCAAACATTTTAAAAAGCATCTCAGAAAAACCTCATACCACAAGACAACTCTAGATAGTTGAGGGGGGGAAATGCTAAATCACAGATCTGGGTTAAATTTAAAAAAAAAAAAAATTTAAACCCCACAAAAAAAAAAAAAAAAAAAAAAAAAAAAAAAAAAAAAAAACTTCTCCCTACTAGGTAAAGAACAAACTGCTGCTCTAGCTTTCCTAGCTTCCACTAGTTTCTCTCTTCTGAATGCAACTATTAGGAGCTATTCACAGCTCCTTTCAAATTTCGTGCCCCTGAGTGCCCGCCAGAAATGCATTCCAAAGGGTTGAAAAGGCTTTCTGAATAGAAGAAAATGTGCATGTTCTCTGCTGAAATTCCTCCTTTTGATTTAGGCTTGCAAAAGAAAGTAAGGATGGATGATTCTGAAAATACTTTCTCAGGATGCTACCAACAGAATATAACTGTCTTTTTTACAATGCTTCTGCTCTGCCCAACATGCATACCAGAACATTTCAATTTGTCTTTGGCCTCACAAATGAGATTTCAGAGTTGGGTTTTACTATTTTAACAGAAATGGTTTTCAGAACCTAACTTGCAATATCAGCTTCTTTCGGCTGTTCTAACATTCCTGTGAACTGGAAGGAGATCTTTCTTGTAAAGCTGTGGTTTTCTGTGCCTGCAGGAATCTTCCAGCACCATGGAAGACATAACAGAGAAATCAATCCGCCTCTCAATAGCCCTCAAGTCACTATCCAGGAATCTTCACACTTCTGTGTAGGAAAAAACAGAGAGGGGATTTGCAGATATATAGATAATGTATTTGTTCCCTTAAATATCTATAGATTTTTCATGGACATCTAGACATGTCTCTCTTCCTGTTATGTCTCTAATTCTCCAAATTATCCTACTTGAAATGAAAGGAATATTTTAAGAAATGTTGTGGGTTTTTTTCTCTCCATCACTGCAAAGTAAAACAGAATGTCTTTTTTAGGAAAGATTCTAGGGGTATGACATTAGTTTTGGTGACTAACACAGCAGTTATAATGACAAATTAAATAATGCAGTATCCATTTAAATAGTTCCAATAACTAGTTATTAAACCCTTTTTCCCAAGCAACTAGGTGACTTTTCTTATGACTGTTCTTTAGATAACTGAGGTGATTATTCCTTGCACCTTAGAAGTTTTCCTTTCACTATTTCAGCAAGTAATTTGAGTATCTCTTAGCCTTAATTTAGACTTTTCAGCATATACATGTCTTTTTCTATGGTCAGACAACAGCAATTAATTGTGTTATAACCCAATATTTTATCTACCTCAATTTCTGCACTTCATGGCAAAACAAAGACTATAATATTTTTCCCAGAGTCTCCCTTAAATCGTTAACCTCTTACTAGAAGTAAACTGTTTGCACTTTTAATTTAGAAAAAAAAATCATCTTTACAGTCTCATTTTCCCCCTGTTATTCCTTGAACAGTCTGCAATTTTCAAACTTCACATTTGTCTACTGTTGATACCTATCCTGTGTTTTAATAATGTCTTCTATACAAAAGCATTTTTAAAGCATGACACTTGCTGGACATTTTTGCTGAGCTGCAGAGGTTAAAACATGGTTGATTTTTATCTCAGTGTGGCCATGATCTGCACAGTTCAATGATTCAGATTTTTCCTTGTGTTTACACAAGCAGTCTTCTAAGAATGGATGTAATGGACTTGTGGTCACAATTGTTAATAGGCTGTGGTTTTCCATGAAAAACAAATTTGCTTCTGCTGCAGAGCTGTAGGACGGCCAGCCTTTATATCCACCAAAGTAATGTCAAAATATAGCTAAAAATATCTATCGTGGAAGCTCTCTGATCCCCAAATTCCAACAGATTCCTAAACTACTGACTGAAGGGATTGCCTGCAAATTAGCAGCTGCACAGTTCACATCTATGCTGTAGAACATCTCCTTGGTCTACAAAAAACATAGAGATCCCATAAAGACAGGTCCAATATTAAGAGAGGAGAAACAAATCCCACCACTGGGACAATGATAACGTGTATCAGGCAAAACAGACATATTAGGCATAAATAAAAAATTTGTCATTATTTTAAAGCTGTGAAACTAAAATTCAGAGATACGTAGCTCCAGAATGATGCATACTTTTGAAGAAAACAGTACATCTACCCTAGAGCAATGGCTGTTAAACTAGGAGCCTGAGGGAAATTTAATTGTTGAAAGAGGTTTACACTTAATGTCATCAGTAAAAATCTGGAAAATAGAACCTTTTTAAGGTCTTTTTAATTAAGAAATATTATTTTTATTCCAAGCACAGTTGTCTCAAGAGCTGCAGTTAGTCTGTGACGGGTTATCACTGAAGAAATGCATAACATTTTCTAATAATTTTGTATTATCTAGGCACTAGCCTTATTCAATATGTAGCTAGTACATGGCTGTCTTTACAGGATTTCCCCACATTAGCTGGCTTTATTAGCTTGTGCGACAATATGACCCTTATTTATGGTGCTGTTATAAAAAAAAACTACCAAAATTTTAAGCAGCTTTTCAGTTTCTTGACTTCTCTTTCTCTCCCAGTTTCCTTTCTATTTTTTATTCTCACTACCAGTGTAGATACCATCTAAATAGGCTAATAAACTGCTGCTGTGGAACACTGAAAATCTGTCTATGAAATCAGTCTTCTGTTTAAAGCAGTCAAGTGAAGCTTTAAATTAAAAATGGGGCCTAAACCAAAATTTTAGGTCTAGGCACCTTACCTGGTGGAACAGACTGTCTATATGACTATGCTTTGTGGCCCTTTTCTGAGCTGTTCAGTTATCTCACCTTTTACACATAAGCACCACTGGGGGTTTCTCACTTGCTATTCTGGTGTTTGTAACAGAAAAGTTGAGGCATATTAAAGAGAAATTACCACCCCCCATTAATAGATATCAGACCCAATCTTTTGAGCAGGTGAACTGAAAAGTTCAACAATCTATCTGTATCACATGGAAAATTAGGTCCAGATTCTCCTTGATGATTAGGCATTAGTCCTTCTTCAGTTCAGGAGGAAAATTAAGACCTATGAATGCCTTTGGGTAACCCTCAAAGTAGGTCAAAAACTGTAAAATAATGTGGTGCATTGTATCTCTGGTTGTTCCTTTTGTTTTCAGTGGATGCATGTGAAAAAGGAGCAAACACACTTACACAGAGACACTCAGACACCACTATAGGTTCAGACTCAACTTCCAGATGTTGAATGGCAGTAGATGGAAGAAGAAGACAGCATCAGTGTACTAGAGGCAACCTTGCACTGAATACTTACACTTGAAATAACCCAGTTACTAATAACATCACTGATTTAAACCAAAGAAAAGCAGCTTCCAGGGACAGGGTGATTGTAAGTCTTCCTTAAGAAATTTCTTCCAAGAGACATAGCTGTAGCAGGAAGTTCTCGCTATGATGCATCTCTTAAGGGTCTTCATTATGTTCTGATAAACTAGACCAAAACTTGGAGGAATGCCAGCTGACACCTAATAACAAACCTAACCTTTGTGAGTCCCAAATCTGAACAGGACAAAAATAGCTTAAAGCCAAATTCTGGGCCAATGCCCACTTGTTCTTTACTCTTTTCCATAAAGTATCACAGAGACAGATATTAACCACAAACACCTAGAAACAGTAAGACAAAAGAATACTGACATTATAAGAATTCATTATATTCATTATAAGAATTAATAAGTGACTGCAAAGACATCCAACAGCAGCACAGTGCTGACCTTACAGGGATTTTGGTAGTACAGGTCTAATGGAAGAAAGTCTATCAAGACATTTCTCATTTTGACCTGCGAGCTTTCCTGTCAATACAAAATTACCTTCAGCAGTATCTATCAACTTTTCCACTGCAACTCTGACCAACACCATGGATTTTGTATTGCTTTTTCTCTCTACTGAGGTAGCTCAGAATATGAGTACGGATTTTGCTGACCCCCAAGGGCAAAAAAGGAGCATTTTGCTGGTGTGATTACACCAGCAGTAGATTTTTCTCTTTTCCACACTTCTAAGAAAAATTTTCACAGTGTTTTGATAGGTTTTTGTGTGCTTACTTGGGTTTTTGGGGTGAGTTTTCTTGCTAGCAAAAGTCAGAAACAGCATCTTTAATACTGAATCTGTGACTGCATTTTTGTTGGTTTTGCAGAGTTTTTTCAACCCCTTTTCAGGATGAATCTATATCCTCTTGACAAAGCCAGAGGTAATAGGTGTTCCTCAAGGAGGGATAGGGAGAAATTCCGATCTTGTGAGTGTGTCTTGTGATCTTGAGTGTCTTGTGAGTACATGCTATGGCCTGGACGGGAAACGCCTGCTGTGCACAGCAGGAGCTGGTGCCAGGCTGCAAGCTCACAGGACGCTTGGTGACAAGGTTTGTTTTTTCCCATATGTTTAAACTTAACCCCCTCTCTGCAAACCTTGGCTACTGTCTTCCAACATCTTCATTTTTTCATCAGAGCTGAATTACATGCTATGTAATAATTTTTTATGGGGTTATTTTTCTTTCTAATGGGTAATTCGAATATTTTCTGTTAATAAGTGGCACCTTTTCCAAGATTCTCCTGCAGACAATACCATCAATCTTATGAGTTAATTGCCTGCTTGAAAAGACTGACTGATCACCTTGAACTGCTAATGCAGAGGTGAAGACTTAGTATAAATTGTTTGCTTGACCTTTTTAAGACTGGAAGTATTTTTTTTAAGCTCACAGCAATGTATTATTTATTTTGTAAGCAGAGAGAAGGCTTTCCCTCCCATTCACCTTTTCTTCCAGAATGAGAAAAAGGACTATATGCTGAGGTTTAGTAAGTTATATCACTCTAAATACCTCATTATTAATAGGTTCAGGCTTTCTGAAAAAGCAATTCTTATGAGAGCCATTATAATTTATTTTCTAGATTTGAAAGAGATGCCATATTAATGAATTAGTTATTATTCATGTGTTACCTAGGCTGGAAGGCTAAAGGAGTACAGTGACATAAGACAGATCGTATCACAGCAGTAAAAAAAAAAAAAAAAAAGGTTTATAATTGTCCCTGAGAAATCCTATGCTATGAAGTATCTTTACTGCAGCGTAAGTGCACACTGATATAAGGATTTATACCAGGAAATCACACCCCTCACCAAAGTGATTGCAACAAGAAAACACTTAAAAGTTTAGGCCAGACCATCAGAGGGTGAGGGAAGGAGGAGGATAGAACTAGGGTGATGAGAGATGGGGAAAGGGCTGGTTCTGGACAATGCTCTATCTGGAAACATCTGCCCCAGGATCAGCTGCAGGGGCACAGGATTGAACCTATGAAGCACTTGTCTCCAGGGAGGCCCATCAGCCTTAGCATCACATGCTTCTCAGCAAAAAAGAGCAAGAGTAGCATTGTGACCTGCACTCTTGGTAACACTGGGACATTCTCTGCTTTCTCTGCAGTTTTCATACATTTATTTCATTTGGATAATTGGACCAGAGGGACGAGCTGGTGCACATCCCAGCCGATGGACAGTTCCTGGTTTGCCGATTTCCCAACCTACACTCCAGGGTCAGGAACACAGTATTAGCCCCATGTTGCATGGAGAGTCCTCAGAGCTGCCCACACTCCTCTGAAGGTCACTATGTCCCCCCAGGAGACAATTCACTTCCCTGTCTGGAAGCGGATGGCCCAGACACAGTCTCCCCTGGCTCATCCTCAGTCTTTTCTTGCTCCATAGGGATGGCAATGGGAGCAGAGGAGTGGCTGCATGAAAACCTCTAGCACTTAATCTGTCAGCTTTGTGTCCATGAACATCTCCTCCGGCCTCTGGTGGACAGAGGACTGTACTGGACTGTTCTGGATGGCCAATTCAGGGGCTGAAGGCCACTCACATGATGCTTGGGCACTCCTTCTGCAGCCCAAAATCGAGGTGCTCAAGCATGTTGGAACTCATGGGTGACTGTGAGCTCCTCCTGCCTGGTGGATGCAGGTATAGCATGTGTTACCTGTTATAACATGTTACAACAGATAGAGTGATGGCATGATCCATGTAATCATTATCATGTGTAGCCAGGCCTCTGTGTCCCCTTGCTTCCTCTCATGGTGGGGTCACAGACAGCACTCGGCTCCTTCTGGGGAGTCTTCTATCTTTTTTCCTTACTCAGAAAGCACAAGGGTGATTTCCTCTGCCCACCACCAAGCAGTCCTTCTTCAGGCACTATGCCCTCTTTGGGGTTGCAAACAGGAGAGAGGTCAACAAACCAGGGGGTCCCAGGGAAGGCAGAGAGGGCCTGTGGGGCTGCTTCAGCACAGAGCAGAGAAGGCACTGCGGCACTTCACATCACACACCAGTGACTAAGGAAAAGGCATCTTCCTAAGGCATCTGACTAAGGGGATGAGGACAGGCTTATCCCATCACTGCCAGGTGGGAAGGTGAGAGATGATGGCATCTCCTGAAATTGGGGAGCTTCAGGATGGAGATAAGGAATCAAAAGTAAAATCCCTGTGAGGATCATGAAGCACAGGAATGGGTTTCCCAGAGAGGCTGTGGGATCCCTGAAGGTGGAGGTCTTCAAGACCTGAGTGGTCACAATCCAGAGAACATCTGTCACAAGCCCATGAAGGGATGGTTGCTGAAATTATGCAAGAGAAAGCATTGGCAGTGATTAATACAGCAATGGTTTCCAAAGGTGCAACACCTTCCAGAAGCTGCAGTGTCAGAAAGTCACTCTTTGGCTTCATTCCATTCAGCAGCTTTCACAGTCATTTATTTAGGATAGTTGGAAGGGGCCTACAATGATCAACAAGTCCAACTGCCTGAGCAATTCAGAGCTGACAAAAGTGAAAGTATGTTGTTAAGGGCATTGTCCAAGGGCCTCTTTTGGAGGCACTGACAAACATAGAACATTGACAACATCTCTAGGAAACCTGTCACAGTGTTTGACCACACTCTTGATAAAAAAAAAAGGAAAAAGCTTCCTCATACCCAGTCTGAACCTCCTGTGGTACAGCTTTTAACCATTCTCACATATCCTGTCACTGGATCCCAGGGAAAGGAGCTCAGCAGCTCCCTCTCCACTGCCCCTCCTCACGCAGCTGCAGAGAGCAATGAGGTTGCCCCTCAGCTTCTTCTCCAAAGGAGACAAACCCAGAGCCCTTGCCCACTCCTCACAGGACATGCATTCCAGCCCTTCCACCTGCTATGCTGCACTCCTCCTAAAGACCTTCATATCCTTGTTAAATTATGGGGCCCAGACCTGCACACAGTTCTTGAGGGTAGGCTGCACCAATGACTAAACCAGAGGATGAATCCCTACTTTTGACAGGCTGCTCATGCTGTGTGTGATGCCCCCAGGATGTGGGTTGCCCTTGTGGCTGCCAGGGCTGACTCACAGTGACCCTGATGCCCATCAGCACCTACAGATCCCTTTATGCAGAACTGATCTCCAGCTGCTCGTCTCCCAGTGTGTATTTGTGCTTGATATTACTCTATCTGAGGTGCATAATCTGGCATTTTTTTCTCATTAAATTTAATTCCATTAATGATTGCCCAATGCTCTAATCTATCTAGATTTCTCTGCAAGGCATCTTGTCCCTCAAGAGAGTCAATACCACTTGCCACTTTGGTACTGTCACGAAATTTACTAAGGATGCCTTCAACTCCTGCATCCAGACTGTTGATAAACAAGAACAGAATGGACCTCAGAATTGAGCCCTGAGGAACACCACTGCTGTAGGCCCATTCATTACAATCCTTTGAGCTCTGCCCTTCAGTCACTTCTTCACTCAGTGCACCATGTACCTCTTCATCTGATGAATGGGCAATTTATCCAGAAAGATGAACTGAAGGGAAGTATCAAAAGCCTCACAAAGGTCCTTACAAATGAAGCCACAGCCTTCCTTTCATTGACTAGATGAATGACTTTTTTTGTAGAAGAATTAGTTAAACAGGACTTTCTCTTTGTGAATCTGCGTTGATTGTGCCTGATGATTTCATGGTTCTTTAAATGCCTTTCAAGACTCTGAAAGGTGCATAGTGACAATTTATTTTTTTTTAATATTTGGTAGATAAAGATTAACTGTTCCAGCTTTAATTGCTTTTTCCTCCTTTGTGTCTCCTGAATTTTGCAACTATCACACATATCCTATCATAATGCATTCAGCTCTTCTCCTTCAGGCAATGAACTGAAAATTAAAAAGACTCAAATGCTGAATTCCACTTCAACCAACAACATTTCCTTCAACACGTATAAATGTAAGCTAGTTACAGTTAATAAAGTAGTTGTCTACTTCATCCTTCCAATTAGTTTTTTAGAGATCGGAGCTGTTAAGCTGGCATAATGAATCCAGACAGATGCCACTAATTTCAGTACTCAGGCCAGACACAAACAAAAAAGAAGAATCTGAGTCTTTATATACTAAAAAATTTCTATTAGTTACAGTCTTAAGTCTTTGACATTTTGGAGTACTGAACTCATACACTCATAGAATTTTTCCTAAATTTCTAGTTCTTGCTATGGTGCTTTTTTATATCTCATAAACAGCCCAAGAATTAGTTCCATTTAAAAAAATTTGATACTTACCTTCAAAAAGCATGTACTAAGTAAGAGCTTCTCAAAATCCACCAAAATGAATAAATGAGAAATTCAGAATTCAGAATTTCAGTTTTCTTAGACAGGATAAGAACAATGTGATCTAGCCACAAGAAGATTTTACCCGAGTATGTGTATATATGTAAAACAATACAGAAATTTTTCAAAGTGCTAGTGGAATATTATAAAGTATATTTACTTAAACCTTATTAAAAAAAGAAAAAAAAAAAAAAAAAAAGTGTTTTTGACCTAAAGCAAAGAGGAGAAAGATCTCTGCAAAAGCTCTTTGCTGGTTTTTTTTCATCAAAGGCCAAAACAGCATTTGTGTTCTGTTGTATTCAGCTAGATTTCAGCAGATGCTTGGGTATAAGGATGGTCATTCCACATCTTTTCCACTCTTTGACACCAAATAACTTTTACAGAAGTCAACCAAGGGAGCTGAGACCATGGAATATGTTAACTGGCTAGGGCTAGTCTCTCTTGTTGAAGATAAGACTCCTTTCTAGGAAGATTAATATACAACAATATTATGGATATATACATGCTGGCATTAAATACTGAATATCAAAAATTAAGCATGTAAAGAAGAGCTATAATCCATAGGGTAGGTTACTTGCTCTTGATTTCCTTATCATTATTCTTCACAGGCAAAACTACCTAAATCAAGTTTCAATTATGTTCTCAGTCCCTTCGTGTGCATAGCTAAAACTAGTGCACAATAGTCTTTAAGGAATCAACTCATTATAGCTCTTCAGCTTACTGAATTAAAAAAAATATTCTGACTCTGAGCTGATATCCATCTTTATATAAACAGCTGCTCATCTAGAAATAGCAAATCTGTTTTTCAGCTTGAGTGACTCCTTTTCAGCTCTCTCACTCCCAAGATGAGTACTGTAAGGACCATATTAAAGCTGAGGTATCAGCAAGGGCACCCTTTACTGCTGCTACTGAAGCTGTGCTGGCACAAAAGCACACCAGACTAGAGAGAAACTAGAGTTACACTACCTTGTACTCTGGTGTGAGTGCACTCATTTTCAAAGCAAATATCTGGGCAATCAGTATTTATATGCAGACTTATTTCTGATTTCCAGAGACACAGAAGAGATCAAAAATGCATATATTTGTCCCTGCACAAGAAGTACAGATTTATGCCTCCTGATCTCTATAAGCCCAAGTGGGGCTTTCTGATACCTAGGACATAGCTTCAAAAGAGTAGTTTATCAGTTTAGACCCACTCTCTGCTGTGAATTTAGCCTTACAGCACTTAGATCGTTCTCACCAGATCTAGGAGACATGAGTTTAAATTGCCTTGGGCTGGAATATGTCTTCAATAATCTACTGTCTAAAACTGTAGTATAATAACCCTTATCAATAAAACATTCATATAGAAAGTGCACTGAAGTCCCACAGACCAACTGCATTGAATCTGGCAGCTCATGAGACACAAGCATGGGTAAGATACAAAAAAGTACTCTGAGCATCCAAGCTGTTTGTGTCACTTACAGGATCTAATTAAGCAAAAGAGCATTAGAAGTCCCTCAGTACTCTCTAGGATTTAAGAAGTGAGTTATCTGTCCTTTTGCCTCACAGTCATACAGTGTCTCATCCTACTCTTACAGAGACAAACAGGAACAAATCATTGCCTTGAAACTGGCAAGAAAGGAAAGTGAAAAATGGACATTTATCTCTTCTGTGGCTTTTAATAACTTTGCTACAGCTTCTTCAACTTGATGTCACCCTGGCATACCCCAGATCTAGTGATCCTTTCACATTATTAAAACAGACTTTGTTGTTTCTACAAGCATTTAACAGAAAGCCCTTCGACTCTTTCACTGCACCAAGGGAATCTTAGACCTTCCACTAGGCAAGGTAGCAGCTCAGGCTATAGCAGGAGCTGGTTTGGCAGCCCCAACAGATGAGTTGCTGGGGTAATGTTCAGTTAGAAGAGATATTCAAGCAGAACATTTGTCTATGAGAGGCAAAACAGGTGCTGCAGGCTTTGAGCATTTTGTTGAATACTTCATAACTACCCCAGCTGGTGCAATAGAATTGACAGGATTCTGTGAGGTATGGAAATCCTGGATATACGCAAACTCAAATCCATTATCCTTTATCTATATGTGATACAGGGAACATTTATTTTATAGACCTTCCACCCATCACACAGACCAGCTAGTGTGTCCCAGACATTTTATGCTCACAATGGTTATATGATGTGATTTCCCACACTAAGATGTGTGGAGCCCTAAGAGGAGTGTAACATGTAATCACATGGTAGCCGTTTCACAGCAATCATGGAGATTCTTGTTCTGATTTTGCAGTGAGTGTGAAGTTCACTTCTCTTTGGAGAAAAAATAATAATTTGCAATTCCATAATGTAATAGTTTACATACGAGTCTGCCTGTATCTTACAGTAAATACTAGATTATCCAAGGCAACATGCATTTTGTATTTATTTAATCTTGTAAAAGAAAATATAATTAATCAGCCCTGAAATTTTTGGTGTTCCCACTTTCAGGGAAATCATGGCTTAGAGTAAAATGCTTACAAAACACTGCCTGTATAGCACTGCATGTGTGGAGAACCTGGCAGCCTGGTGAATTCAGGTTTTAACACTGAGCACCCAACTATGGCATGTAGGTCATTTCAGTAAAAGACAAGTCGAAAGATAAGATTTGGCAGTTCAGATCAGGCTTAAGGGCTAAGAAAGGCATTTACAAGATATGCAAAGGGCAGCTTGTCTCCTGCTTTTGTCCTCTTCGCATTCATCCTGGTCTCCCTCTCAACTCAGACTGTCATTTATGAAAAGTAGCCCAGTAGCTGAAGGGGCAAGAAGAAAAGGCCACTACAAACTACATCCTGCTTTGTTCTGGAGCCAGTGTTCACTACTTGTCCCGAACACATTTGCTTAGGAAAAACAAAAACAAAAACCCACAAACAACCTAGTCTTGAAGAAGTTCCAAGACTTTGTAGCTTTGTAGTTTGTTTTATTTATTCCCTAGAAGAGCAAAACTAAACCACAACAGGCACCTCAAAGTAATGGAAGACTTTTGGAAGTGAAGTTGCAGGATGGCATTCAAACATAAGCTTTTCATATTTCTAACAAGATAGTTAAATTTCCTTCTTCCCCCTGTCCTCAGGCTATTTGTCATATTTTGTTTTGTCTAAACAACATTTTCAAAAGGAAAAAACCTGTAAAATAAGAAGTGCTAACTTCAAGGAAGCTTTTTCCCCCCACTCCTTTCCAAATATTCAAATGCAAATGTTAACTGAACCTGGATGTTAAAATGTTATAAGTTTTACTGTCAATAACATTAAAACTCAGTGAGGCTATGTGCATGCACACTCACCAAAATGCACAACTGAGAGCTCTTTCATGAGGGGAACAAAGAGGCCTAGTGGTTGCAAAATAAACAAAATAACAAGAGTTAGTTTTAAAACTCCATCCCTGGAAAATAATATGACCGTAATACAGATTACATTCCAATCCAGAGGTCCTGCAGAAGGAAACAGATTAGATTTCATTCAGTTGCCTGTAGGCTTTTCTTTAAACACTTTTTCTAAACAACCAACCAAATATCATCACTTACATTTCCTGACAGCTTCTGTTGTTTTTCATTTTCATTCTACATTTTATCATGTGGTTTCAGAAAAAAAGTTCAAAGACTTTTTTGTTTTCACAATTTTTCATGCCCTGATACAGCGAGTGACAACCCTGATACAGCTACAGTGACTCCAAGCACACATTGGATTGGTGGCTGTAACTGCCCCAGAATTCACAACTGAGGCATCATTCTTGACTTTGCCCGAAATCAGGCCCAGCACAATCTAGAGGGCACAACCATGTCCTTTTTCATGCAGAGCTACTAAATAATACTGCACTGTTGCACTACACTTTGCCGCTCTCCCCACATCTGCACTTAGGAATCAGAAAAAAGAAATGGAAGCAACCCCAAACCAAGAGCTTCAAAAAAGACCATTCCTGGAAACATGACCCTGGGTGTGACCTGGCCTCTTTCTGTTTGGTTCATTGTGACTGCAACACAATGCTTGCATCAAAGCCCTTCCCTTCCAACATAAATACGAACAGGTTGACATGGTATTGCCAGCTATTAATGAGATAATACCTTTTGTCTGCATTTTTATCAGGTAGTTTTATCAGAATAAAATGAGGTAAAAAATTAAAATAGTCTCCTATACCAGCAGTTAGCTTTTGTGGGAAGAGCTGACTTTGAGTAAAAAATTCACAAGAGATAAAAGCCCACAATCTAAGTGACTATGTCTTATTCCCTTTCTAACTCTGATTTCTGTAGCCATTCAGCAAAGTAGCTAACTCAATAGTGATAAATGAAAGAAACCAACAAAACAACAATAAGAAAACACATTATGGAAATAATTCCAGTCAATGCAGTGTCTTTTGCTAGCCTTTTTCCTACGTTCTGATTTGAAAATGAACATAATATTTCTTGACTTTATGCTACGCTGGTTCTCACTTTTTACTCCACAGCAGATTTTTTGTAACCAACCATTATGAATGTGAGAATTGAGTTAGAAAATTTTTGCTGCCAAATTAAAGGCAAAGGTTTTGTTATGGACTGTGAAATGAATGGAAGGAGTTTGGATTTGTGCAGTAGAAACATTGAGAACTTCCTTTCCTTCTCTGAAACAGAAAAAATTATGCCACCTAATAACTGATATTTTCTACCAGTGTTTGCCAGTGTTTACAGAATAACTAGCAGACATGGGTCAATAAACAGATCAACAGTAAGAGTAAAAGCTAAGGGTATTAAAACTGCCATAATTACATTCTAGACAGAGCTGAGCAGAAAATTGATTCCTTATCCTGCACATGTTGAGATGTCAAACATATTCCTGCTCTGCATCAGGACAGAGCCAAGGCATTTCTCTTTTATTTATTTATTTGTTTATTTATTTAAAAATTGACAGAAAATCTTCAAGACACAAAACCCAGAGAAAGGCAGAATGAGATTAACAGAGATGGGTTTGAAAAGCAGCTAACAGACTTCTGGCAAAGACACCAAAATTAGATTTTTGTGAAAACCCAAGTCCACTCCTCAGGCTAAATTACAAAAAAAAATAGTAATCCAAACCCAGGTCTCACAAATCCCAGCTGAGAGCTACAACTGTCAAGTTATTTCACTTTTTTGAAGATGAGTCCCTGTTCCTGAACAATACTCTGTCAAAATGGTGCATTTCCACAGCACTTCATGTGAACATCAGGACTGTTCAAATTTGTCAACATTTCCACTAGCCATGATTATGGGGCTGAATCCTTATTGTGAGACTTGCAGAACTGTTGCCTCAGGCTACCTCTGTGCAAGCCCAGACATCCAACCGGGCATAAAAACAGAGCATTTTAATATTATTTTACTTTTCATCCAAAAAATGAGTCTTCTTTTGGCTAAATAGACACTCAGGAATGAATATTGTCTAACAGAGTAAAACACACAGTCAGATATACAGGATTCTGCATTTAAAACAATATAATCAACTCAGGTTTTTTAAATTGTTTTTAACAAAAGACCCTTTTGGGGTTTTTTCTGTCCTTTAGTTCCTAGCAGAGGTTCAAGTTCCCTTTCAGGAGCAATAACAACTTACAATATTTCCAATTCCTATTCTCCTTCCTCCACAGCAATCTTCTTTTCAGACATTCTACTTACATGTTTAGGAGGCTAAGCTGCAAAATAGATGAGAAAAAGTGATCAGACTGAAAAACAAGCTCTTCTGCAACATGTTTTATGCATCTTCTTTATTTGTTTTTGGACTAATCCACAGGCAGGGAAGAGATGCCAGAAGGCTGTAGCTCACAGTTTCACTAATGTGTTGGATAAAGTTTTTTCATGCTCAGGTTGAACACTTTACAGGCAATGTAAAGCTCTTGTCACAGAATAACATTACACCAGCAAACCTAGATTCTCAAAACTTCATTGAAGCACAGTAGAATCCTGTGGTAAAAACAGGCCTGTAGCATTAATACCACCCATGCTAGCACTGCCCTATGTGGTCTGAGCACCACTTACCTAAAACAGACAAACAAACTATACTAATTCTATGTAACAGTGCTGTATATAGCACAGAGGTTTTGCCATCTTGGTTTCTCACGACTCTTCTTTGTCAGGTGTACATTTTTTTCCCCGTTTCTTTCTATCTATCTGTCACCACCCACAGCGTGGGTGCAGCACTGTCACGTCTCACAATGTGATCACGGCTCCCCAGATGTGGATGGAGGCCAAACCAAGTATCACATCCCACAGAGTGGGTACATTGTTATATCCCACACAGTGGGAATGGACAGAGCTCCCCAGAGTGGGGATCAGCTCAGATAGAGACAGAGAGAGATAAAGAAGGGATAGGAAAGATATCACCACCCTCAGATCCAGCGATGATCTTGTCAGGAAGTTGTGGTCCTTGGATGGCGGGCATACCTCCAGCATTTCGAGTGTGCCTGTCTTATGCTACATGACCCATCTTTTCAGGGAGGGTGGTGCTTTGGCATATCTTGCAAAGCCAGGTGTTCACCTGGGCCCTTCCATATGGGATGACACAGCAATAACCCTTATTTCTGCACATGTGCCCTCCCCAGTGGCTTTACCTGGGGCACACACAAGATGTCACTCTGCCTCCGCAGGGTACAGCATGCCTGCCCCTGTCCCTTATGGAATAAGGACAGTGTCCTGCCTGACAGGATGGCCATCAGAGCTCCCCTTGCAAGGACAGTGTTCAGCTTATCGGGATAGCCACTAAAGAAGAGAACTGGGACCCATTTATCAGGGTGGTTATCCAAATGTGGGTCTTTCCTAGAGAGAACAAAGTCTGGATGGCTATCGAATGAGGTCTCCACCTGAGCGTAATGTCCATTTTATCAGGGAGGCTGTTTTGAGACAAATACTTTTCGGGGGATTCTACAGGATCACCAATGTCATCCCTGTGATTTGGGTTGTTCAGATTTTTTAACTGTAATTTCTTCATCAGATAACTCGTGTCTAATATTGCAGTCCAGTGTTAATAGTTTCCAGTCAGTGTCTTGCTGAGTTGGCAATATATGCACACAGAGTCATTTCACAGCTGGAGGAGCAAGGAGGTATGCAAAGTCTGTAGAGCAGTAAAAAACCCTTCAGGTGAACCATCTAACACCAAATGCCCCAAAATATTTTTCTGAGTATGCCTCATATTCTGTCCTGCTAATGTAAATATGTATAAAAAGTCTCAAATTAGCAGGAAAGTTGCAGATTAGACGTAAGAGAAGTGACATTGCTTATCGAAATGTCTGTTTCATACAAAACAAGATATTGTTCTGATCCTTTGACCTGCAGAGTGTTATAGATGCTTCCTCAAAGCTCCTGATGCTGCAAAACTGTCAGCTGCTAATGATGAGTTAGACTGATGCGTCACAGAGTATCTGTACACTGAGAACAGCCACTTGTCCCTACTTGGCTGTGCTCCTCTCCACAGCCTACAAGACAGCAAGCCTGGGCATTCTGTGCACATTCTGTGCACATCTGCATTCTCATACACAAGCCTATGAAAGGTGGAAACATGGAACATCCAAGAGAGGCTAACCAAGGTGAAGGCACACACTGCTACATTAAACTGCTTACCCTGAGACAAGTTTATGAGAGAGAGAATAGATCTATAAGCTTCATGTAGCAGAGACTTTGTTACTTGTCAGTATTCGCTTGCACATATCCCAACAGAGCCCTAGATTATGACAAGGCCCTGGCTGACAGCCACAAAACTGAGCAGTGATAATGCCCAGAAGAAACACAAAATACAAGCTGTATTGATTGTTGAGAGGTTATCTTTAGGACATCCTGATGAACCTTCCTCCGTTGAGGTTAATTCCTGCCAATGACAGCTCGCTCAGTGCAGGAAGGGGTAAAAAAGCAAAACCATCCCCAACATAATCTTTGTCCTCCTTTACACAAATGGAGGAAACCAAACTCACTTTGATAGTGTGTTCATGAAGAAAAATAACAAGCCTTTTATTCCCACACAGAACTAAATAATGGGTACAGCCCATCCTTCTGGGGTGAATGCAGCTCTGCAAAACTCCATCCTGTGTCTACAGAGCTAAAATAGAGGTATGACTTCACCTCAACAGATGTGTATGTATTTACCTGCGATATTTTCAGGGAAAACAGAAGCTAAGATAGTTACCTTACAGTAAAATGACAACAAAGACAATACACATAAAAATTATAATGATGTAGTCACTCAAGGTCAGACACACAAAGACAAACATTGGATCAGATCACCATCTGGGTATTAAAATATGTTCAGGAAAACAGGGCTAGACTAAATATTCATTAATGTAGCTCTGCATCTAATTTGTAAATTAACTTGCCAGATGTTTTACAGTAGTTTTTAAATAGCAGCCATAATTTTGGTAAGAGAAAAAAAAAAAAACGTGCATCCAAGTACAGATTTATCACTTTGGGATTGTCAGGTTTGGGTACTCTGGTGGCATTAGTCACAGCTTCACAAGAACTATTCTCAGCTAATACAACAATTCCATACATCAGAGGGTGTATCACAATGACATAGCTCCTTTACCTGGATCTGTGATTGTGTTTCTCTACCACATATGTTTCTGGTTTTGTTCTTGTGAACAGATTCTGCTTCATTGAATAGATTTAATGTATTAAAAACACACACATAGCTAGCAAAAGGGCTGTGCAACAAATTTTGTACCTCTAGAAAAACAACAACACAATTTACTAAAAGAAGAAAGAACTTTTTTTCTTATGTGGAAATGTTTTATGTGTGGAAATGAAGGGCAGTTTTCCAAATGATGAATTGTCATAGGCCCCTGTAAATCTGTGCCTCTGTAAAAACAGGAAGATTTACCAGAGCAAATGGAAGATATTAACTCAAAGAGGAAGCTTATAAGTGTTCCCAGAACATCCATTAAGAACCAGTTGAAATGAATAATTCTAAGCCAGGTTTCACCATAAATGTTAAGCACATACTCATCTCAGGCTGTAAAGTCATCCCAAATTTGCAGATATTTCTCTGCTGTCATTGCCTAAAGTGTACTGCTCCCCAACTATTTATTTTTCATATTTAGCCAAACAACACTGCATTAATAAAATGTGCACACACTGTGTTCTCATTTCAGGCTTCTATGTTCCTGAGAGACTCAGGACATAGTGGTAATCTACTAAAATTGTTCAATCTTTTTTTACTTGTAAAGGTAGTTATGAGCAAACATTGCTGAAAAAATCACCTTATTCACAGAATTTTATTCTTCAGTCATTCAGGTGTGCCATGGTCAGAGAAGCTGAGCACAGGGGCAAAAGTTTATTTTAATTACATGTACTATAAATTAAACTTTTTTGCAAGAGTGCCCTATATGTTTGATCTGTAAAATAGCCAGATTTAAATAAAATAATTGGAAAATTGAATCTTTGCTGTAAATAGTGATCTGATTGATTTGGTCAGGACAACTGAGAAGACAAAGGTTTGGGGAAGAAGTAAGGCAGGAAGGTCCCAATGATCTCTGCATTCTGCTCTTCATAGTCCTTATTATCAAGTAAAATGTAATGTTCCACCAGAATCTTCTATCAATTTACTATTCCTGGCTTTCAGATTCCTCCTCAGAATTTTCATGTTACCCCAGTCATGCCACTAATATAACTGCTCACAGTATGCCCATATTGGGTTACTCAGACTATTGCTACACTCTTGGCTTCAAGGAGTCATGCTAACATTATTCATACCATAGACACTGTTTTATTTTGCAGAGTGATTGTCCTACAACGCCAGTGTTACATGGTTTTTAACCTGCAGAGTACCTAGAAAACTGGTTTTTCACAATGCATCTCTCCAGTCTTAACAAACACATGCTATCAAGCAGAGTTCATCATAATTAATGTCACTCATAACTGTCTCTTTTTCTCACCATATAACCATGCTTAAAAAAAAGTATTACTATGGCAGACATTACTGACAGACTGTGGACTTACACTTGTCACTTTTCCCTAATCTGGAATCACTCTTCCCAAGCAAAAAAGGAAAAGAGATGTCAGAAGGTTAATCCCAAGTCAAGTATATGTTGAAATGTACTCTGACCCAAAGAGCATAGCTCTCTTCATACCGATCCCACTGTTGCTTTTGCTCTCTTCTATGTCAGCCCCACTGTGATCGATTCAGATCCACAAGAACTCCAGTGTCACTAGAGCCACGCAAATCTCAGCATGTTTGACTTGAAAATTAGCCTTCTAACATTCAACTCAGCTTTAAAGTCTAACTTCATCTTCAAGAAATGCCAGCATTCTCAGCTAACCTT
This sequence comes from Florisuga fusca, assembly GCA_038090715.1. Taxonomy (NCBI): domain Eukaryota; kingdom Metazoa; phylum Chordata; class Aves; order Apodiformes; family Trochilidae; genus Florisuga; species Florisuga fusca. The sequence continues at coordinate 17,268,173 of JAAWXA010000012.1, forward strand.
AAGTTCAAAGGCAAGATCTATAAAAGATTTTCCATTCACAGATGGTTGACAAGTGGATCCTCATCCCTGAATTAGTCTGTGGGATCATCACTTCCTCTGGGAACTCTTCAAAGCTGGTATGAAATTCCAAGTTTGTATCACAGTACATAAACTCAGGAGGCTTTCCTTTCCTACTACAATACTGTGAAGAACAAGCTAAGCCACACTGTAATACCTAGGAATTAAAACAGTAGGGGAAACACCTGACATTCAAATTTTTAGTTGCTTCAGTCTTTAATTCTAGGGTGGATCACATGACTGAGTGAAAATTTCACTCTAATTTCAGCTGACAGCACAAAAAAAAATGTTGAGCCAAGCCCAAAACATCGTTAACTCAGCAATTTCATTTTTATATGGAAAATGTAGATTTTCAGAGCGATGGCGAAGGTAATTTCGCAAGACAGATATAGCTTGAGTGCATAACTGCACTAGTAAAGTATCCCCCAATGACCCCTCAGTAAGACAGAACAATTGTGTTATGCAGCCAAACAGGGTTCTTAAACCTGAAACATTGACCCAGCATTCTGAATAGTGGACAAGACACAGAAACACACCTGACAACATGTGGAGAAGAACTGCATTCTGCTAAAAATGTGGTAGAACTCAAGCACTACTAACTACCAAAATACCTTCTGTCTCTCTGTAGAGCCTGAGGTGGTTAAAAGCATCCTCTTTTCAAACCTCAAAATAATTGTGCAAAAATTCCTTTTCCCCAGTACCTCCCTTTTCTTCAGTAAAATATGAAAACTTATTTTACTAGAAGAATAAAAAATGTCTGGGTCTTACAGTCTCTTGTGTTCATGTTAGTTCATTTGCCAAAGAAACTTTCCTCTGAGGAAAGTAACTGGGGATCATCTGATCATTTCTACTCTGTAGTCTCAGAATTTTAGGGGTTTTTTCTGTATAGAAAAGAAAAACTACATTCATTTTCACTACAAAACCCTCTGATTATCACATTGATTTTTTTCATCATGTTTAATGACTAATATTTTAGGTTCACGGTGGACAGAAAAACAAGAAGATACCCCGTTATGAGGCTGGTTTTATCCCATAAATTTACACCAATCTGTGACAGAGCATGACATCTCTCTACAACATCTGCATAAGGTTCCCTTTCCAGGGGACTGCTGAAGCTGTTTCATTTGGTAGCGTCACTCCTATCTGCTTTGTACTAACCTTCATCTATGTGATGTCAGAGAGTGCAGGTTGACTGTTCTACTCATATGAATTAGTCAGTCCTAATAAGATGAGAGCATAGAAGGTGGCATCATTATCATGTGTATATATAGGCTGTTATTTCTTAGGAAAGGGGACACTGGTTTAAATTTATGTATTAAAATCTATCTACAAATTCCACAGTCAATTTTATGTGGTATAAGTCATCTCTGCTGCAGAAAAGGGATGCCTGTCACAGTGTCATGGTAGCTGATCCCTGCCTCCTGCTTCTCTCAGCACTAGTGCTTTTGTGGCAAAATGCATCAGGGAACTGATTCAGCTGAAAATTAACAATTTTTTTTCTTTTTGCCAGTTGAGTTTTCATTCAGATAAACTTTCTGCTCCAGCTCACTAATGGCTGCACAAACAGTAATGGCAGTGTGAGGGAGGCATTATGAACAAATACTCCATGGCATAACACAGAGGGTGATACATCCTTTTAGCATTAGCAACCATTTATCCTGCTTAAGTTGATCATGGACCTGTGACATCAGCTAAATTGGAGAAAGCCACTGTATGGATTATCTTATTTTCCTTCTTCTTACTTCCGCAAGTCATTAGTGGCAGATTCTGACTAAACCAATGTAAGCCACTCTTAACCTGGAGAAAAAAAGCTTCTCAGGGCATTTACACTGCTTATTTGAACCAGCCCAACCTCTGTGCCTGTGTATGATCCCCACTTCACATACATGGAGGTGAAGAGGCAACAAGAGCAAACTCTCTACAATTCTACCGGAAATTCTTGACAATCATAAGCACTGGGCTGACCAACACCTGCCAAGAAAGTTCTGTGACATCATAAAAATAAACAGGTTTTCTTGTATTTAAGTATTGCATGGGCTTTAGAAAGCTAGAACACTTGGCTAGCTGCTAGAAGTCCTAATTAAAAAAAAAAAAAAAGCCCAAATAATCAAATAAAACCAAAAATCTTAGGCTGATTAGACCTTTCTATCCAAACCCCCCTGCCATTCAGTGAATGAAGAATACTCTGAGAGTTCCCATCCTAGACTGCTTGAGTTCTGCCCTTTCCTCAGAGGACCATATGTCACACTGGCTGACAGGTTTGATACACAGAAGTCTCTATTCCAAATATTTCAGTAAGTGTCCAGTGAGGGTAATTGTATTCCATTGTTTCCCACAATATTCCTTACACCTGATTTAACATTCCCCTGTCTGTTTATAGAGATCTCATCCTAGCCTTAAGCTGATATTCGGGAAACTAAAGTTTTCTAGTCAGCAGGCAATTTGCCTGCACTGGCCATCACTGAACTTTGCTCCCTGCTGAACAAGCCTTTCAGCACAGCTCCAACCAAGCCACAGGATTTTTTTTCTTTTTCTTTGTTACCTCCATTCCTCAGGCATCTATCAGTCCCGAAGCTCTCAGAAATACTGAGTATCTACACACGATTACAGCTGTTTTGAGACACTAATATACAAAATGAAACAGGTTGGATTATCCACATTTTATCTTTCAGTGTTTTGGCCCACTTGCACATTGGGAAGCAGTGCTGGAACATGTGTGCTACGGACCTTATATACAGTTCCCTGAATGAAGACAAGAGGGGTTATGTGGCCTAATCAAGTAATACTGTATGTTCCTGCTACCCTTACCCATGTAATCAACTTGACCTGCTGCCAGACCAGCACTGAAGGCCCCTAACTAATGGTGAGCCATCTCCTGCGTATGCAGGGCTTAATTGAAATCCTCAAGACCTGCTCTTTGGTTGGCTCCACTCTTATCTGACTTTAAGCTGATAAAGGGAATGCATCTTCCCATACAACAGCTCCTCAAGAACCCCTGGGCAGAAGCGATCATTTTCTAGAAGATTCTGTCAACAGTAAACAGCAGCACTTTTCTGCCATGTCACACCAATCTCACCTCCATAGCAACACCAGCATCTGCCCAATTTACCGTTGTCCCCATTCCTGTGTTTGCCTTGCCAATGAGGCTGTTGAGAAAAGGACACAAGGAACAAGGTATCACAGGAAGAAATGTTTACCAGCTGCTTCACAGTTCCACAGGTTGTTAGCTCTTGTAGTTACAGGGATGACTTCTGATCTTAAACAAATGACACAGGGTGTGAAAATTGATCAATATATCTTTACCAGCATCCCCATTTTAAAAGTCATCTTCAGCATAGGGTTGGGAATGTCTCCAGGATAACTATATTGACACTGTATTGAGTCAAAAAACAGTGTAATGTTCCTGAGTTTGCTCATTTCTTGTTTATTTCTTCTGTCTTCGATCTATGGGAGGGGATAAACCAACAAATTAGATACTAAATTATGGTGTTACAGCATCTGAATGCTGTAGCTTAAAATTATACTATCAGTTAGACCAAATTGAAAATTAATGTTTTGTTCCTAACATAGTAACAAAAACCAGTAAACAAATGTTACTACAGCTGCTCATTTTAAACTCAAAATACTAATCCCATTATACAGCTCGAGAATGAAATAATTAAATGAAAGAAATAAGTTGTTTGGGTTATATTTTCTACAAGTAAATATTTTCATAGGTTGATAAAACAAACATGTTTTGTGAATACATGCAAAAGTGACATATCTTTAATTTTGTGTGAAACATGCAGTCCTAATTCAGAACATCATCTGTTCCCACAACAGTACTTCAACATATTTTATAGGTTTTAAGTAAGTAGCTAAACCCTGACACATGTTTTGTTTAGCAGTTCTTGTGAATATACAAGCAGGTAGAGGCAGTCAGCACAATGGTGAGAGTAATCTCTGTCTTAAAAATTTATTCTATTTAAGACAGGAAAAACAACATCCCACCTTGAATTAACATATGTGATTTTTTTCATTATTTTCTTTCTATTAAATATCATACCTACAGATGTTAGCATTAGTGACATCGTAAGTTCTAGCTCTGATTTAGTTGATTTACACATAGATGTACATCACAAGCTCTCAATTTCAAGACTTTGGTATAATTCTGAAACAACAGCTTAATCTACATCATCATAAATTAGTAACAAACATAAAACAAGTTACTGTGAGCCTGAAGGGGGTAGCCTATATTTATTAAGCAGTTATACCAGCACTGGGAATGCCTTATCCACTAAAATTGAGGTAGCCCAGCAGAGCAACTCCTGGGAGTATTCCCTAAAGAAACAGACATTTCACAACTCCAGCCATTGATTTCCCCCTCTTGTTGGAGACCAGTGCCCCCCCAGGAAACAGGAAAGAGTATGCCATCAGAACACTCCATCTGTTTCAGTGTTAAGCAGGTGGCTTAAATCAGACAGCTCTTTTGGTAAATAAAACCAGCCTTTGTATCAAATTGGAGGAGAGGTGTTCACAGCCTCCAAACCATTAGTTTAGATGGGGCAAAGCTGGCAAATGTCAGTCAAAGGAAGCTACAAACAACAAGACATGAGAATGTCTTTAGCTAGTATGGTCATTTCTTTTGCAGCTCTCTGACCCATATGTCTGATGTGATCCTGTATCTAGCAAAGGTGCAATTTGTACTGTCTTGATTTGCACTGGCACAGCAAAAGAATCCCTCTTCCACAAGCCCCCTCCCCCCCTCCAAGCAAACAAACAACCCAAAGCTGTAATGCTGCAGTTTCCTGTTACAGATTAAGGCCAAGTGTACTCTGGGGTTCAGGTAGAACCATTTGAGAAAAGTCTGCCTAGAGCCACTGGGCAACTGCAGATCTTTTTGCTGATACTGTTAAGCCATAGTAAAGTTGTATGAGTGGCTCCAGCCCATTTCAGTGCATGACACAAAATAAATCTAGGCGTCTGATGATTACTGCATCGACTCAGAATAGGAATACTCCCTAATGGGTCTAATTTAACTAGTAGTAAAGTTTTAGATGGCATTTCAAGAGCTTATTAAAAGCTCTTGTGAGACAACAACATTCTGTCAATAGCTGCATACTCCTTTCTGTAGTACTTTTGGTAGAAATCTCTAATTCTGGTCCTAAGGTTCGCCTGCGCTGCTAAGTGGTACAGTTTCATAAAGTAGCACCACCTGTGGAAAACCCTGGTAGACACAATGCATACTGGTAGAATTGAGGCTTTTAAAACTTTGTTACATACCTGCTGTAGTTTATTATATATCTGTTATAGTTCCGCAGATTAGGTTTTTTTCTTCCCCATGCAGTAGGTGGTAGTACAGGAGTTTGTTGGTGGTGGGGTTTTTTGAGTTAAAAAATAAACGTCTTGAGATCGTCTGGGCTTGGGCTTCTTTTTTTCTGTGGCCATGGACCCTTAAGTACAAGCCCCCACAGCAGTCCGTGCCCCATTTTGCTCCACCCTTCAGCAGTGCATGTAAATTGGGGGCAGGACAGAAACTCTCAGCGCTAGGACATGGTCCCTGCCTGCCAGGATCTTAGTGAGGGCTCAGTAACTGGGAACTACCTGGTTTTGATTTGTTATAAGCTGGAGAGAAGGATAAAAGTTTCAACCATTCTCATTTCTCCTTGTTTTGTTGCTGCGTATGGTGTGAGGACTGCTGCATGCCACAACCTCAGTGAGGGGTCTTGGACCTCTTCTGCTCAAGCTTTCTTGGAGTACCTCACGGGTATTTCACGCTGCAGGAAAATGTACTGGGGAGATCATATTAGGTAAGGCTGCGTGAGCTGCCACTGGCCTTCTCTAGCCAAGGATGCTGTTACTTTTAGCAGTGCTTTCTTTTTTGTCTGATAATCAGCCCAGGAAGCTGGAACAGCGGGTGAAGTGAAGGCTAATATTTTCTGCTTGCCTTTGCTGCTTTTGTAGCTGCTGGCAACAACTTACTAGCGATAAAGAAATGTAGAGAAAGAGACAGCAGCAAATGTATGAAATCCGTAGCTACCTGGAAGCAGGCCTAATCTGTATTCCCCTCTTCTTCCCCGATCTGCAACACAACGCCACTCCACCCCCATTTTGCAAGTTTAATTTGATATTGTTGATTTGTTAATTCGTATTACTACTAGCTTAAAATGTTTATAGTTTCTACTGTAAATAACTTGATAAATCTTTGAAAAATTTTTCCCCTCCATCTTCGCTTTGGTCCTTGTATCTTAATATCACAAATTATTTCAGCTCTTTGAGGGGTTTGTTTGTTGAGGGTTTTTTTGTTTTGTTTTTTAGAATTCTTTTCACTGTGAGTTTGATTTGGCAGACTGTTCATCTAGGAAAAGGTAAGGAAAATGTCATGTTTTCCTTCATGCCCTCCCTTCTCCCGTGTTTCTCCTGTACATTTACAATTTGCATTTTTTCATTACAAGCTACCCTTCTCTTCCATGTTTGCCTTATATGCCAACATATTCCTTCTTGTCAAGGGTGTGAAAAAGAAAAAAATGAAGAAGATGTAAAGAGTCTCAATGCCACGGCACAAAAGCAGCAATCCAAGAACGAAGGGACTGTTATAAATGCTCTCAGTGATATGAATCAAAGTTATGAAAGCCGAAAGCAACAGAATTCCAGGGCACTGGTGCCTTTCACTGGGATTACAGAGAGTAGGTAACATTCATTTTTAAAATAGCGGAAAATTGCTTTGTAAAATATTGTATCACAATAATGCTTTGACTGTCCTCTGGGGACATTCCAGCCCGTTGATTTTCTGTGGCTGCTCATTTAAATTGATCCCCAAGGCCACGTAGGAAATGGTGACAAAAATGTAAGGTAAAATCAGGGATCTCCCTCCTGTGGTGACAGAAAACAGGGAAGAATACTAGGAATTAAGAAGCGGTTGGTCCCTTAGACTTGCAAAAGTGTTGGTAAAAATTTAAAAAATTACAGTTGTTTGTTTGTTTGCTTGCTTTAAGGTACCATTTTTCAGGATATTTTTTTATTTATTTAAAAAAAAAATTCCTCCATGTAGAAGAAAAAGTATTCTCGGGAAAAACAAAGGACAGACTTGTGCTCCCTTCCATATATATAAAGGTTTAGGTTTTTTCAAATTGTTACTCAGTCCCGGGAGTCTGAGGAAGCCCCGAGGGAGCATTTTCCTCCCCTCGGGATAAGCAGCTCCTCCCAATAACAATGCCTTCTTAATTCAAAAATAAGCACCGCTTCCCGGCAGCAGTGCACCGCTTCGTAGTGTGACTGAAACTTCCCTCCCTCAAAGTGAAATATTTCTCTTCAATACATAGTGCTGCTACGGGACTTGTCAGGCGTTGCTTCTTCAGTGTCCTGTAATCCCTAGTAGTTTGGCCCTAATCCTTAACTAAACAAACTGGGTTTAACTGAACAAACACTCCTAACAGGCAGATAATTTTATTGTCTCTAAAGACAATAAAACAGATACCCTCAAGATCCGCTGGCAGCTGGAAAGAACTGAAAGAACAGGTGATGAAAACGGGGAGACCGGGAGCCCCCGGGATGCTTGGTAACCTCTGTGATACAATATTGCCTTGCAGGTAAAAAACTGAACAGAAACTGCTGCCACAACGGAGGGACCTGTATCCTAGGAGCTTTCTGCGCCTGCCTAAAGCATTTCACTGGCAGATATTGTGAGCATGATGAGCGGCAAAGGTAAAAAAACAAGCAAGCTGCTCTGGATGGTTATTTTCTGTTGTGGAGTCTGGTGTGTACCAAATGTCTCCCTTGCCCTTGACAGCAGCTGCGGCAGCATTGCTCACGGCGCCTGGATCCTGAAGGGCTGTTGGCTGTGTCGGTGTGGCTATGGTACTCTGAACTGTCTCTCAGAAATAATGCACGGTAACTGTGGTAAGCAATGGCCTTAAATCACACTTTTTAACTTGTGGATAAACAGAACTGCCTTCTGCAAAGGTCGACTACCTTGTAGAGTGCAGCATGTGCTGTGTTTAAATTTCTAGAGCAGCCTGCTTTGCTTCAGAGAATGCATCACTGAGACAGCACATAATACTTCTGTTGCCTGTATGGTACATCACATAAATTATTCGGAGATCTTTATAATGCTGTGAAGTAGGAAACTGTATCCTGTTTTAGTTAAAAATTATAAGGATTAAATATTCTTCAGTTCCATAAAACCTGCACATGTCTATGATGTCCCATTTACCCAGGACCACTTGCACCAGTAAACTACATCAAAGATTCAAAAATGTTTGCTAGATGAGGTAGAAGGAAAAACAATGCGTAAGCTGGTGTGGCAGAAGTAGAAAACAGTATTTTGTTAGAGAAACTTGAATTTTGAAAACTTGCATGTTTTTTCATAAAGGACTTAAAATAAATTCCAGGCTAGTTTCTGCCATTTTTGTATCTTAATCATTAATATTCCTGCTACAAGACTTGAGCACACTGCACAAAGTGTGTATCCGTAGTTCTGATCCATGTAAAGGAGTGGCACCCAGTCGCCTGGAAGGCACTCTTGCTGAAGCCAGGTCTTTATACACTAGTCTGTAAAAATCACAGTATATAAGTTCGAGTATTTTTGAAAGTCAGGAATCAACTGGCATAAAAACTTGGAAAATTGTTTTCCAGGTATTTTCCATGGAGGATTGGCTACTGTGATCCACATGGTTTTTATATATTTTTTTTTTAATTAAAGTTTAATATTAATTGTATTTCCAGTGGCAAATCTAGTGCAACATATAATTTTTCTTCTCCAAGAATGGTGTCTCAGTCCTCCTCTGTACTGCAACAGATTTTCCTTCAGCTCTGCTAACATCACTAGTTTGCAAAAAAAGACCAAAACAACTAACCCACATAGCTTCAAGATCAATTTGTATCCTGAGAAACACTGTTAGCCTCTTTCTTCCTGACCAGAATCCTTCCTAAGTACCAGTGAATTGAAGCTGTGACTCCTGAGTTTTAAACCACCAACTCAGAAGTTAATATAGATTTCAAAACTTGTGCCTCTTTGGTATCCAGGATATGCCATGCTGTGTGTTAATTTCTCAAAGAAATGAAATGCAGTAGAAGGGTGACATTGCTATCTTTGAAACCACAAAGAGGATGGAAAACAACACAAAAAAAGAACTACCACCAAACCCACTTTTGTATTGAATTCATCTCTGTTGACTAATTATGCATGGAACCCAATTTGCTCATTAACCTCTTCAGAAGAGTTAAATGCTCAGGTTTCTCTGGGTGTTCACCTTTCAATCAGACCTATTGTTTTCAATTAGGAGAAAAGGACCTAATAGACCTCACCATGCTCAGTAAAAGGATTCTCGTGCTTACTACTCTTAAAATCAGCTTAATAAAGGCAATAAAGGTGCCAGTGGAGAACCATCTCCTCATCCTTTGAGCAAGTGACTCAGTACTTTCACATGCATAAGGGTATGGTTTTCTGCTTGTGCTATTACATGAAGCACCTTCTTGTTAAAGGAAGGGTTAAAAGGCTACATGCAGACTTGAGAGCATACCTCTTGTGAAGATCTTGCTCTTGTTTGGTATTTACATTTGATTATTCTGAGATTAATGTCTGCAAGAGCTGATAAGTGCTATCAGTTGGTCCTCAAACGATCACTGATGGGGCATCTATTTACATCTCTTTCCCCTGAGAATAGCTCCTTTGAGTGGCTTTAACAGCTGATACATTTAACTTAACTACCCGTGAGATGTCCAAGGACTTTCAAAGTGTCTTAAAAATTCTGATTTTACTCGTTAACCATTTTATTTTCTTGGTATTTTTTAGAACTGAAATCAGAAAGGGAGGAAATTACCAGACTATACTCTAATGGCCTAAAATTACAGCAAACGTCATTTGCGCTCACTTGCATCCTCACAGCCTTCCTACAGCTCTGCTGCTGGCAATTGTGAAACTGGGCAAGGGGAAACACCTTCAGGTTGAAGTTACAGAAGACACTTCTAAACGCATGTTGGATGCAGATAAATGTATTTGCTAAGGCTGAAATGCTTGGATTATTATAAATTCAGATTATATGAATGTGAAGTATTTATTATTATATTATTATATTACTACTGTCAATGTCTGATTCTAACGATTCTGTAATTCTAAAATACCATTCTTCCAGTGGAAGCAAACCCCCTCAGATCTTCTATACCTTAAGTATTGTAAATTACAGTAATTTTTTTTTTTTTTTTTGTACACTGTACAACTGTTTTATCAAATAAAGCTGATTTCATTTCTAAAGAGCTTTTATGTTTGGCTTTTTTTAATCTTGAAAATTTTTACTTATCATTTCTCATTGCATTGAATCCTGTAACAAAACAGTCAGACAACTCACAGTAGTATAAACAATCTGAAATTTGAAGGAATAATAAGGGTTTCAAGGATATGTGTATTTTAAACTGTAATATATAGTACAGCACTAGAAGTTCTGTAGTTATTCAGGTTTTATTATTATTATTTAGTATAGCTAAATTATACACTTCCTGCCTAAGAATGTTTGTGTACATTTCAGAAGAACACATAGCTGATACTTGTCTTTTAGAGGTTTATTTTATATTTCACATCCTGGAAATACTAGTGTTGCTTTTTTAAAGAGGTTTCTCTTTGCAGTCCTTTTAACTTTTTCTATTAGGGAAACCTTTCTTGATTTATGTAACATTTAAATATGAGTATTTCTAGGCTGTAAAAATAAAAAAATGTTTTGAATGTGTACTTGTAATACAAATTTATAAAACATCAGAATCATGTTTATTAAACAAACACAAATGTTGCAAATAAAAGCCTAAAAATGTACCTTCATTCCTTGAAGGTGGAGGTGCCACGTGAAAACAATGAGATTTTTAATTTTGTTGATTTAGAAGACATTATTGACATATATATGTAAAGTTTTATATATATAATTCTTGAATTTTCTTTTTTAATTTATTTGGTGCCACAAACCAAGGCAGCAATCCAGATATTAAGCAGAGAAGGATGAATCACCAACAGACAACATAATATTGTGGCTGCCTTTGCATCTAACACTATTCAGTAGCAGATTCTTTCCACATTGTCTCCCTACATGTCTCCCTACAAAACATGTTCATGTTAAATACAAAGAATTCAGACTGCTCCTTTCTATACCCTCGACCTGAGTAGGAAGAGTAAGATTTCTCCCTCTTCACATAAGACACATTAGACCACAAAATTTCCTCATTGTTTCCCACAAACTTATTTGTGCCCATATGCCTTACTTCCACAGACTTTGAAAAGGAAGTACCAGCTTTGGACAATTAAATATCAAAGGGGCCAGATGAAGGAAAGTAGTCATGCCTTTATTTATCAGATGTTAAAATTGCAGGAATGCCATTGTGAAAACCTCTTGTCTTGACATAAAGCATACCTGAGAAGTGTAGGCAATGCAGATTGTAATGTGCTTCAGTAGGCTTTACTTTTTGAAGGAAAGATACATGAAATGTGAAAAGTACAAAATACAGTCAAAATACTTCTGAAATAATACTTTTTTATCCCAATGGAAGACACACAGAGACATAAAATATTGCAATTAACAGAATGAAAGAGTGGTCTAATACAAGATTTACATCAGAAGAGCTATTTCTGTTGCAGTAACATCCACAGCAGATTTAATCAGGAAAATTTGATCTGGAATAACTTCATATATAAATGAGCTTCTTATATAGATGTGGGTATAAGAGTCACCCTGAAGGAGCTATACATGCTTGTGTCTGTATTACTTGAAGGATTAGAGTAATTGAAAAGTCTAGTTAAGTAACATGTTGATGCTGTACCAAACCATCAGTCTAAGGCATCTCTTTAAGAAGCAGCAAGGCACAGTTTCTATAGTTGCAAACCATCCCACGGGGGAAGGGGGAATTTAGCTCAGTAACTGATTCTTACTCTTGTCAGTGTAAACTACTGCTCACTCAGTACTAGGATTTGAAAATTTTCTCCTGTGTACCTGGAAGAAGAGAGAATTCTGTTAGTTTGTTTCTAGCCTAACTGTTCCTTTTTTCTATTTTATGCCATTGCATTGGAAAAATATGTCTTCAGAACTGTTTTATATCTACCATATTATGGCATAATTTATCCATAGTGACAGTAAATTCTGGAAAGTGTCTGGTCTTTGTGTCAGGGCTCTGCAAGTTGCTACAAGTAAGCAAAACAGAGTACATTCTGTTGTCCGTGGATGCCTCTTAAGCAGAGAAAGCCACAGGAGCTGAATTTGAGGAAAAATAGGTTTCTCCTTACGTTAAAGAAGAGAGTAAGAGGAAAAAAAAAATTAAAAAAAAAAATTAAAAAAAAAAAAAAGAAGAAAGAAAAAGCATTTAGAAGCTGTCACATGTCTAGTCTTACTCACAAATAAAAATATGACTAAGAAAGAAGAAAACCGCACAGAGGAACAAAGGAATGCACTGTGTCACAATCTTTGCTTAGGTTAAAACTATCTTCTCTTTTATCTGCCTCCAGCTGTTTGCAGGAACAGATAAAAGAAAGCATTATTTTCCTCCCTTGCTACTACCATGTAGGCCTAGCCAAGCTTCTAACACTGCAATTACAAGCACTTCTGTAAAGTTTGTTTATAGCAAACAGTGATGCTTGCTCTCCAGCCCCATGCTAACTCTTTTTATAGGCCACTCCATCAAACCTGGCACATCCCAGCAACAGACATCTGTTGTCACAAGTTCATGCATGTGCCCGCTCTATGAGCAGCCACATCTGGGCAGGGGAAAGACACTCAAAGAAGAATATTTACCAAATGCTTCACAAGTCCTGGAGCCATTAGACCCTTCACTCTTCGCAGTTGACTCCAAAACTAAAACAAACGGTGCGGGCCCCTGAGTGGCCCCCACAGCTTCACCCCCATGATTGCTCTGCCAATCATTGCTGAACGCTTGTGATAAGAACCCCAGGACAAGGGAACAGTGGGGGCTGTCTCCTGTGCAACCAAGAACTTCCAGAGCAGGAGCTCTGAAGCCCAGCACAGGTCCACAGCAGAAGCTTACATCTGACTTCAATGTGCTGTCTGCTCAAAGGAAGCAATTTCTTTTGCATAAAGGCCACCTAATGTGCCAAACCTGAAAACTAGCTTGCTGGCAACAGATGCTGAGGGCTGAAAGTGCCACTCATTGAGCAAAAGAATTTTGATATTGTTACCTCATAAGGAGACTTTATTCCTAGCAAGGAGAGATGAATTTCTGTTGTCCCTGAGAAATGCTAATGGTGCCCTCAGGTCCCAACAGGTTTCCCTCACCTGTAAATGTGAAAAAGGATTTTTTGTTTTCCTAGCCAGCCAAAACAAACAGAAGTAATTTCTCACACTTGTTTATCCAAAGCTGTTCCTTTTAATTGGCATGTTTAGGATTGCTGAGATCTACTTCCATTCATCTCATAATTTGTCTTTCATTGACTCTAGCAGTGTGTCAGCAAGCTATGTGCCTGGATCATTACACCCACCAGTTTCATAAGACTCAGCAAGTATATAGCAACTTTATATTTTGACTTCCATTTATTGGAAGGGTGATATAGTACAGCAGGCTGGTTCCTGTACTGAGCAGCCCCATAAAATGCAAGTTATAGGCATATGTCTTGTGGAAGCCTATCTAGTCACCCTGCAATCATTGCCTGTAATTCACTGCCTGTCTCACCATTTTACAGCACAGTCATATATGAGCATGGGAGAGTTAATGACAACTGAGCATCTGTATACTTGTGCTCTACAAAATTACACTAGAGTCACAAGTACTCCTTGCTATTGCAAAGCACATTGTTGGTCAGAGAGGACATTAAAACCTAATTCTCTCTGAATTTGACTGATTGACCTTGCTCTTGCCTGATGCTGCTATGAGGGTGACTTCTTGTTAAGGGTTTAAATCTGCCATATGCCACTGAAATAAAACCAGATGTCTTATGCATGTTGGGCCTGGCATTTGTCTTTAGGTACATGCTGACATAGCAATAACTGTCATTAGCAGTGTCTTCACCTGTTGCAGCCCAATCACAACTTTACAAAACTACAGTTTATAAATCAGGCTGTTGTTTTCCCAAAAGAATAGGTGGCATCACTGTGAGGCTTCAGTTAAGATAATATTTGTGTGATAATATCTGGATGAAATGCTGAGAACATACAACCAGAAAAGAAGGCTTGGTAAAGGCTCAAAACCAAGCAGCCAGAAAGGCATCAGCATTACAGTCTCACTAGCAAGAGAAGGCACATTGTCCTGTCTGAGCCTCCTGGCAGCTGCTCCCATGGACTCAGAAAATCTCTTTTTCTGCCATACAGATACTTCTCTGAGCTTCATATATGGTCTGGAATACACATGGTTACCTTTCACTATGCAGAGACACTTGTGAAAAAAAAGTAGCTATGAGGCCCCAGGTCACAAGACTGAGACCGGCAAGAATATGGGAGACATTTTCCATGTACCCATACAGTTTTCTTTCATGTCACATCACAACAGTGCTGAACATTAACTTTCTTTATAGGCATAGCACATGACATCCTACGTGTCTTACCAGGAGCTTGTCTTTTGCCCCTTCTCTGCAATACAGCTCTTGCATCTGTTCAACATACAGAAAGCTCTGTAAGACTTGTTCTACCCATAAAACATTTCAAAAGCTTTAATTCAGAACTATCATATATAGACAAACAAAACACAATCATGCACTGACAGAAACTCTCTAGTCAAATTCTAGAAAGTTTTGTGGGGAAAATTGTGCTTCCTGATTTCCTTTCACCAAGACAACACTTTTCCAATGAGTACGATGAAGAGATTAATTAAAGATAAAGAATTAATACAATGCTGGAACATTGTATTACGTATAGTATGTATGTATGGTTTTGTATGACAAAAAGTATGACAATCTTTGCAAAAGCATCTTTGAATAGAACAAGGAGAATCAGAATGAAAAAGAATAGGTGTCAGAGATTCTCCCCATTAGATTGTGTATGTGAACTCTTCTGAGGACTGTTCCTTGAACCACAAAGTTTGAAAAAAAGGAAGAAGACTAATAGAACTGTCAAGTCTCATGCTTTAAACATCAGTCTTGTTCTTTCAGTCACTTTATGTTCTCTCACATCAAAACTGTATAATGCAAAACCAGTAATGGAGCAGCTTCTTGTCCAAGGAAGAAATTACAGCTGGAAAACAAATTGTCAGTAAACATTATCTTTAGCTTTGAAGGTAAATTATGAAGGCTGTGTGATACTGAAAATGCACTGAGCTCTCTTTTCCTGTTTGCTATGTTGGTGTTTGTATGCTTTATTTGGCCAATAACATTCGTGATGCTGGTAACACAGCTGGAAATTTCCTATTGCCTTTTAGCATCAGTCTTCAGAGTAAACAAGAAATGTAAGTGTCCTTCCTCCTCTGTCTCTCCCTTCGCTAGTTAGCCACAGAGGCTATACGCTCTGTGTGTACGTGTGAGTAGCAACTCAGTGGAAAAAAGACTTGTGCAGAAATGCTGTGCAGTACAACAACTCCAGCAGTCCAATAACATGCAACAAAAGACAATTAAGTACATTCCTATGTTGTGTTTTCCTTTTGCTTGAGCACATAGAATCACAGAATTGTAGAATAGTTTGGGCTGGACCTTTAAAGGTCATATATTCCTACCCCTCACAGTGAGCAGAGACATCTTCATGGAAACATGGAATCACAGAATGGTTTGGGTTTGACAGGACCTTATGGGTCATCTAGTTCCAATGCTTCTGCATGGGCAGGGACACCTACCACTAGACCAGTTTGCTCAAAGCCCCATCCAGTCCAGCCTTGAACACTTCCAGGGAAGGGGCATCCACAACTTTTCTGGGCAATCTGTTCCCACGTCTCACCACCCTCACAGTGAAGAATTTCTTCTTAATGTCTAACCTGAATCTGCCTTCTTTCAGTTTAAAACCATTACCCCTTGTTTGTCACTACTGACTCTGGTAAAACTCTAATTTTTCTTCTGACCTCTTCATGTATTGCAAGGCTACCAAAAGGTGTCCCTGGAGCCTGCCCTTCTCCAGGCTGAACGACCTCAGCTCTCTCAGCTTGTCTTCATGTGAGAGGTGCTCCAGCACACTGATAATCTCTGTGGTCTTCCTCTGAACTCAATCCGACAGCTCCGTGTCCTTCTTGTATTGGGGGGCTCCAGAAGTGGACATGCTACTCCATATAGGATCACATGAGACTGGAGTAGAGGGGCAGAATTACCTCCCTTGACCTGTTGCGCACATTTCTTTTGATACAATATAGCATATGGTTGGGTTTTGAGGCTGCAAGCGTAGATCCTCAATTAGAAGATGTTTCTCAGAACCCCATCCAATCTGACCTTATTTATTTCTAGGAATGGGGCATGTACCATCCTTTTGGACAACCTGTTCCACTGTTTCACCACTGTCATCATAAAAAAAAAATTCTTCCCTATATCTAGTCCAACTCTAAACTCTTTTCATCTAAAACCTTTACCTCTTGTCTGATTGCAACAGGTGCTGATAAAAAGTTTGTCCCCATTCTTATGGGCATCTTTTAACTACTGAAAGACCACAATAAGGTGTCACCAGAGCCTTCTCTTTTCCAGGCTGAACAACCTCAACTCTTTCAGCCTTTCTTTGTAGGAGTAGTGTCCTATCTCTCATAATTTCTGTGATCCTCTTCTGGATCTTCTCCAACACATCCTTTTAATAATATGCCTGTTATTAGCCATGTAACCAAAAACAATTGCAAAAGTTCAAGAGTAAAACATCAGTGCTAAAGTATATATATGTAGGACACCCTTCAGTCTAACAGCTCCAAGAGGGAGTTATCCATGCAGCTAAAACTAGGTAGCAAAGTATATGGTGCAAAGTATATGTCAAAAGATGAAACTTTCTGAAGTGGTTTGGGGTGATAATAAGACTACAAAGGTATGTGTCTGCTCTCTCCTTTGTACTGGTATCAGGCACAGACATGCTGTCAGCCAGGTCCACTATCTATCCAATTAGAATTTTCTTTTCTGATTTTGTTAACCCAGTTGCCAGCTATATCACATATACTGACACAGGGATGTGGCAGAAACATGCCATAAAGGCGAAGGCTGTGAGCCCACAGTTAGACAAGCCAAAGCTGGTTACATAATCACTGCTTTAATGTTTATAGTTCAGTTTTATTGCTAACAATTTAGTTAGTTATAAAGATTCTACATCCTATTTTCAAAAGAAGACAGTAACCTGGAATGCAGAGCTGATAGAAATAACCAATTTCAGCTAATGGGTCAAAAACCTGTTCATAAATTCCCATTACATGTATAAGCAGTACAATATCCCACAGGGACAAGAGAAAAATCTAATTATGTACTTGGCAACACTGACACGATTAATGGAATGTTTTATGCCAGTTTGTCATCTTCACTTTGGGAAGGATACTGAAATTCATAGAAGTTCCGGGAAAAATTACATAGGCATAATTTAAGATAGGAAAATACACACTACAATGAAAGATATAGTGAGATCAGTCCATTATGTAGGCAAGACTAACCAGTAAATTGATTCCCCACAGAATTACATAGCAAGACACTCAGTACCATTACTTTGCTGAACTGACAGAGACATTCTCCCTGTTTTACACAGAACAGACGGTGTACCTTTCACCAGAAGACAGAGATGCCATTCATTACCAGTACTGAAAATTTAGATTCCTCAAGTATTTGCAGAGAGGCTGCTTATTTAAGGTATACTGAGCCAATGAACTGGCACCTTTGCATGCACATTGGTGTGTGAATGTGCATGCCCCGTGAATGAAAGCAGTTCTGGGGCAGGCTTTGGCTGCCGCAGTCTCTGAAAGTGCAACAAATAAAGAAAGTGGAAGCCCAAAGAAATGCAGCAAAGACGAGACATTATTAGCAACCTGTGCACTGCAAAGAATAACATTAAAAACCATCAGTGTGAATGGCAAGAAACATCACTGTGTTAAAACTTGGCTATATTAGTAGAGTGCCTACAAGCCCTGACCAAGATTGGGATTTTACTGTGCTAGGCATTGTTCAAGTGCATAGGAATAATGAACCGCCCTCAGCAACTGACAGAAGCTGATGGATTGTTTTCTGACAGTTAATAAGATATCTGTCATCACAGGGTATGGCTCCATACTCCAAGGCAAAACCCTTAGTGCGTGCACACTCGTACTTCAGTCACGTTTTTATCAGCCCTGATGGTTTTTCTGCTTATTTTCCACCTTCTCTGTACTGCTCCTCCATCACAATGCCAGCACAGGCGCCACTCACCAGGAGATGGCATCATTAGAAGTTAATAACACTGCCTCTTAACTCTGCAGCCAGGTGCAAGTGTGAGACTGAATATAGGTACTAATGAATTACTTCCTGAGCCTCACAATACTGATAAAACTAACACACCAAATTAAATCACAGCAAGTATTTGAATGTACAGCGTCTGTTTTTGAAATGTAATTTTGAAAAGATGAAGGTGCTTTGACTGCAAATCATACTTCCCTGTCCCTGGAAGTATTAGGACTGAGCATACTGTCAGTATGTAACAAAGGCTGTTCCTACATTTACTGTAAGATCAATGAGAGGCATCTTTTTCTTAGGCACATAAGATGAAGCAAATCTTAGACTGGTAAAAGGAAAATAGAGTTATCTAAAGGTTATCACAGAACCAAAGTTATGGTCAATAAAACATTTTTTTCACATGGTTTTCATATCACAATTCCACTTGTGTTAGAGAAAAGTTACATCAAGTGAATAAGCATGATCCAACCTACTGGAGAGATGAGGAGTGATTAGAGTACCACTGTGAGAAGACTGCAGAAAGTGAAATAATTACCTTTAATCTTACTGTTCTATCAGAGATACCAAGGAAGCCACTTGCTGGGTTAAGTGTGTCAGAAAGACGAATTGTACCAGCCCAGTGTGCATGGATCCTGAGGTGCTGAATACTAAACTTAAAGGAGTTTTATCAGATAGCCAGATGAAAAGGACTAGCAGGAACCTGTGACTTTTCAAGATTATATGCTTTGTCTGGCTTCTGGCACTTAAAGTTTGACAGTGTGCCAACATACACGTATAAAATAAGCTTAAAAATATTTGTTTCCAAAAATCATTATTTTGTATAAATATTCAGATCTTGAAACATTTAATAGATCAGAGGGAGAAAATAGACTATTTTATTTTGATAATATCATTTGGGGACACCATAAAAAAGTACATTACGATAGGTTAATTAAAGCATTTCACAAAACTCAGCCTTATAAACTGATGATAAAGAGAAAAATGTGTCAGTGCATGAAATGACATTCCCAAGAGAGAAATTATTTATCTGCTACATTTATTGTTTGGGGGTTTTTTCCATAGTACTCATGTGCACTGACCTTGATATTCTGCATATGTGATTATCTTAGCTACAATAAAAATATTTCTTTGTTAATTCAAAATATACTGAAACAGATACTGGGGTATATGCTGCCTGATCTCCTCCACTGTATCACTCTGCTCCTGAATACTGATGAGAACTGCTGCTAGGCAAACTACATGGTTGATCTAACCTCAGAAAATATCATACATAAACAGCTCCACCTGTGATAACATGCCCAGGAATCAAGAGTAAAAACAGACTGGCACTTCATTTGTAGCAGTGTAGTCCAAATCACAGAAAGATTAAGGTCAGGAAAAATTGTATGGTGCCCTGGGCAATGAACTGCCTTCATTTAATAATTTGAGGAAAAATCTATGCTGGATGCCCTTTTTCCATCTACATACAGAATTCTTACATATACTGCTGGGCTAACACACACCTGTGCTGCTCTTAAAAAAAAAGAAGAAAAACCTCACAGGTGAGTATCTCTTCTGCCAAGAGTCTTCCTTGTACTGATATAATACAGACTCACTACTGAATCACTATTTTTTCCTTGCCAAAATCTATGTGCAAACCCATATACATTCTAAAACATCTACCCCTTCATTTCCAAGCAACATAGTCAATATATCCTCACTTTCAAAATACCAAAGTGTTTCCTGCCAAAAACACTTCTAGCTGGCATATGCAGTAGATCGGCTTTTGGAGATAACCATCTCTGGGGGACCATCTTGCATGTAGTCCACCCTCTACTACAACTCCTGTTTAAACTCAGAAGATCTGAGATCTGATTTCTATCTATTCCTTCTGTAAAGAAAAGGCACCAAGAAGAGCCAAGGGAACTAAGTTTCAGGAACAGCCTGAAGATATTGTTGTCAAAGCTTAGCTCTGATAGCCAGATGATCGAACAAGAAACTTGAGTAACTTTTCTTTTAAGGTCAAGTCTAAGGAGCAATACAGGGAAGAAGTAATGCAGGAGCAGTGATGTGCTTCAAAGTCTGGTAAATGCTACTCCTCACCCTTAAATCTCACCAGCAGAAACATAACGTAACATAACAATAAATGATTTTTCAGCTATGGCTGATTATTGTAACATGTGATATTGCAGCTAGTGGGTAAGATTTCATTTTGTTGAAGGGTTTATGATTCTCACTAGACTGGCTTACAGCACATTTCTTTGGTCCTCTTTCTGTTTTCCACCAGCATTTGTGATTTAGGCAGGAATATCAGCTGAGAATCTGTGACTAGCCATTTTTAACCATTTTTGCAGCTACCTAGTTAAAAAATAACCCCAAATGTATTCAACATAAATCATTGTACACTGACTACAGGTTTGTAGATCTATTCTAGAAGATGGGTCTGGAAAGGAAAAGACAATTTCCTCATAATGGTAGGAAGGACCTGTGGTAGGAATGCACAGCAGGACCTGTGTCACCTGGTATACAACAAGCTGACGCACACACAGAATCAAGGTATTTGCTTTAATTTCCAGTTAGGTGCAGAAAAGAGATTTACCCTGCCTTTGGAGCAACAGCAGTACATGATGAACTAACTGTTCATCACTAAGAGCACTAAGATATCTACAAAACACATGGGAATACAACATGGAGATATAACATGGGGACAGTTGTGAAGTCACACAGTACAAGGCACGTGTGGCTTGAACCAGTCAGTAACACAAGGGCTGGAGTTGTATTTCATAAAACCTTACATGTTTTGCCTTGGTCCACCCAGTCACCCAGTGCCAGCTACTTAGTAGAACAGCTCAAGGATCCAGCCTCACACAGCTATCAGTAGATAGTCAGTTCACTAGCAGCTAATGGAGCAACCCTGGCAGAAAAGGAGGGAGCCATCATATAAGAGCTGTTACTTTTCAGGAACTCAGCAATGTGAAGTGAATGTACCTCCTACCAAATTCCCAAAAACAGGCTCAGTGTCCTTGAAACTGAATTATCATCTCCCTTTAAGTCTTCAAGATATCATGTCAAAATAGTGTCAGGACCACTGGAAGACACCTGGGAATGACTGAATATCAATAGGATCTATTTTTGTGGTGAGGACCACGTATGTCTCCCAACTGCCTACTCAAGATTCTGAACATGAAGTCATATGGGGGAATTACAAGAGATACAAGCTGCATTGTCTGTGCTGGCAGCCTTCTTTCCAAGATAAGAGGAACTATTGATCCTGATTTCATGGGCCTGACATTAAAATAAAGGAGGTTACTATTTCAGGACCATTTCTTTTATAGGACCACTGCTTTACATAGTTACCTTAACACTGGCACATAAGAGGGAGTGTTTACACAGTCTGTATCAACAGTCTCCTTTGTCCACCTGTTTTTTCATTTTCAGAGGTACTAAGAACTCACGGTCCATCAAAGTTCTGGCTGCTGACCCCGAGGCCCCAAGAATATCTGCATGACTCGTGGCACACTTTGAAAAAGAACATATATGATCAGACCAAGATAACAGGAGGTCAACCACTAAGGACTTCTCAGTGAAATTTCCACTCTCAGGTCTTCATTCTGCTAGTCCAAAGAACTCAAATTAATGTAATTCCACTAGGAAATTACAGAGTCATCTAATACCCTCAACCATAAAGCACCTTCCTGACAAGAAAGTCAGAAACTGATTGATATCTGAGATTTTCTTGGGAGCCAGAAAGTATAGCATTAATTTTACTCAAAATCAGGGGGCAACTGATACATAATATGGTTCACTAAGACCAGGTTCTCTTGTTACATTGCATTATGCAGCTTCACAGAGGACATTGATATATTAAATGTATATGTACAACAGAGTGGCCAGGAACTTTAGCAGCTGATGTATAGAGAGGACTGGAGACAGGGGAATTAAAAAAAATATGCTTTGAATATGAAGCAGATGAGGAAACATCTTTGCTGAGTGGTGAAGCCTAATGGATGCTATGCTCTCTTGATCAGTAGTGACAAACACATGAACATTGGCAAGAACAAGCAATGTCTAAACATGCATGGGATGTGAAAATGATATTGCTTCCTTCTGCTTATAGATCGCTTCAGCCATAAATAATCTTTCCATACTTGAAAGTTTCATGTTGTGCTGGTTCCTTTAAAGAAGTTCTTCAGTAAACCTAGTAGAAAAATGTTTTCCTTATCCTCTGCTGTCAGATGGAATCTTAGAATTATAGGATACTTTGGGTTGGAAGGGACATTTAAAGGTCATCTAGTACAAGCCTCCCCTGTGAGCAGGGACATCTTCAACAGGATCAGGCTGCTCAGAGCAAATTTATAACTAGTCTCAATCTATCCTCTTTTCATTTAAAACTATTACCCCTTCTCCTATTAGAAGAGGTCCTGCCCCCATCTTTCTTTTAGCCCCCCTTTAAGTACTGAAAGGCCACAATAAGGTCTCCTTGGAGCCTTTTCTTCTACAGGCTACACAAACCCAACTCTCTCAGCCTTTCTTCATAGGAGAGCTGTCCCATCCCTCTGATCATTTCTGTGATCCTCTAGATCCCCCCCAATAGGTTGGTGTCTTTCTGTGCTGAGAATTCCAGAACTGGACATGATACTCCAGATGGGGTCTCATAGTAGAGGAGCAGAGAGGAAGATTCTCCTCTCTAGGTTTGCTGGTGACACTTAATCTTCTGCAGCCCAGGGTGTGGTTGGCTTTCTGGGATACAAACACACACTGCTGGTAAACATCCTTTCGTCCTTCAAACTGTAATGATACCCAGGACTGACCCAACTCAGACTCAGGTGCAGGACCTTGCACTTGGCTTTGAATCTCATGAGGTTCACATGGGCCTACTTTTTGATCCTTCCAAATGGCCTCCCATCCCTTAGGTGTATCAACTGCACTACTCAGCTTGCTGTCATCTGTAAATTTGCTGGGTGTGCACTCGGTCTCACTGTCTACATGTCACTGATGAAGATATTAAAAAGTACCAGTCCCAATATGGTCTCCCAAGTGACACCACTCATCTCTGATCCTTATCTGGACCTAGAGCTGTTGACCAATACAATCTGCATCCAATCATTCAGCCAATTCCCCATCCACTAAAAAATCCGTCCATCCATCCATCCATCCATCCATCCATCCATCCATCCATCCAATCCTTATGTCTCCAGTTAAAAGAGAAGGGAGTTGTGGAACCGTGTCAAAAGCTTTACAGAAGTCCAGAGACATGACATGCAGAGATCTTCCCCGTCCAATGATGTAGGCACTCCATCATAGAAGGGCACTAGGTTGGTCAGGCAGGACTTGCCCTTGATGAAGCCATGCTGGCTCTGTTGAAACACTTCCCAATCCGTCAAGTGCCTTAGCATAGCTTCTAGAAAAATGTGTTCCATGCTGTGTCCAGGCACTGATCTGAGGATGATAGATCAGTAGTTCACAAGTTTCTCCTTTCTAATTTTTTTTTTTATTTTTTTTTAATTATTATTATTATTGTTATTTATCGGACCCTGAAGGAGACTGATCTTGTTTAACATCTTTGTCGGTGATATGGACGATGGCATTGGGTGCACCCTCAGCAAGTTCACTGGTGACCCCAAGCTGTGTGGTGTGGCTGACACACTGGAGGGAAGGGATGCCATCCAGAGGGACCTTGACAGGCTGGAAAGGTGGGACATGCCTACCTCATGAAGTTCAACAAGACCAAGTGCAAGGTCCTGCATCTGGGACGAGGCAATCCCAAGCAGTGATACAGGCTGAGCAGTCACTGGCTTGAGAGCAGCCCTGAGGAAAAGGATTTGGGGGTGCTGGTGGATGAGAAGTTCAGCACGAGCCATCAGTGTACACTTGCAGACCAGAAAGCCAACCAGATCCTTGGCTGCATCAAGAGAAGCGTGGCCAGCAGGTCCAGGGAAGTGATTCTCCCCCTCTGCTCTGCTCTCCTGAGACCTCACCTGGAGTACTGTATCCAGTTCTGGAGCCCCTTTCACAGGAGGGACATGGACGTGCTGGAGCGTGTCCAGAGAAGGGCCATGAGGATGCTGGAGCACCTCTCCTGTGAAGCCAGACTGAGAGAGTTGGGGTTATTCAGTCTGGAGAGGAGAAGGCCCGATAAGGTCCGAGGAGACCTTATTGTAGCCTTCCAGTATCTGAAGGGGCCTACAAGAAAGCTGGTGAGGGACTTTATAGGATGTCAGGTAGTCAGGTAGAACTAGGGGGAATGGATTCAAACTAGAAGTGGGTAGATTTAGATTGGAAGTTAGGAAGCAGTTCTTAACCATAAAGGTGGTGAGACACTGGAACAGGTTGCCCAGAGAGGTGGTGGAAGCCCCATCCCTGGAAGTTTTTAAGGCCAGGCTGGTCAGGGCTCTGAGCAACCTGATCTAGTGGGAGGTGTGCCTGCCCAAAGCAGAGGGATAGGAACTAGATTATCTATCTTAAAGGTTCTTTCCAAGACTCAAAATCCTATGATTCTAACTGCTTCAGCCAATTCCTTCAGTACTCTGGAATGCATCTCATCAGGTCTTACAGATTTATGTATGTTCAGGTTCCTCACGTGGTCATCAACCTGATCTTTTTGCTACTCTAGTCTGCCTTGAGGTCCATCCCCTCAAGAGGTGTGGAAAGAGATGTTACCAATGAAGACTGAAGCAAAAATGTTGCTGAATACCTCAGTCTTCTATTCGTCTGTTGTTACCAGTTTGCCAGTTATGTTCTTCAGGGATGGGATACATACAGATTTGAATCTAGACCAATAAATAGCAGATCTGTCAGAGTGCCTTCTGTCAGAGACACTCTTGGCCCACCTCATGACTGCTTCCCCATTGTGAATTTTGTACTTCATCCATCATGTCTACTATGCAGACATCAGGGTGCTCAGCTGCAGAGTAGCATCACAAGAAAGAAAGAAACGAAGTTCAGGAACAGGGCATTTAGTGACCACCACCCATTTCTCTCCACTAACACTTCTATATACATGATGAACAGGAGACAAGATGTCAGAACAGGGAGCGTAGCTCAAACAAGTGCAAGGGTGTGCTTTGAGAACACCCCTACTTGCTTATTCACAGTTGTGGTGTGATATTCAATCTGATACTCAATTTCCCACAAAAAGAGATTTTAAATATCTGTTCAGGTAAGATCATTTTCTGGATAGCCCAACTGCAGAGTGATTTTAGCATGGGTGAGACTTATACTGAAGAACTTTTGCCTTCAAGCTATAGACTTTAGAAATTATATATTAGGAGGGTTCTTTCTGTACTTGCTAGGGATATAATGGTTTTGTACATTAATTTGATTTTTACGTTTGACACATTAAGTATTTGAAAATTTTTCCAGCAGTCCATGTGTACATAATAGGAAAGAAAAAAATGTATTCTGCTGGTTTTGTTTTTTTTAAATTCACTATGTTCCTCTTTCAACTATCATGGGAAAATTTTTCAAATTTTGATAAATAATATTAGGCATTAAAATCCATGTTTATGAAGTGGTTTACGTGGTCTCATTGGCCATAGCACTCAAAACTATTTATCATATATACTAATTTGCATTAGCTCTATGCATTAATGTAAAGGAAAAAGAACACAAAAAAATTTTCTATTTGCTTTCTTTCCTCCTTCAAGTTTGGCTGTTTCACAGCTGACAAATGTAACCTGAACTAATGCGAACTAACCGTGTATCAGGTTTTGCAACTATACTCAGTGCTGAGGGTACAGATGTCTGCTAGTATGCAATGTCCTGAGCCACTCCCTGCTGTCTTGTCAATGAGTTGTCTTAATCTGCCATGACTTAGCTTTTACTTAACACGTACCTGGTACCTTTGTAATCTTGCTAGAAATCTTTGCTCACTGGGGATTGTTTTAGTCAGAAGTTTTTACAATGGCAGCGCCCAAGAGCTAATGGTCAGTTAGGGTCTCAGTGTTTACAAGAAACAAGTCGGTGACAACGTTTCACATCCGACATTACTTTTCCTTACTGGATTGAGTGTAAGACTTAAAATCAGATTTCTTTCCAGGAAGCACATGCAAGAGGCAGAATGAACCCTTAGATCTCACATTCATTTCTATGTCTCAGGCCAGCCGGGAATGAAGTCTAGGCCGTCTTTTTAATCCTAACTGTTTCAGTCTTAATAGGAGCCAAGGAAAAGCAAGACAGTCTGCTTCTCAGTTCCTTTAACTGGCCATAGTAAAGCACTGAGGGGCAGCATAGAGGTGCTCTGAGATGTAACGCAGCCACATCCCTTCCCTAGGATACACTGTTAGAAGAAAAGTGAGCTCATGATGTCCCTTACAACTGACATTCTATGATTGATTCTGTGGTCTATTTTCAGTACTAAATTGAGTTTTATTTGAGCTAAAACTGGGACTTGCCTAGCATACAGTTGCACCATCCTTAATATATTTACACAGTGACTCCAATGGCAGATTTATTCATTACCATGAATTTTTCTTTTAAAAGCAAATAGGGATATATAATATATATATATAACATATATATATATTGTTCATCCTTCTTCTTGCCTTCTTCCTAAGTAAAATTATTCAACCTCATCTAAAGATGAGTTCGGGGGTAAGAATGCTTCCATAAAGAAAACAGTTAAGTAGTATTTGCCTCTGATACAGGTACAGAAATGTCAGACACTTAAGTTCTGGTAAACATTAAAAGATAAAAGGACATGCAGTTAATATGATGCCTTAACTCTACTTCTTGTCATCAAGGTATCTGACATCATCCCATGGAAATTAACAGCAACAAAGTGTCTGTGGATCTTCATTAATTTTCTAGTAGCAAGTTTGAAGTCTCTAACAGTGTTTGATATCTGCAACAGTGGAGCACACTCTGTACTGGATGATTTTAAAAGAGGATCAAAAATCTCTTTCCTGAGCTCATTAAATCTATGCCTGAGAGTGCCTAGAGCGATAGAGTTCTTAAAACCCTGTGCCATAGCAAAATGAAATAATATCCAGACCAAATTTGCAGGCAAATTCCACACATCATCACAGAAGCCTTTCTGGACGGGTCCCCACAGAAGTTCATTTGATGTGAACTTTAAGGTAGTTTCAAACACATGGAAATGCTGAGATAGAGCAGGTGACACCAGCAGCCTTTTTCTTCCTTTGTAACAGAATTACCCCCTGCAGTGCAAGGAGCCAGGCTAATTACACTTCCATGGGAAAGTATCAGTGTATCTAGCGGCTCCAGTGAGCAAATTTCAGCCTGATGCAATTTAAACTGAATGAAAACTTTACATTCCTGGAAAAACAGAATCACAAAAATTCTGCAGGCAGACAACTAACAAGAGAATTACCAAAAGGTACTAGTGGACCTTACATATCTATTTTTTTTTAATCTGTGTTACAAAGGCAATATCACTATTGCAATATACACTCAACAACTTATATATATGTTTCAGATGTCATATAAGTAGTGCCAATAAGAAATCTCATTTAGCAAATAAAATACGGCATCTCTTAAATCTGCTGCTTTACTGACCTTGAGATTGTCCTATAAGAAATATTATTAAAAAAAAAAAAAGTGTCATAAGCATGGATGATGTGATGTATGCCCCATCCAGAATGCACTCAGAGAAAAAGTCCAGTGTAGATAAAAGGTATTCTTGCGTGTAATGTGGTATTCCAGTCTGTACTTAATACTGATTTTTTTTTCTGTTATTTAAAGAAGACCCTGCTTCTTTTTCACAATCCAAGGTTCAGCTCATGAGTGTAAAAATGGTTTTGAAAGCCTCAGTGAAATTAATTGACCCATTCAGTTGTCCAGTCCTGGCAGTTTTTCCTATATAATTTAATCCAGCACTCAGTGTCATATTCAGCACACAGGGCTACAAACCTCTTTGCAGACTTATTTTCCCTAGATGCACTTCAGAGGTGTCAAGGCAGTTTAGCAACACTGAAATCAATGAATGTCCATCAGGGAAACAGGGAGACACTGGCCCTCTGAACACCGTACAGCATCAGCTGCAGGACAGTCCATCAAGGAACCTTCTGCCAGCTGTCTCACTCTAGAGTACGACCCATTAAAGGACCCAGTTTGATTGTTTTCAAAAGCAGTTCTTAAAAACTTCACAGTGTAAGTATTTACAGAAGCATCAAAACTGTTTAATAATCAACTTTACTGCTAATACTTAAACTGAGCAGGGTCTTACCTATCATCTCAATCATCTGCCTCTTTCTGGAATTTTTGAAGCTTGAGGAGGGCTACTAAAACTGCTGTGACAACTGCTGCTCCTTGACCAGTGAAGACCAGGTCCAGTAGTGACAGCAATCCTTCCTCACAACTTTCAGACTGCTGTTATACCAACCAAGAAAGAGAAGGATGTGAATACCAGAAGCATGATGAATACAGAAGAAATCCACACCAATAAAATGGTACAACATCCACTATAAAAATTTACCTCTCTGGATTTTACTTTCTCTAGCATCAAAGAGAAAAGAGGCATGAAATGTTTACTTAATTAACAAGTTCTTGGTTTTGTACAATGTGTTTTCCTTTCAGATCTTCCTTCTTAGCATCAGTTCAAAGAACACACATAGAGCAAAAGAGCCAGACTGACAAAATACAGACAAAATGTATCAGATTGATTGTGTTAAAGCTGATCACTACTTTTATTTCCAACTTTTCCACACAACAGCAGCAGCACACAGCACACAGAGGCAGAATTTGATCGCTGAAGATAAATAACACCCCAGACTCTCTAAAGATTTGTACTTTGTCAGTTATTTTACAGACTCTCCTGTGGTCCCTGCTAATGACATTGGGCAGCTGTTTACAAGAGCTTTGCAAAATATGATGAGTGTTGCTGTTGTCATACATGCAGGTTGCGTTAATCAGCTCTGAGATTTGCGTATGAAGCAAACAGAAGCTGAGTTACACAAACAACCTAAATAAATTTCACTACATAAAAGCTTACTTGACATCTGCTCTGCTTTTGAGTGTGAACATGTCTTTCCAGTCACTTGTCACCTGATTGTTTCTTCAGATAAGGGTAGCCCAGCAACATATGAGTTCTGTCCAGGATTTCTGGATGCTGGGTATCCATTTATCTTGCATGAGAGGATACTATGAATTCAAAGATGGATTGTTCATTGTGAATACAGCCAGTGTGTAACATACAAGATGTATCTAATGTGTTTCAGGTGATCAGAGTGCATGCAACACCTATCATATTTTTGCTGTTCTTTACACATCTAATATGCACAAATGCAAAAATATCATCTCATCTAGAGCATATCAGATTAGAAATACATGTTCTGGTCTAATGAAGCCTGCATAGTGAAGTCACCTCCCATTCCTGAAAGATGTTTGCAAATGTTTAGGAAAGGTATTTCCTATATTAGAACATTAAATATTTTTTAAAAGCACAAACAAAACAATTCTGATTTACTGTAAATTTAGCTAGAAGTTCTTGGGGAAGAGAGGGCATTACTCAAGGTCTGAGACAAATGGCAAGGAAGCAGTTACATTGCTCTGCAGTACCGTGGTAGTTAGGATCACTGCTGTATCAAGACTGGGCATCAACTTGTCTTTGTAATACTGTGTTATTTTTTTCACCCAGCAGACTGTATTTGGTTTTTATTCCCAAAGCAGGCAGAGTTTGATCTAGTTTTGAAAAAAACAAGGAATTAACTTTACCTCTGATGTTGGTTTGTTTCTTTTCCCAACATATCTGTCTGGGACCCAAAGCTCTGAGAACACATTACCTCTGTTATTATCATACGTGTAGAAAGAAGAGTTGATTTCTGTGGTTTCATATGATATAAGGTGGAAAAACACATTGAAGAAAGTCAATATCTAATGTGTTAAGAAGTTAAACAAGCTGACTAGTATTTGTAAAGAGTTGAAATGAGAAATGTTGCAGCTGCTAGGTTTTGCTTAGGATTTTCTGCTGTAAAGCTGACTGTAGAAAAATTAAGTAAATAACTACAGGCAGCATCTAGCTAATGGGTGCTCCTTTTCCTACTTAAAGCAAAATTAATTACAACAAAGGAAGGTTAAAATAGTTACCAATGTAATAAATACTATTTAAGCCAACAGTCACATATGGTGTATTAGCGATTCAACGAAATTGATTTAATGAAAACAGAGATCAGCACATACATCTGTCATCAACCAAACCTATAGAATATTTTCCTTGGAAAATTAAATGTAATGATATAAGTGCTCATCTGTAATAGAGTTGTAACAACTCCAAAATGGTAAAACTAGTGCTGGTTTAATGCATTTCATCGGCTAATGTTAACTAAACAGATAATTCCTATGACAATTGCCTTGAAGAAAACAGATTGTGTGGTAGATCATAATGAAGCACACAGATTAACAACTCCAAAGTACCACATCTTTCTGCAAGTCACCCTGTAATGCAAAACCAAGTGTGATTTCTCACACCATTTCAGCCTCCATTACATCTGAGACAGTAGTGTGTAATTTTTCAAGCTTCACAGGAGGAATATTAAAACAGATTATACTAACACACACTTTAAAGAAAATTCCAAACACTTGCCAAGTCATGCTCTCTGAGGTATCTGCCAGTGTGGGAGGGATGCATGCTCTCAAGGGGACCTGTGTTTCATGGTCATCTCAGGCAGGGGGCTGCAAAGTTCATTAAATGATCTTATCTCACTGCTGGTTCTGTTGAAAATAGCTGTGATATGATGAAGGATTTATGTTACCCTCACTTCAAATAAAAAGTACTGAGGGTTGCATATCATTACTGCCCTGTGACACTGAAGAAGCCAGGTCTGCAGTGGTACTATTCCTCATTTGTTTGTGTCACACAGAGGATTTATTTGCAGGAACAGTCTGACTCCAAAGGTAAGTAAGTATTTGGTTTTTGTAGCAAGTTTTTCATAATAAATATATTTATTATCTATCTTTATGTATCACAAAAGTAAATTCTAAGAAAGATGAGAGTGTGAGGAAAATGCCAGGGAAGAGTGCCCAGTTTAGCAGCATTCTAAGGAAGCTGAGTAGCATTGATATGGGAAAAATATTTACAGGCAATTTCCATGCCACTATCCTGGATAAAACATCAGGACATGTCTGTACCTTCTCAACTGATAGGCTAAATGGTAGCCAAGGTCACAGACATATTCCTCTCACAAAGGTTTTTTTGACAGCAATCTGCTGCTGAGAAGCTTTTTAATTTATTGGTAGATACATTTAAATTAATCAGGATCAGCTTCTCCTGTGTATTTTGTCAGAACTGGATGAGCTAATAAAGAACATGAGCACTGAACTGGATTTAGCTTCTTCAATCCTAGACCATCAAGATTTCCTGTACTTAAAAAAAGAAAAAATAACAATAATATAAAACAAAAAAGTTCAGGATCTTTGACTAGTAAATATTAATTTATGCTATATACTTGATCTTACGAATTCGGAATTTCATAGGAGTAAGCTTCAAATGTATCAGGCAGTGGGGAAAAATCTAGCGATCATAAACACTATTTGACCACACAAGGGAACTACATCTGCTTTAAATATGCCTTAGATGCGGACAGTTAGAAGCTAGTAAAAGCTGAAGCAATCTATGGAAATCACAAAAAAGGCTTTTGGATGTTCTGTATTGTATGATGCTTATGAATGCCTGTTTGCTTGATGCTGTGTGATTGCCATCACACTCCTGTTTGTGTGTGCCAGTGGGCTGAATATGTGGGAATGGGAACAATGATGGCCACCACAGAGAGCCATGTGCAGGGAGTGGGATAAGCCTGGGAGCAGAGGGGTTGTGAAAAGATGCTCCAGCAAAGGTTTGATGAGATCAGCATGAGCAGCTGAGGAGAAAGGCAGCTCCAGCAAGAGAGAGTGGGGAGAGATTTTCTAGAGGAAACAACAGATATGGGAAAACCATATCTGTGAAAATATATATATAAAAAACTGTTTGAAAACAAAGTTGCAAGGCAGACAAATTAAGTTGGAAGGATAGCATGGGAGGTGAAGAGGGCAGAAGAAGAAGATCAACAGACATAAAGGCAAAGAAGCAAAAAGCAAAAGGACTCATGGAAGCCCTTGGCTGTTAACTGAAGGAGAAGTCAATGAGAAGAGCAGAGTGGAAGAGACCAAGCAGCTAAACAAAGAAATGGGCACAGGGGCAGAGCTAGGATAATAGCAATTGAATGGGTGACCTGGAAGGAAAAAAATAACCTATTAGTTCCTCAATTGTTTTGCTCATAAGTTTTTAAGAATTTTAACCCTCAGCTGGAGGACTCCTGAGCTCTCTGATACAGAAAAGCAAGGCAGAGAATCAGTTCCTTCCAGTTCAATAATTCAGTCATTCATGTGTCTGGTATCCAGGGAAGGGTGAGGGCACGTAAAGAGAACTGAGACCTAGCAGATGATGAGGACAGAAGAAAACAGTGTGTGGCATTCAAAGGTATTGATACCAACAGTGTGAGATGCTAAAAACACAGAGCTGCCATGAACCTTGCCTTAGCATGTTTCTTTTGTCATAAAAGTACCATGTGAAAATGTATTCTGCAACAGTTCAAACAAAAGAATAGCTGTTCTGCAGATCACAGAAATAGACTCATACCTCTTATCTCTTCACAGAAAAGCTATGGTAGACCAAGGCAAGTAGGAACAAGGATGATGGTTAAACAGAGACTGCTGCATAATGCCTGCGTGCAAACATTTTAACTTGCATGTTAAAATTGCTTAAGTTGCACATTAGTATTGATTTGCTAGATGCACACCTGTAGTACATGTACACGGGTAATTCCTAGTAGTATTACTCAGTCACATGTCAACATGCTTTTAATTTTTGTACAAAGGAAATTCCTATTGCACAGAAAAGTCCAATCAATTTGATTGGCATGTGTACCCAGAGAAAAACCTCTTGATTGAGACAGTAAAAACATCTACTTCATATTCTGCCAAACTAGAAAATACTGCTGGAAAAATAAATCACTTCTCTAAAATTTCTTCATTCATTGCAAACTCCAGATGTTACTATTTACAAAAGAAAAGCATTGTCAGTCTCTAATGCCAAAGTGCAAATGAAAAGAGAACAGTATAGTATACAACCAAAGCCACGCAACTTTGCTGATGAGATATAAGATTTTGAAAGAGACCAGCACAGTGTTAAGCACCAGATGACCCTATTAGCCTTGCCCCATCCCCAGGCTGGTGCTCTGGTACAGCTCTGAAGGATGCAGCTTTGTAAATGGGACTCAGTGAGGCAGTCAGAAAGCACTGTGAGGAACCTCTCCCCATGTCACTGACCAGACGCACCAAGGCTCAGGCTGTTCGTTAGATAGTCAGTTCTATGCATCCTGTCACAAAAACAGAATGGTACACAGTTTAAACTAAAGTACTTCCTTCTGCCCCCAAAGAATTTTACCCAGAAAATGGTATGGTTTCTCAGAAGGGATCCTAAAGCAAACTTCAATTTTAGACAATTTCAATTTTTAGCCAGCTCCAGAGGCACAAGATGAATGAAGTATACAAGATCCAAGAAAAAATAGGGAAATCATGGCTACATTTACCAATCCATTATAAGAGAGATGAATAAAATGTTGTATTAGTTCTAGGAAGGTGCATAACACTCTGAAAACTCAAACCACTTGTCCTGTGCAAGAAGTACAAGAAAGGGAAAAAGATTTCCTGATTCATGTAAATACTTTGCAAACTTCAAAAAACTTGTAAAATAACAATTTGTGTTTTACTACAGGGGAAAAGACCTCCATACTTTTCTTTACATACAATTTTCTAGCTAAGAAACATGTGATTTCTAATTCTCTCTATGAAACAGAGTTTCTTGTGGGGGTAATAGAACAAGTGAGTTCTGGCCTCAAACTATTGACTTTTTTTTTTTTTTTTACTTAAAAAAAGGCAAGATGTCACATTAAATTGGCTTGATATTCTTCTTTTTTTTCTACCGACAGAATATTTACGTTCCAGATAACAATGCTTCTCTGCCTTTGTAAGATTTCCTTTAGGAGTCTGGATCAAAATAATATCAGCATGCTATAAAATTAATAAGTCTAAAAATAAACAATCACCATCATATGGTGTGGGATAAAGCTTTCCTAGAATTTATCCAGATATTCGTTACATTTGAGAGCAGCTACATTTGTTCACCAGCTTGCAACAAGGGTTCTGTCAAAGCTAATTGCCAGAAGAGGCTGTTATTATTGTCCTCTTGAAGGATTGTCACTAAAGGATTAAATAAAGCTCCATTTAGGCCTAGCTGTTGCAGGGCAGTTTTAGTCAGACCTAACTGAAAGATCTATAAAAGTGCTATTACAACTGCCTATATGCTTTGGCTGTAGATTTCTGCCCATCTGTTGTATCAACACCTGGAGATTATTTGTTCATGAGTTGGCTCTGGAGTCTGCTTCCATTATGTCTTTTCCATTCTTCTCTTTCCCTAGTAAAGGAAGTTTCTCTTCCTAACTACTTTGAATGAGGTCTCAAAGGTATGAAAATAAACTGTATTATTAGGTTTCATTGTTACTATTATTATAAATAAACGGGCAATTATGAGGTGATAATTGTCATTGCAAAGGCAGTATACATACTTAAATCCTGTTATTTTCATCTGGAAAAGCTGAAGCAAACAAAAAAATGAAGAGAAGGTTTTTGCACATAAACTTTGTTTTGGGGCAAGAGAAATTCTGATAGTCTAGGTTTGATACCCATGATTGCCTGACAGTTTATGGCAGTGCTTCTGAAATGGGTGGTAGGACAGAGGTGAATTCAAATGCCTATGCACAGGATGTATGAAGGCAAGATAATACAGGTGGGTTACTTTATCAGACTTATACAGTTCCTAAAATCTCAATGAAAATATGCTCAAATAGAGATTTGAAATAAAAGGTAGTTTAGTAGGATGATTCTACAGTTCAGAGAAGCAAATACTAGTGCATTGACACAATGGGCTTTTATCAAGGATGTACAGGTATCACTAAAATAGTAATGTAGAAATTATAAGTTGCTTTGATGAATATTTGAGTGTTCTCTATATTAGAGAGAAGGAAAATAAAGATGATTAGGAGACTGAGTAAGAGAAAATTCAAAACTGAGGTATCCATATATTAGCACAAAACAGAAGATTAGAGAAGATGGACAGTCTTTGATGATGCTCTTAGTGTTCCTGAAAAAGCTCACAAAAAGTAAATATCGTAACAGAGAGTGTAAAATACTAATTCCTGCTCTTCACCCCCCAAAACACCCCACCCATACATAGTTTGTAGTATTAACAGGGTTCTAACATTCTTCTGAATACTGCCAGTACCAGATGGAAGATAAATAGCAGCGAAAAGTAAATTTGAACTGGGTTTAAAAGTTTTTCCTTGTGATTTTCTCTCTCTGGTTTGGGGTGTTTGGGGTGTTTGGGAGACATAACTATAAAATTCATTCAAGTCAGCACCAAGACTAAATGTAACCAAGTGAGGAGGCAAAGAATTTGAAACACTTAAAGGATACATGTATTCTGAAAGCATAGATTTGGCCTCAGTTATACCTGGGGGCAGTGTGTTACACAATTTTGCCTTATTCATGAGACATATTCACCCTCAAACATACAGAAAAGGCACATCCACAGTATATTAAACAGGAATTAATAAACATTTTGAAGAATGGTATTACTATGCTTTGGGATCATTTCTGACTAAAGAAACCGAGACATAACTTCCTGGTAGTTCATTTTGGAACCACAAGGATATCTGTGAATTTTGCTTGCAGCTCTTCAGATGTAATGTTATTCTCAGATATTAACTGAGTGGAAAGTTTGATCCAGATGTCTGTTACTGTATCTTTTTCACAAATTTCTACATTGCTCTTGGTAAACAAAAATTTTAAAATAGTAGTAGCATCTAGCTGGGACAAGAGATTTAAATTGGCATAGATATATAAGTGGATATTTCTAGAATATATGTATTATATGAAAACACTCATATTTAGAGAACTCTTGATCTGCAATTGGTAATCCCCCAGCACATCTGGGAGTGTTCAGCTGTGCTTGCAATTCATGTTAAAGACTGATGCTAACATTTATGCATCCAGATATAATTTGCTCAGAACCTGAAAAAATGCTCAGTGAATTTATTCTGAAAAAGTCACACTCAAATACAGTCCTTCTATAATTTGGAAACCATGAGGTGATATATGGAGGTTTTACAGGGAGATTTTACATGAGAACACAGAGGAGTCATACAGAAATCTCAGCAAGTAAGGGATCTCTTTACAAGGGCTGCTTTTGTTCTCTGCATATAAAGCCCTCATAATGCGTCTCACAGTTTTTCACAAAACATCCAAATATCTAAATCAAATTATATAAAGATTATCAGTTCCCAGTTTTGCTTTTCTTATGATGCCTAGCAGGGGAATGGCAGCAGTTTCTTCAAGCTTTTCCAAGCTAGCCTGGAGGGCCTTGTTTACTAGCTCTCTATGGCTATGATTAAAATAAATTACAAATAATTGCCTTGAATTCAAACAATGCATGAGAGAACCCTAAATACTTGTTAAAAAAAATTAAATGTTCTGGCAAATATTATAATGGCATATTCATGCAAAACCACACAGCAGTTTGGAAGGCAGCGTGGATTTACTAATTCCATAATGAAGTCTTGAAAGAATGATTTTCTATCTGTAAGGTGGGACATAGGTGCTGGCTGTTAGCGCATGAAGAGTCATCCTGAAACAGATATTCTGTTCCTAGGACAGGATTCTCTACAAAAATTATTTTTAAGATTACACTAAATGAAAAGAGAAGTACAGAATGGACACAGACGTGTAAATATGTTCTGAGAATTTGCTCTGTATTGAAAATTTCAGAAGAGGGAGAAGTACCAATAAGCAGGGTGGCTTTTGGAAGTCAGCATCTTATAAACTTGTGTACATACTTTTATATTATGATTTTCTTCATTCACATTAAAGCAGAAGTGTTGCAGTGATTAACAGCAAACAACCCAAGCTCATTTTCTTCATTGTTTTAATTTTAATCTACAATAGTAATGTTATCATTTTACAGACATTAAAATAATGAAGAAAAATCCTGATAAATATGGATATTTTTACATTTTCTTTCCATTAACATGTACAGTAAAAGTTACTTTAATCTTTAGGGTAGAGAATACAACTTAATTGTCCTGAATTGTTAGCTTAAAGGTCACAGGCAAATGGAGGTGAGAGATATTTGAGGTGAACATGTAAGAATTCAACTCACTGCAAGGAGCATATCAAGTGTCAGAGCTAAGAACCAAAAGCTCAGACAGTGTCTGACACCCACTGTTATCCTGATCCTACAAAAAAAAAAAAAAAAAAAAACCCTAACATTGTGAAAATTCAAAACAGCGGGAGTGTGCTTTAGCCATTAAATCAGATGAGGAACCAGTAACTTGTCATATGGTTGTTTTGAATTTCTTCTTTAGAGAAAATGAATAGCCAATACATACGTCATGAAGTACGAGGATGTGAAACTAGTGACCTGAGGAATTTCTGGGAAAAGACTATTGAACAACAAACTCGATATCTGCAAATTGAAAAAGAACGTCAGCAAAGAAGTGCTCTAAAAAAGTGAGTAGTTTGTGTCTGGAAGAGTTACTTGAGTTTGCATTGAAATTATTTTTGAGGAACAGTGATACCTATATTTAAATAATGCAGTAAAGGCTGGAAGTATTTTTCCTGGATTTTTAGAAAATAAGTAAAAGTTCCCAAATGGACATGCTGATGTCTCTAAGCTATGGCTTCATAGAATAAGAGAATAATTCAGTCTTGTTGAGTCCACAGTGTGGATCTTTCTGAAGTTATCAGGACTACAGCTTGTCTTGAACATCAAGGCTTCATAGCAGAGCTAACACAAATGTATACCTGGACCACCTTCTTTACCTGAAGCCTTGTTTTCATAACAATATGGTTTGAATTAACTACGGTGGCTTAATTTGCACAAGGTAAATCCATAGTAAAGCAGACAGGCCACATGTACTACCTGCCAAGGCAACCATCATCCATAG
Organism: Florisuga fusca; assembly: GCA_038090715.1. NCBI lineage: Eukaryota > Metazoa > Chordata > Aves > Apodiformes > Trochilidae > Florisuga > Florisuga fusca. The sequence goes on from JAAWXA010000012.1 coordinate 17,306,459, forward strand.
CTATATTTACCTGAATCAGTCATATTTACCTTAATAGCCACAATGAGAATGACCAGCCTGCAGCAATACCAGTATAGTTTTACTTCACATGAAGTCTCCTTAAGCTGAAGGCACATGCAAAGATGGCTATTTTGGCCTGAGATCATTCAATGGGAAAACACTTTTCCAAAAACTCTCCCATAGCTCTCTTTGAATAGATGCTTGAAAAAAACACAAGCAAGTACAGCCTTGCATTAATAACCCTGGATGAAGAAACACTGGAATTAGTTTCTATCATGTTTTATCCATTTGTAACTAACCTAACTTCAACATCTCAATTTCTCACCTGTGAAATTCCTGTCTTTCCTATTTGAGACAGTTTCTGTGATACCTAGATGCTACCAAAAAGAAAACAAAACCTATCACCCAAGGCTGTCTGCTATGAGTCTAACAGAAGTTTCAACATACACAGGGTTTCCAAGACAAATAGTGCTCAAGAACCTCTCTGCAGTACTTTTTAAAATTCATTTCGGAGGGGGGAGAGGGGGATGGGCGTGGGG
>JAAWXA010000012.1:17307029-17418741 GCA_038090715.1 Florisuga fusca
GGGGGGGTGGTGGGGAAAGTTTCGGTAATGCTACCCAGCAGGTGGCAGCAGGCAATTTTCAGTGGGGATGACAAGTAGCTCAGGCAGCCAAGGCACTTGAGAGAGGTCACGCTGGAGAAGAACGACAAAAATTAGGTGACTCCACACCAGGATTTAAGAGCCCTGACATGCCCTCCAGCAAAGCACACTGCAGGAGCAGGGTAGTTTGCATGAAAACTGAGAAAATGCACCAAAGTACAGTGCTGGTAGGAAACATGAAGGGTATAAATCTGTTTCCTGTAAAGGTAAGAGGACAAGCTGATCAATATTTCTATCCTTAGGCTCAGAAATGAATGGATGGAAAGGCTGGAAAAACGGATAAAGATGTTGAGGACCCAATCTGAAGACCCATCTAGCTGAAGATCACACACTTATTACGTGTTTGGGGAAAAAGAAAATTCTTTTGTAGGAAAGCATGATGGTGTGACACAAAAGCTTAAGTCATTTTATTTGGTGGCTTAAATGAGCTATAATTAATTAACTGGCATTGTTAGAAGTTTTATATATAAAATGTCTATTGCTGCTTTTAAAATTATGCACCCATCCCTTCTTTTGATAAATGGAGATTGAAGTACTCTGAAGCCTTCAAGACTAATAAATCATGGTTCACTGAGCTGTAGGATGCTTGGAAGAAGAGCTTAGTTACACGGCTGATGCTCAGCAAAAGTGTTTCCTCAACATTTTATGTTTCTGTATAGACTGACTGTAATCTAATGAAGGTATTTTCTTTCAAAAATTTTCAATGTATAGCTGATACCTTTTAAATTATTTTTTATAAACACAGCAGAGCCCAACTCAGACTAACAGAGGACATGCACAAACATTCCAGATCACTAGTAGAGCCAGACTTGGTGGGACATAGATATCCTAGCTGCCACACTAAAAAGTTTGTGAAGCTGCTAGTACATATCTTGAGAAACAGGCTCTGTGAGACACCTTAGTATGAGCTGCTTAATTAGTTAACCCACATTATCTAACTCAAGACACTGTATCAGCAAAGGCAAAACAACTTGGACTTCTAGGCTGCTTCTGATAGTTGACCTGGCTTCTCTAGAGGTGGACTGGTATCTTTGTTTCAGAGAGAAGCTTGATGCATTTTCACAGCTATTTGTCATCATGAGTGATGAGTACACTTTTTCTTCTAGCACTTCTTTCCACTAAGACACGATGTATTCTCCTTAACAACCAGTAACTTCATAAACATGGCAGGTTTCTTCTCCAACATTTCCCATTAGTCAAAAATGTTTCTAGTTCCCTTCCTAATGCTTCATGAAAATGTGGCATTTCCTCCAACAGTATCAAAGCATTTCAGTGGACTGGTATAATAAAACTGCTTCCTTTTTATGGTGAGTGCTTTGTTGCCACCAGAATGCTTGCGATAATGTACTGCAAAACAGGGTGTTCTGAGCATGCTAAAATCTCTTCCCTCAATTACTTAAAATTTAGCCCCTTTTGTAAAAAAAAAAAAAAAAAAAAAAAGCAGATTTGAACTGCTGGTGGAGTGAGAAGAAAAAAGCAGAAGTTTGTTTTAAAATACTTAGAATGTCTCTTCTTATCAAGCAAAACAAGATTTTGAAATTCCATTTTCTTTCTCTTTGTCCATAACCTTTTAAATTCGCTATTATGTGTCCCAAGGTCAAATTAAATATATTAGGGGAATTTGAACATGTATATAATGTTTGGGGAGCCAGAGAAATGCATGAAAGCAGGCAAAAAGGGCCTTGGAACATGTACTTAGAAATAAAGACTTCAGCAGGATTTCACCAAACTTGAGATCAGAATTTGCCTCTCTGCTGAAAAAAGGTATCAAAGTGATGTTCTTCTCTAGAGTTTTTTTTTAAGGATTTTTAAAGTAATATCAACTCTGAATATACAGGGTAACAGTATAATAACAGTATAATATTATAATTATATAATTATATATCTGTGCTTCAATAAACAATAGCCAGGTAGGCCCTCAAATTAATATTGTATTTTAGGAAAAATTAGATTTCTTTGAAAATGTCACTTCACACACTTCAGTTGTCCCACAAGCTATCTATGCCTTATGCTTACTGAACTCAACTCCATTGTGAAACAACTTTGATATTTACACCATTTTTTGCTGAAATTAGAGCTTGGACTAAGCTAAGGGAAAATTTTCCATCCCTTTCTTCATTGTGTAAGTGATTGCACAAGGTGAAAAACAAAGGTAATCGGGTTTGGCATATTTAAAAATTAAAGAAATACCCCTGGAATAAGCTTTTCTTTGCATCTCACATAACTGAGATACTTCTTGTCACAAAGGAATTCAGAATGAGGAAAATCCGTGGAGACCCAGAAATAGATGTGCCAGGAAATGACTGCCATCTGAGACCTTCGTTGTACATTTCATATGGTTTAATATAAGAATGCTTTGGAATAGGTCCGTATCAAGCTTGGACACATCCAAATAATCTCTTTAAAATGATAAAAAGAAACTTTTTTTTTTTTCTTTACAAACTGGATCTATTCCAGACCAAGGTTAAGAGGAGTTCTGAAAATGTATCTCTAGAATTAAGACACCTTTCATCTGAGATTTCCAATTTCACCTTTAATGTCTAGATGAATTATTTCAGACTCAGGTTCCACAGCATTAGCTTCAGGACTTTGGGCCTTTGTTTATCTAAATGCTGGCAACCTGTTTTGATAAAAATGACACCATTTTTGTAGGGGTAACCTACCTAGGTGTTTTGTAAACTACCACCAAAAAGAATACTTGTGCAAAAACATATATATGATCTAGAGTCAATCAGCAAAAATAAAGAAATAATGAAAAATGGCAGTCTTTGTTCTACAAGACACCAGGCCTGCTGGCAAGAAATGGGATTCACCTGTCCGAGATGGGGGAAAGGATCCTGGGGCAGGAGCAAGCAAGGCTCATTGATAGAGCTTTCAACTAGATTTGAAGGGGGAAGGAGATAAAACTAGACCTCCTAGGAGGGGAAGCATCCCAGTGTTTCTAGGTGAGACCTTATCACTCTCTACAGCTGCCTGAAAGGAGGTTGTAGTGAGGCAGGTGTTGGCCTGTCTTCTCTCGTGACTAACACCAGAACAAGAGGAAACAGGTCCAGGTTGCACCTGGGGAGGCTCAGGCTGTATGTTAGGAAAACATTCTTCACCAAAACAATGGTGAAGCATCAGAACAGGGTGCTCAGGGAGGTGGTGGAGTCTGAGAGTATTCACAAAAAGGGTAGATGTGGTGCTTTGGGAGATGATTTAGTGGTCATAGTGGTGTAGGACTGACTGGTGGTTATGATCTGAAAAGTCCTTTCCAACCTTGATGATTCTAGGATTCTATTAAAATTAAAATCTAAATGTCAAGAAAAGTTTTAACCAGCAGCTGGAGCAGAATCAAAGATTTTAAAGTTTTGGGGATTTGAAAGCACAAGAATATAAATCATTAATTTACCTTGAAGGTCATACGAGGAGGCAAAAAGAAGACAGAAAACCCCAAACAACCCTAAATGTCAGTTTCTGTGATAAAAAGAATTTATGTGAGAAAGAGCCATACATGGGTTATAAAAGAAGTAGAGAAATCTGAATTTAGGACTGGAAAAGTCATCAGCTAAAAACTGGTTAAAATCAGCTGGGCTTTATAAAGCCACTACAGTTATTTAGACTATTTTTCACCAATATGCAGCTTCAGAGGTATGCAGCATTCAGTTAAACAGGTTAAAATAAAAAAATCAAATATTTATAAAACAGCATCTTGATTCTATTTCTCTCGATTTTTTAAATCCGTATTTTCACATTGGTTAACAACAAGACATTTTGAATTTTGCCCATCTCATTTTAATATCTTTGTAATTAAAATGTGGTAGATACTTGCTTATCTTTCTAACTATCATTATTTTACCATTCGTTTTTTGTATCCAGACACTGAGTAGCATTTCCTCATTATAAGTTCATGGTAGAGAACTTGTGGCAAATGCTTGAAACTGTGACAAAAATCAAATGTAGTAAAGTTTTACCATCCTCTGAATCAAATACTAAATAATCTAGGCTCAAGTCCTTTTAAATAATTTTTATGGGAAGTACACTGTATGTTAACACGAGAGTCACATACACACACTTTTAGCTGTACTAATGATCCATCTAGCACATGGATAAGGGCTGACAGCTGTGAAGAATGATTATGCCAGCAACTTAACAGACTTCTTAGTGGCTTAGCCCAAACTCGGATATCTTAAAAACAGTTAGATGCTCAGTGTTACTTCCTGATCAATGTCCTACCCAAACCAAGGAGCTCCTCTGGTGCTCACTAATTAAGGAGCAAATAAGCATAACTCCGCCACTGTAGCCAAGGTTTGAATCTGAACAACTGGTGAAAGTCTGGCAAAAGGCAAGATGTCTTTCAGATCAGATTGTAGAGATGAATCAGAGAGATGGTTCAGCTATGCCCATCTGAAGCCCTCCAGCCCTGCTCAAGTAGAGCTTGTTCTCTGAAGACCAGTGCAGCACCATCCAGCAGACTGTCTTCAGTGTGACACCCAAAGGCCATGGGTTCCCTACTGCACAACAATTTCTTGTCTGTGCATCTATGCCTCTTTGGACTGCTGGCGACACTTATTGGAGAAGAAAGGGATTTAACTGGCCAATTCTGAGGTGCCTTAAATTGACAGTACTTAAACAAACCCACCATACAATACCATTTTGACTTAACACACTTTGTGTTTAGTGTAGCATTGAGTACAGACAGTTATTTTGCATATAGAAAAGCCTACAGACTACCTTCAAGAATTTGATCCCATGATACACAAGCCATGTGAGAGAGAACCCTAGCCATACAGAATTCATTGTGTAAACAGAGCAGGAAAACTGAAGGGAGCATGGAAAGTTGGGCTAGAACCAGAAACCGGGGTAGAGCCGTGGTACCTGAGTCAGGCAAAGAGTCAAGGTCCAATTGCTTTACACAGAAAACATGATCCATGTACACAGAAGCTAGTGCACCAGTTAGAACTGAATTATTCATATAGTTTCTTCTAATAAATAGGTAGGAAAAATAACAGCATTCAGAACCAATCCATGAAAGGTGCCATGCTTGTGGCAAAATGCACTTCATGTCTAGGGAATCACTACTCATGTAACTGGATTCTCATCATAAAATTTTGAGAAAAATGAAGAGTTGGATGCCACTGAGATGCCAAATTCATTAAGAGAACTGAGACCAGTAAGTCTGGAGAAGCAGGACAGGTATTTGTGTGATCCTTTCAATATTCCAATAAGATAGTCTGCTATGCCAACAGATGCAGACACCCTCTTCTTGCATAAAGAGGACTCAGTCTGGATCAGACTGACTTACATTTTACATGCCTTGAAGTTTCAAAGTTGATGAGGAATGCACACTAAAAAGTATGCCAAAATATAGACATTTTGAATGGCCTCTGAGTTTACAGGTGTGAATTTAGCCCTCTTAGGATGAGAATGCCATTATGAAAGCAGACCTCTGGGTCAGGGGAATCTCCAGTATTGATACAGACTGAGGGATGAACGGATTGAGAACAACACTACAGAGAAAGAACTTGGGGATACTGGGGGAAGGAAAATTGGCCACGAGTTGCAATCCATAAAGTCAATTCTATCCTTTTCTCCACAAAAAACTCCACATGGTCAGCAGATGAAGAGAGACAACTCTGTCCCTCTACTCCACTTTCATGAGATGCCACTTGGAGTCCTGCATCTGGATGTGTGGTTCCATACAAGAAAGATATGGCCTTGCTTAAGCAGGTCCAGAGAAGGGCCACAAAAATGCTTACAGAGATAGAACACCTCACCTGTGGAGAGCAACTGAGAGAGTTGAGGTTGCTCAGCCTGGGGAGAAGGCTCCAAGATCTTCTTGCAGATTTTCAGTATATTAAGATGACATATGAGAAAGATGGAGAGAGACTTTTTAACAAGGCCTGCAATGAAAGGACCAAGGGTAGTAGCTTTAAACTGAAAGTGGTTAGGTATAGATTGCACATGAAGAGGAAGTTCTGTATGTCAAGGGTGATAAGCACTGGACCAGGTTTCCCAGAGAAGCTGTGGTGTCCCATCTTGGGAAGTGTTCAAGGTCAGGTTGGGTGGGGTTTCGAGCAGTCTGATCTAGTGAAAGTTGTCTCTGCCCATGGCAAAGAGATTGGCCTAGAAGATCCTTAAAGGTTCCTTCCAACATAAATCATTATGTAATTCTGTGATCCTGGGATTTTCTGGTTATACAATCAGAGCAAAGAGAGCACAGTGCCTGCAGTAAGAAGGAAACATCAAATCAGAGTGCCCACAGATAAGTTCTGTCTGAGAGCCTCCAGAGAAGATAGATGTGACACTTTTAGCTTGTAGTTCTTTAGGCTGGTATCTACATTTCCTGAGCACTTGTCTGTCAGCAACCTGCTCTCTGTATCTGCTGGTAGCCATTTGGAGAGTTAGCCCACTACAGGGAGTTTATAAAGTGCTGTCACAGGATATCCTACTTACATCTCTTAACTTACACTTTTACAAAAATAATTTACTTTTTGCTAATAAGTATGATATCCACGACCTACCATACTTTTCTACAATTCATCCTACTTTTTGAATATATATTACTAATGCACTTCTCATAAAGGCAAAACTCTGTCAGCTCTTCACCCTCCCCTGCAACTGTTTTCTCATGCTTTTGTTGCAGCTGCTTGAAAAACACAGAACCATTCCCAAAGGTTTGGTTTTATTCCCACCTCAGTCATTGCTCAAACTTCTTTTTATAACCTCACTGCTATTCTGTCCCAGAGGGTTCTGTGCAGTGGTCCTGGTGTCAGAGGTCACTGCTGAAGTTTACTCTGAGATTTGAACACTTTGAATTTGTGACCCTTTGCCTCTTCTCTGCTTCAGGAAGGAGAAAGAACAAATCCAGTAAGCAGTTTAGTAGCAACCTGCCAGCATTCACTGTAGAAAGTAAATCTAGTTTTGAATTGTAAAACTGGGAGAGAATTCCTAGGCACTGATTCTGGATGCTTTAAAATGCACACACTATCACAAAACCCAGGGAGCAGTCAGCAAGTATTTAAATACTTTTTCCTCTTCTTTTCCCCGAATGAGAGTTGAATACTAAATTCTACCCCAGAACAAATTTTTATGGATATTGAAACTAGGGGATTATAATAGAAATGCTGACACAGCCTTACCCAGGGACAGGAAATAACACTGCCAGTATAATTACTGAATATAACATATAATCTTCATGGTGCTCTAAGTCAAAAGGAAAATTAGAGGCTTTGCATAATGCTGAAAATCTATGAGGGCTTTGATGTTTCTCTAATCCTACAATACCTAATAGTTCATTTGACATCCAAGCAATGTAAATGAAACTTCATGTGGCATTAAGATTATTGTAATCAGAAAAGTTAGAGCAGTAACCAACTAAAAAAAAAAAATAAATGTTCTCTACTTGACTTGATTTACCTAGATTTAATGTGGTTGTCAGAATATCTAAGCAGTGTTTCATCATTTAGATCATGTTTGGAAAAGGTGTGGAAAATTACTAGGTAGTCTATTGAAAAATAAAAGTAAACTAATCAGCTCCTATAGTCCTTGCATTATTTGCATGTTAATCATAGACAATATTACACTGAAGGACAAATTGTGGCCTTTTTACCCACAGAGAGTAGTTTTAAAATTGAGGATCAGCTGTACCAAAAGCCATAGCTGTGGGACTCTGTGGGTTGCTGAGTGGGCCTACAAACAGTACCAACTAACATCTCAAAAGTAATTCTGTAAATGGTTCATCAGTGGTTACTAGATATAAATACCTAGATTTGAGAACTTAGCTTTTACCAAAAGCCTTGGGCACCTTTATTCACTCCTCATCATTTAACAAAACAGCCCAAAAGGAATATTAACAAAACCAAGCAAGTCAGAAATATAAAACACTTTTTTACAGTCCTTGAGGGTTTACTGACCTGTGGGAATACAGGGACCCTTTAGCCCAGCTGATGCACAGTATAAAGAGGAGCAGCTGAGTTCAAGACAGGAACTCTGCAGAACAGCCCAGGCCCTCAACACATGAAAGGCTGCTTGCTCCATGCCCATCTCCCAGTCCCCGGGTCTCTTGTGTATAGTAGAATAGAGAGCTTCCCGCTGATCCTTAAGGTTTCACTCCACTGAATGGAAATCTTGGAGGGCCTTTTCCTAAAGACTCCCCAGCACAAGCTCACAGGGTTATTCATGGTCTACAATTTAACAAATAAGTGAGCAGACTAACACTAGTAGCTCCTAGCCCCATGAGCTGTACCCTCCCTTCTAGCCTCACCACCTCCCTCCATGCTTGCAGAGCTGCTGGGGAAGATGCAGAGTGAAGAAAGTCTGTGCTGAAGCTTGGTTATGACCCCAAGTATGTGCACCATACCAGGCCCTGATCTGCCAGAAAGAATTGCCTGTCTGTCAAACACAATCAAAGTGTACCCAAACTGGCGAAAATATTGCAAACTTTCAGTATGTATGGCTTTGCATTATTAATAAATTACATTCCCAAGTACTACGATTTATTCCATCCATCATTTTCCAGAAAATCATATTCTTCATCATAATCGCAAACAGAACAGAACCTGTTCTGGACAAGTTCTTCAGTTCTTCTTCAGTTCTCTTTAAAGCCATGTTTCATTTCACATGCTTAGGTGGGGGAGGAACACAATTTTTCCATTATTGTGCCTGTGTTTTGCAATCTAGACCCTCCAGGATTTTTGAGCAAAGCAACTGAAAAAGAAAAGTCCAGCATGTACACAGCACAGAGTTTAACAGTCCCTCATGAAAACTGATCCAGGCTGAATTTTCTGAAGATTCAATGGAGCTAGTGGTACAAATGTTCTTCATTTCAGGTATCTTATCTACAAAACATTTATTGACCCAACATACATTCACATTGAAGTGGGTATTCAAGAAAGTGTTCATCTCGCGTCAGAGACTGTTGTATTGAAATAAATAATCCTTCTTTGCTCATAGATTATGAACACCACAACTACAATTGTTATGACCTTGAGCTCTTCTTTTAAAATTTCTTTCAGTTGAATAGCAATATTTTTTCAAGAAAATGCAAAAAAAGCTCCTCAACTTTACGGTACAAATTACCCGAAAGAAGCTTTGGCTTACCAGAACACACTGGTTTTCAGGAGCAAAAGATTATTTCCTAGTGTAATATCAATGTAAAGTTTCTCTGCTTTCATCCTCTGGAAAGAACGGGACAACACATAGCTGAGCTGGAAGAATGATTTAGCTCAGGTGCTGCTCATCTTTGTTTCAGAACGTCAAATGTTAAAACTCATCTTGACCAGCATCTTATTTAATTTGATATTTGTCTTCTGAGGGCTCAGAAGAACCAGCACACTGAACAAGGTGCTATCTCCAAAACCCATCCCTCACTCAGGCACACAAATAGGCAAGGCAGCAAAAAAGGTCTGGGACCAAGCCAGTGTGGTTTGCCTATTTCTCACACATGCCAAGACATCTCTTCTGGATAGCACAGCCAAGACAGAATACCAGCTTGCACAGAAAGATTATGGAACAAATGGACAATGAAAATGCTTTTCATTTCATTAGCTGGGGTACTCTACTTAGTAGTTAGGGCATGTTCCCAGCAAGGAGGAGATGCAGACTCTCCTCAGCCCTAGGAAATTCTTGACTGCATCTCTGTGAAAAAAACCCCTCAACTGTTTTATGGTATTTGAACTCTGCTGTGAAAAAAACTAATTTGCTGTCATGAAGCTGAGCATGTGTATATATAAGCAATATGTGAAAGGAAACTAGCTTTCATGAACTTGTAAATTGCATTAAAAAATCTTCAGATCAGTATAATATATATCCGAGGAAGCTGATAGAAAAGGACCTTTGGGATCTCTCACAAATCTCAAGCATTTTTAGAAGTGGAGCACAGAATCCTTACAACCCTTTTAGGCAAGAAGCCACCCTATCCATCTTCCAAGCACAACTCTGCTTATGGTGATATGAAAAAAGCTGAAACAGAGGCTCAAGTTGTTCTAGGGGTCCAAGATGAAATCACAGAGTATTAGTGCTAATAATTACAACTGTAGTGTTCCTAGTTTCAGAGGCCATTTTCCTCACTTTCATTTCATCCCCTCTTTATAAATGCTGTCAGCTCACCTATAGCAGCTGATTTTTATTAATGGGTAAACAGCAACTTTCAATCAAATAATGAATGTCCTACACCCCATGATGTTGGGAGATGCTTAGTAAGAAGAATATTTACGCAGTTTAGGGTTCTGGCATAATCTTCCTCCTTAGAATACTCTAATCCTCATTAATTGCCATGTTAAACATGACTCAGAACTCACAGTATGATGCAATTAGTAAAACACACTAGAAATCAATTGCTAGACTCTTCCTTGTATTAGAACCTAAATTACACCACACCCAGCTGACAGTCACTGAGGCAGGACCTGTCACACTTCCACCCACTTTCTGTTGTATGTTGAAGGGGAGCTAGATAAACTGAACGTGATCCTAAGTAGTTCAAGGACAAGACAGACAAGTGACTGAGTTTATGCATCTGTCATTAAGCCTGTACACCATTTCTGTAGAAGTCAATGAATGTTGCTCCTGCAAGTCCCTGCCTAGTTGTCTCCCTCCTGGACTTCAAGGCATTTCCCCAGTTCAGTGTTAGCAGATGGCTACTCAGCTTTCCTCACCAAATTACAGCCCTTCTCATTCTGATCTTCATCAGTGGTCACTGACACATTTTTCCAGCAGGTCTTTGAACTACATCCTTCTAAATTTGAGAGGAAAATCAGGCACCAGTAATTTTGCTAAAGTTCTTATCAATGTCAAGTTCACCCTGCCTCACTCTTTTGGTGGTTATCAGGGTCCTCTCTCCTTTGTGCTTCTGAATACCTCTACTATGTGGAGACAGCATGATAATTTTAAAATCTGCTTGCAACTAAGACAATGTCATTAAGACCATGTAACCATGGCAATACTAGCTAAATTTACTTTCCTCACATGCAGGAAAAAGCAGAACAGTTAAGCAAAGCAGCATCCACTACAATATTTATTCTAGGACTGATAATACTAGATGTTTATAGTTCCAGATAGAAACTGTTCTGCAGAACCAAGGCCACTGCTGGGTTCTGAGGAACATCTTATGTGCTTTAGAAAGAGAAAGGGAGTAAAGAGGTCACATTTGCAACCCTCCTTTACAAAGGAGCACACAAGACGGGTGATCAAAATTGACCAAAGGGAGTATTCCATCCCATAAATGTCACGCTCAAGATAAATTTGAGGGATCACAAGTGTCAAGACCTTTGTCCTTCTTTGCCCTTCATGTTGGCCCTTCTTTGCCCTTCATGTTGGCCCTTCTTCGCCCTTCTTTTTGGCCCTTCTTTGCCTGTTCCTGTTTGCTTCAGCATCCTGGGAGGATTCTGTCCATTTGTCTCCCTTTGGTCCTAATCTGTGCTAGCCTGAATATGTGTGTTCCTGCCTCCAGCTCCCAACTTGATGCTGATTCCAAAAGTCCAACTTGAAATTTCCCAGAGCTACCCTGCAGCCTCAGTGGTAACGTAAGCATTACTGGGGGAAAGAGAGGAGGAATGTGTGTATTTGTATATATTTAATATTTTTTCTTTTTTATCATTACTGTTTATTAAAGCTGCATAATTTAGTTTCCAACCCACAAGTCTCTCTCCCTTAATCTCTCTCCTTTCTTTATCAGGGAGAGGAGGGGGATTAAGAGAGAGCATCTCTCCAGTTAATTGCAAGCCACGTGTTAAACTGTGACACCTACCTAGTTTTTCTTTGTCTTTTCACAGTTCTAGCTTTTTTTTTATTAACGTGTTTGAACTATGGGAAGATGTCTCAGTATGTTAAAACCATCTCTCGCCATTTTTCTCATGATTGTAGCATATCTTCGAGAGACTATAAAAATTATATGAGAAGTAAAACTAACACATTCCTCTAATTATCTTCTTGGCATTCATTGTTTTTCCAGTGTGACTTCTAAACAGCTTCTCTGGCAGTAAAGCTCCAGTTCTGAGTAATGTGAATTTGACAGCCGTTAATAAGAAACAGATGGCAAGTGCATTTGTAGTGATGCAGGTGGCTGGATTTGACTCTGGTGTTTCATACTAATGCAGATGCTACTCTGACTGAACTAATGGAAGAAGAGGAGGAGCAGGGGATTTAAATTTAATGTTTACTTTGGCAAACCATATATCTGAATACAACCTTACTTGGGAAGTGTGTCTTCAAGATGTTGTCATCTAGAACTGATTTGCAGGAAAGAGTATTGATGCAGAGCTGAAAGTCTTGCAGAAGTAGAACTTCCAGGTCACACAGGCCAAATGGAAACTTGCACCAAGCTGAGCCTGGAGTTGTAGCAGCAAACACTAATCACTGGATTTCTCCTTAAAGGAACAAGAGAAAAGGACAACTCTCTGCTTGTCAGCCAAAATTTTACAACCTGGCTTCAGCTGTACAATAGAGAGCTTAGCCTCCTGTCATGTGCTGTTGGCCTTAAGAAACAATAGTGTGAGGTGGGGATATGAAGGGGAGCTTCAGTTCCTGGTATCTCCGTTAATATGAGGGCTGGTTTGCAACCAGATGGAGGGAAGGTTTCCTCACTAGGCAAAGGCAGTATCTTTGTATACCCCGGGTAGAGCATGAGTGTAGTGTGGAAGTATATAGAGGTACAACATACTTGGAGAAAATGTTGGAGACTATTGATGTAGAAAGAGTCAAATCCACAGGTGTCTTGTGGAAAGACTGGAAATGGAGCTGCAGAGAGTGGGCCAGTGTCTGAATCTTTTTTGATTCCTTCAATAGCATGTTTGAACAAATAAATTCCTTTGGGAAATATTCTTGTCCTGAGGATGACTGATGCGACTTCAGGATGAAGTTAACAACGTAACTTGACTCTTAGCTCCATGTTACAGCTCTGTGCACATTCAGATTACCAATACAAATATTTGTAGTCTCAAATATTTGAGCTCATATTTATAAAGTGAGGTATTGTACAGATTGAATATACCAGTTCTTTTCACTAGATGACTAGCTTGTTCACGTCACAAAAAAACTAATACAGATCACAAAAATAATCTGCATTGAAACAACTTTAAAAAGTCACTATATCTACATTTGCAAATACCAAATTATTTATTTCAGAAACAGAAACTCTGAGCACAAAGGACTTCTAAAAGGAGGAACTAATTGACATTTCTGTGATAAACATGACTGGGTAGGAAAAAACTGAAACTGATGTGCTCTTCTCCACTCTCATCTGTTTCTGCAGAGTAGTAATTGAGCCCTAAAGCTACTGTCCTCTTGACATCTTTAACTCATTAAATAGAAATTAACTCTCACTTTATTTGTGTCAGTACTATGCATGACCTCTCCTTGAAATAGGCCAGTTTTGAAAAACAAGGCATTATATTCTCATTTTGAACTTGAATGGAAATGGATTTTTTTAAACACCAATTAGTAAGTTTCAATTTATATATGTTTGACTAGACAACACCAGTAAGAGACCAAGACACAACTACTATCATAGTGGGGTACACTGTGAAAGAACACTTGGTGTTTAGTTGCATTTAAAACAAACATACCCAAGAAGAAGAAAATTAATTTAGCACTCATGCTCGTATTCGTAAAGTGAGGCCTTGTACAGATAGAATATACCAGTTCTTTTCACTGGATAACTAGCTTGTTCACATCACAAAGAAAATCCTCATTGTTCAAAGAACCACAATGTCTGGAACAGTGTTGACAGTTATTTGCAATATCAGCCAAATCCAAAAAAAAAAAAAGTGAGATTCCTAATCATGTGCACAGATGATCTCTCACTAATTAACCCCACTGAAGGGAGATTCTTCAATTTCCCCTAAATATTTTGACAACAGGAAGAATCCTAAGGACATATTTAAAGTATTAGCATAATTTTTATATACAATTTTGCCTGTCAGTTTTTTACCTTACTTCTCTTTTTTTTTCTTTTGCTTATCTTGACCATGGACCTACTTTGCATGAAGAACTCACATGTAGACAGATTGAGACTCTTAAAATTTCATCTTGTGCTCTTTAACCCTGAATGTCTCAAGTGTTCCATGAGCCTATATTTCCTTTCAAAAGCACATGCAGAAATACCTAGATAATGGTGCCATTATGGTGCACAAAATGTGCAAGTGAGTCTATATATTATTTTTAGCCAAATGCAGAACATGAAATTAGAACTTGGAAACAACAACCCAGGGTAAAAATTTCCATGGTCTTATGTAGAAGAGAGTTATACATCACCTTTAGAACATCCAGACAGCTTCACTTTCCTAGTATACTATGTGTATCTAAAAGATGAAAACCATCACCTTATTAACTGTTTTGAGAGTTATTTTAACCATTAGATGGGCAGGTCCATTATCTTGAAGTCATTTATAACTCTACTCTCTCAAGGAAACATTTATGAACAGCTTTATGTAACTCATCATGTTTATGAAGGAGTATAGGCTCATAAAACTTCTGATGCAAGGGAACACTTTCTTCTGTGTTTTATAAATGGAGAACTGAGACACAGAGCTGTGAAACAACACAAAGACAAGGCAACATTAGCACTTTCTGGATTATATCATTGGAAGGGATGTAATTTACCATATTTACTCACCTTACTCATCCTAAATTATGGTTCGAATACAGCTAAGATATTTAAATCACTACTGTACTATAGGAATTCTGGATTTGATTACATCCTTGGCATAAATACACACCAAGCAAAGAAAAAAACTCATGTAAGAAGAAACAAGTTAAGGAAATATGTAATTTATACTGATGTTACTGAAACAATGAAATAAGGAGTTTACTATTATATTATGATGATATTGAGATTTAATCTGTACTTGTGAGAAACCACACTGATTTCACAGAGTCCGGCGAATGGCAACATAACAGCAAACATTTAGAAACTACAAAGGTATTAGTGTTAACTGCCTTGCTACTTCCATGGCTTTCACCCTGGCACACATAAACAGACATTCGCACATGCAGAGCCACCAGATTTCAAGAAGCTGTTAAGTTTCATGACACCTCCTCAAAAGCACCGCCTTTCACTTTTGAATTGCAGAAAAATAAAAATTCAAATAGAGAGCAGGAAATAATTACTTTTATTTTGACAAGAGAACATAAAAGAACAAGACTATATCTTATGCTTACTGATGATTTTGTTTGTTAAAAAAAAAAACAACAACAAAAAACCCACCCCAAAACCAAAACAAACCAAACTTTTAAAACAGTAATATTCAATAAGCTGATTTCGCAGGGAGATTTCTTAGCAAATGTGTGACCAAAATAAGTTCCCTACTATAAAACCTTAGCAAAAATCAAACTTTCAAAAAAATTGACAGGATAGTAGAGAATATGAATAGGCTCTATTACAAAGGTGTAGCTGATGTAGCAAAGACTTTCAGCTTATTAGTAAGGGCTGGTAATTAAGCAAGCTCATTTTGTAATCCTGGACTCCTCAGGGCTCACTATAGCAACTGCATATTTATCCCAATTTTAAATTAAGTATAATTTTTAAAAAAGATAGATGTTGTAAAGAATCAAAAAGGAAATGCCAGGTTTTAAAATTATTCATCTATAATGTGTGTTGCCAGAATTTTAATCGTGTTAGACTATATGGTAAACCAATGATTCACAAAAGACAAATGTGTTAGAGTGGACTGTGTCTCTTCAAATGAGATTATTCAATGCATGAAAAAGTTTAAGCTAAGCTTTAGGCCCTAGATTTCAGACAAATCCTGCTCATTTGCCTTGGAATGAGTGAAATTGTTCATCTAAACAAGATAGATGTGCTGTAATAATTGTGAGGCATTCAATGACTAGGTGTTCAATTATAAATTATTAATTATTATTTACAATCATTAACCTAAATCAAAGTTGACAGAAATGATCACCACTTGGATTTTCAAGTCTTACTCTCCTTAAACTGTGCCAGGATCCTAAGGATGGTAACTTTCCAAATACAGACATTTATATGTGTGTACGCAGAAAGTATGGGGAGAAGAGGTAGCATTGCACTGGGGGAGTAGATCATTAAGGGAGCAATGAAATGCTTTGGGACACTAGTCCAATAGAACAAAACTTTTCCTTGCTCATTATGCCTCTTAAGTAGGCACTCTTTTCCAATTTAACTTCAAGGGAACAACCAAACAAGAGACTAGACTGTTATATTTGTTCCATCTCTGATCACAGTTCCAGACTCCAGCAAATAAACATGAAAAGCTTAAAACTTGGGTGCTTAAAAGCCATGTGCCTTCTTCCTGGTATGACAACTTAGTGTTAATCTAAACTCCTGGTACCACACAGTCACACAACAACCCTGGTCTTCATTTTGTAGAAATTCAGTGACTGGTCTGTTTCTGAGTGCAGAGTGATCTTTGGAAAAGTCAAGTCAGAAAATAGCAGTAATGTTAGGAAAAGAATGGCTAAAGGCTCAGGCCTAACTCAGATGTTTGAAGAAAACTTTGTGGTGAAATTAATGAGTTATTTCAAAAAGGGGAGATTTAGCATTACTGCAAATGATAAATGAAGGATGCTTTTTGAGACATGCAAATATGCAGAGGGGTGATAGGTCTTATTGGAAGCGTTTCCACACATATTTTCACCAGTTTAGTGACATTTATGTATTTAAAGCTAGGTGAATTCTGGCACATAGTGTCATTTTGGTTTAGGCTAGATTGCAACCAACTAGATTCAAAATTCCTCTTCTCACTTCCCAAGACTGTGATATTGAAATCTTAATCTTGTCAAGCTAAAATAAAACAATTTTGAAAATATTGTATGTAACATTAAAAAAATACACTCTCGACAAAAAGCCTTATTCAAGAAATAATAATAGAAATTAGTAAAATAGAATCAAGTTTATAATATTAGATTTCAGGCCAATGCCTGATTAATTATAGCGATTATAGCATGTTGAACATATAGCTCTTTATTTATGTTATTAACCAGACCTGAGATGTGGCGCTGATATTACATTTTAAGACAAGACAAAACAAAAAAGAAGCTTTTACATACGAAATTCAATTTACCTTTAGCTCTTTTGCCCCCAGAGACTACTTCAGAGCAGGTCCTGTGATAAATTCACCACCCAATGCCAGTGCAAATTGCTCGGTTAATGAAGAGAGGTCAGGTAGGAAAATGGAAGGTGAGTGTAGAAAGGTGCTGATCATCTGTAAATGACTTGCTGCAGGGAGAAGCTGTAAAAAAAGTGTTACAACTGTTCACTGTTAAGGCTCAGAATGTGAAGTACACCTATTTTTTTCCTTTGACAATAAGCAGAGGATTGCTTTTGCTTTCTATTTTGTATTTCACCAAAACTACCCTCTCAAGATAATTATTTTTTTGTACCTAGGAGTATAGAGAAAAGATATGAAGATTTTTAGGTAAGATTTTTTTAAAAAATAAAAATAATAAAACTGAAACCTCTAAAATATTTACTACTGATTGCAGGGCAAAAAAAGAACAAACAAAAAATGACAAAATATATCAACTTTTTTTCAGTAAATTCTTGTATTTTATGCCTTTTACAGTTATTTTTCTGGGAATTACTTAAAAATGCAGAGGATATTAATAGTTGTATGGTATCCAGAAAATGGCTCCTTTCCCTTCCTGTTTATAGTCCAAAATTATAGTTGGAATTTGTTTTTACTTGCTTCATGCTATAATTTAATAAGATTTTGTGAATTAATTATTCACATACTCTTAGCTTAGCATTGCAGTGTTCTTTTAAGTATCTTACTACCTTTACAAGGGCTCCAGTTTGAAATTGCTAAGACATAAATTTTATTTCTTGTATTGTTTTTTTTTAGTTTGGTTGGTTTGTGGGGTCTTTTTAAATTATTTTTTAATGTTCTCCCTGCTTCCTGTAAATAACTACCATTAAAAGAACTACTGTCTTCAAGTTGCAGTTTTCAGACATCCTCATGTATGACTGGGGTTATTCCTGTAGGTGACACTGATGTCAGTTATTAATTGAAAGTCAAATTTTAGGAAAAATCACGTTTGGGGAAAATCATATTAAAAATAACAAAAGAGACATGCAGAATAAAGATAGGGCTCACATAACCATAAAACAATAAAAATTAGACAAAACCAGATTCCTATTAGAGAAAAACATCCCAAGTAGTCAGCAGCCTGCAGAACATCTGCAAGACAATGGGAGGGATGGGAAGGAGTACTCCTTACAGGTCCCCACAACTTATCTTGGTTACAGCATTGATCACCGGGTAGAAAAACACTAACTCATTGGATTCAATGTATTAACATACCATTGATATATTAGTGAGCTACTAACATACTAAAATATTCACCTATAGGCCAGATGGACCCCTTATTTATTGAGCATGAATAGTAAAATACTTGAGCACTGACACTTTAAATGGAAGTGAGAAAATGGTTAATTAGTCATAGGTTCTAATAATAGAATAATGCTAAAGTTTTTCCTCATGATTTTGGGTAGAAAAATACCGCTTATAGTTCAGGAAAATGAGCTTGCTTTGTGGAATACGACCCTGCTCCACTTTCTGTGCAGAAATGGATATTAGAGCAAACATCTCAACTCTGTGTGAGGATTGGCTTATTACACACCGGGTAAGAGACCCCTCTTTAGGGAAAACAACATTACCTTCATATTTATAGGATTAGAATTTTCTGCTATGTTTCTCTTCTTGGATTCTTTCAGTGATCCAGGCTGTGTTTTGTGATATGATGCGGGACACCTGCATTGACTTTCAGAGAGCGCAGGCTGTGGTTATAGGGTCGATATGTTGCATGTTCAGGACCTTAAGTATCTCCCCTGGCCCCTTGTTACTCTTCAAATAAATAACAAAATTAACATTTCAAACATTCTAGTGGATTTTATTTTACCACTCCACTACCCCTGAACTCATGTAGTAACACTGGATTGAACAGTGAAGGAGATAGAAAAATAACTAGATAAAAAACCATAGATATAAAACACATATATTATCAATTAGCTTATCTATTTGGTTTTGAAATTTACAACTTTGGTGCTCATTACTTTCATAAGTATCAACTTTATGATTTCAAAAGTAGCTTCATGTGTTAATTCTGTGTTTTAGTTGTTCCCAAGAACATCATAGCCTTTTTAAGCTTATATGTTTAATGGATGCAAAAGGAGAAGCTGTAACATTTCCCCAAACCAGGAAAATTGGAGCACATATTTATACGTTTTTTTGAAAATCAGTAACTTCAGCTCCAAATGGAAAGATAAGAAAACTATCTGACCTCTTGCCTTTCATTGGGTTAACACATGGTAAGTTGTCCATCGTATGAGTTTATAATTGATTTTCATGTCCACTGTGAAGCAGTTTCTAGAGGGGGAAAAGGGCATGAAGTTCACATACAGAGTGAGTCTGTATTCCAGATGATACTTCATGTTACCGTACTTTAAAAGCACAATCAAATGCACAAAAGGCATTGTTATGTACTGATAGCTTTCATTAGAAGCAAAGAGACAAACAAAAGCTCTAGAGTTAATAAAAGCTGTCAGAGTGTGCAAAGGATCTTTGCAGCAGGGAGTGATTTCTTCAGCAGTTAGCAGGGACTCCATGAAGCTGTGAAGCCTGGTAAGTATGCAGGCAGTCACTGGCAACATGGTTAGCAGGATATTTCATTAATACAAATGCACTCCTCTCAGCCTCTGAAGACATCATGAATGCCTGACAAAATATCTGTCAATGTACCTGAAATATGTTGGTCCTATGGAGAAACAAGAAGGGCCAAATCATAATTTCATTGATTTTGTTAAATGTGGAGAAAGATTTTGTTTAAAAAAAGAAGCAGATGTACAGGTGGATTCAGAAGCTTGTGCCAAATCCTCCACTCCTTAGAAGTAATGGAACAACTTCAGGTTTTACATTCAGTTAAACATGGGATAGTATGTGATCAGAGAAAAACTTTTCACCTTGTGCTCCTGATTTTGAGACTGAGGGCAGTTTCAAGCTCAAAAAGCTAGAGTTGAAAAAATCAACTCCTTATGTTTAACACATAGGGCCCAGAAGGCCAATGTCCGACTTCTTGGTCAGTGCCTTGGCACAGGCATCAGCAGCACAAAAGAAAATGGCATCAATAGAAATGCCTCCCTTAGCCTGATGTCAGTATGTTTTTGTTGTTTTTTTGGAAGAGTTAATATGTCATGCGAATATGAAGGATCCATGCTGAGACCTATTGTCCTGATTCAGGGAGAGTTCTTTCCTTTCTTGTTTCCTAACTTTTTCCCTAGCTTCCATGGAGAGTATGAAGCACAGCTACTTTTGTACTTGATGTAAGATGTGTTATCAATTTCAACTTCAGCTACATGTGCAGTACCTGATGACTAGTCATGTATGACACTTGTCTCTCTTCACTGTCTGGAAGCATGTTCCAGAACATCTCTAAAAATACACACTAGTAAAGGGTTTTCTTCTTGATGCCACTTTCCTACCCAACTCTCCTTTATTAAGAATCCACAGAGGTCTAGTCTAGAAACTGTCTAAAACTGCTGACAGTTTTAGTCACCTATACTTACACTAGGGTTTACACATCATTTCCAAGCTCGATAGCCAGAAAACTGAATCAAAGAAAGTAACCCTTGCTTTGTTTTTAAAGAATACATGAAAGGTCAGGTCCTTGACTGAGTCCCTCTACAAACTTTAATCTCTGATTAAGCACAGGAACAAAAACAAATGCCTGAAGGCAATCATATCTGTTACTCAAAGACTAATTAAAACTTGTGAGGGTGCTGCTTAATTTAGTCTTTGACCTTTTGAGTCTTCTAACAAGTCAGGATAACTGTGCAGAGTCTTTACAATAGGCAAACAAAGCAAATTTTAAATGGATCAGGCTTAAACTGCTGGCCCAGCTGTCTGACTCTTATGTGGGTGCCTTATTTGCTCAACAGATTTCCTACAGTAACTTCTTATTTCTGACTGCCCATAGCTTAACAGCTATTGCTGCCGAATGAATGAATCTGTTTCCTAGAGACTTTCTGCATATTTCCAAAGTAATAATTATTATATAATGTAAACATCATAAGTGCATCAGGTGAACCAAATATGAGTGGAATTTTTCCCCAGAAATTGTAAGAATCTTACTTTCAGACAAGTTGTTCCACTTCACAGGCATGTTTTGGTTTTTTGTTTTCTTTTTTCTTTTGTTTCCTAACATCTCAGATTCTGAGGCACTGTGAGAGAGTGGATCAAGGACAGCTGCCTGCTCTGACAATGTGTTCATGGTGCCCTACACTGTTTTCCTCATGGTCTGAGAGACACAGGATGTCCAGTAAGACAGGAGTCCCTAAAACAGCACCCATCTGTCCATTCTTGTTATTCAAACCTCTGAGTATTGCTCAGTCAATTCACCTGCCTAAGACAACGGCAGGCTGTCTGTGGATGAACGTTTCCTTCAGCTGCATCAAAGAGCGAAATGCAAGTCAGCTCACCTTTGACCATCATCAGTTCCTCATGATCCTGATCATCAATATGATGGAAAGTCATCATTGCTACAAAAGTGCCACTTATCACAACAGCTCCAGGCTAGAGGTTTGGGAAGAGTGGCTGGAAAGCTGACAGGCAGAAAAAGACCTGTGGTTGTTGGCTGACACCCAGCTGAATATGAGCCAGCAATGTGCCCAGGTGGTCAGGAAGACCAGCAGCATCCTGGCCAGCAGCAATGGAAATAATGTAGCCAGCAGGAGAAGGAAAATGATGCTGCCTCTAGGAATGGGCACTAGTGACCCTGCACCTTGAGTACTGTGTTCAGTTCTGAGACCCTCACCACAAGAAACAATGAGTTTCTAGAGTGTGTCCAGAGAAGAGCAACCAAGCTAGTGAAGGGTCTAGAAAACAAGTCCTGTGTGGAAAGGCTGAGGATATTGTGACTGTTTAGTTTGGAAAAGAGTATGCTGAGGGAACATCATATTGCTCTCTACTTGAAAGGAGCTTGTAGGGAGGTTGTTGTTGGCCTCTTTTTCAAGTAAATAATGGTAGGACTAGAAGAAAATTTCTGAAGTTGCAGCAGGAGAGATTTAGACTAGATACTAGGAAGAATTTCTTTACTGAAAGAATAGCCAAGCACTGGAACAGGCTGCCCAGGGAGGTGGTGGATTCAGCATTCCTGAAGGTATTAAAAACCTGTGTCGATGTGGCACTTCAGGACATAGTTTATAGGACATCGTGTTTTTTTCTGAGTTGACAGTTGGACTCAGCCATCTCAGAGGTCTTTTCCAGCCATGACAATTCTATTATTTTGTTATTATCTCTCCCCACAGAAAAGAAGGTGGATGTGTCTTAGGACAAACTGGGAAGGGGACATCTGGGGTTTTTGGTTGTGGGTGGCAGAGTTTCTTGGGCACGTGAGGACAGGCTTTTCTAGCCAGCATCATCCCCATTAAAGACCAGCGTGTCAACTTAGATTTTACCAGTTGCCAAATAATTTCTACATTAGGAAAAATGACATTTGACCCATCATGGCAGTGAAAACATTCTTGACAACAAAGCATAGTTTCTTCTGCCCTACAATGAATCCTCTAGATCTAGACTTGAAGCTTATATGATGCTAGTTATTAACTGAAATAAATAAATTTTTGGGGTGAAAACCACTTTAAAAAGAACAGAGAGACTTGTACAATAAAAATGGAGCTTACAAGACACTGAAACAGCAGGAATTAATGAAACCACGTCCCCAGCAGTCAATAGCCTGTCCTTGAGAAACAGGCCTGCAAGATAAATGAAAGGGATGAAATGGAGTACTCGCCATGACTAATCTTGGTTAAAGACTTGAGCACTAGGTAGAAAACACTGACTAATTGGACTCCCTGTATTAACATAGAATCAACACATTAATGTATTATTAGCATACATTACTAGCATTACTAGTCCACCCATGGGCTAAGGGGAACCCTGCTAATAAAAAATCCATACGTGTTCAGCATCCATGTTCAGCATTTTTAAGGCCTGTGACTTTAAATGGAAGCAAAGAACTATTTAACCAATCACATATACAAGTGATAGAATATAATTAGACATAAAGTAATTTTACATGTTTCTATGTATTAAAGTAACCCTTGCATTTTGGGAAGCTGAGTTTGCTTTGTGGAATACCACCTGGCTCCTTTTTCTGCATAGAACTTAATATTAAAGCAAATATTCTGACTCTCTGTGTGTATCAGCTTATTGCAAACCAAGGAATGGACCACTTTTGGGGGCATGACACAAGGACATGGCTTGTATAGTTTCTAGTTCTCGTGTTAGCTTAAGAAAGAAGTAAAGGTTTGAGGGTTTGTTAGGGGGTTGATTTTGGTTTATTTTACTTTTGTTCTGTTTATTCCACATTAAATTCAATCTCAGGTTTGAAATGTTTGGCTAAATTATATCTGGAGTTTGTTCAAAGTATGAAAGTGACGCTTATTGGGAAAACAAATGGGGAGCACCCATCTTCCTACTTTTCAATTAATTTTTCTTACTTTTGGTGGTAAAGTATATTAATTTATCTCATCTACCAGAAACAAGAGATCTGATGAGTACGTGTGTGTCTACATTTATATACATATGAAAAAAGTACACGTGAATAGATAGAAATATCTGGTTATATTTATGTTTATCTACATACATATGCATAATGTATACATACACACAGCATACTAAAATACAAAACCAGTGGCTTTCCACATCCAAATAAGTTGATTTTGATCAAATTTGATTCATGAGTATGCATGGTGAACTTTCAGAGGCTCTTCAATTTAAACAAGTCTTCTAAATGCATGAATTTATCTATATTTGTATGTGACAAAAGAGTCTCTCTTTGTTAAACATTTACCATGTTAAGCTATTAATGTTAGAATTAATCAAACAAAAAAGGACAACATTCTGATTACCAATTCTGCTCATTTACTTAATGGTTTTACCAGATTAATTAGATTTTGTTAATCTCTTTAGAATGAATTTTTCTATCCATGTTCCCTTGAGGACTTTGTTGCAAAGGAAGAAAAAGCCTTAGAGCTTTAGTACTCTGACATTTTTGTTTCACATTATAATGAATTTCTGAGTCTCTAGAGAGAACATTACCTCCAGCTACTTGCTCCATGTTCACTTGGAAAGAAAAATATGGTGGTACTTCAAAAGTAACATTCAGGTGAATATCTGAAGATTTACAGAAGAATCCTCAGATATTTTCCCTCCTAAGCACCATAAAATCCATTAATCTTAAACATTCAGAGTGGTGCTGTTTGCTGTTCTTTGAAAACTGTGAAGAGTGTCTTTAAGGACTTTCTGATTCCGATGTAGAAAATAAAGGGTTAAAATGTAGAAAAAATGGGGGTAGAGAAAATTCATTTGTCTGTGTCAGAGATAAGAGGAACTAACTTTGTCTAGGTAAGCATTAAACCAGACCTGTATTGTCTGTAAGGATAACTCCCTAGAAAAGAACCAGTGAAAACCAGCTTGTTGTCTGGAGCCCTGCCAAGTCAGGAAAGGTGAAAAGGACACCCTGAGGAAGACTCGGAGCCTTCCTCCAAAAGACCCCTGCTCACAACCACCAGGGGACAGTGTGCATGCAAAGATGGGTGGAAACTTATGTTAATAGCTAATTTGAATAACCTTGCTTCTTGTGTGCATATGCATGATTCTATAATGCGTATGCCTATGATTTTGTGTGACAAATAGCTGCTTGCATTTAGGGGTGTTGTGCAAATTAGGAGAGATCCCCCTTGCACCTGGAGGTGTAATAAACATAACCTGCTTTATACCCTTAAGTGGGCTGTGAAGTTTTTTTCTACACGTCACTTCCATCCTTGTTTCTGCTTAATTTAAAGCTATGTTAATGGAAGTTTTTTGTTTGTTCAGGTCTCACAAAAGAAAATTCGCCTGATGGGATGCAGTTTGGACCCAGGTCTGAAGAACTAAGCCTCCGGCATAAAACCTACTTCATTTTTGTGCCAGCCATGTTCCCACTGCTTTGGCAGCTTATCAAAGGAGTGACAGAAAAGAACAAAACAATGGTAGCCTGACTGACAAAAAAAAATTAACATGGAGCTTCAGGTATCTGGCAGCTCCAGACCCAACTGATAATCTGTCTATGATGGGAGGATTGCTGAGCACCTCCATGTCCCTGTCCCCTGCAGCTGCAGGAATGGAAGGGGACAAGAAGAATGGTGTGTCTCCTGGCAAATGAAAGAAAGATGCAGAAAACCCCACTTCTCTTTGTCTTAAAGTGTCCTTATTACATCTAACAATTGACATATTGTTTAGTATCAAAAGATAATTCTTTCAGTGGAAGAAAAAATTTCATCATACAGTTATTATCTAATTTTATAATGTTTCTAGATTATTTCCTGTTGCAGCTTCTGAGAAAGACTTGACATATCATAGTGTTATGTGTACAGTTGTTTGGGGGACTAAGTTTTTGTTGGGATTGTGTGTTATTTTTGGTTTTGGTTTTTTGGTTTTTTGGTTATTTTTGGTCTTGGTTTTTTTGGGGGGATTTTTTTTCAAGAGAAATTTTTGTCTTGAATCATTGTGTTAAAAGTTTGAATCTTAAATACTTATTGAGTTTTTGGGTGTATATTTCACCTTTAAAATGTTTCTTTATTTTAAAAATAATTCAAATATTTAGCATGTTCTATTTCTTAAAAAATTTAAGAACTAATGCTTGCTAGAATTTTGAAACTGCATTTTCAATATATAAATTGGGTAGAAAACAAATTTTGATATATCAAATATTCCTTTCAGAATGAAAAATATTATTGATTTTCTTACCTTTAAGATTTGTATATTGGGATGTCAATTGTACTTTTCTATTTCAACAGAGCCGGAAAATTCACAAGATGTATTAACAACTTAAAATAAAGATGTCTATTTTCAGTGTGCACCCTCAGAACCTTCTCAGTTGTGGAAAGTAACTAGCTGATAAAATTATTTATTTTTTACTTTAAAAGTGTAATTTTAAATTTAAAATAGGGCAAGAAGAATCACTATATTCAATCTCATTTCCACTTTTGGTAGGTTTTTTTCTTTTGTCCTCCAGGGAAGTGTCTGCTACTATTGTAGAGCAGATTTATACTTATGCTCATCACAACAGAGCTAGCACATCACTGAAGCCCAATGTTAAAATATATGTTCAGTGATAGTTTATTGCTGTTTATTTTTTAAAGCCAGTGTTTTTTAAACTAGAAGCAATTGAATGAAAAAACAGTCTTTCTGTCACCCTTGGGAAGCTGCTCATGAGAGATGTCTTCATTAGGATTCGTTAATATTAGCATTTATCTAGAGCACACACAACACTCTTAGGTCTTAGTTGTTTCGTTAATTCTCAACATAATCAGTCACCAATATTTTTAGTCTCAAAAACAGGTCTGGAAGTTTTGTGGTTGGTTTATATCTGGTTTTGGTTTTGGTTTTGGTTTTTTCCAGAGAGAAGTCAAAGGAATAGTAAGAAGTCTTTGCCTATCTTAACACAGGAAGTGATACCTCTTATCACAGAAACATCAGAGCTACCAGAGAGAAAAAGATGCTACTTACCTTGGTAACAAATAAATTAAATTAAACACATTATCGAACTCTACACACATGGGAGAGATCACTAGTTTTTATTAGGCAACAGAAGGGGATGGGACAGAAATTCACAAGATGGGGAAACTTCAGTTAAAAGATGGCAAATATTTGTACTTTTGCTTCTGACGAAATTTATTCATTACAATGGGTACCCATTAACAATTCAGTTACACTTCTTATTCCTTAAAAACACACCTTTTTATATTTATTGCCTTAGCTTAAGCATTAGTTATACTAAAATACAGAAAAGTTTTTGATTTCTCTTAATTTTTTTTTTCTACATTTCTTCATGGAACTGTGAGAAAAATCAAATTTCACTACAGCAGATTAATTAAAGCCTTGTCTCATCAGCTGGAAACAACTGGCCCTATCTTCCTTCTCTCTCTCAGAGATGCACTGAGCCCATTTTGCTTAGGCACCTTGTCATTCTTCTGCACAGGGCTTGACAAACAACAGACTCAGATTTGTATTTGGACCACAAGTACACCTGTGTGTGCCCTGCCAATGATTCACATCTGTGCCAGCTCCTGCACTCTCTGGAGGAGCTGATGCAGCTTGTTGCCATAATTTTCAACCACAAAGATATCCTGAAGCATTTGGTTTGATCTGCCTGGAACTGACACACTGCTAAATTGATATAATTACATCCTTCGAGAGACACTCTAGCCCTGCTTGGAATCTTACCCAATGAAACAGCATCAGAGATAGGGTCCCTGGATAGGAAGGCAGTGCTGACTGCTGTACACAAAGTCTGTGTGCTGCAGGTATATCTAAAGACTTTTCCTGTTCTGGGAATGGTTGCCAAAAAGCCCAAGAAAGCCATGAACAACTTGAGTAAGGACAAATTTTTCCTGGCTGACTCAGACCTTCCTCACAATGTTGTAAGTATATGTACTTGTATAAAATCATACATTGGAGCAATGATCAAAAAAGCTATCAAGACAATCTGTCCCTTACCTTATACATCACAAAACAGTAAAAATTTCCAAAAAATATAGTGTTAGCATGATATAAATCTGTGACATTTTCTTCTCTAAAAACTGGTTGGCAACTGACAGGTCTTTGGTTTCTTGATGGCTTTTATGAACTTAACATTAAAAGGAACCTGTGAAGGTCATTTGAGAAGCCACACTTAAAAGTGAGGTCTCCTATCAGATTTTTATTGCATACAAGTTAACAGCTGCCAAGAGTAGCAGCCCATCACATTTCAAAGCCCCATCTTCTGCAAAGTCCAATTAGGAAGAGAACAGTTAATTCCCTGTACCAGGATATATTGACTCTTTGTTTTTACTTCTGTGTCGCTACATGTGGATTTCAGGCTTTACTTGCACATTGTTACAGTGAAGGTCTAGCAGGATACAGATTTTTATAATCAGTTTAAAATCATAACCCAGTCCCACAAGATTTACATGTTCAAAACTCCATGCCCTTCAGCAGGACCTTTGCAAAACATACAGTGGCCGGTTTAGACCCCACTGAATGCTACAGTTGTTATTATTTATACCGTATCTCCACCATTGGATGCTGCAATAGCCAGAATGAGCAGATGCTCAGGATACTTCAGTGGCACATGGCTGACCTTGCCATCCCATAAAGGTTTTGAGACATGGCTTCTTTTTTCTTTTTTCTTTTTTCTTTCTCCTTTTTTCCTTTTTCCTTTTTCTTTTTTCTTTTCTCTTTTCTATATAGTCACTGAAAAGTATTTAATGTTTTCTCCTGTTTGCTGACAATGAAGAGGGCAATAAATGTGGATTGCAGAGGAACTTGAGTACAGCTGAAAACAACAGTGTGGCTTAAATGGAATATCTTACTAGTTTACTTGAAATAGCATTATTGCAATATTTTGGAGACCTCAGTGAGCAAATATAGAAATAAAATTTCTGTAGCACTACAGAAACACAAGGTCTCTCAGAAGTAAAAAAAAACCCCAAAACAGAAAATATGTTCCTGAAAATCTTGCCTTTAAAGCACTGCATCTATTTTCAAATACCTCATAACATTTGCTATTTCCTAGACCCGAACTGAGTCTTGAGGATCAACCTACATAATATAGCGAGTTTGACCAAAAAAGAGAACAAATTCAGTTTTAAACATGGATATCAGCAGTGAACAAAAATTGAAGTACAGGTGTCTGTTCAGGGAAATGGCATTAACATGTGTTAGCAGTATGCAGTTTTCTGACACCCATCTTGTGTCATCATGGATATATGACAATGGATTACTTCTCAGTCACAGAAATGCCACTGTTTCTATACCAGTTTTCTTTGACTGATAGTATTTTTCATTAGCTATACATTATTTTTCTCTGCTCTCTTGTCAAGCTTTGGTCACTCAGTTGAAAAATAGATACAGGTTTCTGGGACTTAGATCCTTAGTGAACCAAGAATAATTAACTTATCAAAACTAATGGGTAGTATTTCATGTATAAGGGGCTAAAATATTGTCATAGAGACTGTGTGAATCTCCTTTCAAAAATACTAACAGCACAGCAGCCATTTTTTCTTTGGTTTATTACTTCTGTCTGAAAAGCAGCACATCATGAGATGGTGATGAGTGAATATGAAATCAGAAGGTTGCCAACTGCAGTGAGATGAAGGATCTTTTCCCCTGCCTGTAAAGTGCCACCAGAAATCTACTGTCACACACCACAATGCTGCAAGACATGTGTTGGCATTTCTCTGGTGAAGAAATTGTATAACCTCATATTGGTTTTCAGCACCTGCACTATTTACAAGCATTTGAGTCCTCGCTCTCTCAGTCCCTGAGGACTGCAGGGCAGTCTTATGACCTGTTAGCCATGACGATTCATTTCTGTTGTCATATTTTACTATAATTAAAACTGTCTGTTCAGCCATTTATAGTAAGTATGAAAACTCAGCTTGAAACAGAGGAGCAGGGAACATAGACTTTCCAAGCCACACACGGACTACTCAGAGTACATAAATAAAAGTCACTTCACTTTTTCCACATTACTAGTTTTGTTTTCCTCCATCTCATTGTTCCCATTCTCTTCTATCCCCACCACTCAGATGCCTTTCTGCAAGTATAACTTTCCATCCCTTTTTCAAAATCCTACAAACTCCTTTTCCAAAGAAAAGGAGAATGAATATCTCCTGCTTATGGTAGGACTTGAAGTGGTCCAGGAGATCTACAAGTATAGTTTCCCATTTTTTTATAACTTTCAGACCAAATTCATTGACATTTTCTGATAATACAATGCCATTGAATCTGGACAGAGTGATGAAGTTCAATCATAAGAAAATCTTAAGTCCAGCCAGTCTTGCAGATTTAGGATGGGGTCTTTGAGAAACCCTTGGTGGTATAGGAGAGGTCTGGTGGACATATATTTACAACGAAAAGCAAGAAAACCAAAAATTTATGTATAAAATATGAACTGTAGACTTGTGGGCATCAGGCATATAAATAAACTGTCATGAAACAAGTACAAAATAAGCAGATTTTGTCTGGAATTAAGTCATGTCGCAATAGGAATTTTTAGCAGACTAAGCAAATGTCTTTCACTGAGTTACTTGAATTAAGATCTTAAACACTATCTATAAATAAGAGATAGGAAGAAAAAGTACAAATGCAACAAACATGCTAAGATACAGTGTAAGGCAATAACTTCTTATGGTATGGTTGTAGAAGACACAGACTGTTTATAAGATGTTGGTTCTTTTATACCTTGACTTCCCACAGTAGAGCAGAAATAAGGTCCTTTCATATATGTACAGGCCTCCTCTAAAATTCATATTAAAGGTTGTGAATGCAAATATTATGTGAAAAGATTTTTTCCTCTCTTTAAAAAAGGTTATCAGAGTCTAATTATGTCAATTCATAAAATAATAGGCTGAATGAGACTAAAAGATAGAAGAAGAAACAGAAGGAGAAGTTATTACTGATTGGTTACATAGCCACATTAGCTTTACTTACAAGGCTATTGAGCTTCTATAGCAAAAGCAGAGTATGAAAGATTTCTGACATTTCCTGATTTTTCCTGTATTTGGAAACAGCAGCTTTATCTCAACAGTGTTAACACTTTTTTAAGTTTATTGCTTGAGATGTGAGTGTAAAGGGCAAGTTTTGATTTGATGTGCAGTGCTGTGCTTCTCAGGTCAGTTGTTACTTATGCTTGACATTTTACTCTCAACACTGACAATTTAATAGGGGATTTTTGTGAATTTAATCACTTACAAACTGCAAATTTTTTAGCAATCTGGTAATCATTGCCCTAACAGTGGAATAAAATGACAATAAGCTTTAACATTAATGCAAATTTTTCTCAGGTAAAACTCATAATTTTTATTTTTCAATAAAATAAGCTCATGTTCCGTACATTCCAGCTCATAAACAAGCAGAAATCCACTGCTTTTGCAATGGGCACAGAGGATGATTTTACTCCTTTTTTGGAGTAAAAAAGTCAAGAAGTCCCCATTTGTAGGCTTCAGAAACTGACAAGGCCTTACAGGAAACATTTGAAGACATAGCTTGACTGAAAGAAACAAAGCACACAAGAAATTGCATGATGCTTTATATGATTTTACTACTGTAGAAATAAAGAGAAAAAAAGTCTCTTTTGCTGTCAAAAGAAACCAAGCCCATTTTTTTTTTTAAAATCTAAATAAAGAAAATATCTTTCCTAAGTAACGCTTGAAGCACCTCATTTTTGTCTGCTTAGATAGGAGAGATGTCTCTCTGTGTTAGACTGGAAAAACTCTTCACTGACTTAACGTAGTAATCTTTGATTTCCAAGATTCAAATTCAACCTATCATCTTGTATTTGTTTGTATAAGACATGAAAAATGGCATTTTTCAAGCAATTAATAACCAAGAGACCAAACTAATAAGAAAAAGCTTGTAAATTAAAATGCCAAGCAGATTAATGCAACATTTGATAAATGACTATTTTGTTTCTGAAGATTACATTTTAATGCAACTCTAATAGCTTGATTATAAAGGACAATTACTGCATTTAAGGGAATCTCAGCAGAACATAACTAGATTCAGATCTATTTTTAAATTAACCTAGAT
Source organism: Florisuga fusca (assembly GCA_038090715.1). Taxonomy (NCBI): domain Eukaryota; kingdom Metazoa; phylum Chordata; class Aves; order Apodiformes; family Trochilidae; genus Florisuga; species Florisuga fusca. The sequence goes on from JAAWXA010000012.1 coordinate 17,338,673, forward strand.
GTAAAATCTCAGGAGAAACATATTTCTTAAACAATATTGCATTAAATTATAAGAATGTGAGGGGTTTTTTCTCTTTTTTCCCTTGTATATCTATTAATTTAAATTCCTTTGATAATTTTCTTTTTTATATCAGTATCCAATATACTTGAAACCTTTTCCTTCTGGCACAGTTTACAAAGTGCTTGACCACATCTATGGAAATTATTTGGAAAAACTGACATTCATTGCAACCTGAGGAGTTATTATGATGTAAAACAGTAGACCCTAAAGTACACATCCCTGCCCACAACCTTGCATTCATAGCATACTCCAAAGACCTAGAAAAGGATTAAAGGTTACATGAAGGTGGAAAAGACCAAATGTTTTATTTATAGGAAACATCTTCTCTAAAAAATACTGTCTAAAAAGATTTTTTTAAATTACCAGATTGCATCCATAACAAAACACTGGTTTTAGGACCCAGGACCCCCTGCCTGCATATAAAGTATTTAGGATCCAGGCACCCAGACAATGTCAGCTAAGGTGAGTCTCAAAATTTCGAGAAGTTTCTCATAAATAAATTATGCAATGTGGGAACTGGCAGAGTAATTGTAAAACTCTGCAATACCATTATAGAAAGTGCAAAAGGTTTGCCTAGGAGGGCTTCTGAAAGTGGCAAATTTCCCCCAGAACCAGGTATTTTAGAGTCCTCATTTGTTTGTGATTAGTCTTACTGTTACCAGACTCATAATTTCAAGTCATAACTTTCCTCCTTCATCAAAACTCATACCAAACTTCAAGAACAGCAAAAAATCATAACAAAATGCATATTACACCTCTGCAAATGTGAGATGTTGAACACGATAAAGGAAGCCGAACTTTTGTCCCTTCCATTGTCATATTTTCAGCCTCACAGACTTTCAGTTTTGCCACCAAATCTTTTGCTATTGTGCGCTATTTGTTGCTGTAGAGATTGACTTAGACTGCCCTGTGCACATTAGGAAAATTTAAGTCCTTTGCTTTTGCCACAGCCTAAAATAATGTATAGAAAAGGTTACCAGAGATAACAGATGATTTGTCTAAGTATTTAAGCCCTCGGGTAATTCTAGACCACAGTGAAAGATTTAAAAGGAAGTTAATATTTAAGTAGTATTAAATATATTTATTTTTAAACAGAAATATTGTTCATTTGTATTATAATAGATTATCAAGTACCAAGAAGCCAACTAGGACTAAAGAGAGAATATGCTAAATTCTGTGGTGTAAAAAATGGTTTGCTTAGTGAACAGCTTGCTACACTGATGAGATAGGTTATGATAAATCACCAAAGGAACAATTAAAATAAATGACTCAGTAAAACCAGTAACATGCTTTGGGAATAGACCAATCTTTTATTAAAAAGAATTTAAATGCTCATGTCCATAAAGGATTTATTTGAAAATTCTCAGAACATGGAAAGGTTGAAAATACCAAAAAAAGCAGAGTTGGATTAAAATTAAATGAAAATCTAAAAAAAAATATTTTTCATAGGTGGGCTCATTGATTAAAAAAGAAAACCAACCAAAAAACCAAACCAATCCAAGCCAAACAAACAAAAAAAACCACACAAACCAACAAAAAACCCCAAAACAAACAAACAAAAAAAACCAAACAAGGAAACCAAGAGACTATTCCATATAAAGATGAAGTTCAATTAGTAGATTTGAACATGTTTATATGAATAAAACATAAACATGGGAAACAGCAGTTCTTATACAACTCCTTTCTCATCATCAGCTGAAGTATAGTTTTATATGCACTGGCTGTTTTCCCAGATTTTATAGCTATAATAAGCTGTCCACTGCTTTCCTACTCTGGAGAGCTATTAAATTGTTAAGAGTGCATTTTGAATAAACTGGGTACCTTGGTACAGTCTCTTAGGCAAGCATTTCTAAGCCACTTCTATTTGCAATAGTGAAGCCAGCTTTTTGGTTCTGAGAATACTATTTCATAGTGTAAAACTCAGACTGCAAAATAAGATTGTTTCAAAATATTTTGACAGACTAGCAGATCACTGGTAGACTTTAGTTTGGTCTCCCAATGTCTGTTCAAGCCAAATATACTCTGGATTTCAGAAATACTTCTTTTTGGTATTACAGCCTTTCTGTCCAGCCTCTCTGGACCCTGCAACTGTTCTTGCACAGGACCACTGTGTTGTCTTCCATTCTGGACATTTTTTGTGAAATAATGTCACATCATCCAGCATAATGTGTATCTACATTGGCTGAGAGGTGTGGACATGGATGTACTGAAGCGTGTCCAGAGAAGGGCCATGAGGATGATCAGAGGGCTGGAGCACCTCTCCTGTGAAGCCAGACTGAGGGAGTTGGGGCTGTTCAGTCTGGAGAGGAGAAGACTCCAAGGAGACCTTATTGTATCCTTCCAGTATCTGAAGGGGCCTACAAGAAAGCTGGTGAGGGACTTTTTAGGATGTCAGGTAGAGATAGGGCTAGGGGGAATGGATTCGAACAAGAGGAGGATAGATTTGGGTTGAGTGTTAGGAAGAAGTTCTTCACCATCAGGGTGGTGAGACACTGGAACATGTTGCCCAGAGAGGTGGTGGACGGCAAAATGCTAAGAAGAAACCTTAAATCCCATGCATTGTATATGTGTCTAGTTGCAGAGAAAACATTCATCACCATGATTTTCAAGCTTAGGAAACTTTACCCTGATGGTGAAAGGCACACAACTGAAGACACATTGATGTAGTATAGGTGAAAGCTTGGGAGTAAAGAAAAAGACATGGCAGTAAGACAAAATTCAGAAAATGAATACTGCAGAGATGTCCTGAGTACATAGCTGATTGTTTCAGAAAAATGCTGAGACAATAACAACACTTTTCCAGACCACAGAAAGACAGCACTACCATCTATACCTCATCAGCACCTCCTACATTGTCCTGATTCATGTGCCTTGCATCCACAACATAGCCTCTTCATAAGGCAGCTTACAGTATGTACCGTATGCCATGGAAGCTAGGAGTAGCTTTGTTTCAGTAAAAAATAACAATCGGCTGCTGTAGTGCAATTAAGTCTTCATTCCTTTTGAAATCATCTTCCCATTATGCTAAAAAATGATGTGCAATACATGAAAGACAAACATAGTAATGATAAAGAAGTGGATGGCAAAAGTCTGAGACTGGATGCCTCTTCTTTGGATGGTCAAGTGCAACACCCTCCACACCACAACCACCTTTCAGGTATCTGTAGAGAGTGATAAGGTCTCCCTTTGTCCTCCTCTTCTCCAGGCTGAGCAGCTCCAGCTCCTTCAGCCTCTCTTCTTAAGACCTGTTCTCCAGACCCCCAGCCATGCTGGTTTCCCTTCACTGCACTCTCTCCAGCCCCTTGGTGTCTTTCTTGTTGAGCCCAAAACTTCACACAGTACTCAAGATATGGCCTCGCCACCTTGAGACAGAGAAACTTATGATTACTCAAGCACTCTTTGGATCATTCCAGGACTTATTGTTTTCCAGTCACAGTTTGACTGGCAACAGATTCACAACAGATTGACTCTTCTCTTGTTATAGTAGGAAAGGTGACTGTCAACTCCATGTTCTGTGACATCATGTGTTACTCATATGCACCAAACTAGCATTGCAGCTGATGTCCACAGACAGTGCCTTACCCAGCCTTCTTAATGTACTCCACCTTCTTAATGTACTTGACAGTAATAAAATACTTTGTCAGTCATTGTCCTGGTTTGGGCCAGGATAAAGGTAATTTTCTATCTCATACTTTTGCTTTCAGCTAAGTCTCTTGTAAGTAGCTGGACTTGCTGAAATTAACAGCAAGTTTCTCAGACAGTGTCTGCTTCTGGGACTGACAGTGCTTGAGCTTTATAGTTACAGCTAGAGACTGCTATGTAGAGCCAAGGCCACTGCTCAGCTCTGAGGAACATTTTGCCCTCTGGAAGGAGAGGAGTAAAGAGGTCACACCTGAAACTCTCCTTTGGGAAGGAACGGACTAGATAGATGGCCAAAATTGACCAAACAGAGTATTCCATCCCATACACATCATACTCAGTATAAATATGAACGATCATGAGGGTCAAACCCTTTTCCTGCTTGCCCTTCTTCACCTGTCCCTGTTTGCTTCAGCATTCTGGGAGGATTCCATCCATTCCTCTGCCTGTGGTCCTGATCCATACCAGCCTGAATCTGTGTGTTCCTGCCTCCAGCTCCCGACTGCTGCTGACTCCAGGAGTCCAGCCTGGACTTTCCCAGGGCTGCCCTGCAGCCTCGGTGGTGATGTGAGAATTATTGGGGGGAGAAGAGGAGGAACGTGGTATCAATTTTCCTGTATATTTGTATATATTTAGTAATTTTTTCCTATTTATCATTACTGTTTCGTTAAAGCTGTGTAGTTTAGCTTCCAACCCTTAAGTCTCTCTCCCTTATTCTCTCTTCTTCCTTTATCTGGGAGGGGAGGGAGATTATTAGAGAGCACCTGTCATTCAGTTTAATTGCCAGGCCAGTGTTAAAAAAAGTGTTCTGCATGACTTAGTTAAGTGTATCTCAAACATCAACAACAGCCGTAGGAGATGGGTTTGTGGTTTCTCAGAGTAGAGGGTGGTTTAGTGACTGTCTGTAGCTATTCGTAGCACAGATTCCACAACAAGGCAGAACGTAGAATTGCCAGCACTGGTGGTTTTGAACACCTTTTACAAAATTAAGCAGGGATTAGTAAGATCCCAACTATAGGGAATGAAATATTTTCTTCCACAATCTTTCCTGGTTTTATTTTATCATCTTTGATAAGCCTATACTGCTGTAGCCCGTGGATTTGCATCCATGGTAGAAAGAAATACAGGACTACCCCATGACAGAGGAATGAGACAGAAGCCAAGTGTGACACCAGCACAAGTAGTACCTTCAACAAGAAGAACTCACCATGCTGTGGGATCTTAAAATCCCAGGCAGGTCAGTCAGGTTACTATATCAGGTGCTGATAAGAGCATCCATTTGCAGCCCCAAGAAGTGCAAGAGGATGAAACAGGTCTAGGACACCTCTAGCAGACAAGTTTGGATGATGACACACACAGGAATTTGTCTGACAGAGATGAAGCAGAAATCATATTACTAGGCCTGAACTGAAATGTGGGGTTTTTTGCAGGGGTGTGGGTCCCAGGTGAGGCTGGGAAGGTCCGTGAAAGCTGTTTTGATTATCCAGGCTCTGATAGTAATTCAGTAAGGAAACACTCTAAAATATACTGTTATAAACACCATTGTTCGTAGCCATGTTCTGCAATTGTTCAAATGAGAAAAAAAACCCCACAACCAAAAAACATACAAATGGTGAGTTCTGCACAAGTGAACAAAAAAATACAAGGCTATGCTAGGGTAACTAAGTGAATTACTATAATATGACATCCAAAACACCGCCACATTTATGAAAGCTGATGTCTGTGCATGGCAACACTATATGAGACCTATTAACAGCTCTAAATCCTTACAAATGAGCCACAGCAATTGCCAGAACCATGCTGGCAGATGTACATCGTAGACTTGTCAACTTCTTAGATGAAACTATCAAGTTAGGCTGTAAACCTCCAAAGATACACTAGTATCTAAGTGCTTTTTACAGTTGAAATAATATACCCAAAACATTGAAGTGTCTGCTAATCTTATAAAACAAACTTCTGCAACTTCTGAAGTCACATAATATTTATCGAATTGACTCTGTACTATCAGAAGAGTATAGTGCTGATCTCTATGTAGTATCAGACTAAGTCTTGTGTGCCAGGTCCAGCCACTTCGATTACAAAGATCAAAGAGCTCTGATTATTTCTCTGTGTCTTGTAGTAGCCTAATCCTCTGTCTGGAGTTTCTTATGCTTTCTTGACACTGCACAACTGAAATTACACAAGGGAACTGTGGGTGAGTTCTCAGACACACAAAATTCAGTCAGTTTCAAACACAGGCATACAAGCAGGATTTTGAGACCTCTACTGTGCCAGGGGTCCAGTGAAATCAAGATTTCTGAAAAGAAATTCCAAGTAACTCCTTTGCCATTAAAAAAATCCTTATAATACCTAGTGGCCAACATGTGAAGCAATCTATCAAAAATGTGGAAAAGTGCAAACCCCTCCTCTGAGTCATACAGCAGACTACACAACCATGCTGTTGGCTGTCTCTCAATCCTAAAGTACTGCATTATTTATATAAAGTGGAGCAGCTGCAAGAAGAGAAACTGTAGGAGTCTGACACCATCACCAGTAGCTTGGGCATTTGCCTAGGGTCTAGGATCAGCTATCAGAGAGAGCAGTCTGTTCCAGAGCAGTGATTAACTGACCTCATGTAGCATTTCATGGCTACCTTCCACTAACAGTGCTGGTGCTGAGTGTCTTGTTGAATGACTAGTGGAATAATTAGTTACTCTGTTCATCTAAACTGACCATGAACTTAATAAGGATACTTAATGCCACACCACAATCTCCCTTTCTCTTCTTTTTTACCCATCTACTAAAAAAAAAAACCCCAAGCAATTAATAAACTCTTTATGGTAAGAGATAAGGTAAACTTAATTACTTCTCGTTTATAATTTTTCCTTCTTTCCTACAGAGAAATTAATTTTTTTCTGTAATGGTCTTACTGATCTTTATTTATTTAAGCTTAGCACAATTGTTTCTAACATGAAGTTTGCTGCTTCTGTTTCAGACTTTTTGTATTTTTCACAGCTTATATTAGCTGACCTAAGAAAAGATACTGCATCTACATAAGAATCTTCAGACACTGACAGAGAATGGGAGTACAGCCTACTGTGTTATAGGTGGACCCATATTCTCTCACATTTCAAATAGAGATATTAGTTTGATTTTACTCCCTTAAGGCTTTCAGACAAGCTTCAGAGGGTTTAACAATTAAAGACATGAAGGCAAACGAAATAAATATAAAGTGAGTTTGCCAAAGGTTGACAATGACACCTTGCATCAGACTTTCTCTTCTAACAGGACAAATGTTGGCAGACACATCTATGAACCTCAGTAAAATATTTAACACAGCACAGTGCCACATGAGAAATATTATATAAGCTGTAAAAACAAAAAACCCCCAAACCAACAAAAAAACCCCATAAACAAAACAAAAACCCCCAAACAAACAAACTAAAACAAAAAACAAACAAACAAAAAAACCCACAAATGTATCTTGGGATGCAGCAAAAGAAGTGGTGAGCAGGTCAAGGGAGGTGATTATCCCTGTCTATGCCACTCTCATGAGACCCCACTTGGAGTACTGTGTCCAGTTCTGGATCTCACAACAAATGAAGCACCTGGACCTGCTGGAGTGAGTCTAGAGGGTGGCTACTAAGATGATCAGAGGGCTGAAGCACCTCTTCTATGAAGACAGGATGAGAGAGCTGAGGTTGTTCAGCCCAGAAAAGAGAAGGCTCCAGGGAGATCTTATAGCCGCTTTCCCGTACTTGAAGGGAGACTACAGAAAAGCTGGGGGAGGACTTTTTGCAAGGGCACATAGTGATAGCACATGGGGCAATGGCTTTAAGCTGAACAATGTTAGATTGAGACTAGATATGAAGAAAATAATTTTATTGTGAGGGTAGTGAGACACAGTCAGAGGTTGCCCAGGTAGATTGCAGATGTGCCCTCCCTGGAAATGTTCAAGGCCAGGTTGGATGGGGCTTTGAGCATGGCCCTGCCCATGCATGGAAGGGGAACTAGACGATCTTTTAAGTCCCTTTCAATCCAAACCATCCTATGATTCTATGATCAAAAGAATTAATATGAGAAGAGGATGAAGTCTTTGATTTATCTCCAAAAAAGAAAAGAGAAGACAGATGATTTTTGCTATGTATACCATGGATCCAAAGGATGGGTAACATCTGTTGAGTAAATTAAAGTTATAAATTAGAAATGTATTTTGTGCAGAAATGTTACCAAGCAGCCTATCACTAGAAATACCTCAAGTAAGAAATATAACTAATTTCAAGATAGAACTTGCCAAATTACCAGGGGAATTATGCAATTGGGTTGCTAATAATAGCTGAGAGAAGGATGCCCCTCCCAATCGTCTCACCCTTTGTCAAAGTAAGTAGCACCTTAATTCCCTGACTTTTTGTGCTCACCCTGTAGTACCAGTTGGCAAAGTAAGAAACTGTCCAAGTAGTGGAAGTGCTAAATTCTGTAACAAATTCTATACACTGTGATTCCAGCTTGTAGCTGACTGAATTCAAATTCCTGTGTTATTCACTGTATTAACAGCTTAGTTGGAATCCTGTCCTTTGTCTTACCAGGTGTTCTTACAAGCCAACACTTCAAAAGGGGTGAAAAGAAATCTATTTTTTTATTTATCTGTCAGTCACACAGTAGCACAATCCTGAGACAAACTGTGTTATTCAACATGTTCTCTTCTGTTTCTTGGAGGGGATGGTACTGAATTCTTGCAAGTCATATGTAAGTTATGTTCTAGGGATCTGCACTTGTCAAAGAACAACTTCTCCAGAGCCAAGTTATGACATCAGTGGCACCTGACATAAATTGTAGCACAGATCAAATGTGGCATTCAGAGTTTGTGTCCTGTAACTGTCTGGTCATTCCACTTGATGTATTGCAGACATCATAACATGAGATTGTAGGTTTGGGTTTTTTCCCCCCCGCCATTAAACTAATTCATAATACCAGAAGTCATCACTTCCAAATAAAATGAGTGACGGATAAAAAGTGTTCATCAGTTATTCCTGGCAGCTGGAGTCCTCTTGAAAAGGGGAACCCAGAAGTAAAACTAATACTAATCAGTAATCACTCAAGAAATCCCTACTTTGGCTGAAGAGGAAGCTACTATACAGTAAAAGTAAGCATTTATATTGCCGTATTTTGGCCAAAATAAGATTTTGTCTTCCTAACTGTAATATTAGAAGTGCCTAAACATACATGCATATGTATTCATTTTATTTTTTGTTAAATTGTGTGAATTTGAATGATACTATCTACTTCTTCTCTCCATGACCTTGAATTCTGTATATTATGGTATACTTCACTGGAAGAGAACCTGATCCTGTCTGATGTCTAAAATACCAGAGGTCTTCTGTCTCTGTTTGGTTTTGCTCTAATCTTTTGGTTTACGCTAATGTTTACTTCAATTATTAACATGTTATTGTTCCTATGTAGGGTATGGGCACTGCTGGTGTTACACACACTTCAGCTGAAAGGCAAAATACTATAAAATGAAAATGTAAGAGGAAATTAATCCTAATGATTCAGTCCATAAGCATAATCTCATGCTTCTTAGAACATAAAATTTTGGGGCTTATATATAAAAAAGAAGCATTATGAATATGCTTTTAACTCACATAGAGTAGTGTATTAACTATAAAATTCTGGGAAAAGTTCTGTGCTAGGCAAACAAAACCAGTGAAGGGCAAAAGGAACAGGAGATCAGTTAGTGGTCTGACAAAGGTAAACTACTTCATGTTCATGATATGACCCAAGGGACTGAGTTCAGCTGAAGTCAAAAATAATCTTTCCATTGTTTACAATGGACTTTAAAAACCTCTGAAGTGACTGAGGAAATTCTTTCAGAAACATGTTAATTTTCAAAATTAAAATTGACTGAATCCTTAAATTCATTTAAATGTTAAAATTATTCCTGTCTCTGCCTTCTAGAAACAAACATTTTTTAAGCTATAAGGGCCCCAACCATTCTTTCTAAAGATTTTGTTCTTTCAACAAAAATTTTGGAGAGAAAACTTAGAAATGCTCAAACAAAGTTTTGTCTTTTTGGTCAAAATATTTTCCAATTAAAAAAAAAAAAAAACCAAAACCAAAAACCCGTAAGTATTTTTTTTGTTTAACTAAACCAATTTATTTTTTAAATTATACATAATTTAGGTTACAAATTATTTTGAAATTTTTTCTCAAAGTAATAATAATTTTTCTCAACTTGGAAACATATTAATATAACACCTTTTCAAAGCACATTCAGCCTACAGAGCAGATTAAAAGCAGAGCTATAACACTGGATGTCTCTATATTACTTTTGTGGCAATGAATCAGAGCTGTCCACATTATAAATCCCAGCTAGAAGCAAAATTTGTTCTCTGTTGCACTGGAGAGATCTAGTTATTCACAGTTTAACCCTCCATTAAACATACACTGGTACAGAAGCTCAAAGCGCTTAAAACAGTATTTGTATGAAGATGATGTCTGTGTTTCATGAGTGATTTGTTTAGGAATCAGTAATTTGTTAACACATAAATTAATTCCTGTTACATACATACACACATTTCTGATAGCTGAACTTCAGAGCTACCAAATACATAAGCCACCCTAGCCAAGATACAGTTTTACCACTATTTAAATGTTGTTTTATCAGCTTGGCTCCCCAAAAAAGCAGCTAACTCTACCTCAAATGGGCATGTAGGATTGTGCAGTTCTTTATATAATAAGGTATTCTGCATTACACCAATGTTATATTCATATTAGTAGTCCTTCATGGGAAATATACTGCAAAAAGTTTCAGGACATACGTTTTCAGTCCATAAATGATACTGACACTAATTCAATTCTTTCTTTCAGATTAATAATGTTGAACCTATGGAATGTTGCTATTTCTTTTTTTTACTTTCATGAGTGGAAAAGCATGTTAAAACAGCCTGCTACTGGTAGCCTCAACTTTCCTTTCTCTAGATTGATACCTGGTTATCTGAAATGAAAATGAAGATGCTAAAGAACCTCTTTTCTTTGCTTACTCAGCACGCAGACGAAGCTGGTGGAGTTACTTCAAGAAAGTGTGCTTTCCACTTACAGGGAAAATCCAATTGTCATACTAGTTTCGGAGGCCTAATTTATCTGACTGAAGAAATTATCCAGAATGAAGTCTGATTGTCAGTGTAACTCCAATTTATGTTATTGGAACATGTAAAAAGAAACCAGAAATTCACTCAACAACAACAAAAGATATTTTGAGAGCAATAATAAGGAATTCGTTTGATACCAACAAAAAAAATCGAGATAATTACTCAGAAATCCAAGTGAAGTTCCTAAGTGGAGTCATTCAGTTAGAAAAAAAAGAAGGTATTACACACTTAGTGTAAACTCTAATCTCTATGCATAGCTGTTTCAATGCCAAGCTAAAAGAAAGAATGCTTTCACATATCATAGCACAAGAGATGCTGGTTAATACTGCTAGGCAGCACCATCATCAAAAGTCTTCCATGAAGAACCTGTCTTATCAAGGACCATGGTGATACTATGTGAAATAATCATTAGTCACTGATATTCCTAGCAACTATTAAGAAGTCAAATGTTTTTAGCTTGCAAAAAGTCCCATATATATATATATATATAAAACTAACATTTGCAGACCTACCTCCATCTTTTGGGTACCTCTATAAACACACCTTGCACCTCTGAGTGGAGCAGCCAAAATTTAAGGCAGACAAAACCTTCATGATCCCCTCAAATATCTACCATATTCAGACCTCAGGTAAAGGTTGAAGACCCTCTTTGTACCACTTAAAGAATAACTACTAGAAGTTTAATAATCATAAAGATTTGATTTCTAATGAAAGGTTAATGTATTATGACAGACTCTCAGATGAGGCAAATTATGATATGGTTTGGAGGGCAAACTTGCTCAGACAATTGACAGCAACTTGCACTTGTCTTTGGAGGCAACAAGATAATTATCTGCGGAGTGTCAAGTGGGAAGCTGCTACTGATAGAAGAGCCTTTAAATGTTGCAAAGACCTAGATGACCTGCTGGTCTAGAAATGATGAAATAATCATATTCCATCACTCACTGTAATAAGCTGTTACCTGAGCATTTTTATAACACTGCTCAGAGACTAGAGAATTAAGATACAGATTGGGCATGTTCCAGTGTGTTACTGACATGAATATCATTTACAAGATGAAGTCTTATAATACTGCTATTTTCAGGCTTCAGGGGGAAACAAAAGGTCATTAAAAGATTGCTCATATTCCCATTTAGACCATTTCAGTGATAAACAAAGCATGTTTATCAAAAGATGGTAGTAGTACTGCTATACCCACACCAGTGTAAAAATTCCTGATGTATCCCACTGTGCTACATCAACAATATACCCACCCAGACCTCAGCAAGGGAAACACCCAAAATCCTACTTTCCTCCAATGAAAACAGCTTCTTGGTTTAGTGCTATTCCTGACCTTGCTGTGAAGAGAACCAGTATCTTAAACACTCAAGCATGTCTGATAGTTTGTCACATAAGAAATTATATCACACATACTAACCAGTTTACAGTTACTACTCCAGTTTGCTGTCCCTGTCTTTAAGCAACTGCACTTCCCTGGGGAAAAATACTGCATCTCAAAGTGTCTGAGATTTTTCTTTTTGTTAAGCAAGTTTTTCAGTCCAGTCAGATTTAGTGCCTAGTTTGCCAAAATATTTTGTTCTTACTGATCTTTCTAAAAAATAGTTTTGTAAGAATTATGGCAAATATAAAATATTCAATCAGAGGGCTGGAGCTTCTTTTCCTATGAGGACAGGATGAGAGAGCTGGGGTTGTTCAGCCTGAAGAAGAGAAGGCTCCAGGGAAACGTTATAGCCTCTTTCCAGTAGCTGAAGGGAGACTACAGGAAAGCTGGGGAGAGACTTTTTACAAGGGCACGTAGTGATAGGACATGGGGGAATGATTTTAAGGTAGAGGGTAGATTTATGTTAGACATCAGGGAGAAATTCTTCACTGTGAGGACAGTGAGACAGTGGCATAGGTTGCCCAGAGAACTTGTGGATGGTCTCTCCATCAAAGTATTCAAGACCTGGCTGGATGGGGCTTTGAGCAACTTCTCTTGATGTTGTGGAGGGTACTGCTATCCATGCAGGAGAGGATGGAACTAGAGGATCTTTAATGTCCCTTCCAATCCAAACTATACTATGATTCTATGTTTCTGTGAATGTCTGTGAAGTAGACTTGTAAGTATCAGCGTCTATGGCATATTAATTCCTTAGCATTACAGAACAGATATCCCGTAAAAGTATCCAGTGACAGCAGAATACAGATTAATGCAAGGAAGCAAAGGGATTTCATAGGAACCCTCAAATTATGTGATGATCTAGTCACAGAAAAGTCCAGAGCATGGGTTTGAGTTTTGGTTTTGTTGGAATCTTTTTTATTTCTTGTGTTGTCCCACTTGCCAGAGAGGCTCAGAGGAGGAAACTGATGCAGGAAATCCTGCTTCACAGTTGGGCTAGAAGTACAAAGGGTTGTTTGTACCTTATATAATGTCATAGCAAAGCAGTATTTGGCCAGGAACAAATACAGATTAAAATATAATTTTTCTGATTATTTCCTTTGGGAATAACAACAGAATTTAACTTTTCAAAGTACAATTAAGATCTAAAAAGCAAAGCATATTTGGTAATATGGCAACTACCTCAGACATTCTGTGAATTTTAAAACCCTCCATGTTTGAATAATATGCATTTAGCAAGGAGAAATTAACTAAATTTTCATCCTTTTTCTTTTATTATAATTCATCTATCTATTTTTACTTACTTTAAGGGTACTTAAGACTGAATTTTGCTAAATTAAAGAACAAGGCCATGAAAAGTTCCCAAGGGCTTTGCTGTCTGTGTGCTTTGACTCTAGATTCGTAATTCACGTACATATTTTGTGCTTGATACCATTTGGGGTAATAAAAAATATCACTTGTGAGCGACATATTTCCCTTTGATAACAATGATGTATGATCTCTTTTAAAAAAACAGGAGGCAGAGAAAAGAAAAGACCTTCATAACACCTAATCTGAACTTCAGTAACAATGGCACTGTATTTAAAAGTATTCATCCAAGTTCTTCCAAAACCATTTAAAAGCTTGCACATACCAAGGCATCCACAGTGTTACAGTGAGCTGTACTGTGTGTAGTCATTACTCAGTAACAAAAATATAGATATACCAGGTAACTACAACCCAAGGCCTGTTTCAATGCCTTATCTTTTGCTTCAAGGTAGTGCAAGCACCAGTTACCTTTTCTTCTCAGCTGCTATTTTATTAATAGCACTTCATGCAAAAGAATTTGCAAGGGGATAAGCAACACAGTACCTGTCTCATGTTAGGCTCTTGATTGTTATGGCCTCCAAATTTCAGAAAATGATCAACCATACCAACTTTAGACACCACAACATACGTGATCATGATGCAGAAAGTCTGAAGAACTTCTGGGAAAAAATCATCCAAAAGCAAACTAAACAACGAGAAAGTGAAGAGTCTAGGTTAAGAAAAAGTGGCCTAAACAAGTAAGTGGTATTTTTTTCTGTTGTACAATACAGAAAGGCATGTCATCACGTGTTTTAAAATAAGGTAACCAGTTATTGTGCTGCTTTATTCATAGCACAGATTGTGTTCTGGATCTTTGGCACTTTTCCTCTCACAGCTGTTTGTCTCACATTTCCGTGCCTTTTCTTCATGGAAACTCAGACACCCCTCACCCGTGAACCTCATGAGCATTCTTCAAAGGCCTTGGAGCATAGCCACACAAAAATAAAGCACTTTGATGCTAGGGATTACAATACCGAGAAAACATCAGGATTTTTGCCTGGAACTTGTACAGCTACACAAATGAATAAAATAGCATTACATTAAAGAAACAGGCAAACTACCCATTTAGCGTATAGCAAAAACAAATCTATAGCACCTTTATTGTATTTAGCAGACCTTTGCATCATATAGACCCAAAGATAGATATGGTACAATAAGATTTTCCTGACCCATGAAACACAGGTCATAAGGTCTCCTTCTATGTAACAGATAAAGATGAATCTTTTTTTTTTTTTTTCCAAAACAGTGCAAAACAGCAGGTATCACCGAGAAAAAGCTATTACTGTAGTATAGCTAATTTGCACAAGTGACATACTGCTTCAAATATTTGCCCAACCTATTGCAACTCAGGAGTTTTATTAGAGTTTCCCACATGCTAACTGATAACAGATGGTGAAAACTGTGGTTCCTGTGTTTTTCTGATAGGCTTTCCTCCTGAAGTAAACAAACATTTTACCGCATAAATTTTCCAGCAAACTGGGTCATTCACATAAATTAATTTTATTTCAACAAGCTGAAATGTGAAGGTAAAGCTCTGTTTTTTCAAAAAAATTCCAGGTACTTTGATGCTAGCACCCAAGAGGGAGATGCTTTTGTCATTAAAAAGATGAGGAGCGCTGTGTAGGCCTCATGTCCCACCAGAATCCGATGTGGACAGTTCTGCCATCAGTATCCTACTGTGACTAGTCAGTAATACTCCCAAAGATGAATCTCCAAGTTGCTGAAGAGAAACCACATAAAATTAAACCCAGGAAAGTGTTCACCTGCACTGGAAAACCTCGTCACTCTAGCTTCACAAAAGATTACCGCAATTTGCAGTGTAGATAATATTTTTAAGTTCAAAAAGTTAAATCTTTTAAAAAGGTTTTATAAGAACTTCTCTGAACAGAAGAAAAGGAAAAAAGGAAAAAAAATAGGAAAAAATTAAAAAGCAGGAAAAAGCTCTGAATATGTCTTGACTTACATATTCAATATGTCTTCACTGGCTGGTCACAACTGAAATCGACACAAGTGAGTTCCTTCGACTCACCAGAGTCCAAATAGTTCAAAAATGTTCTCTAATTTGAAAAAGGTACTTCCAGAAGATATAGGCACTGTGATTACAAAATCTACAGGTCTAATATCTCAGGTAGCTAGGAGAATCAGATGGCTCGAAATATAAGCAAGGGCTCCCTCTGTGACTCCTAGGACACCAGTTGACAAGAAACAGCAGGTTTTTCAATTCCAAATTTTTACTAATTGTACTTATTTTTAAGGCTTAACTATGCATTCAACAGAACAAATAAACCAAAACAAGGTGCAACAAATGAGAAAAGTTTAAAAAAAACTGAAATCAAATTCAGAGGCCAAATGATCACAAGCATCCATGTGAAAAAGCTATTGCTAGGTTTTTCTCAGATTAAATAACTGGCTGCTCTTCTGTTTAACACACCAAATATAGTACAAAAATCCCTCTATTCCGTGATGCATTTGGTATTGCCATGTGATATTTAATTCTATAGCATTGCTGGATCAGGCATTTCAAACCTGATTTTCTTTGGCAAATCACCAAGCCAGCAATATCTTGCAGTGGTCTGTGGTGATTTTCTCTTCTGTCTGTACAATACTTCTGTCTTGAAGCTGTGTGTCTCCTCTTGGATGTGATATCAATTCCTTTCATTAAACACACATAAGGTCTACAGACATTTTAGTTTAAAAATGCTTACTTTTATTCTTTTTTCTTCTGAATAAACCCAAATGGATACATTTAAAGTTCTGCTTGCTGTTCCCCACAGCATTTTATGGTAAACCTGGGCAGCCAGGGGGATGTGATTGTATTTTTTCATTTACGCTTCAAATGACCGTACTGGATAGACAGTATTTCTGTGCAGCTTTGAGAATACCCCAGAGGGAAAAACAGAGCTCTTGACACTGATGGTATTTCAGCAGTTGTTTGACTCATTAGGAATTCCAGCAATGTCAACCACTGATAGTATCAACACTATCCCTTTCTCCCCTGCATTCCCAATCTAGCAAGCGAGAGAGGTGTGTAGACGGTAAATAAATAGAGGACAAGTGCTATGGTGATGACAGAGAGGAAAGCTTCGACCCTGCTGAAAAGCCGTGGATGTATTTGAAGGCTTTGGCTCAGTATTTGCTAAGCACTTGTCCTTTCATTGCAGACTCCGTCAGGAGTGGACTCGGCGGCTAGAAGGCCGAGCAAGGCAGGTCCAGGAGCACGCAAAAACACAGAAGGAACAGATGACGCTTATGTCCATCGAGACTGTTCCATCAGCAGATAAAACTGTTGCTTAAATTTACTGTGAAAACACAAAAAGCTTTGGGCCTGACTCTGACCTTCAGCATGCACCTATAAAACAGCACTTCTGGTGCTGAACAAAGAAAAGTTCAGAGTCTAGCCCATTTGCAGCCTACTTACCAAAACTACTGATACAGTCCTTCTGAAGCTCAGTACAAGAATGAGGCCACAGTACAAGATCTTGAAAAAAAATTGCAAAGGGATAGATGAGAAGCAGAGACCTGTAATTCTCCATTATGTATTATTTATTACTGGGATGCAGCAGAACTTTCTTATGTAACGCCACATTTCTTCTCACAACCAACATATTTCTGTGAAAGAGGATCACTTTTTTGATAGAAATAATACATTCAGATGCATGCGTGCAAAATCGCAGTTTCATTTACAAAGCTGACAGAATTTAGCTTAGCCTATGTATAAGCCGTTCTGCCTGTCTTGATGAGCTCCAGTGAAGGGAAGTAAGGATTAGTCTGATCAGCTGGACAAATGGAGAAATATATTCTTTAATGGCATCAGGAAAACAAATAATGAGTTTTTCTGACCAAAATATAAGAAAAATTTTTGATCTTAATCATTAAATAAACAGAGTAAAGTATTTTGACTTTTGTCAGGTAGGTAAGAAAGTTACTGCTGAGGTTATTATGAACCGGTCTGATTAATGTCAAAGTAAGTGAGTAAAAATGAGTGTTTGAAACAGAAGGCAGAGAATCAGTTCATCATTACAGCACTCGAATGTTTTGCCAGGTAGAACTTGCCATACCTGGCGTGCAGTAATCCATATACTTGCTGCATTTCATCTTCTTCTACATCAGGGGAAATACAGGCAGCAATAACTAAGCACAGAGTAATAATAGTGTGTTTTCTTTATCTGTATGTCTATGTATCTGAATGATGTATCTTCTGGATGAAAACATTTACTAGTTATCTCTTCAGTTAGTTTCTCTGATATGCAAGAGAAAAGCCCTAAGTCTAAACAACTATTTTTCTTTAACAATATTGAGCCAGATGTTCTACCTGGAATCTTTGTATACAATAAAGTAGATAGGAATGTATGTGATAAATTCCAGAACAAAACAAAAATTAAGGTGGCTTAACCTCACAAAGAGACTTTTCAAAATATTCTTTTAAAACAACATTTCATTAAAACACAGTTTTATAAGATGTCCCCACTTTTGTATGATATTCTCTCATAGAATAAAAAATCACAAAACTATTCTTATTCAGCAAACAATTAAAACAATTTAAAACTTTAAAATGTTCAGTTTTGAAAACTGAAGGGAGTGTAGAATCAGTTTCTTTTCATATAATCTGACCCCAAAAGTAATTGTTTCTTCCTGTGGTTTTTGGTTTGGGTTTTTTGTTTCTTGTTGGGGTTTGTTTGTTTGTTTGTTTGGGGTTTTTTTAATAGAAATGTAACACTGGTAAAAATAATAAAGTTGCTGCTTTGGTCTTTGCAGACTGGCCTCTTCTGTGTTCATCTGTTTGCCACTATTCTCTAAAATTTCTTCTGCTGCCCAAGTTAACTCAAGTTAAACATTGTTCCTGGTGAAGCTGAAAAAGAACCTGAATCTGCTGCCACTTACATAAAAAACATATCTGCTTACTGATCTTAAGGACATGGACAGGGCCTATTGAAATGGAGAAATGCCATGTTCCAAAAAATTCTGTAAAAGAGATCTACTAAATTTGTTAACCTAACCACTGTTTTATGGTGCTGTAATACCACCCACATCAGTGCAATTTATCCCTAATCTCTGCTAGCATGACAGGAGAAGGCAATCCAAAAAAAGATGTCCCAAATAACATCTATTGTTCTTTTGTATTTAATGCTAATATTTTTTGTTATTTGGCACACTTGTATAGCATTATATCTGACTGGAATAAGAACACACATGTAGACAAAACTGAAACACAGCAACTTTAAGCACTCCCCAGAGAGTACCTGAAAACCATCCTGGGCCCCCTAGCAGTAGCTTTTCCATCAAGAGCTCTGTGGAAGTCAAGGAATGTGTGAAATCACTTCCGCTACAAGCAGACAGCATCATATTGACTGTACACTGGAGAAGTGCTGAGGGCTTTGCTTATCTTCATAAGTACGTGGAACCAGTTTCAGTTGTGAATGGGGTTTTGATACATTCACTGAAGTGCAGAGAGTATATATCACAGGTGTGAAAGACTAAAACCTGCCGGTCTTAGTCAAAACCAGCTCTTTTTAAGTTGCTCATGTGCATATTCATTAGTCCCGATTACTTATTCTAACACATATTTTATAGGACAGCATTGTCCTGGCATCCCTGTGACACTGAACACCAGAGGTTTTCTGTTCACAGATGTGGGTGTTCATCAATATTTCACTGCTGCTGCATAAGCAGTCAGGCTGAGAAGGAAATCAAGTACTAGAAATAATAAAGTCTGGCAGCCAGTTGTAGCCAGATACACTGTTCACACATCACAAATCTGAAGGTAGACAGTAAGGTGACAAAGGCTTTTTGTCCTTTTGCTTTAGTTACTGAATTGGTGAAATTCAAGCCTCAGTATAGGCATTTCAAACATGCCTGAAAATGTCAACCCTGACTTCCATTTAAAAAAGAAAGCAAACAAAGGTCAGTTCAAGTTGAATTCTTATATTAAAAAATATCTGTCTCATTCATATACATAATCCCCATTGATAAAAGTGAGTTTAAGCTGTTGGGAGAGTAGGCCCTTTCAACTGAACAGGTAATTTTTTTCTTCTGTGTCCCTAGTTCCTCCTCCTTTCCAAGGAGGAAATAGAAGGAAGATTCAGGAAAAAAGGCAGGAAAAATCAAAGACCAAAAAGGCAGGAAATAGAAGAAGATTCAACTGAAAATTGGATTAGAATAGCTGTATTTGAACTAGCTATTTGAGAAGAAAAACAAATTACCTGATATTTTTCCCTTGGAATATGTTAATTTGCCTATTAGAAAAAGAAGTGGAATTGAGGATCAGCTAATCTGCATAATCAGGACCACCATGAGCCTGAACTAGCAAGGCATTTCCATGTCTTACATATGCATATAAGGCAGTGCAGCACTTGCCAAAGCCAGTATAAAACAAATGAAATTGTACAACTCAGAGACTGGTGGGTTTGGTCATGAGACTTTTAAGCACATGATACATGATGCAGCAGGCGTGGGCTGCATCTTTGAGGTAACGGACCTAAGCTGGCATACTGACATCAGCTGCAGAACACCCACTTACCACATCCAAATTCATATGCATGGCAGATAATGTAAGCATCTACAACATTCATTCACAAGCTTACTCTTAAGTACTGTGTCTGTTCTAGGAACCAGTAACTAATACTTGAGAGACAGCAAAGATTATTTTCTTTGACTGTCTCTGAGCTGTGGCCTGTTGTTCAAATCCAGCTTACTCAAATCAAGTCAGTCAAAAGGCTCTATATATACAGCACACTGAGCTGCAGACCTGCTTCAGTCAGACATGGTCCAGAAGCACTTGCACAATCAGTTACAGACAGGACATGTTTAAATAAGCCGCAACTCAACACCTGACAGATGCTACACTTTAAGTGGCACCTAAATTCAGAGTAGTACAGCCTTTTTTGAGCAAAACCCTTCATTGTCGTCACTTAACTACACACTGGTTTGGATCACAGAGCAAATTTAAGACATGGAAACCATATTTCTTTCAGGAGAAAATGAACTAGATCAGAAACTGTGCCCCAAGTGCACACCAGAGGACCCTAGTTTCTCAGGATCTGAGACAATCACTCACTCTTCAGACAATTTTGAGATGGCAGCAAAGTGAGGATACGTGGTCCATCTAACCAAATTATGTCAGATTGAGCCTGATATGAATATCTGAACCATGGTTGGTGTCATGAAGGGACCTCAGCAGCAGCCAATTCGAACTACTGAGCTGCTGGTAACGTGCTGAGTCACAGGATAGTGCAGATGAGTATAACCCACTCGAAAAAATAGAGATGTGTTTAAAGCACACTAATACTTTTCATGCAGATCTAAAGGTGGACCTCAGCAGACACAACAAATGAGCTTGGGAATTATAGTTTAATTATACCACCATGCAGATTTGCTGGCATGCATAACTGCATGGTTTAGTCAACTGACCTACTGAAACTGCGTGTGTTTAACAGTTTACAATAAAACTTAGCACAGATCTGGCTTCTGGAACTATAAAACAGCTATACATGGTCCAGCTCCACAGTTAAATGATAGGAATATGAGGATAATTACCAATTTCCTAGCCCAAATGTTCCTTCTAATTAGAAACTGACTGTGTCTGGGGGGCTGTTGTTCTCTACCTTGCCTAGGGCTTCACTGTCACAATGAAAACATATTTCTAGCTAAGGTGTACACAAAGAAGGGAAAATTCCAGACCCAAAAGTGACAGTCTGACTAATAGATTGAAAAAGGGTTGTATTACCAGGGAAGCCAAGTTTAACAATAGCTAACACAATTGCTCTGTGCTGGGTACAAAAATAAGTGTACTTGTCTCAAAAGCCATTCCTTAAATGCAATAATAATTTCCTACTAGTGACTATTGAAATATGAGAGACTACTGTCTTAATTTGTACCTGGTACTCATTGACAATTTTCAGCCTCAGTGGGTCTACTCACAATAGTATGAATTCAGATGTTCACAATCAGGGTCACCATATTTTCCATAGCAAACAGCTGTAGAATCGGGAAGAGCTGTAATTTCAAATAACTGCAGTAATAAAATGATCTTTCGACAAATATCAAAAGGGAAAAAAGATGCAGTAACAAATATGAAAAATAAAATCTACTTCAGCTATTTTTGCCAAATCTTTAACGAGTACCCCTTTTGTGTTTGGTTTCCATGAGTCTTGTATTTCATATGTAACATGAACAATGGTGACATTTGGTGTAAAATATAATTTTCCAATATATTTTGACTGTTCAACCACAAGTATCAATTCTAAAAACAGACATAATAATGAAAATTTGTTTATTCGGTTAGGTGTATTGTCTAATACAGAGGAATTTTATCTGCAAAATACACAAAGCTCAGTCTGTAATGTCTTTTGGCAAATAAGCAGCAGAAAGTTATGTTCTCAAAAATATTTTGCCATAGTTATTGATATTTTTCTCCCTCTAATATGCTGTTTTACTTAACAATTACAACACTAACGTGTGATGTTGCAGTATGGGCTATGAGTCTAATTAGGCAAGGAAAACACAATACTGGAGTAGCTGACAGTTCTGTTTCAGGCAAACCTCTGGAAAAAGTACTTGTATTTGCCCAGATATATGAATGTTAGGTTTTTTCAGGGTGATATTGATTCCACTGCAGCTTCTCATACAAAAATGTTTTCTGTAAGATTTATGTCAGTGCTTCTACTGGTATTCTAATAAGTGTAAAAAACCCATGCAATTGTTTCTTTTCACATGTAAAAAGTTACAAATAACAATATATATCAGTAATTACTGGATATTATTGCAGCAGATTTTTTGCTAGAGTTTAGTTAGTGACAAAGTGCTCACTAATTAATTCATAGTTTGCATTTTTTTTGACAGTTCACAAGTTTAGTGATTTGGTTTATGCTGTCTCAATCATTAAATATGTGTTTGTATTAACAAGACTAACAGTCACTTAAAATAAGCCATACAAACAGTAAGGGCAGTCTAATCTAAAATAACAGAAACATCATTTACTATCCACCATCTCAAATGAACACTTAATAACCTGGAACTAAATCCCTTCAGGCTCCATTTATGATATGTGTGCACTTCTGCTGCAGTGATGACGAATACTCCATTTTTCCAGAACTAATGACCCCTCTATAATAAGTGCTAGGGGGCTGACAATTGTGTGGAATGAGTCTGTCAACAAGCTAACAGAGTGCAGCCATGTTTGAAAAGTTTTATACCTAAACCACAGGCAAATTTCAGTACTTTGAACCCATAATAAGCCCCTTTGGAGCCGTATCAAAATTCTGTAGTACGTGGTCTGTAGCATGTTTGGTCAAAAGAGTTTCTGTGTAGTTTAGTTTGTTTCCAGTTTGGTTACCTTTAGCTATCACAGATAATTAGGAGAAATAAATGAAAACAATAAATAGGTAACACCTCTCTGTGTTCTGAAAAATACTGTGGTCTACAAAATCATGCCTCAGGGATATTTTATTGCTTTCATTGGTGGATGTAATAAAGGATATTCTCCTTAACTCCAAACCAGAACAGTTTTTCTTATTCTAAGGTACCTCTGAAGAAGATCTCAAGATAGGTATGGTGTATCTTACAGTTTTACTGCAGGGAGTTTGACAGCACTCAGTTAATATATCACTACAAACATAAGGATGAAGAAAAGTATACCTTCAGCTGCATTAGCTGCTATATTTATATTTAACTTGGATACTCCCATTACAAATCCTGAAATGACTGAAGAAACCAGCCAGCACCAATGAAAAAGCTAGAATCTCTCCCAGAAAGCTGGTTTTCAAAAGTCTATTACTGACTAGCCTAAATACAGCTAGTTTTGTACCATTGTTTTCAATAAGAAACAGTAAACTTGAGCAGGTACACTGCCTAGTTCCACAAGTGCCATCTTCTCCCTTAGGTAGAGTCCCCTTACATAGAGTCTCTGGCACTCAGTTGTAAAGACTAACACCCAAGTGCAAATTCTCCTGGCTACTCACTCTCAATGAATCTTAATAAAATCTGATATTTCTTCTGGGAAGTAGGCAGCCATAATTTGCATCATAGCTGCAGTATTTTTAAACAGAGAAGCTCTCTTTTTTGTTTTCAAGAGGCATGCATGAAATTTGAATTGGGAAAAATACGGCCTTTTAGCATGAATTCTAGTCAATGTGACAGAATTCTTGAGCTTTGCTCTGATCTGGCATGTAATTACTATGTATCCTTCACCTGCAAGCTGTTACTTCCTAAGTCATAGAACAGTTCCTGACTTCAATACATGTATTTTTCTAACAAGAAGCTGATACTTAGAAGACCTGCCTCAGTAAATTAATTTTTAAACATGGAAAACAGATACAAATAAACTAATTATTCCTTTGATGCTTCAGATTACTCCAGATCAACTGAAAAATAAACCAGGTAAATACAGGTATGTGGATTTTACCTGTAGGAAGCGTAGTCTTTCTAGCATCATCTAATAAGTTACAGCTGAAACAATGAAAGCATTCCGTACGGAGGACTGGAATTACAGTTGAAATTAAGTTTCCCTATTCCAAGTGCAAATAGTCAGACTATCCTAAATGCTCCAGCAGTTTCAGTCTTGAGCTTGGGAAAATGTGAGTTTATAATGCCCCGTCTCCAGTCTGGATGCAACACAGACACAGTGCTCTACCTCCTGGTTTCTTAATGTTTGGTTTTCTGCACAATTTCCCCTGGCTTTTTGCCAGACATAGGAGGAATGTATCAGAGAGGAAAGCCATGCTAGGGAATGGAAGACGCATCCAGCACATCCCCCCACCAGCCTCAGGCTCATGGGTTCTAGGAATCTCTAAACACAATATAAAGTTGTTTTCAGAGCAAACATTTTTTGTGAGCAAAAGAGAAATGGAAGATGGAAATTAAAGTCGAGGTAATAGTGACAGGGCACTGTACTTAGTAGGGTGACAGATGCTTTGGATGTAAATAGGAGATCCAGAAAAACAGCTTCAGACGTTTTTTGCATATAGTTCTCTATACAAATAAAAGATTACTCAAACAAAAATTTTGAATGCATTTTTAAAGTCTGTGTTCTCAGGTGCCCCTTTTTCCCCACATTAATATTTCTCAGAATTTATGGTTGAGTTCTTGTTAAAGTCATCCTGATTTTTAATCCAAACCGCACAGAAAATTACACATAGCTCATTGTGTGGAACTGAGAGTCCTTGGAATTCAGGCTTCATAGACTATCCTTCCTAGAATTCATACTAAGTTTAAAAAAATCAAGAGATCAATCGCTAAATCAACCTCCTTGTTCTAGAGTTTCAAGCTTTTAGGCCTTTTCCAACAGATTTGCAGGTTTGAAGTATCTTTTGCATCGTACATCACTTAACAGCCTTAAAACATGGCTGTCAGTCCACCTTCAGCCTCTCAAGACCCAGAGGGTTCTACTAAAAGAGTTTGAAATCTCCTGATATCTGAGATACAATCTTAAGATCTGGCAGTGCTGTTTATAAGATAAAATAGTCAACTTATTACATTGAAAACAAAAAATTATGAAAGACTGTTTCTTAAGAGTCTTTTCCAACATAAATAACCCTATGATTCAATCCTGCCCCAAAAGCAAGCTGGTCTATAACACAGACAGGCTTGTGCTAGTTTCATTCTCTTGATCTTAGAAGTCAGACAAAACAACTGATCCACTGTAACAATTCACTGCTACCAGAAAGGCCACTTACCCCCTGACCAGCCTGTGTCTTCGCTCTGCCTCTTCCACCCTGTGCTTCAGGGCTAAACACATCATTAATTCAGTCCTCTGACACTGAAGAAACCTTGCCAGTTTTCCTGCATGAGATTTCTGCTGAGCCAGAGGCACCTACCTTGGCCAGGACAAGCACCCTGGGATGATCAGAGTGAAACATCACTTAAGTGAAAAGGGGAGTGGAGCTGCAGTGGGGAAGTTGTATGTGGAGTATCTTCCCATTCAGGTTGCCTCATGCCACACTTTACCAGGGTTATTAAATGCACTGCATTCACACCAAGCAATTTCATTGCACATGCAATAAATTCATGCTCAAAACACAAATTTGGATTAAATAGTCTTCAATATCTAGGGTTGCATCCAGAAGGATCACCCATTCTTTTGCTACCTTTAGCTTTGAGAATAGTGCAGGGCATTCCCAGACACCCTGGATGCTCCCTTGGGAGATCCAATTAATGCAGTGTATAGCTTCCTGCTTTCAGATTTATGGTGGTGTGAACATACAGCCATGGCAAATTGGTCCTCTGCTTTTTACATTCAATGTTTCATGTGACCTGAGTAGTCATCTTTTGACTAACTTTTTCTGGCTGTAGTCCTGGAGAGGCTTTGAGAGCTGACTAGAAAGCCCTTGCATTCAGGGGACTAGTTCTTCCAGCAGCATAGGAAATTCATAATGAATCTCAATCAACTAAGTGTGCCTCCTTCATCAAAGTAGCAGGACCGCTTTGGAGTCTGGACTTTTAAATTTTTTCTCTTCATTGGCAGTTTCTCAGAGTCCAGCATTAATGACCTTCCAGTCACAGTACAAGATAGAAATAGCTTAGTCAGCTAGCAGAGTGAAGGTGCCACAGAAATTATTAAAATAATGATTCACAGCCTATGAAGCTGTTGAGAGTGCAAGAGACACAAGGAGGAACAGTCATTCTCAGTAGCTTTATGCTTCCTCCAGATAAAATTCCAAAGATAGTTTGACATCTAATATACTAGGAATTGAGATTTTAATAAAATTTACATCAAGGGAATAAGTAAATCCAGAAAGCTATTCAGCTAAAAAAGAAGCTGGGAAGGAAGATACTGAGAATATTTAGCATTTCTTTGTCTCCAAAGAACAGAAGCGTCATAAAAAAATGCAGTGCAGCAATTCTCACATGGGAAATAGTTTAACACAATATAGTTCAGTCCCCAAAATTCAGGGGGAGTTCACCTTGTTAGTTAGGGATAGGCTAATAACCAAATTAATCAGATAACCAAATTAATGCTTTAAATACCATCTTTCCCCATCTGCCAGGCTGACATTATTTTACCTTCTTGCTGAAGAAAGGTTTTGTTGTATCATAATACAGAACTCCAAGAGTATATGCAGTATTGCTTTTTTGAAGAAGTCCTAAACGAGCCAAAATTTTCATGTTAAACTGTACTTGTAAGAACTGAATATTTTAAAAAATCTGTCAAAAACCCCCAAACCTCCCTTCTATAGCAGATTTAATCTTCAATACAACAAAATGCAAAAGATAATTTCTGTTAAAAATTAACCTTTTGTAAGCACAGACTATCACAAAAAATACAGATGTATTTGAACAAAATAAAATGCCGAGTAAAAACTAAAAAGCTTTATTTGTATATTAATACATTACACTGTGTAAGATACCAATATTAAATAGAGCATATGCATACATGAAACATTTTAGCAATTATGTATGTTGATTTTCCTGAATTACAGTTTCACGGATTTATTCATAGCCAAAAGCTAATTTTCTTTTTTTAATTACTTCAAAGTAAAAAGAGAGAGGGAGGAAAAGTCAGAATTCCTGAACAAATCTGCTTCTCCTTTTTTAAGACACCGAAGATAAATAGTAAATTCCTTTCTTTTCTCCTGAACAGCTGCTGCTTTGTGGCTTGAAAACTGACCTATTGATAAAAGATAATTTCCAATTTTTGGTGTTTCCTGTGGCTTCCATAGAGAAGTTTTGCCAGATTTAGTACTGCAGTGCCCAGCTGTTGGTCCTAGTTTTCTGTCTCCCAGTTTTCTAGGTTCCTAGTCTATCTAAACATATAGATATAACTTGGTAAACTAGTTTAAACCAAGAGTGAAGGTTTTGCACTGAAATGTGTCCTTGACTTGGGACAACTGAAGTGCAGAAGCAGTTTTAATTTTGTCATCCTGACTAGGAAATGAAGTAACCAACACTAAGGAGAAATGGGCAGGTAAGAGTTGTAACACACAAATCTCCTGCAGCTAAGTCTGCCACAGCAGATCTGTTGGACCCCTAAATTACCAGCTGATGCTGTCATAGAGAGCCACATATGAAAACCACTTCAGTCAGCACTGAGGAAAAGTCAGGGTTAGTTAATGCAGCCAAATCAATCACTTTTCAGATTTATTAAACCAAGTAAATTGTCAAAAGAGCTAAATTCTAGCCTTTGTAGGACACCAAGAAGAATGAACAAAGGAGGCAAAGGAGGAGCTAAAACACTGAACATTTTATCAGGAAGGCACAAGACATTCACTAGATATGTACAATCACATTGCTTTAATATCTGAAACCCATCAATGAGCAAGAATGTTACATGATAAATATCTGGGCTTTTCAAATCTTTGTGGGGCTATGAGATGTGTGTTTGTACATAGAAGTTACCTGCTTTATACTGCCCTTTAACAAGCTTGTTTTCTCTCCAGATGAATCAAGGACAAGTAAACCGGAACAGAGGGAAGAGTGCCACAGCTTTTGAAATCCAGTCTGCTACTTTATACTGATAATTTGGAGATGGAAAAAATTATGTGATTCCATTTACAATTAGGAATCCTCCATAATGATAACTTTCCTCCATAGTTCTCACAAAGGACACACAGTTCTCACATAGGGCCTTTTCTAGAAATCTAAAAATAAAGTATATTGCATAGTCCAGACATAGTGTTGTTCAGCTTGGTGTGACAGATTGATCAACACAAATATAGACAACACAAAAAGACACTGAGGTGGTCTGAACAATCATGATTTGAAGGGCACAGCAAAAAAGCATTCTGAGCAGCCAAGAGAGAGTTCTTTCTAAAATGCAGTTAATGTTCAAAAAAGTTCCTTATTATGTGCTTATAAACAGATCTTCACACTGAGAAAATGCATGCTTATGTGTTGTTTTTGTGTACTGATGCTCACTCATCCCAACAAAATTTTAAAAAATACATTTAATACTGGGTAAAGCTCTTTGTATTCCTTGAAAACATACAGTGAGAGCAAATCCAGTGCCCTTTACTGCAAGCATGAAACTAAACCTACACAATGACAAAACTTCTTAATTAGTTTTACCTCTGGTTTCGGCTTTCCAGATTTCATCAACTTTAGCTAAAAAACCACTTTTACCCTTCAGGAATTTTTATTGCCATCTCCATTAACCATGCCAAACTATCCCCTAGGAAATGGAGCTAGAAGTGTACCATTACACTGTAAGTTAACTCAAAGACATCTTCTACCTTCAAATTTGTAGTGTTTGGGGAAGAGGTTTCCGTGTGCAAGACTGACTATCTGAAAGAAAACTAAAGATCCTTGGGAAACACATATAATGCTAGCAGCATAAGAAGGTGTCAGTCAATACTGTTGCTGCTTGGCAGATCAAACTTTCTGGAATAAGATTCCCCAGTCTTTTGAATTGGATCCTCTTCTTCTGCTTGGCATACAGAGTGACCCCACTGAGTCACCAGATGTGTTTCATGCAAAGTGAAGAACACACACTTTGTTTCTTAACTAAACTGGATTTAAAGAACATTCAAAACATGCTGTGATCTTCCCCATAGCTTTGCTACTCCCTCTGTCACAAATGATGGCTACAGATCAGTGGAGGAGAAGACACAAGGTACAATCTCAGTCCCTCTTAATGGAGCTCTGCCATTGTTTTCAGTGCTGACAAGGTTTTGCCCCAGTTCCCTGATCAGCCAAAGAACACCAAAAGGTACTTGGAGTTAGCTCACCTTAAGGAAAAATCACAGTGACACAAAAGATTTTACCTTTGCTGTGAATTTAGGTAAATGCAGCATCATCATTCTTTCTTGTGTATCCTGTAGTCTAGACTCTCTTCCAACTGTATTATTTTGCTTTTTCCCTCACTTGTAGCAGCTTTTCTGAGCGCCAGAAGCATCTCTCCAATGCCAGACTCTCTCAGGTAGCAGAGCTACCTCCATTCCAGGAACTCCAGATTTCCTGGCAAAGACTGTAGTTGTCTCAGGAGATGACTGGAGAATACTAAATCAATTTACAGTAGTACATTTCACATTTTATAAACCAGCAATTCCACAAATTTCTTTCTCCTCCTCCCCTGCTATTCCCCCAGCTTATAGCATTGAACATATAATTCATAAACACATACAATTTTGGTGTGATGTCTGTAACAAAAGAATTACAAACCAATTTTTCATTAACTGCTCAGACACATCAGCTTTTGGGAGAGTTCAGACTCGGATAGCATTTGATGTCCACGGAAATTGTTAGAGTGCCACCTATTGGAAATTCACGTGCAAGTGAAAAAGACCTTGGTTAACCTGTATAGAATATGTTATATGCAAATATTGGTTTAATGAAGTTTAAAGGTTTCAAAGCACTTCATGTTCCATTCATAGTTATGTTATATTTAGATGACTGTGTAATTAAAAAAACCCAAAAAACCAAAAAAACCCGAGCCTCTTTCAGGTGTAAAACACTGGAAAGTGGTAAAGATTTAGAGCCCTGTAGTACAGAATAGCAAAAATCAGAGCAGATCCACTAGAATAACCATCTGCTCAGAGCTTGAGTCATGTTACTAAGCTCTATACCCATGGATGGTGTAAATTCTATGTCAGATCCTGGTCTGCACTATGCAGAGACATAAGTAATCTTTAGACTCACACAGCTCACATGTGGTTTAGACTGTAAGCTCAAATAATTTATTTTGTCTATGGAAAGCAGCCACCTTGGGACAAAATAGCCTTTCCTCCTGTGAAAAACTTAAAAATAAGTCCTGGGACAGTACAAATAGTTTTGATAAAATTCTTTTCAGCTGTCATTTCTGTTCAGAAGATACTCAGTAATGCCAGGAGTGACTTCTCTCCTTCTCTGACTCCCATGAACAGGTAAACTTATGGGTTTATCCTTCCTCCCCAGCTTTACCTTCAGGCCTTCTAGCCTCTATTAAATGAAAGTGTGATGATTTACACTTAATATTGATTGAGAATGCACAAACTTTAAGCAACTGAAAAAATTCACTCAGTTTTGAAACTTGAACCTGATCCTTGGTCTGTCTGCCCTCTCTCCTTCCTTATCACCCAGTGAGCAGCTGGAGGGGAGAACCGCTGCCTGAAGAGCATCACTACTGAAATCCTCACATATCTGCTTAATTTTCTCATCTTTACTATTACAGCTTCCTTCTCTGTGGCTTCTTAAGCTCTCACTCCAAAAGAAACAACTGTGATGCTTAGCTCTTTTCTGCCCAAACATCTCAAGTTTGATCTCAGAACAAGACTATTCTTCTGAGTCCTTCTTTTAATTATCACTGACCCCTGCCCAGATCTTGACAGCTTTTTTGACAGCTCGTTTCATGGCTGAGTTTAAGAGACCTGCACAGACACAGAGTGGGAGCTTTTGTAGACTGCTTTAAGAAGCAAACAAAAAACCCAAACAAACTGCAGTTAATTAAACCAGATACCATAAAGTAGAAGAAGAAACTGCAGACTGACACAGCACAGAGACAAAGTGAAACAAAATACACTGAGTGTGAGCTACCATACCGATTGTATTTCATGCATTCACTCACAATTATTCCAGCAGCCAGCCATTCCAACATGCTCAGTCATCCTGGGTGGTCTAAAATTCCCAATTCTGATTCCTTGTCTAAGTAATATTTGATAATATGTTTATAAAAATATCCAGTGGAATTGAATTACTAAAATACGTGCTATTTTTTCTTATTTGCAGTAAAAGCTAAAAACACCTTTTCTGTTCTTCTTGATTATGAAGAGATCTAGATAGTTAGTGCCAGGGAACCCTCCTAAATCAGTTTTTAGTCTCTCACACTTTTATTTCCAGCAGGTGTCTGATATATATTTTCATTCTTCACAACCACTTCTTTTTCCTGGCAGCTTACCTCATTCTATCAGTGCACAAATTTTTATTCCTTGGTTTTATCTCTTCCTCCAGATCCCACAGAGTATGCTCCAGGCTTCTCTGTGGTTTATAAAAGACTTTTCTCCTATGGCTTTCTCTTGAAACTTCAATCATTCTCTGCCTCCTCTTGAGGCACAGTATCACATATAATTTTCCTCCCTTAACAAGCCTATTTTCTTCTTATGGGCACATATTTATACCAAAAGTTCAGGGGATTCAGAAGTAACATTCCTTTAGTACAACAGTTGTAGACCTATGTCTGAGAATTATGTTGTATCTCCAACACTCACTGTAGTATCTGCACTTACACTGCATACTAAGAAGCAGGGAATGTGAGCAGAATAAAAACACAACAGAATTCTCAGTGAAATCACAGGTTTGTTTCAGGTTTCATGTCATATTTCCTATTTAAAATTACTATATGACATAAATAAGCATTTTAGATGAGAACTAATAGAGGTGAACATAGCAGTAATGTCCTGGTTTTGAAAAAAGTCTTGGAAGACATATTTGTGACCAGATTTTCCTAAGTCCACATCCTAGTCCCCCCCTAGTCTTCTTTTTCCTTCCAGATGAAATTTTAAGCCAACTGTAATAGTCGAGGAAAATTAACCTGGACCCATTCCCCCACACAGTGCTTTTAGACTGTCAGTTAAGACCTAGCTATGTTTCCTTGCTATTCTAAATATTCAAATACTTAAAGCTCAATATGAGCAGATTAAAAATTGGTGAAGGAAAGAAGTCTAGTCTGCTGGTTCTTTTTCTGCTGGTATGCTTGACATACGTATTAGGTCAGGAAAATCTCTGTGGTGTTGTTTAGATACCAGGACCTACTCAAACAGATGACAAATATTGAATATTTTAAATTTTCTCTATAGCCTGGAAGAAATTATTATTTGTACATAATTTTTAGCTGTGGATAACATGCAAATTTGCTTGAAATTTGCTTAAAATTTGCTCAGAATTTTTTCTGAGCATAAATTGGAGTGGTTGAGAAACTGTAGTTTAGCTGTACCTATCAGCTAAAAGCAGAGAAGCAAGATTTAGGAGTCCTGTTTGTCAGGCTTTACAAGAACTCCAGATAGGTGATATGACAGCTGTTGGTGGAAATTAAATTAATAACATATTTTTCAATAGCAATGAACATAACTGGGTGAAAAAAGAACAAACAAGTATGGAACCATTTCACTTCCACTCTCCACAAAAAACCTGAACCAATCAAACCAACCAACCAATCAAAAACATGCCCCAAACCCCACCACATGTGAGGTCTGAAGGCTTCCTCAGTCATTTTAATATACAAGCAGTCATTGATTGGCCATTCAATTTAACATGAATAGGTATACTAACTTAATGGGTGTATTTGTAATTTCTACCCTATGGATTTCTCTCCTGTGATACAAATGTCTGTAAAAACCTCCCGTGGGGTGTGGCAAAAGATGCATTTAGTTCTTGCACACATAATTTCAGATCAGTTTATTGTAATTTTTCTCAGAATGAAACCATATGTCACCTAATGACTTAGGGGAGATACTGGCATATGGAGCCTTTCAAGCTTTAACTGCCAGCTTGAACCCAGCCCAGGACAGTGACAACCACCCCTGCTATATCTGCAGGCTGCTGGGAAGTCTGTGTGAAATGAGTTGGCCATCTCAGCCAAGATCCTACCTCACAGTTGACCACCTGAATGCAACCATTGCAGGTGGCTCAGGGTGAACAAGTCAGACAAAGATTAAATGAGCATTGTGTGTGGAGGAGTTTCACTTTGTTGAAGTCATTCTCCCAAGCCATCTCTGAGACCCTGACATGCAAGGCAATTACTGTGCAACACTACCTGTGAGAGGACTTCTAGCACTCCTCTAGCACACCTCCAGCTATTTTGCATGATCACTACTACACCTCCTCCCAGCTCTTCCTTCACATGGGAGACATTAGATAGATCAACATTTAATGCCTGCATTAGTGCTCCATGCCAGACAGCAGTTCTTTGAGTAATGACATCTTGATTGTCTAAAGTGAACACCCAGATCTGAGAGAAATCTTTTTAAAAGGAAGAAGAATGCAGAATTAAAGTGTCATGATGAAGGAAGCTTAAACCTTGTAATCATTTTATGAAATCTGAAGAAAATACTGTATGATAATAAACAGTTAACTTGCTTTGAAATAATACCCAAGAGCAGAGAATAATCCAATAGTAGTCTTAATACATCCATTTTAAGTAGAGAAGATTTAAGGCCTGAGAAAAATAAATTTTAAAGCCGCTTAGGAAAATTTCCAGGGAGCCTGTTCCTAATTTTCAACAGGAGGATTTTTACCAGTATGAAATGAAAGTTCTTCCTTTGCAATGGTGAAAATATTACATGTCCATATTATCAGCTCTGAGACAGGATAAAAGAAGTATCATTCTGGTTTTCTTTCCAACTGGAAAATTTATGAAGACACTTATTTTAATGCCTAGTGTGACACTGATGTACATCTGGGAAACGAAAGTAGGCAAATTAATTGATAATGTGGTTCTTTGTGCATTCTGGGAGAGCTGTGTCACAAAGGAGGCTAACAGCCGGTGTTTACAAATAAAACAGAAACTTGGAGGTGATTTTAAAATGCGAATTCTCCTTGCTTGTAAGATTCTAGTCTACATATTCTCGGGTTTCCAAAAAGCTTACATGAAAGCATTAGTGTTAGTGATCCATTAATTCACTGGTGGAACAGCTTATGTATGCCCATTTATGCATGTTTTATGTGTGTTACCAGTTTTGATATTTTGCAGTTTTTTCCCACTGTATCTTTGTGAAATAAATACATGTACAAGAAAGCAACATACACACTTCACACATTTGCCTGTTTTTTTGCTATTGTAAATTAGATTGTTATTTTAGAAAAGATACATATTGTGCCAAGTACTGAGAAGCACACTGTCAGGTTCAATACATGCTCCCCTTCGTTGCTATAGTAACTGGACTGTTATCTGTACCTCAGCTTTTCCTCTAGTGTCGGACTTGACTCAGTTCACTTACAAGGCTCCACTCTCCCAGTCTCCCAGAGAATCTTCTGCACCTGTCCTATGCTGGTAAGCCTCATAAGCAGAGCTGTAGGAGAGATGACAGGAGATGACCACCCCTGCCATAACTATGTGTGAAAATATTTCAAATGAGGGTGTATTCACCCCTGTAATCCACTGCCGACTGTGACCCAAGTGATGACCTGAGCAAGCAGTACTGCAAAAGATGAAGAAATAACTGTCAGAAGCTGTGGGCAGTGCAGGGGGCTTGCATACCAAATTCCATGGCTGCAAAAAGTGTGAAAGTGAATTGCTGTGGAGGTATAACCTTCTAAAGCCACATTACACTCCCATTTCTGAAGAACATTCCTCTGAATCCTACAACTTATTTCTTGAGGTGTCCAATGATGCATGAGTGGAAATTATCTTGACTTCTCTCCTAAACACTACCTATCTATCTCAGAATTTTTACCCAGCTACATATCAGAGGTTGATCTTATAAACCTCAGCCTTGTTAATAAACTCAAGCCATGTCTTATCGTAAAACATTCGATCTCAGATAATTTATGTAACTATAATATGTTAAGGCAATATGTATTATATTTAGTTTTTCCTTTTCAATTGTTAACTTCTGCTTTATATTTCTATTAGGCACAGAATTCAGATTCACAAGGGTTTTTGCAGATTTTTTCCACTTCTGTTTTCTTTATTCTGATAACAAGCCCTGGGATGTAGTTAGATTTTGAGGGCTGCTTATCACCTAGATGTATGGATTAATGTAACATTAAGTAGAATAAGATTCATAATGATATGTTCATTATTGATTTAGGGAATTTAAAAAACAGTTCTTTTGAACACCAAGTTGAATTCATCACAAAAAAGTTACAGTTTTTTCATAAGAACCATGATGGTGATGAATCTTGAAAAACAGACTAATCTATAGGAACACCAGAAACAGTGCCCAGTTAAAAACACAATAATACCCTTAATGCAGCTACTGTTGACTAAAAGTCTCTGAAAGTTAGAGAAAAAACACTCTTCTGGGATAGTGGTTTAGTAGTATTCTGTTCAGATGTGCTGTTCGTCTGGATGAGGCATAGTTACGATGCGACTGATTTTGGGATGAAGGACTGGGATATTCCAGCCACGTAAGGTAAAATGGAATCAACACAAAGGTTGGTATTTAGACTAGAGATCTGGTTGTTCCTCTTTTTTACTTTCCATTGTACCTCTTAGGTATTTGACTCACTTCTACTATGCTTGAAAAATTGAAAACCAATAGAAGCAGTGAGGTAAATGGTGGATAAAATGCACATATCCATCATTAATCAAATGATGCATCGAAGAGAGAAAGAACAGCTGCCATCTCACCAGAGGTGGGATGATTAAGTATTCGGGTTGACTCCTCATTAATGGCAAGGCTCTGATACAATTTGGGTTTGGAATATCTTTTCTCTGACAGGGAGCTTATTACATCATGACATGACGTGCCTTTCCCATTTCATAAACCTTTAGCAGGAGCACTGTATTTTTACTTCCTTTGGAACAGAAAAATGCAAGCAGTGTTTTAGATTGGTTTAGATTTTTCTCAGATGAGATCCACACTAAGACTGTAAAGAGTGAGAGAAGGAAGCCTGGGAAGATACCTTGACTAGGAAGAGTCAGATCAGAGAGAGGGAGGACCCAGGGGACAAACATACTTGCTTGGTGAAGGTACCTCACTGCCTTGCTAAGGAGGTCCCAGTGGATCAGCCAGCGAGGCCTGAGGCCAGCGAGGCCTACAGAATACTGGGCTTCATCAGCCACAGGTAACCCAGCATTGAGTCAAGGTCCCCATTTTCAACAGAAAGTTGGACAAGGGGATCTACACAGTCCTTTTAAATACAGACTTTTCTATAATTTCTTCTCTGATGTAAATCATTAGGATTTTCATTTGCTTTCAACTAGATTGGGCAAAACCATAAGTTATTCTTAGGAACAACTATTATCTAGAAGCACGAATTTCAGAGAAAAAAAATAACAATAAAATACCTGTTTTGGAGCTGTTCAAAGGTATTCTTTAACCTGCTCAGCTGCAACCCTTGCCTCACTATAGTTCAGAGTCCTCACATCTCCTTTTACTGCTATGAGTCAGACACCAAACCAGATAGCAGATTTCTGCCATCATAGAAACTGTAGACAAATTCCAGCCTGGAGAGAAATCAGTTATGTTCAAACTATGCCTTTGCACTGAAAAACTTAGTGGTATCAGTACATTTCAGAAATGATTTTAAGTGCCACCAGAAGTGCAAAAACTAGTGTCTACCTATTCAGGCTTCAAAGAGTTGTGAAGACTTTTTCCTTTTCCAAAAAGACACGTATTTCTTTTGTGAAAAGCTCTGTTTATGCTGACTGAGGGCAGTAATTATTCTGTGAGTGCTGCTGAACAAAGAGTAGATGTACCCATCATTTTCTGGGAGTTTTAAAAGGATGATGGCAGGACAGGACTAGGTGCTCATTGCTCTGTTTAGAATGCGATATAATCACCTTCTGGCAAAAAGAATCACAAACAGAAATGGTTACATTTTAAAAAATCATTACTGACTAACTTTCTACAAAGCTGTTAACACTGCACATTTGTTTCCTGCACCTCAAGGCTTTTTACATTTGGAAACACATTTCTCTGATACAAAGTTACCGAATTTCTCATGCTTCCACTACCTCAGATACTAGTGCTTCTAGTTCTCTGACTCTGAACTCAGGTGTTGCACCTTTTACCACATAATTGCATACTGTGCTAAATTAAGCTAAAGCTTAAGGAGTTCAAAAATAGTTACTCTATAGCCCCACCAGCTTTTTTGATCAGTCTCCTCTGCTAGTACCTCCAGATATCCACTCTCATTTATTTGCTGCTTTCATGTTTTAGTTATTTATCCCACTTCCTGGTACGTTTTCCAGATTAAAAATAAACCCATATTAAACATTATTTTCTAAGAGTACTAAAAGCTTGAAATACACCACTGATGTACACAGCTTGTTCCATCATTATAAGTATGCCATAGATCAAGCTATCTACCTGCAATGGTGAGCATATTAAATCACTTGAAGTTCTATTTGCATGATCATCTTTCCCAACAGTCTTACTGTGTTGCTGACTCAAGCACTTTGAAAGACTCACTTGAAATTACTGTTTAAAAAAAATGTGAACATTGTCTCACTGAGTATGCAGGAAATGAAATGTGTTAGCACTTACCCATCTCAAATTAGATTCAGCACATAACTGACTAATGTGAGTGCACCTAGCTATAGTTTACATTTATCTCTACAGTAAGCTTTTTAATCAAAAGTAGTTTAGTGTTAAGCATACCGAAAAGCCTTTCATTAGCCATTGATGGGGCTTGATTTATTCATACACTGTGCGACACATGTTGCTGATGCTGTCGTCTACAACATCTCCAATTTTAACTGTTTCCAATTTTAAGTGTTTCCATTTTGAGTTGATATTTTTGTAAAGAGCTCATCTGCAGTTTTGCATTGTATAAGGTAGGCATATTCAGGTGTTCAAGGTGTATGGTTTGCACTGATGACTGAATTACAGAAATAGTGGACCTCATATGGCTGATTAGAGGGGATTTTTCTGCTTTCTTTTGTCATGCTGCATTGTGTTTTTCCCAAGTCATTTCAGGGGATGATTTTCATTTGCATGCTATTTTTGTAGCATCTGCAGTTACCTCCCTGTAGAACTGAGATGCAGTTCAGAACTTCTCAAGCCCGCAGCAGCCAAGGTATCAAAGTTTTCTTTTTAATGAGGCATCTATCCTGAAAGAGAAGTTCCATTGGGCAATTCCATTGGATGGGAAAACAAAGCTCAGTGGTTTTGTCAAGACATGCCTGAGGAAAGTGGTTCAATGTCTACTTCCACCAAGGTGCCATCAAGCAATTCTCAGAGGACTGGGATTATTAGACATGTATAAGAAGTTGTCACAGGGGGGACTGCCAAGAATCCTGTTTATTTTCATATTATATGTATTCATTTCTGGTAGCTCCCAGGTAGTTCTCCAGATCAGAATTTCAAAAAGTCCCACCTGGCTTCTTTGCATCTCAGTTGCCCACCTCCAAACTGAAGAAAAAAAGAGGAAAAAAAAAAAATGCAGCGTTTTCTTATGCCTCCTTTTGTCCAGTTACCTATTGAGGTAGGTGAGGATTTTGTTGTAACTTTGATGAAGTCAAAATTTCACTTTGGTTTATACAGCAAGAATCAAGAAGGCTCACTTTAGGTTTGCATCAACTAGGTAGCATCAGAAAATGAGAATCACATAGCCAGGCTCCTATTAATATGGAAATAATTTATGTTATGAGACAGATAGAAACGTGAATAAACATGCATTTTTCCACTGGTCACTCAGATAATCCAACATGATCAGATTACCTGTTACACAGGTATCTGGCCATGTTACAAATTCTTGAAACACTGGTGTGAAAATGCTCAGTGCTTTTAACAAATTGAAAGCTGAGATGTTCTGATATATTGCAAAATTACTAGATGTTCTCTAAAACAGTGTTTGTCTAGGCAGGGCAACAACATTTTGTGCATAGTTTCTTACCTTACTAAATTAACCAAGCCAAAATCAACAACAAACCAGAATCAAACCTTTAAAGTTTTAGTTCACGTATTTTGTTACAGAGAAGCAAGTCTTTCAAATTTCCTCAGTAATGTCCACTTCTAGAGGACATTATTACAGGAATGTTGGTGACTGTGTCTGGCAAGAATTGTTCATATGTTTTAATGGTGAAAGTTAGCAACCTCTTGTCAATTCAGGGGGCTAGAAGGAGAGAAAAAGGAGAGGCAAGCAGCCTATAAGATTAAATAAATCCATTTCTTTTCACCCTGAGGAATCTAATTCAGACTAGTATCAATCACTCAAAATATTTATGTCTTTGTTAAAACATGTGCCATCTCACATGGCAGGAAATACAGTTCAGCTTCATTTCCTCATATGTGCCATCTCACATGGCAGGAAATACAGTTCAGCTTCATTTCCTCACATGTGCCATCTCACATGGCAGGAAATACAGTTCAGCTTCATTTCCTCTGTACTGACTTGCATCTCCTCAAAAGTTTAAGGAGAAGAAAAGAAAGAATATTTTACTCTGTTCTTTTCCCTACCACCATGGAGATGAAAGCTTGTTTTTCATATGTGTCCATACCTCAGTCTTCTTCAACCAGTCTCTTTCACTTTGACAATATTTGAACCTTAGGTTCAATTTCAACCAAAGGGGAAGTTGCTTGGAAATGGGCAGGCAACAGAAAGAGAGAGACATTAATGCCCCAAAGATGGAGAGGCTAAAGCATGCCATTTAGACATTATTAGTCACCTGAGGGTGACATTAGCCCTTGAAGGAGAAATTTGGTATTTCCCAGCAATCTCTGAATATTTCAGTTCCCAGCAAAGATTAGATTGGAGATCATACCTATTAGACCCCATAAGGCACAGACATCCACTGGGAACCAGCTCTTAATAGGAGAGCTGTTTTGCTCTATCTCTCACAGCCCTGCTCTCTCTTGCCTCATTGTCTCACAAATGAGTTTCATTTTGTGTCTGTGTGATGAGCTGTAAAAATCTACTAAAGCAGTCTACCTCACTATTACCCTGATTACACTTTGCTTTTGTGGTGAAATGCAGCTTCTTGTGCACAGAGCCATCCTGTTTCCTGCGCATTACTGCACCCAACCTCTGGGACCAGCTGCCTCTAGTTATCCATTACTTCATGTAAAGAAAGAAGGCACCAGAGCCCAACAGTAATAAAGGTGTGAGAAATATCTTGTTTATGGGCTGGAAAGGGGAGTTACTCCTTCCTTTTGTCACTGGGAGAGTATTTCATACCTATTTCTTTTGACAAGAGAGCCCATCCCCCACCTCTCCCTCCCCTTCCACTCATTCCCCCCAGACCACTGCTCATCTTGCTGCCCCACAAAGACCCCCCTAATCCATAGGGGACTGGCTGGTGGTTTATAATTTTCATATGTGAATCAGGATGCTCTCAAAAGCAATCTTCAACTAAGCTAGAGACATGCAGAGAAAGTGATATGAAGACAGGCACAATTACCTTGCAATGTTTCCTTCACTAGAAAAGGGTATTACTTGAATTATGAATGAACTTAATTACTTGTATTTGCTATACAGAGCCATCTGTCTCAATAAAATAATACTGTATGAACAAAGATATATTTTGTTATATGGAATGGGTCAGGGAAAGAAAATATATATCTTAAAAAACAATCTTTTTTCTGCATGTTAATCTGGCAATATTAAAACAACGCATGGTGGTTTTAATTTAAATGAAATAATCAAGATTATTTAATTAAATAAGGCTTTTGTCATATGGAATTTTAAAATATTTTATTCCACCAGCAATATCTGCTGATGCACTTGGAAGATCTCCCACTAAAGCAGATGGAAATAGAATCCGGCTACACATTGCCATCTAGTGGAGCCCTCCCCAGCAGCGCATGCTGCAGTGGCCTTAAGGCTTCCCTCACTCGTGATCATCTCTGTTTGGAATTGTTATTGATATTTAACAGGAAAAAAGTTTATTAAGATACATAGGTTATAATGTTACAGTTTAGGTCACCTGAACCTCTGTTGGAATATTTAGTTGGGAGGTAAGACAAAAAACCTTTCACCCTTAAATCACTGCTTCAATTCAGGAGCGATTTTTGTAGAACAAATAAATACACTTGTCTGTCCCATTTTACAAGAAGTACCTGACTGCAAAAGTTTTCTGTTTAACATTTAAGACCATGCTCAACAAACAGGACAACTGAACATTTATTGTGTTCATCCTTTGGGGCAGGTTTGAAGAACAGTGGGCCAATGGGGGAGAACCCAAAGCTCTCCTATATAAGTCCTAGCAACTTGTCGTTACAGACATTGCATAATTTTGTCAGCTCAGTGACTTCCACAAGCATGAAACTTCTTTCAAAAACTGAAAGGTTTAGCTCCAAGCTTAGATGAGTCAGGAAGTTATTTGTGGAGGGATTAAAAAATACCAAATAGGGAAAGCCAGAGGGGGGATGAGTCATATCACAGTAACACCAGATATAACTCTTACTCCTTTTGTGGCTTTTTATTTGTTGGGTCTCTGTTTATTCTCATCATTCAGATGAGCTATTGCACTTCAGACTTAGACTCTTTGCATATTTTTCCTAGGGAGCTACCTCACAAGTGAATGAGGCACACATACACCTGATAGAGTATTAGTAAACAACCTCCAGACTGCAGTCTCCTGACCTTTTTTGTCCTGAGTTAACTTCTGTTAGCCTTAAAGCCTTTTCACTATGAAGTAACAAAGCACAGTCCCCTCTCTCGCATTATCACTCCTTAAATTTATCAACTGGGACAGCTGGGGAAGCTATATCTGTGCCAAAGACAGCAACAGTACAAGAGACTACATATTCTTCTGCACTTTTTTTGACAAAGAAAAGGCTACCTTCACACAGGTTTCATAATACTTTGCCTAAATCAACACTTGACTGAGAGATGATGAAAACTGGACCCCAATAGGATTGAAGTAGATGGGCAGTCACTGTGTGGGCAAGATGACTAATGTGAGAGGGAGGAACACCATTACCACATGGAAACGAGGCAAATGGGTTTTCAGGCAGAAAGCATGGTCATCTAGCTGAGCAAGTAAATGTGGCTGCAGTGTGAAAAGGAGAAAAGATAAATCTATTGTAAGGGCTTGTAAGGCTATTGTAAGGTTACCCAGTAACACCTTCAAAGTAATGTAAAGATATCTGCATTTTATCAGTGAAACGCAGAGTGCATGCACCGATCAGATGAGGGGTCTGAATAGATGAAATGCGATGAGTTGTGAATGAATGTGAGTTGTGAATGAGATGAAATGGTGGCTGTGGTCCTTCTGCAGACTACCACCAGTGAAAAGGATAAAAGAAGTCATTGTCCGATGCTGCTAAAAACTACATTAGTTCCACTGTTCACTAAGCAGAAGCAGGACACAGATTTGGGATCACATGAAGTTGTACTTGAGTAATGCCTGTGAAGAAGAGTTCCAGGCCACATTCAGTATCACAGGTGTTAAATAAGTGCATACTGTTTATTCAGGTGCTTTCATGTAAGTAAGAAGAAACAGAACCACAGCTGGAAATTCCAGGAGTATATGCGAGTAGTGACATGTACTTATAGAAGATATACTGAATTAATCTAAATTTCATCCAACCCCTGACCTAAACTACACCCACTTAATGAAACCCTGGGCAGACCAGTCGCATCTTACATCACAGACTTCTATCAATTTGGTGTTTTCCATTCATATTTTTACATAATAAAATGTTTTTTTCCTAACCCTTGCCTCATGGAGGGAGTCATAAAAACATTTTTTCTTATATACCTTCACTAAGATTATTATCACTACCAAGCAATACTGGGGTAATAAAATAAGAAAAAAAAGTGTTCAGAGTTCACATCTCAGGCTGGGTTGGCAGCTAGGAAAAAACCCCTACATTATGAGTGCAGCAAATTTGTTACCAGCATCATTGAAAGAATAAATATACTGTCATGTAATGTTAGTGATTTACAATGAGGTGTTAAAAATGCCAATTCTTATAAACTGTGGTGGCAGAGGTTAGAAAAACAGATTATCTTTTCAGGTACTATATAAAGGTGATTCAATATATTCTCCTGTTTCCAAAAGCTGTATCTAAAAATAATACATCTTTGTTATATTCACAAAGAACCTCTTCTAACCACCATACATTATATTTATACTGTGAATTAGTTATTGATGATAGCTGGCATAAAATTTTCTCCACATTTACAGTCAGTTAAAAATGTTCTGTTTCCAAGGAACAAGAAGTAAAGAAGCTTAGCTCATTCATGCCTCATTAGAATAACTGTTACTGACAACAGACATACTGGAACAACCAAAAAATCAGTTATCCCGGCAACATTCTTGTGCATCTCAGTTTCCCTTGAATATAGGTCCATATAAAGTTAACCCTGAAACTTGTACCTACAGGAATAATCATATCAATGTTGTGTAACAAAAATTAAGCAAAATAAAAAGGAACAAACAGAACCACACAACTCAGGATAAAAAAAAAAAATAAATTTCTCAATCTCCTCTGCAGGTATTGGTATGTTTTGCCTTGTGAGAACTGGGCTTGGTTCTAGCACTCAGCAAGGAAGTACAGCAGAACATACACAGCAAAAGATGATTTTGCAGTTTCTAAGACAAAGTACTTTAAGTACACTGATATACTACCAGGCAAAACTTTTACTAAGAAAGCCAGTATTACAGCCAAGAAAATCCAAGAGGATCTAAGGCTTTGACCTTGGGAATAAACGAAGGTTTTGAGGGAGTAGGTGCACTAAGACGGATATGGAAGGTTCGGGACTAGAAAGCTCTGCCAAAAGATCCATTCTGAAATCAGAGGAGACTGGCATTCATTCCTGTTTCTTTTTTATTTCTTCCTAAGAAGAGTCTCACTGCAGTGTGTGCATCTAAAATTGGCAAGTGGAATTGAGACTGTTGTATAGATACTCCAATAGGCCTGTAACATCATGAAGTACAGGCCATGAGATGATCACAACAGCCAGAAACAAAGAGTGGGCCTCATCTACCTTCTGCTACAGTGGTGTAAATATGGTATGTCTGTTTTTAAAAGAATGGAATTTATCCAGATTTTTAACAGCGCAACTGAGGGCAGATTTGGC
This sequence comes from Florisuga fusca, assembly GCA_038090715.1. Classification (NCBI taxonomy): domain Eukaryota; kingdom Metazoa; phylum Chordata; class Aves; order Apodiformes; family Trochilidae; genus Florisuga; species Florisuga fusca. The sequence continues at coordinate 17,382,761 of JAAWXA010000012.1, forward strand.
CCAGCCTTTTCAGTGGCCACCAGGGCCCCCAGTACAAGTGAGCTGATGCACAGACATGTAGCGAAGTTTGAAAAAAGTGTTATGGTTTTTTTCAAAGTGTGTACAGTGAATGTTAAACAACCCCCTGAAGTACACTTTGCCACTTGCCTAGAAACAGCACTGTGATCCTTATAATACGCTGCACGATGTGGAATGACTAATTCAGAGAGGATATGAAAAGAGTCAGGGCATTGACAGAGATATGGTACGCAATAAGTTCAGGGTTATTCTGTTGCTTTACATACTCCTTTTCTTTCTTCTTTATTTCAAGGAAGCATTTTTTTCTAATTTGGACAATTTTTAACAAGCCTTGGAGGACAGAAAATGAGATTTCAAAATCCAAGTTTTTAAGATACCCACAGACCAATTTTTATTTAAGAAAAAGGAAAAGCTTCCAATGACTAGAATAACACATCAAAGGCTGAGATGGCCAATTGGATGATAAGGGAAAAGAATAAGAATCTTCCTTAAATGTGTAGCATATGGAAATTTCCTGTAAGCCACAATGCTTTATAACCTTATACTTGTATTCTAAATATATTTGCCCTAGATTTCAAAGAAATACAGCCCTAAATTTCAGAAAGCTTAAAGATTTATGTTCAGCAAGGTGATAGAAAGCAGGTGATGTGGCAGCCAATTATTTACATAACTAGAGAGACTGTGTATAAAACATACAATCCTTATTAGTATATCTCACTTCTTCCTTCCATTTTCTGAAAAATACCATAACTAATGCAACAGTCACCAGCCAAGTCAGAATACTTAACCTTCTGGAATTAACTACTATTTCCACTTATTATCTGAAAGGTGGGCTAGTGTCTTCTTAAATTATTTTTCTGGCAGCATTGCTTGTAGCTTGAAAGAAGCAGCATTCAGATAGTATTCATACAACACTATAGCAAACTACATCCAATTGGATCCACCCTGTTCTGGTTTTATGCCACTATGCTCTCAGAGGGCATCTATCCCAAATCATGACTTCAGTAAATGCCAGTCTAAATTTAACTCACTATTAGACAAATATATCTCCTGAGGAAAGCTGCTACACAAACTGTGCTTTTCTCAGGTCCAAGATAGCAAAACTGTTGCTGCTATGGCTTTGTAAAAAGTTCATAAAGTGGAAGGACTGGAGCCAAAGAGTTCAGTAAAAAAAAAAAAAAAAAAAAAAAAAAAGTCTCATTTAACACCTTAAAAGGAATAGCAGGCAGGTTGTTATTTAGCTAGGCAGGTTGTTATGTAGCTGTCCTTGATGTTCTTTTCTCAGTTTATAGTATCCTTTCGCCTAATTAGAACAGTGGGGAGTTTTGTTGATTTTTGAGTAGATGCATACCCTACTTCTATACTCCCCTGTACCAATCATTTTAGATCAGAGAGTTTCTTTTAAAAATTCTTATTTTTTTCAAGCTGCAATTATGGGAGAAAATTCTGAGCACAGAAAATATCTCAGGAAAGGTTTCTTTTTCTTGCACACAACTCCTGACAAACACATTCCAGCAGGGTTTTGTTTTACCAGCATTTTAGCAAATCAAAATTTGCAGCAAAAGAACAAGAAAAATATGTGTGTATGTGTGTGTGTGTGTGTGTTTCAGTGTGTGAATAATGAGAACCCAAAGACTGAAAAGATATAAAAGAATATAAAGAATAAAGAAACAGATGAGGCAGATTTTTGCTATCGCTACATCTTAAAAATAAGCATACACAACGCCAGCCACCGTCAGCCAGTTCACATCAGAGCAATGCTGAGCTATGCTTTTGTGACACCAAGTGGTTAAAGTGCGAAGCTGCATTCTGAACGTGTTCCTCCCTTATACAAAAGGCTAATAAAAGAAATCCGTACTCAAAGGTGCTTATAAAAGCAGTCCTTCTCCGACCACCCTTGGTCAGATTACACATCCTAAAATTAACTTCCATAAGAATTACACATGTCAACTTAACTTTTTAAATAAATTTTATTCCAAACCCTTTACCTTTTAAATGAATTTTCATTTAATCATATTCAAAATACTGTTCAAGTCAGAAGTCAAATTAGGTATTTTAAAAGGCCCCACCTAAGAGAAACCATAACCACAGCCTGTGCAGACTACTAACACCTACAAAATATATTCTAAAAGGAACTCATAAACAGCAAAAGAGCCCCAAGAGGAGTTAAAGCTATGCCTGGTATGGAACAGATTCGACTCCCTCTTATACTGCTATTACAGAAGGAAGTCAGGAAAAAAACAAAACAAAAACCAAAACCAAACCAAACCAAACAGCCAAGAAGAACAGAAAAACAAATGCACCCACTATGATTATCATTTTGTTGAAACTAATTGCTTTTCAAAGTTAATGATTATTGGGACCCAGATGTCTTCAGAACTTCTCAACAATAAAAAATCTGTTCTGGTTGACTAGCTGTGATCAGCATTCAGGAAAAAAATAATTTCATTTTCATTTTAAATGTTTATGTCTAATTAACAATTAAAATCAGTGCAATTATTTCTGCTTCCTGTAATTCCTACACATTTTCACATCGTTAGGACATCCAGCAAATACTTCACAGTGGACCCTACACACAGGGTGCGTCTGTGGACATTTCAGCCAAGTACGTTCAAATTCTCATTTTCTTGTTGATTTCCTTCATTCCTGACCTTTCTGTTAACGTAACCCTGCCTGCTGTAACACAGAAAAGATTTTCCTAGCAGGTAAGCATTGCAAATTCCATTTTATATTTATTTTAATTTCATCCATTAGCTCCCTCTGCAGTCAGGCAACGTACTTCAAGGAGAGTCCTCATCTGTCCAGAGTTTATTAACTACAGAGTTCCTGAGAGTACAGCTTTTGTATCAAGCTGCAAATGAAGGAAAACAAATTAAGGGCTCTTGAGTGGGTACTAGAAGTCAAATAAGAAACTGTGGAGGATCACGGGAGCTACAGCAATGTGCTGGTACTCTAATATTTATACAAAGAAAATTACCTACAACATTTATACCAAGTAGAGCTGGTGCCTACCACAAGCTTCAGATATAAATTATTACAGCAGTCTTTGCTGAAGTGGTGATGACCAGGGTGGATTGTGGTCAGTAGTTTCTTGTGATAAAGAATAACCATTTTTGCCTATCGAGCTAGACATGAAAGAAAGCATCTCCTCAGTCTTCATACTAGGTTTTGTGAGACTCATCTTTGGTAATTGAAGGCAGATACCTTCAAAGAAAGTCAGATTTATGATAAATCTTTAATACATTTAAATTTTTGATATCTTCCTTTTCAATTCCATTTGCTCTAATTCTTGGTCCTCTGTTTTCAAGTGTTATGTCAAGTGGGCAGTCAGACATCCTAGAGGAAGAGCCATTTTCAAAAAAAGGCTTGCCACTAACAAACAGGAAGTCTAACAACACACAACCACAGGCTAAACAAACCAAGAGGTATACTCTGAACTACCTGGGGATGTCTTGGGAACCCCCTCAGTAAGAGTTTGTCTTTCAGGGGTGGAACATGCTACACAGAGACTGCACTCAGATGATCTTCAGTGCAGATGTCAGGATTTCTGTAGCCAGGGGCTGCAAGGGTACCCTGCAGGGAGGAATCCATAAGCTGACCTGTGCAGTCACAGCTGCTTGAAGCTTGCTCTGAAATTTGTGTGCACCCTATATGACCCATCAAAATTTCAACCAAGCACATGGTCCTTCTGTTCAGATGTGTTTAAAAAAGAGTGTCAGCTACTAGGAGAGAAGAAACAGAGGAGACATATGGACAAGGGCATAGCTGAGGGCATAGACAGACATGTGCTCCTCAGAGATGCTCCATGCCAGACAAGGTGAAGCAATTGCAGCCCATGAAGGAATCTGCAGCACAGTGAGGATGCCCTGAAGGGACTATGGCCCACTGCTGATACACACTAGAGCAGGGACATCCCTGGGGGTCTACAGCCCATGGATGATGGCCACCCAGACAGGGACAGTGCCAAAGGGACTGTGGCTCATGTAGAATATATGTCAGGGCAGGAAATCCTGGGACTGTGACCCACGCATAAACCACAGTGGAGCAGAGGAAAACAAGAAAGAAGAAGTGACTGACATAAAATAAAACATTATGTGTACAACCCCAACTGCAGTTATACAAATCATGAATGTTTTCATAGAATCGTAAATTTGTTTGGGTTGGAAGACACCTTAAACATCATCTAGTTCCACTCGCCTGCATGAGCCAAGACACCTTCCACTAGACCAGGTTGCTCAAAGAACAGTCCAGCCTGACCTTGAACACTTGCAGGGATAGGACATCCACAACCTCCCTGGGCAATCTGTTCCAATGTCTCACCACCACTTCAGCTGATCCCCAGTGGAATCCCACTAGCTCAGGATGCATCTACAAAGTTCAGTGAGGGAAAAGACTCATGGAGCCTGCAGCTCCATAATGAATACTCACCTGAGTAGTACATGAGAGGTGAATCCCGCACCAGCTCTTTCTAAACATACAGAGATAATGGATTTGTCTCATTTCTGGTATTAGAATTTCAGAAATTCTTGTTTGTTCTTGTTTGTTCTAAGTGCTGCTGTATATACTAAGCCTCTGAAAGACTATGAAACCTGAAAGGTTGTTAAGTATAAGTTATATAAAATGTGTACTGTGTGGTTTCTACTTTTCAAGGTAACAATAACTACCAAATAGCACCTGTTTCTAGATAGACAGCAGGCACTAACACAAATGACTCCAGAGGTAGTATCCTCACCCTTGAAGTGGTATCAAATAATATGCAGCACAGTGTCAGGCTGAATTGTTGGAAGCGCTGTCTTTAAGATGCAAGGTTAAACCTGTATCTGAAGCATCTGCAGTCCTCAGAGTTCTCTATTGTACTATGCACAAGTTTATTCCTAGAGTTCTGACATAATCACATTTTTGCAATTGCATTCTGTCAACATAAATTTCCACTGCACTTTTGTTTAGCTACTGCACACTTCTTTGCCAACTCTCTTAAACTGGTGTGCAGTCTTTGTGCACACACTGGTAAGTGCTTGGGGAGGAAAACACATCATTCTGCAGCTGCAATGGGAAAAGTGCTTTTATTTCACTCAAACTGGAGACCTGGGCCAAGAGGAATCTAATGAGGTTCAACAAGAACAAATGCAGAGTCCTGTACCTAGGAAGGAATAACAAAATGCACAAGTACCGGTTAGGAGCCGATCTGCCAGAGAGTAGCCCCATGGAAAAAGATCTGGTGGAAAACAAGTTACCCATGGGACGATGTGTCCCATGAAGGGGGCCAAGAAGGCCAATGGTATCCTGGGGTGCATTAAGAAGAGTGTGTCAGCAGATCGAGGGAGGTTCTACTCTGCCCTAGTGAGACCTCACCTAGAGTATTGCATCCAGTTCTGGGCTCCCTTTTTCAAGAGGATCAGGGATTTACAATGAGAGAGTACAATGGAGGGCTACAAGGATGATGAAGGGACTGGAACCCCTGCCTTATGAAAAAAGGCTGAGAGACCTGGGGCTTTTTAATCTGGGGAGGAGAAGATTGAGAGGGAATCTAACTAGTGTGCATAGATATATGCGGGCTGGGCATCAAGAAGGAAGGGACAACCTCTTCTCACTTGTGCCCTGTGACAGGATGAGGAGCAATTAATTCAAAATGGAGAACAGGAAGTTCCACCTCAACATGAGGAAGTATTTCTTTACTGTACCTTTTACAGAGCCCTGGAACAGGTTCCCCACAGAGTCTGTGGTGTCTCCTTCTCTGGAGACTTTCAAGACTCATCTGGATGAATTTCTGAGTGAGCTGCCCTAGTCTTGGTCCTGCTCTGGCGTGTGGGTTGGACTAGATGATCTTCAGAGGTCCTATCCAACCCCTGAAATACTGTGATTCCATGATTTGAGAAGCATGATACTGTCATATTCATCCTTCAAGTACTGTAGTGGACCTGCACTGTAAAATCTGAAAAGCTGCATGCTAAACACTGCATATGCACAAGAAACATTAGAAAGATGTGGCTGGTGGTAACTTCAATATTGCCAGCTTCAAATAAAGGTAGCTATTGACCCAGAGTCCTTTTAAGGGTAGCACACCTGAGGTTCTTTTTAATATGATTTTGAAATGTTTATGTACATGAGTAAAGTTTTGATTATTTTGTTTGTCTATGTACATGAGTAATATTTTGTTTATTTGGTTTGTCATAGACGCAGAACTAGTACTTTTAATGAACGTTCATGGTTGACACTTTTCATTCAAGTTATCAGGTGAACTGAGTAACAGATTGCTGCACTCATAACATCCTCCTTTCTATTTTCATCCACCTTTTGCAAGTGTTTCAGTTGAGGCTCTAGTATAAGATGCAAAAATGTAGGACTAAATTTTGTGACATATTACACCTAGAAGTAAACTACTGTCTAGATCCCATGAATGCGTCAGCAATGCACAGAGGGAAATGATGTACCCAGGAAAATTTATTTTTTACAACCACAACAGGAAGCTTTTCTCCCTTATATGAAGAAAGTCTTTAGAACTATGTCTTTTTTTTAATTCATTCTAATACTTAAATTTGTGTGGAAAACTGTAAACAGACAGTATCACCCTCTTTGTGTGAAGACTTTATCTGTCATTATCCAGCTTTTGACTCGACAGTCTTCATACTTTTTTACTGGAAGTAGAATCCAGTAAATAACTTACTCTAGAATATTACTGCCAATTTTCTTCAAATAAAGCAGTCCTCTTAGTTCAATTTGAAATAAAATAAAAGCTCTCCTATCTAAGTGACATCAGAGATAACAAGGAAAAAGACTTCATAATTTTTTATCACCTGAAATTCTCATAAAAAGCTAAAATAGTACTACAGTAAAATAATTCTCATAGCTTACCCACAGTAGGAGGTCTAGACTTTCTGAACAACTTCATGTTCTACGTGCCTTTTCCTGTAGAATTATCCCTTCTTCTAATTTGGTTTCATCGTTTGAAAATTATTTCACATAGCAGAATTCAAATCAAAACATCCACAAGTGGATTTACTTGGCTACAAAAATTAAATTTACAGCCACTTTAATCAGAATTAACTTTCAAGTGTGAACAAGCTCCTTATTACATTGTTGGAAACAGCAAAATAATTAAAAGTATGACTACAGATGATACTTTATTGAAGCTTTTATTCAAAAGATAGTGCCACAAGAACACACAGACACAGGCCTCAGTAGAAGCATTCCAAAGTAGCTACACACACATACACACACACTCTGCCCATAAGAAAAATGAATTATGGAGGAAAAGTCTAAGTACACATGCAGCTCCCAAGTGGAACATACTTCCTGAAAGAAGACATTTTTAGAGTAGAATAAATATGTCCAAGACTAAGCTAATCACAATCCATTTCATATGTTTCTTTAAATACATACATACATACATAATCCTACTTAGATTCATCTGCCTAATTTGTTAGCAGCCAATAAGCAGTAGGAGTGAAGTAGGATGGGATCTAAAACCAAATAAATTAAATTTTTTTCTATCTTCTGGTCTTTCCATTTAAAAGAAGGAACAGTGGATACAACTACTCAGAAAAGGAGGCACATATCAGGTTAGTTAGAGGTGGTTCCTGCTGAGATGACAAGTCTAAACTCTGCACTATTCTCACTTGGCCAGATTTCTCCATTCATCTGATATTTTCAAACACAAACTGTTGCTTATTTAAAGAATTGCACTTTGCAGAATTAATGGTAGACAAACATAGAAACACATCTGTTTTACATATCAACTTTTATGATACCTAGCAATTTTATTTGTATGATCAAACCTGTACTGAGGTCACTGGAGTCCCAGAAACCATAGAAGGGCCATATTTGAATGTTCAAATGCATAATGAGAATTTTTAAACAGTGGCTCTTGATCAGTCTTTCTGGAGTGAACACAAGAGCACTTAAATTCAGTCTGAAAAAATAATCTGACTCTTGCACTATGCAGAAAAGACAGCAGCTGCATTTAACAGACTATTGATGAATGAAAATCTGCATCAAGAAAAACTAAGTTAAAATAGTTACAAACATTTTATAGAGGAACAATTACGAAAATGTAAAACAAATAATACAAATAATTAATAGAGTTTTGAGATAAGGTAATCAGACATTCTTCACTTCTTTACCATTCTTTTCTTTCATTAATTTTTCTTTTTTGTCTGTACTTTATTCTTCAGCTCTCATGAATGAAATCTTTGGTTGCATAAGAAGAATGTTGCACATGCTAACTTACAATACAAAAGACGATGATGTAATGGAACAACAGTACACAAATTGGAACAAGTAAACATAACCTTTCCCTAATCTGCAAGGAAAGATAACACTTTTTTAATTTACATTTGCAGCTCTTTCAGCCAAGTTGTGTTTTAGCTGGTAAGTTAGTACATTTTTATTCACGTCTGTCTGTAACTAAAGTATATTTAACATATTTGCATTCTGTCCTTTTATTCCATTTTTCACTTTTACTGCTCGCTTTCTGCATAAAACAAATGATTGCATTAGAAATCTATGTACAAAGAGAATTGAAAATAGCAACTGAAAAATAAGGAAAGAATAAATAGCTTCATCAAGAAGTAAAAATCCTCTGAAGCAGACTGACATCTTTGTTGAAGCAAATAACATAATTATGATGCAAACAGCAGGAAGGAAAACAGCTTTCTCATTTAAAGAGTGGGAGACACAGCAGGGGCAAGATTATTGAGCTGTAAGCCAAGAATCAACTCCCAAAGCACCAAGTGCAGGATTCATTCAGACATACACACAAAATCCAGACCCAAAAGGCTTTCAGAGCTCAGCCCTTAGCTCTGGCATGAATTTTACTGGCTGTGGTGGAAGTTTTCATCATTAACAAACCACACACATTATTTCCACTGGAGAGGATTTTAATGGCTCTTATAAAAGAGACAGCTGGAAAGATGTGGTCTCTAAAGTTCCAGACAGAGGATTCACATGATGGTCAGTAGACTCTTTACCTTTGGGCTTCTTTTTCTTATTCAAATAATCTCTTCAGGAAGGCATTACTAAATGAAACCTGTAGCTTACTTCATTCAAGTTTGGCATATGCATTATCTCAGGCAAACACACAATAATAAAAGATACTTAGGCAACATATTTTGAAAGGGAGGATGGTGGTCATAAACCATGGATTTTTATTCTTCAGGATAGAAGCAGTCAGTCAAGCTTAAGTGTTTGAAAAAAAAAATCAAATCTATTTATGTATGGGAATTGGTCTGTCTGTCTAATTGACCCCTCTAGCAAAGAGGCACAAGACATACGTCTGATGTTAAAATGAAGCTTCTCTTAATTATATACCACGAAATGGAATCTGTTTCAAATGTGTGCTAAAATTAGCTTAAGCTATTATTCTCTAGTGCATATAACATCCACTGGCCTCAAGAAAGGAATTCTTAACTATAGCTAAATGCCAGCATTGACATATGTAAAAGAGCCATTTGAACTGAGTCTACTGCTGGTACCTAACAGCTACTCATGAACACAGAAAATAGAAATAGTAGGTGGGAACTACAATTTTCTTTCAGTATGCTTTTCCTGAACAGAAAAAAAATGCAGAATACTGCATGGGGGGAAAAGTCTTAGATTGTTCTACTGGAAATAAAAAAAAAAAAAAGTAACCATATCTGAAGCTTTCAATAAAGTATTTGTTTACTTGGTAAGACACGAGTGCTGAGTCTTCAATAACATGGCTTAATTTGGCATGAACACTCCCTGAAATCACCTCTGCATTTTTATGTGTTCTTCACCTCCTAATCCTCTGATCTAGATTACACTATAATTTAAACACTAAAGATAATTAGGGCACTTTCTAAGAGCCTTATTGCTAAAAAGATATAGGAGATGCCAGCTTGGACAGTTTGGATTTTATTTTATTTGCTTTTCAACTCTGTCTTACATATTTAAGTGGTGATTTCTTTGGGTGAGAGACTTGCCTCTTAGTTCTTTAAGACTCAAAGCAGGGGCACTTTGGGCAACTAAAAAGCATCTTCACATACAATTTACTATTCTTGACATATAAGTTGTCATCTCTGGTTTTGTTTTGAATCTGAACAGAGAGTAAGTAGCAGCAAAACAGAAAAAGATCAAATGCAGTGGTCTCTTACCAAATATAGGAAAGACTCGCTTTGTGATATCAGGCTATATGAAGCAAAGTGTGGGCATTTCACTTAATATTGTTAAATTTTCTTGTGTAGTAAAGCTTTCATTTACTGCTCTCTCTGTAGGGTTTGTATAACAAAACTAAGTATGCCAAATATAACAGCAATTTTTTCTCTCTCTCTGTATGTCAGTATGATCACTAAGGTATTAGAGTAGGTTTCTAATTACCCTTGCATTATTTTTTGTGAGACAACATTTATTCAGCTTGCAATTATGTACTGACAGTGAAACCAGACTTATAAAGCCCCTAGTCTTGTGAATAATCTTGGATAATTTTTAACAGGACTGAAAAAGCAAAGCACAAAACCTATGCATATTTTGAAAATGTAGTATCTCCTCTCTCTATGAAAAATAAGGAAGTGAATCTACAGAGAAATTATATCAGGAGGCAGAGAGCATGTTCCAGGCTGAAGAAATGGAGATAAAGCCAGCATGTGCAACATAACCTTCAAGGCTACAAATGATTCACCTAGGTGCTCAGAAAAATCAGCCCCAAGAAGCCTAGTGTAATCTCACTGTATCATGACACTAAGGAAACAAATAAAATCAGTCATAAAGGAAAAAGCTTTTTACTTATGAGACAGTGCACATTTTACTGTTTTTTTAATTATGACAACAACTGAAAAACAGTATCTTTTTAGCTAGCATGATGTTTGTACTCTGTACACACTGTTTTTAGCTGATAAGTAATAACCATGTTATCTCTAGCTAAATAGATAGATAAACAAGAACAGCAATATACTTTTTCAAAATAAACAGCATAACTTGCAAAAAATTGAAAATACTGCATTGCTTTGCAAATACAGACCACATGATCCAGACAGTATTTATGCTATTGATATAGTCTACACCTCTCTTGTCAGATATTTTATTCAACTAGTGTAACAAAAATAAATCAGATTACATAATTTCAGCTGGTATTTTGTTTCATTAGTCAATACAGAACAAATAAATTATTCCACATCTACAGCTATATGTAATTATTTTTCGTCCTCTTCAAATGCCAGGAATCTGAATTTTCTACCCAGAGCAAAAAGTAACCCAACCCTCAGTTAATTAAATTTTAGCTAAGTTTCTCTTTATAACTGTAAATTGCACTGCAGGTAAGAAATTGATTTATATATTGAATGTTAAATCATGATTAATAATACCAATGTACTAATCAGTCATCCTTAAGACACTGAAAAAGACATCACTGTGATGACTATGGTTTTTAAGCTATATATATATGAGATATATATATATATAAGAGCCTTATATATAAGAGCTATAAAGAAAAGAAGGGAAAGAAGGAAACGATTTCCCAATCACAGTTCACATTGAATAATTTTATGGTTTCAGTAGTCTGCAATTAGACAGTCAGCATTGTCCAGAATATCTGCAGATACAGAGCCTTTCTTTCCATTTGAGTTGGTGGAACTTACATCTATATTTTTGTTAAGCATCACAAATGACAGACTTGAAGCTTCAGCTTTTAAAAATTACTGCAAATTTAAAATTACTCCTTATTCAGAGGTCATGTCAGTGTTCAGCTGCCTCTCTCCATACGACTGGGTCTGACAGCAATTTTTATTTGTATTCCAGCAACACTTGAGAATCTTCATCAAAAATTAGAACCATGACATTTGAGGGTCTCCAGAGAACACTTTGAGTAATGTCCTTAGAAGAAAGTTACTGCCCCTCCACTGTACACTGCTGAAACCAGGCATTGCAGGTATGTTTCTTCAGCTAGTTTAAGGAAGCCAAATAGCATAAAAGAGGAAGGTCTGCAAGCAGCCTTGATTGGTTTAGTAGGAATGTTTACCATCCCACCCAGACAGGCTGGGGTCCTCTGAGTTTTCATTTCAAATCAAACCAGAATGAGTTCTCTCAACTCCAGGCATAAGGCCAGCTATGTGCAGACTTCACTGAGACAGTGTCCTTTGGGTTTGTGACAGCACCCTGCCCAATTCTTTCCATCAGCAGGCTCATCCCTGTTTGTGCTCCCACTCAGAGGCTCCCACAGCAGATCCCTTGTTGTGGTGTGATGGCCTCATCTGCAGGCTCTGATTTCCAGGTGCAGTTGGAAGGGCCTGGTCCAGACTGTACCCAAGTGCTGAGCTGTGTCCCCAGGCCCTGCCTACCCAGGGGTTTTACTGCAGCTGTAACATAGCAGGTTCTGTGCCCAGCATGCCCACTTCAGACTCAAGATAAAGAACAAAGTGTGCCAGAAGTGGTTAGTTCTCCCCGCTTTGCTGAAGCCTGTGGTAGCCAAGGTAGGCAGCTCATTCCCACCAATGTTGATGTAGGGCAGCAGAGCAGTGCTGCACAGCTCACTTTTGGTTCAGGGGCTGCTGGTTGTAAAAATCTGTCTGAGAGCATAATACATAGGTAACTATTAAGTGAGGAAATAAATCTGATGACAACAACAATGGGGAATTAATACTGTCCAGATCCTTTCCTAGCAGAATATAAATTTCACAGCTTTTAGAGATTCTTTACCAATTGTACACATTGCCTTTAAAATCAAAGTAATAGTTAGGGTAAGATTGGTCATTGAAGTAGGCAAATACACAAGCAGTGCTTTACTAATGGTCAAACACTAATTTGGTAGCTCAGCAAAATATTATTATTTTGGTTACAGCTAACCAGACAATGCCACAATGCGGATATCTTTAATGGAATGAATTTTAATTACCGAAACAACAGAGATGTACTAGTGCCTAGACCATTTCACCTGTGTGTATGTGCTGGAAATTTGTAAAGAGCTATAAGCCAGGGAACACTGCCTCATGTGGTTATTTATAATGCAGAGCTGAATTGTCTTTACAGTTGACGGGGCACCATACATGCCCTGAAGGTCTTTCTGGTGAGAGTTTTAAAACTGCTAGAATGTACCTTAACTGGAGGGTCAGCTACATTGTATCATCTTGTGAAAGTGTCTCATGGAGCTAATTTAACTTTTTAGACATTGTGACATTTGAGAAAACTTCTTTCACTGAGTGTTGTAAGACAAATTGTGGTAACACATTCCCTCTAAGGCCTGGAGCAGAACAGGTGGGAGTGATGGTGGCTCTCAAGCTGAACAGAAATCAATAAAACTGCTGTTGCAAAAAAGCACAATCACAATGGCAGCATCTTGAAGGAGACAGGTAGATCCAAGACATAAAAAACCCCTAACACTTAGCTGAAGTGCTATGTCTAGTACCATCTAGAAAATCAGAGGAAAATACAAAACTTGTATTCTAGAAATTCAAGAAAACATGACCAAGTCAAGGAAACAGAAGACTGAGGGCAATGTTACAATAGGCTGTGTATAGTTGGAAAGGGGATAGAGTTAGGGGATTAATATCTTCTATATGCTAATTCCTGGTAATACAAAAGCAATGGGCTTGACCCAAAGTAATAGGGGTATGAGTTTGAATATCATTGAATATCAGAGAGATTGATAAGGGAGAATACTGGATATCCCCCCAATCCTCGTCCCTCTGCTACTTCTTTTTCTCTGCCCATTAAGAAAAGGAAAGTGCTCTCCTCCCCATAAACCTTCAGCTAATTCAGCAAACCAGAAGACTAAGATGGCCCTTTAGAGTGTATATTCAAAAAAATGCTTCACCAAAAGAGTCAGTAGGCACTGGGACAGGCTGCGGAGTCATCATCCCTGGAGGTGTTTAAAACTGTACGCAGATGTGATACTTAGGAATATGGTTTATTGGTGGACTTGGCAGTGTGCTAGGTTAATGGTTGAAGCTGATGATCTTCAAAGGTCCTTTCCAACCAAAATGATTCCGTGATTCTATGATTCTTCAGCTGCCTAGAGTTTTTCTTAAGGTCTGTTCTGCTCACTTATTTCTGTGTGCACTTGAAACACCAAAAGTCTCCAGCTTGATACACTGCCCAAGTCCCCTGCTGTTCTGTATTCACTTTGACAAGGAAACTAGGTCTGTTTTTTCTTACACGGTGTCTTGACAGTTGCTCGAGAACAGAACTATCTGGATCGCTCATAGTCCTCTGAAGTGCTGTGACCTTCTGCAAAGCAAACCCTGACCCTGAGACTGTGTGATAAATTACACCACTGCTGCAGTTTGCACAGCATTTCAGGGAGGCTGGGGCTGATTTGATTATGGTCAAATTGCATTCTGGCTAGCGGCGGGATTTTGGCAGCAGATTTCTCTCCCCTGTTCCCTGGCGGCGCTGAACTCATAGAACTCACCAACAACTTCCCCCTCAGCGCCCGGTGCTGACCCGACCGGACCCTGCGGCCCGCCCAGACCGGGAGCTTCCTCGCTGCCAAACAACCTCAAAGCTTTCCTCTCCGGCTCCGCCTTCCTCTTCCTCCCCCTTCACGGCCGGGCGGGCCAGGGCCCGAACCGGGACCAGGGTGATGGAGGGGCCGCCGTCTCCCCCCATCAGGCAGCAGGTGGGCAGAGCGCGGGGCGGCGAGCAGAGGCCGGAGCCGGAGCCGGAGCCGGGGGAGCTGCGTGAGGCCGCCCGCTGCTTGGTGCTGGATGCGGACGGGAGGAGCGTCCCCTTCAAGGCCCTGTATGGGGAGCAAAAAGCCATCGTGGTGTTCGTGCGGGTGAGGAGGGAGCGGCTGGCCGGCAGGGGTGTCTGGGCCGCCCGGAGCACAGGCAGGCGCCTTGCCTGGAGCCCTAACTTGTCTGTGCAGCGGCGGTGGCCGGGGAGGAGGGAGGGGGCGAAGAGGAGGAGTTTGCACAAGCTAGGCCGGAGCGCAGAGGTAGGAAAATGTAACGCAGATCAATTCTGTTTCTACGATCCCTCGTTATTTGGTACAGTGATACAGTGTTTACCCGAAAAAGGGGTAGTTGCGTGTGTTTTAGGAAACAAGCATTGTGTACCCTGATTTCCCAGCTGACAAGCCAGCTCTCTCGTTCCTAAAATATCCACAGACAAAAATATTAGCAAGGCCCAAAGCCCCGGGTCACTGTGCAAACTTGGAGTAAGCCAGGATCCTGATCCAAATTTCGGTGACAGTAAAGAACTTTAATCTTTCTTGTTTCCAGTTCTTGATCACCTCAAAAATTATTTGTCAGAATCTGCTGCTTCATTGCTATGCAATTATGTCTGTTTCTGACATGTCCAACTGGCTATGTTGCAGAATTTTTTATGTTACACTTGTAAGGAGTATGTAGAAGACCTGGCAAAAGTCCCCAGGGCATTTTTACAAGTAAGTACTCAGCCCTTAATATGTACATGAGGTTGCTGTAGTCGACCATACATATTACACCCTGCTGCTGGCTTGTGTGAGGCTTAAACCTTCTAGGAACAAAACAAAACAAAACAAAAAAAAACAAAAACAAACAAAAAAACAAACAAACAAACAAACAAACAAAAAAAAACAACGCTGAGAAGAAAGTGCTGTCCTAGTTTGCTACAATAGCCACACAGTCTCTGCCTGGGCAGCTCATGGTTCCACTGCACACTCTGTTGCAGCAGTGTTATATCTGTCTGCCTAAAAAGCTCTGTGCTGTTTTCTCTGCTGTGTTCAGAACAGCTAGACAACATCTGACAGGCACTTCTTTTGGTGTCATTAGTGCAGCTGTCTCTTCCTGACGACTAATCCACTACCACCCTTTCTATTATGGCTGTATGGTTGACTGATGGTTGCCCATGGGAAAAAACAAAATTGATCTGTACTAAAAATAGTCTCTTTTACTAATGTTATTTGTAAGCTGCATCAGTTGTGTGATCTGTTCTCGAGGCAGGTGCAGAAACAGCAGCAACAAGAGAAAAGGTGGACAAAGGTTGCTATGGATGAGTATTTGTTGCATGGTAGAAGATATCAGAGACAATGATCCCCTGCTAAATGTGGATGGCTAATCTAGCTCATCTAGGCTACTGATTGAAATTCTGTCATATTTTATTCCCAAGAGCAGTATAGCAAATGACAGACACTCAGTTGCTGACATGAAGCCTTAGATGACTAAGAACTTGGGGATGAAAAGGGGCAATTCTTTTGGCAGCTCCCATTCTCAAGGCAGATTTTTCTAAACTGCTCACTCAGTGTCATTCAGAATGACATATTCTTAATTTGGCTGCTCAAATAAATGCATAGGTAATCAAAACTATGTATGCTTGCTTCTTCCTTCCTTTCTTCCTTCCTTTCTTTCTTTCTTTCTCTCTTTCTTTCTCTCTTTCCTTTTCTCTTTCTTTCTCTCTTTCCCTCTTTCTTTCTTTCTCTCTTTCTTTCTCTCTTTCTCTCTTTCTCTCTTTCTCTTTGTTTGTTTGTTTTTTGTTTTTTTTGTTTTAGTGTGAGTATTGTGGTTCTTTTCATAACAAGCAGAATGATTCTATATTGGAAAGACAAGTATAATGTCTTAACATTAAACCAATATCATATTTTTTACCTGTTTTACTGACATCTAAATGAACATCAGTTTTGACCTCTATTCTAGACTCAGGCCTAGTGTTGTACCTGCAAAAGATAGCAGTATATGTGGATACAAGCTATTTCTATTAATGAACATTGTTTTATGCACATCACAGATTTATATGCACTGATATGTGCATCCTTCTTTAGATGTAGGTGCAACTGATTGGACGTTTTGAATTTACAAAATCTTATCAGGCTGTAATCAATTGAAAAGATGATTCTACTATAGAAAAGTCTTATACATCTCTAACTTACAAGTTATCTTCAAAAGTAATTTTTGCACTTAATAAATTAATGTAGTTGCTAACTATGGGTGGCAGAAAAAAGTAGGGACACCAAATATACAAGTGAGGTTAATTTCAAATAATTTAACTTCAGTGCACTGTGATCATTAACTCGGGACACCAGATTCTGCAAATGCTTTGCAGCCATGCAGAAACACCGATATCCTCTTTAGTGTTTCAATACCCATTTTCTGTTCTAGGAAGCAAATGTGAGGCTTATAGTTATTGGACAGTCGTCTTATCATCACATCAAGGTAAATAAAGTAGTCATTAAATACATTGTACTCTCTATTGTGTCTTAATGGTCTGCATTGAAGGATTTCCTTCTGTTTGTAAAGATGGTAATTGGCAGCCACAGAAAAAGAGGACGGTATTCTTTTCCATGAAGCAATTCTAATAGTGGTACATGAATAAAGCAAGTAACTAAAATTTTCAGTTTAAAAACCACTGGGACTTGCTGAGGAAATATCTTTTTTTATTATTATTATTTCACTGGAAGCTAAAAAGCTGCCTAAAATTTTTTTGCCTTTAAATTAACATGACAAATCCACAGGTTTCCAGATTGGTGTCAGGGTGTCAGTATGTTTTCTGAAACAGTAAAACAGTATTTTTAATATGCATTTATTTTCCAGCCCTTCTGCAATTTAACTGGTTATATGCATGAAATGTATGTTGATCCACAAAGGGAAATTTATAAAATACTTGGCATGAAACAAGGTGAAGGTAATAACATATCAGGTAAGATTAATTTTCTCACCCTGTTTGGTCTTATACAGAGCAAGAATGCCCTGATAAAATACTATGATCACAATATAAATAGGGAGTTGCCCACCAGCTCCTCTCTTGTAGGCTATATTTTGTCAAAACACTTGTAATCAGGAAATACTAGATTATTCATAGCAGCTTTTTTATTTTGTTGTTTTTCTGATATACTTTTGTATTTCCAAGTATTTTAATTTTATTCTTTTTTTAGTGAGAAGCCCTCATGTGAAATCAAACATGCTGCTGGGAAGCATTAGGAGTATATGGAGAGCAATGACTGGCCCAGCTTTTGATTTTCAAGGAGACCCCGCTCAGCAGGGAGGAGCTTTGATTTTAGGTCCAGGTGAGCTTCCTTGTTTTGTGTGAAAAGTTATTGTCTCCTCCTGTAGCTGTTTGCTTTAACACTATCCCCTTGGTTGCTGTCCCTCTGGATCCCAAGGAGGTAGTCATGTGTTGAACTGTGTGATTTTGCCAGCTGAAGTAACCTCTGGAAGTGTCATTCTGTAGTTCCACCTCCCAGAGAGGTAGCAGAAAGTTTGGGGGTTTTTTTTCTGACATCATGGTGTTCACCTATGGTGTTCACCTACATTCTGCTTTCACATTCGGTGCGAGGCACGTAATGCACTTTTAGTAGAGGCACAATGCATAAGGGGGGCTGCAACATCACAAAGTCATCTCATTGAATCATTAGAAAATACCATGCTAGAGCAGATTTAATTCAAATAAATGCAATAATGAAATTTTTTAAAATACAGTATGTTGTGCAATCTATAGGGCTAGTACACATTTGTACAAGAACTAGAAGAAGATCAGAATGCTTCTTTGATTCAGTTATATCTTTGAATAAATAAGTATTTTCTTGAACAATTTACATGTTCTCATTCTATTCCAGGCAATAAAGTTCATTTTCTGCACCTTGATAAAAACAGACTGGATCATGTTCCCATTAACAGAGTTTTGCAGCTTGCAGGAGTTAAAACAGTGAATTTCACAAACAGCCCTGAGATTATTGACATATGACACTGGCACAGTATATAAATATTTTTACTTGTGTTCTAAAAGAGCACTTCTTCAGTGAATTCCCACCTGCACAGGCACTGTTGTGTCTTTATGGGACGTATGAAACCCTATCTAGAAAAGTAGACCACAGAACAAAATAGCTGGCACTGAAGAAGGTCACAAAAGTGCTGTTTCCATTGCATATAAGATAGCAAAGACTAACATACAATTAAGGCTCAGTGCAAAAAATCCTGTAGCTTATTACCTCCTCATCAAGCAAAGCTGCTAGTATATTTTAAACAAATCTTTGTTCAAGATGAACTAAACAAAAAAATCTGGTTTTAGCTGGGAAGAATTTGAGATTCTTGCGTTCAGCAGATCACATTGGCTTTCAAACCAAAACTTGCTAGCAATATTTTAAAGTTTCTATCACCATGTGACAATGTTGTATGAAAATGTACCTTGAAAAATTCAATTTCAAACACTGAACCTACTTTTGCATCTGGAACTAGCAGATATTATGAAATACATTTTATAGCTTTAAATAAATATTAAAAAAATGTCACCCATTGTCTGCAATTCTTTTGCTTCATATGAAAAGGCAGCTCTGAAACACAGGGAGAGGTGTGTCTTAAACCTATTTTTTATCAGATTGTCAGTTTTGGAGTAGGCTGTAGTCAGTTACTGGGTGTCCTATGAAGATTTGCAGCAAAATATTCTTCTGTGTTTGCATTTACTTTCTCTCAGTGCAAGAGGTATCTAAAAAAATATCCTTAGTTATTTTGTCCTAGACCACCGAGCTTTTTGTTTGTGTTTGTCATAGATGACAGAAGCATTTTGGTTTGCAGTTCTGTCAGATTTCATATTATCTGGTTTCCAATAATGTTTTTGTTCAGAATCTATTTCTCTCATTAAAGCAGATGTTCCTTCTTTCACCCATCAACCATTTCTTGTTAGCAATTTTAAAATAAGATTGCCCAAGATTTAAGGAGGAATCTGTCCTGGTCTGTAGTCTCTCATCTTTGGCCTTCACTGTAAAATGCTGCCATTTCACCTGCAATTTCTCTCCTCTTTTAATCCTTAGCACTAATGCAGTTGTAAAATGGTATTCTGTGAAGAGGCTTGTCCCTGCATACAGGAAGGTCAGTGGCAGGCATAGAGCAAACTCAAGAGAGCTCTACACCATTGCGAGTATATGAAATTAAGTGTAGTGTTGCTTGACAAAAAAATTAAAGACTTGCTTAAGAAAGATAATGATACTGAGCAAAGTCATTCCATTAAATGTACTATGCCCTAGTAATTCACATGCACATTTTGATACGGTGTGTTTAGAAGGATATTATTAATGTAAAAATGCTGTGCTAAGTTCCATGATTTCACTAAACAGGACTTGGCATAGGACTGAAGCAGCTGTGTGCAGACTCAGAACCTGCATGATTTTAGGGTTGGCCAGAAGCTTCTTCAGAACTTGGCATAACAGACTGAGACTAACAGCTGGAGCACCAAGATAAGTGAAGTCAGATTTTCGTGACCACTGCCCCTTCAAATAAGGAGCTGGTCCCTCCCTCCTTCCAGAGTTCTGTCCCTCCAGAGCTCACCAGTATTTTTGTGTAGGTCAGGAATTCTGCAATGCAGCTGCCTCTGTGTTACTTAAATCACAGTAGAAAGCAAGCTAGAAAATTGTTTTTAGAAAACCGGTCTTACGTTTGTAAAAAATACAAGAAAGGCAGAAAAATCCTTTTCAAAGAGAAAGAATCATAAATATTCAATTTATTTGTAGTCCTTCCACTCTGCTTCATTCACCTCATCATCACTCTCAAAGACACTGTCTCCAGTTCCACTTTTTGTTTGCAATCATTTCACTTTCGTGTTATTGATGTTTTTGATTTTAAAGGGAGTGTTTGGCTGCTTGTTTTGCTTTCAGTACAATTAAAAAGATACATAATGGGAATGAATCTATTACTGCTTTTAAAATACATTAAATAAAACTAACCATAGCTAAAAGAGCTGTGGTGTCTTACAAGGGATGAACTGGATTAAGTTGTAGCTTGACAGCTCTGTAGGTTGAAGTCATCCATTGTCACCACGACAATACTGACAGGGACTATACTACAGCTTCTGTGTTATGTCAGCAAAACCACTTTTTCAGAAAGACTCACAAGATGCATACAAACAAACAAACAAAAAAGGAAGTCAAAGAGGAGGATTCAGTCGAAGAACAGTCTCAATTAAAGCATCAGCCCTGGATTTGTTACGTGAAGAGGGACTGTTGCATCTGACCACTGCTACACTGAGTTCGATGGTTCCCCGTGAGACAATGGTTCGCACTATGCATAACAAATAGGAACAAAGATGGTCACAGCCATCCAAGGGAGAAACGTTTTTCACAGTGTCAGTGGAATTTTAGGTCTCTGGTGCTGTTTAGGAAAAGTATTTTTTAAAAGTTATGAATGAGGTGAAAGGTGGAAATCAGTGGAAGATGATCACTGACTGGTTGGTACTCAGCAGATGGAAGAATACTTCAGCGAGGGCTTTTGTCACGGCCGATTACGACAGAGGTGGCAAGGGAATAGTTTTCAGAAGTTGTTTTAACTAGTGGCTTGATACATTTCAACACATACTTAAAATAACGATGTGTTTTAGAGCATCAGCGTGCCTGAGGGGCAGGCTCAGCCCAGCTCTTTTAACTTTCCAAACTAATATCCATCTAAGCGCTGAGCCCGAAAGGCGGCTGTGCGTCCTGGGCTGGTTTCGGTCGGCCTTACACAACGTGCCCTTGGGACCCGCTTTTGGTACCCGTCGCGGGAGGCACTTGACAAGCTGCGGCGCCTCCAGAAACGCAGCTGCGAACGCTCCTTCCCACAGACGGCGGCTCTACGTTGCCGGCCCGAACACGGGAGCGGAACCACCCCGGGGGCCGGGACCGTCGCCACTCTTTTTAAGGGTTGCGTTTAGGACACGCCGTGACCACCCCTCGCCCCGCGAGAGAAACCCCGCGCCACGTCAGCAGCCCGCACCGCTGCGGGACGGGCAGGGGCGAGGTTCCGAGGGTCCGCCCCGAAGTGTCAGCGATGGACGGGCCGGGCCGGGCCGACCCGGCCCACCTGTTACAGCCAACACTGTGACATCACCGTCCCCACCGCTCCGCGATGGTGACGCCACTCCATGCTGACCCAATCACAGGCGGCGGCGCCAGAAGCGGCCGCCAGCTCGGGGNGGACCACCCAGCGCGGAGAGGAACGCTTCCTTCCCCGCCGGGACCCCGGGGCGTCAGCTCGGCAGCCGCTCCCGAAGTCTGTGCCAGGGGTGAGTCCTGGCGTCGTCTCTCCGGCGTTGCACGCAGCGAAGTGCTCTCTTAAAAATGCATTGCTAGTCCAGCCACCCTTCCAGAAGAATAAATACTGTGGCTCGTTAATAACTCTGGCTGTACCGAGCAATTTCCTTCTGCTGTTTCTGCTTGTCAGAGACTAAAGGGAGCGTACACTCCAACCATTGGAGAACATGTTTCTGTGGGTGAAACAAAATAATGTATTTCTCCCGATATTGGGGGATTTATATCTTTCTCCTAGTGTTGTTCTTGCTGGCTAATGGGTAGAGTAATGGACAAGCGTCGCATCGTTTCTTGACACTCGGGTGCCGCCGGCTGCTGCAGGCAGGTTTGATCCGTGTTCTCCTCCCGGTCGTGGCCCTGTGGTTTGAGCCGTGCTTTGTTTTGGCACAGGACCTGACTCTGTGGAGGAGCGTATTGGATTGAAGCTGAAATAGATATAGATCTAGGTTTGCATTCCTCAGCTAAAAGACATGCTTGAGTTTAGTTTGCCCAAAAGAAAAGAAAACGGGGAAAAAAAAAAAAAAAAAAAAAAAAAAAAAAAAAAAAAAAATACAATTATCTTAAAAAAAACCACAAACAAACAAACCTCACTTCTACTGCTTTGTGAAGGATATGGGAATTTGTAGACAGAGCAAGCAAAAATACAAAGAACAAACGAGGCTCCAGACATAACACTGCCAAAAAATGGGGTTCTTTAAATTAATTCACAGGTCTCCTAGATAACAATATAATTGGAAAATCATGGGATTTTTTTTTTAATTTTGGGCATAGTGATGTAGGAAGAATGTGAACTCCACAGGCTTCCTCTTTTTAAAAGCTTTGGTATTATCAGGGATTAAAATGATAAATTCTCCAGACTAAATTACAGTATTTTTGGCCTAATCTATATGGAAAAACATAATGGTGTACTTACATGCAGCCCTATAATGCTACCGTAACTTGATGTGTATTTTTCTATAACTCCAAACATTTATATAGGAAATTATTATAGTATAGTTTTAAGGCTAGATGTAGAAACCACTCATCTGGCAGGTGATGACTTTTTGATATTGAAGTAATTTCACTATCTAGAATACTGTGCAGCCCTGTCCATCTCAGATCTCCAGTAAACAGGTCCATCTAATAATTTACATGCAGCAGTTGCCTGGATCTGATGATACATGTCTGGCATTAATAGGCCCCTTAAATTACTGTATTTTCTCCTCCAAATAAATGTTTTTCTCATTTAAGGAATACATTAGAGCACCTAGGTTTTGACATGTGGGTTTTTTGGTTTTTTTTAGGTTGGTTGGGTTTGGGGGTTTTTTGGTGTGTGTGTGTGTTTGTTTGTTTGTAGCATGGGATTTCACCATAAGCAATGGTGCATAGTATAACAAATTTGATTAAAATGTAGTAGAGTATTTTATAATATTTCATTTTACCTTCATCTTCTTACTGTGCACAGTGGCTGCTGTTTACAAGCTTCTAATCATGGAACTATTGTAGCCTAATTTTTATTAATGTCGGTATGCTATGCTTCTTTCTAAAAGAGAAACCTAGAAAGAATAAGCCCACAGGCTTACCTTTTTATTCAGCTATTTTAAAAGTTACTTCATCTTTTAAACTGTTGGTTCCGCCTTCTCATAATGCATTTCTAAGAAATTAATTAATAGTTCTGAACTGGATTTAGATTAAATCATAAGGCCATATTCTTGCAAATGGACATACTGTAAATATTTTAGCTTCTGTAAAGGCTAAATGAGCTGCATTAGCTTAGCTGCTTATAGAAACAGTGCCAAACTCATTAAGAACATTGCAGCCTACCCTTATTTTCATCTTGGCTAAAAGAGGCAGAAGGCAAACCTTAATAGCTGTAAAGAGCTATGGATTTTTTCCTGCCTGCTGTTATACTCATGAACAGCAAAGTTGGTAATCTATTACATGCATAGACTTTATACTCAAAATACTTAATTACTGCACCTCTCCATTTCCTAGTGAACTGTACACATCAACTGTATGTCAGAATAATTTTTAATAATGCTTATCTAAAGTTGTTGGGTTTTTTTTAATTTTTAGAGTAATTCAGGAAAGCTATTCATGTAAAAATTGTTTGTTTGGGTCTGTCAAGCTGCATCATAAGCCTTACCATTTTTTCTTTGTCAGCTAATGCATAAGGCTTCCTGGCAGGAATTCTATTTGCTGGAGCTAAATGCATTTCTTCTATTTATTAGAAGCATATCCCCATAGCCTTCTGGTCTCTGAAAGATGTAATTTATGTAGTCTAAGGAAAATGTAAGAATTTTGTAGAAGATGCTTGAAAGCTGTTGATTTCTTTTCCTTGGCTGCTTTTCTTAGTCATTGCTCTGATTTTATAAATAACATTTTAAAGAAGATATGTAATTAAAATGCATAAACCTCAGCCAAACGTTGTGTGTTTCTCTCTCATTTCTTTTCAGTACTTAATTCTAAAATGAAGTAACAACAATAACTGTGCATGGAATTAAAATTTAAGTGCTATAATATCATGGGTCATTTCCTGACATTTGTTTTTCTTCTGCTAAATATATATTTGGTTTATTTACAGTGAGTAACTGATATCTTAAAGGGTGCTCTAAGCTGTAATCTATATGCCTTGTTTTTTTGTTTGTTTTTTAACTGAGAATTGTTTTACTTACATTGTAGTTTTGAGTTTTTTAAAGAGCATTTGGTTTAATATGTTCATTGGCAGGTGGGTCGGGATTTTTGTGTTGTGTTTTGTTTGTATTGTGTTTTTTTTTTTCTAGCCATTGAGTTGTTGTCTTTTTGTTTTTCTATTATCACAGGTCATTATGAGCCCTCTCTATTATGTGGAAAAGAATTTTATTTTGCTAAGAACACTTAACCCCAGTATCATTAAGCTTTCTATCATTTTGACAATCAACACTTTCAATTTGTTTTCTTTATACAACTTCGTACAAAAGTTATATGTCCTCTTTTATCAATATGACCTCACTTACCTGTGAAGCTTTCTCAAATATTTTAAATATGATTTTAAGGCTTTTGGCATCTAATCCAGAACTGCAAGTGCATGAATTTATGTGAAGTGACCTTGTGTATCAGATAAGAGCAGCAGGATGCTCTGACTCTGACTACAGTAACACAGTGCTGTTGATCAACTGTGGCATGGCCCTGAAAATAATTTTAAAATGGTTTTCTGTTAAATAAAAAGTTCCTTTAACTTTTTAGTGTGCTTTCATTTTCTTTTTCAGTTTTTCTGATAGCCAATTCTGTCATGACTTAAAGTTGGAATACTGTAATAAAGAATAAAGGACTCTTTTCAAGTGTAAGAAGGCTAAAAAGATTATCTTGTACAATTCTGTTTTTTGTCTTGATATTGCAACGTAATTTGTCTTTTATGATCTTTCATGTGTCTTCCTGATATTCTGAAATCTTAAATCAAACATAACAAAATACCATGTACCAACTCTGACTTCAGAAGTATACTTCTCTAACAATAGCAAAAAATTCTCTGTTTGTGTTTCTTGGTAATTCAAAACAGAGTAATGTTGGGTTTTGTTGTACTGTCGTTCCCCTCTGGATTTCTCCTCTGAGGGATCTGTTTAACAATAAGAACTGTTGAATTTATCTTTTTATGAAATAATCTTCACTGGTCATATGCAGACTTGTCCTGCAGCAAGTGCCTGTTTGGTATTTAGTTGTCTCTTGAATTACATAAATTTCTTTCTCAAAGGCCTGTGCAGCAGATCCCAAGAAGCATCAGGCTTATTGAGACTAAAAGGAAGGAGATTATTTTATCATCTCTACATTCAGATTAACATGATTTTGAAGTGGTAGCTCTCAGTTTTCTACATATCTTCTTCCACAGAACACTGCAGGTCTGAAAAAAAAGCAAAATGCTTTTCTTCCTGTGTGCACACTGCAATCAAATGCATAATTATTATAGCTTGTGTAGACATGCTTGTGCTAGCTTTAATTGCATTAGTTCGTGTACCTGCAGAAGCTGTTTTAACATAGTCCTCAGTTAGGGTTATGCAGGCTCATTTTGTTGTACATTGGATGCCTACTCAAATTAATTGCCTGCTGGAATATCCGTGTTTCTATATTTTTGCTGTTTTGTTCTATAAGACTAACAAAATTAAGCGTAATTGTCTATCTAGCGTACTGCTGTCATATCTCCTAGTTGCAGTGCAGATGCAGCCTGTAAGGCAGTGAGCCCTACTCTCTCATTCTGAGAGATGTTTAGAAATGTCTGCACTAGTTTGATAGGTTTACGATGACCTTTTATCAGAAACTTGCAGGAATCTGGAAGTGCTCAAGCACACTATATTTAAATGAGATACCAAAAAGCTAAAATCAGCAAAGGAGGCACTAAAATGAAAGCCTTACTCCTGCAGTCCAAACCTTTGTGGTGCACCAGTGAAATCAATTCATCGGGGTTCTGATGTGTTTTATGTATAAGGCCTTATCCTGCAATCAGACCCTTAATGAAGGAATTTCCTTTGTCAGCATGTGTTAATTCTATTTAAAAATCAACACACTAATCTTTGGCTACTGTAAACAGCACTTGGAATGTGTTTGCAAAAAAATCCAACAGGTAAAAACAGACATGGTGAGTAATAAAGCAGTTGTCTGACTGGTAAGTCAGTAGAAAGGTAAATATTCTTAAAGAAAAGGATACCTCTGTGTAGCTCATTTCTAAAACCTCTCTATAGTAAAGTTTAAAAGATGGACCCTGCTTTTTACATATTAGAGAGCAATTGTGGTGGTCCAGAGGAATGGATAGCTTGTCAGGATGGCGGCATTGGACACACACTGCTCTTGTGAGGTAGTTCTGTAAATTCATTAAACCTGAGTTTCTTTCAGGTGTTTAAAGAATATCAACAATTAACATGATCCAAAGATAGCACTGCAGAATTTAACTCCAACAGCAATTAAAAGGGCCTTCTACACGCTGTTCAACAAAACCATTCTTCACACTGCAGAAGATTTTCAGTAAAAGTAGGAGTGCTGAGGAAGTAAGTTACTCCAAACCCTTTTCAGGAGAAAAAATATAAATTATTTTAGGTCTTCAACCTGTACAAATGAATTTCTTTTCTTTTTTATTCTCCTTTTGTATTTGAGAATTTTGGTTCTCTCTTTTTATAATGCTTTTATATTTTCAGAAGTGATGTAATGTTTTTGTGAATATGCTTGTGTGCAGCAAGGTAGCATATCAGTTGGAATAATACAGCCTTCCTTCCCAGACTTCAGTTTGGTAGTCTTCTTATGCAGGGCAGAGCTCACTCTAAGTAAACAATTAGACTGGATCTAAAAGACAGATGCCACTGAGGAAAAAATTCTGTCTGTGTATTCCCACTGTTAACCCCCAGTAGGCTGATTCAGTGAACTAACTCAGAAGAAAACCTTTCCTTGTAAAGAACCTGGTGGCATCTAGCCATGAAATCAGTTTAGAAATGGTGTGAAATTATTGCCTGGGGCTGTAGTGTGATGTGTTTAGTCTAGTAATGCCAATTTAAAACCAATCCCTAGATATCATATCCTCTCAGTTCTCCCTGCTTTCTCTTTGCCCTCAGCCACCTTTAAATCTGTGCTAGGACACTTGTTAGAGTAGTTACAATCTAACACAGTGTCTGGGACAGAAGATGCAGGGGTCTTGTGGGAAGCTGGGGCTCCCTCCCTTCCCAAAGTGTTGGCCTGAATGCTTTCTCAGGACCGCCTTTCTGTGAAGCAGTTTTCCTCACTCCATATTTTGCATCCAAGTCAGAGTGTCAGTGCATTTGCTTCTCCCTACATATTTCTCTTTGTGGGCCAGTTTATTAACTTCTTAAAAATGCACAGCGTTACTATAAATTTTATCCCTGGCCTTGTTTTTGGGACATGCTTCAGTAAATGCTGGGAGGTACAGAAGTTCCAAAGCATGTAACACACTCCCCAGCTAGTATTGCAGTTGCTGTGCCTACAAGATGGGACTGCCTTGCTTCTGCTGACAGAATAAGGAAGCAGATGCTTGACTTGCTCAGAAGTTACTGTACCTCGCACTGGTTGCACCTGACCTGTAAATGTTTAAGCCAAACTATTTGCATCAGGCCCTTGTTCTACTGAAATGTGCACTTAGCAAGTGTACACTTCTTGGTGGTGTTGTCTGTCTCCAGCCTGCAAGATAGTGTTGTATTTCCTCTGGTGAGCTCTGAGCATGTGTGTGTTGAAATACAGATGTAGGGACTCCTTTCATGGCATAATTTACCTTGTCTTTTCAAGACAGAAGTAACGATTTCTAAGTTCTACTAATGGAGGACTAAGTTTTAAAGCATAAAGGGACATCCTCCCCCTGCTCTCTAGAAAAGGAACACAGTTTTCTCTATCAGAAATTATGCTTTGAAATTGTACGTTTATATGCAGGTGATCTGTTTTGGTATGTAAGTAATATATCTGTTCCAGGTAACTAGTTTGCAAAAAATTAAAACAATTCCTTTTAGGTTGAAATTTAATCTGGTTTTGTAATGATATTTTTTCAGCAAGAGGAAATAAAGTATTGCTGTGGTGCTGCAAGACCTTCACTTTTTATTTATGCAATTACTGCAAGCACAGCAATTTACTACATTAGCATAGTTGGTGTTTAAAGTTTGCTGGGGCTACAGCTCCCTCATCCATAAAAATAATTTACATTTATTTGAATGCCACTGGCTTTTTTCCCCCTTAAGCTTAACAAGGCAAGAAAAAGGTGCCTTCTGCCTGCATGCATGTACACACGCATGCAGGCTTTGAAGGGACAGCTGAATTTGGGATGGGGATGCAGATGGAGGTGTCCAGGAGGCAGCTGCAGTGGTGGCCAGTGGGCTACCACCTTGCCCCCTCGCATCCCTCCAGTGTATATTGTCTGCAGTCTTTAATTGTATGACACTACTGTCGAAGTCATAATTTTACAGAAAGATGAGAAGTGCCTGTCTTGAGGTGTGAGCGTGCTTCACCATTTAGTTTGATGCAGGTGCTGTCAGGTGCTAAAGGATCTGTGTGTGACATTCAGAGTGCAACAGGTAGGGTCTGTTGCCAAAAGGAGCTGGGTCTCTGCTGTGTGCAAGCGTGCAAGTGGGGCTCCTGCTGTATTGCAATGGGTAGATTTCCTGGGAACACTTTAGGAAAGATGACTGGAGAGCTGCATATTACAGGAACACTGCTGAGCAAAAAGCCTCAGACTTTGTGTGCCCTGATGCTTAACATAGAGAAATAATGACAATATCTAGTTCAATAATATTAAAAGATTTCATTAATTTTAAATGATTCAAATTTGTTCTGTTGACGGGAAATGCTTCAGACTTTCAGCAGAAAAGCGTGATGTTTATAAAAGCTTCAAATTTGCTTGTATTTCAGATCGCCTTTATTTTGCTATTCTTCGCCAAAAACCAAAGAGTGGAGCTGCAGATACCCATTATTTCTGCATAGATGATGAACTTGTTTATGAGAAGTAAGTACACTCTATTTTTTCCTGTATTTTATGGAAATAAATTAGTCAGACTAACAGCTATGAGGAACCAGTTTAATTTGATATTCTGTTTTCCGGTGTAGCTGTAGGAAACATACCATTTCCATTATAGACCTAATTGGACAATTTTGGTCCTCTCTGACTTATCTGCCATGATGATTTATATATCTTAGAATGGTTCCTTGGCTTCTCATTAGGATTTCTTAGAAATGTTTTAAAAGCAGAAGCTTTCATTGTATCCATTCTTGTTAGAAGACACAGGAACACGATGCAATAGTATATATATATTCAGAAGTTGGAACAGGGCAGCTGAGCTGAAGGGGATGTCTTTGGTTGCTCAAGTATTAAGTGGAATGTCTAAACTTCCTAGAATGAAGAAAAAAACTGCCCAAATTAATTCAAGCTTTTATGAGCTGACAATGGATATATTATTTCCCCTGTAGTGAACAGAACAGTGTTTGCCTTTGTATGTGATCTGGAATGCTGCTAATTCTTTACATATTTTTAACCAAGGGCATGCTTACCGTTTTTGAATCTTTATTCTCTGTGTTCACTTTTCTGTAGCAATATTAGTGGCCTTCTTTTAAAGTAAAGATTTTAAGTTTCTCTTACTATAAAGTTTCTAGTGATACAGTAGTGAGAATTTTTCAAACCCTGCATATCCCAGTTTGGTTTTGACTGGTGGTGTGTGGAAAACAAAACAGTTTTAGTTTGTGTTTAAAGATGACAAAACTGTTTCCTCCCACAAAATAGTATGTATATTAGAAGGCATTCTTGCTTTTAGAATGATGCACATATAACACAGATACATTACTATTATTTGCTTTGTGTGTCTGATTTAAAAAAAAAAAAAAAAAAAAAAAAAAACCCCAAAAGAAACAAAAAGCATTTACAGAGGTCATGTACAATTTTTCCCTTTTCTCCTATCAGTTTCTATGCAGACTTTGGACCACTCAATCTGGCAATGGTCTACAGATATTGCTGCAAGCTAAATAAGAAATTAAAGGTAACGCTTGGTGGTTTTATTCATTATTCTTGACTTGCTGAGGAACAAAAACAAATGGGGCTCAAAGTTGTTCTGTTTTCATTCAGGTGTTTGCCTGGGTTCCTAATCCAGCTAGATTTTGAATACAAATGCTAATTTCTTCAAGGTGAATTTAGGGAGGGGGAGAATCAGCAGGGAAAACCCAGTTACTTTTAATATCCAAAAGATGCACCACCATGGCAGTAACTACTGTTAATCCTATAAGATCCGTTGCTAAAGAGGTACAGACTTCTTTAAATTAAAAGCTCCCCTCCTGGAATTCAGTCTTCTTGGCAATCTGCCAGCGTTGAATGAGCTTGAGAATGCAATTTTTTTTTTTTTTTTTTTTTTTTTTTTCCTCCCAGCTCCTGACATCTCTTTGGTAAGAAGCAACATTTGATCTTTGATAGCATTCATGGCATTGTGAGATGGCAAGGAGCTGCCTTGCTTGTACTGCTGATTATTTTCTCTGGGGAGTGCTCAGTGATTTGGGGTATTGACCTTTTGATAGACTGTAGTGTCTTAAAATCAGAGTTCCTATAATAAGTAACATGAATGACTTCAAATTAGTCAACCTCTAAGAGGTGTTGGAGAATAAGACCTGTTGGTCAGATAAAAAAAGCTTTTTAGCATTAATGTGAACCACAGTTTGCCTCTTCAAAACTGCTTAAATCTTGAAACAGCCACTAAACTGTGATAAATGGGAAATATGAAGAACATAATACACTAGAAAATTTTTTTTCATTCCTTGATGTCTGTCACGGGTATTAGTTTGCATAATACAGACCTGCTTTGTCACTGTGGCACTACTAACAGGTTCAACAGAGACAAGATTCTCAGATTTTTGTTTACAGAATTTTCTGTAGCAACATAAGTTTATACTCCAGTACCTTTTAATATCTTGGGTTTGGTGCTGGAGAGGCATGTTAGGATTGCTGATAATACACTACTGTTAATGAGCTGGGGTCAGCTGTCTTTGGTGCGAATAGTAACTGAGCAAGTAACATTGCCGTTTAAATAGTGACATTTTATGATAGCTTAGCAGCTGATCAAAGTATACAGTTTCAAGGGCATCAAACTTTGTTTCACAGGACAGTTTTTAGAGGACAGTTTTTGCTGCCACCACAGATCTGGAGTCCTTTCTATTGGCTATACCATTCTACCTTTTTTTTGAGATAACTGGAAAAATTATATGCCAAGCTGAGATAATTTTTTTTAAGTTATTTATGATAAAGTTTAGAAATACTTTCAAAGATATTTTAACCTAAGCATGTATTTTCTGGTGGTTCTAATCCTTAGAAACTACTAGTTGATTATTATCTAGAGTCAGATTTTGTTTAAGAATAAAAACAGTCTAAATTCTGTTTTCAAAACTGATGTGACTTCAACATGCCTTTGTATTTACTTCTACCTGTTGCACAGGGCTGTAAATCAGAAATAGTAAATGTATTCAAGGAGAAAAGAAAGATTATTGTAATTTGTATAAAAATTATTTAGGTTGGATACTTGGGAAAATACTGGAACGATCTAGGTAGGGATGCAGTAGAATTTTTTACAGCTACTGAGGAACAAGTCTAAAGTTTATTTGATTCTCTAATACAGGTGTCTGAAAGTAGAACAGATCCATTTTTTGCTCTAGTATTATTAGACAAGGCATGAGAAGTATAAAATGTAAAATCATAATGTTCTTCATTTCTTGATACAGTCATTTTCACTGATAAGGAAGAAAATAATTCATTATACTGGCTTTGATCAGAAAAAGCAAGCAAATGCTGCATTCCTCATAGGCTCCTACGCAGTAAGTATTTAAATTTTTACATTAAATCATCTCACTAAATGTGTTCCTTTTTTCATACTGGTTCTTTAAAACAGCAGGATCAAAACAATTCTTGTCTCTTGAATAATATTCCTAACAATGTATTTTATACTGAGGTATACCAAGAGAGTTTTTACAATCTGCCAAGTATGTGAATGGAGTGGTATGTTATGGGATTTTTCCTCTCTGCTGCAATCTGTGCTCTTAGAAATAAGAGTACCACTGGAAAAAAAAATCTTTATGAATATTTTAGTGTATTAAAAAATAACTGCTTAATGTTTTTCCTTTCCACCACCCAAATATACTCTCTTCTTTTTGGGAAAAAAAAAAAAATTAAAAAAAAAATTTAAAAACCCAAAGCTATCTTGCATGAAATATGGTATGTAATTTCCCATGGCATACATGTTAAATTTATCTTTTCTTCATCAGCTGCTTCTTTTCTAATTTAAGGTGATCTCTTCATTTAACCTAGGAGAAGGAGTGAGGTGGTGTGCT
The DNA here is from genome assembly GCA_038090715.1 of Florisuga fusca. Lineage (NCBI taxonomy): Eukaryota > Metazoa > Chordata > Aves > Apodiformes > Trochilidae > Florisuga > Florisuga fusca. The sequence continues at coordinate 17,415,489 of JAAWXA010000012.1, forward strand.
AGACTTAGGGCTGGTATAAAGCCTGGGAATAGGCTTTATACTAGAAGGTGGCTGAAAACGTACTGAGCCAGGTTCCTGACTGGAGAGGGGAATATGACTAACTTTACATCACAACTGTATCTAAAGAATCAGTGTTTGATTCACAAAAGTGTAGCCAAGGAATGAAATGCTGAAGGCTTTAGAAAGAAAGATGTGATTTACCGTATTCGTTTTCTGCTTTGGCATGTAATGCACCTTGGTTGTAACCATCTCTCTTGCTTACTAAGCAATAAAATCAAGTGATGACCTATGTGTTCTTTTATGTTGGATATCTGAGGGCTCAGAGTTCATGTAGCCTTTGGTCATTCCTATTTATTAGCTGCAAGGCTGTAGAGTACTTGCTGTGGTGTTGGCAGTCTTCTTGCTGCCCCTCTATGACATGCAGGAGTCCGTTTCCTGGTCCCCAGGGTTTCTTGTCTATTTTCTACAGTACTTACTACAAATTAAGAACTACATACAAAATCTGTGTTGGAGTTTGAAACACAGGTGCATAGGAGTGTTGCTGTTCAGCTTTGCATTCTTAAACCACGTGAAAATTGACAACATACAAGTTTCTAAAGTTGCTTGCAGTTAAGGTGTTATGTTTACAAAATTGCTGCAGCTTTTAGGAAAGAAAGCTTCCTCTTAATTAGTGAGTTGTTCATAATGGAGGCACAGAAAGTGAGAAGGCTTCATTTATCAGCCACTGTTTGGAAGTAGGTGTGTCTTGTTTTTTTCCTAAGCTTTTGTTCTGAGTATGTGTAGTATTACAACACAGCACAACAGCTGATATTTTGAGCAGAATCCATGACCATTAGCTAACGGGAAAAAAATCTGATATGAAAATACTGTGGCTGACTATGTAAATTATACAAAAAACTGAACACAAGTCTTATTTCTGATAATCCAGTAGTCCTATCATGTAATAAATGTACAGTTGAAGGGGAGTGCTTGAACAGACTTGACTAAAGCTCTCAGACTAATATGGATGGATTATGGGATTCCAAAGCAGGGTAAGGAAAAAAGGAGGCTGCTGGACAAAGGTGTAGATAGTTTTTTCTTCAGGGAACTGTAGTGAAAGGGGTGGGAGCTGCAGAGTAGAGGGGGGATGTTAACACAGATCCAGCTGAAGTATGACATGAGATCATGACTGACTAGTGTGGCACATGGCAAAAGGAGGCTAGGCATTGGTAATTTTTAAAGTTCAGAGACTTGTGCTTAGGCTACTGTATTGTACATATTGAGTATTTTGGTAGTTTTTGTTTAAGTCCCATGGCAAAGTGAAGCACTATGTGAGTAGCAGTCCCCTCCTTAAATGGGGGCTGTCTGTCTTGAATAATCACAAGTCCTGGATGGTGGGGTACCTCTGGCTTAGATGCTGATTTTCTTTCCAATGCAACAGACTTTTGCTTTGGTATTGCTTTTTCCATACCATAGGGTACAGTTTCTTCCTGGAGCAATGTGGGAGAGATTCCAGTGCAGGGAGATCATAGAAGAAAGAGTGTGCCCCTGAGGCTTGCTTTTTTTCCCGGTGTCTTTGATGATGTTACATGATGAGGCACACCTAATCACAGCACTCATTGCCCAAGTGTTGAGGCATGCACATCCCATAGTTTTGCTTCTGCAGTGAGAATTGGGTTGTTCTCTCTAACTTTAGCAATAGATCATACAGGATCTGTTCAGAATGCATGATAATTACATGTCCATAAGCATCTTCAATGATTGAAAGGACATACAGTCTGTTTTAAACAAATGTAGGCTTAAGCATCCACCTGGTTTTTAAATTCAGGGTTCTTTCCTTTTTTATGAGGGCGGATTTATTCAGCTATTGCTCAAAACTTCTAAAAAGTGCTTCTGTAACTTTAGTTACTCAGACCATGTCCTGCCAGTAGTGCTCTTTGCTGCTTAAATGAATACCATAATTTCTTATCCCGTACAGTGTGTAAGTGGTAGGTTCCCACTGTATTCTGTTTTCTTTGGGTTGAATGTGTTTTCTTGTTTCATTTTGGTTTTTTAGCTTCGTGGTGGGTTCCCGTTTCAAAAGTTTACATTAGATTGAGGGACTGTGTGCCTATGCATCAGGTTGGAGAAGTTCAGGTTCAAAGAGCAAGGAAACAGAAAGTATCCTTTTCAAAGTTAGTCATGAACATAGTGGTTGTCTGTGTGTGTTGTAAGGCCTTTTATAACTTCAGCATAGTTTTGTGTGCAAGGTGGTCTGCAGATGCAGGAGCTTTAATTTAGGTGGTAGGAATAACAGGCTGCAAGATTCTCAGGAATGGCATAGGCACAGTAAGTGTGTGTGCTTTCTGGTTTTGTTAGGGTTTTTTTGTTTGTTTGCTTGTCTGGATGTTTTGTTTTGTTTTAAACACAGATACATTTTAACACAAAACTACATTAGACTATAGTTTAATAATGCCCTCTTAAACATTCAGTATTTTTATCCTAGAAGCTTCTGAGGCTTTCCTTTCAATGTCTGGTTGACTTTAAATAATATTCTGTTTAAGAATACTAATTTAACTTCTGCTTAAATCAAATGGGATATATTAGCATGATTTATCATGCAACATGTTTTGTGTAAACTTATTTATGTGTATATGTATCACGTGGGGATATATTCATTTTGACTAAGGCAATTATGAGAGACTTCAGAAACTGTGGTGAAGTGTTAGGACAGCTGTTAGTGTTCTGGTTTACAAGCCAAGTCTGTTCCCAGTCTTTTCTTCACAACTGGTGTGTTAAATGTTTCCCCACTTGCTTCATCTAACTTGTCTTTCTTTCCTCTTCAGTGGAGATAGTTTCTGAATTCTCCAGGCTACACACTTCTTTCTCCCCCCTCCCACATCTGCTGCTTCCTTCCAGGTGTACTTTGATGTGACAGCACAGCCTAAGTCAAGCTGCAGGGCTCTTCAGTATAACATGTCCCTAAAAGTGAAGAAAAAGTTTTCAAATGAAGTGTTATGTATATGTAGTTTTAGAATAAAATACGGATTTTTAGAGTAAATCTTAGCAATTTAGATCTCAATCCCTTTATTGTTTATCTTCCATCCATTTTAATTCTGTATTTTGTTTCATTTTTACAGATGATATACTGCATAATGGAAATAATATTCTTCTGTGTAGATTAGCATAAATGTGGCATCACCACCCTTCAGCCACGCAAAAGGGCAGCCAGAATTCAGTGTGTTGGGGTTGAATGTTTACACTTTATATGGGTGGAGGGGGTGAGGGGAAAGGG